>OY728122.1:1627133012-1628358845 GCA_963277665.1 Viscum album
CAATGAATCAAATTTTTTTCATTGTTTGTTCTTGCTTTATTTTTGTTCTGTCTTTATGGATTATCTCTTTTGTTTATCATTCTTTAGAGGGAGAGATAATTAGGATTTGTAAAATAATTCATTCTGGGAAACAACTATCAATTCAAAAATTTGAATGCAATTCAAAAATTTGAATACAATTCAAAATATACATCAAAATTTATTTATAGAGTTATTATTGACGATTAAATATTATATAAATTCAGTATGGACTTTATATAACATTTAAAACAATTAATAAATCCCATTCCACATAATAATATAATAATCATTTTCGATGTAAAATATTTTGAAAATTGATAAAAAATATTTATCAGCTTGTAAATAATTATTTTACCACTAGACATGGTATTGGTCTGTTCAAACTCTTCAATATTTAATAAATGCATAAATTAATATTTTATTCATAAGTTAATATTTCGTTCACATATCATTGAAAGAAAATTAATTAAATATTCAATAAAAAAAATAATTTTTTTTTCACATGTCAATGAATAAGTATTTATTTAATTTAGTTGAAAAATATAATGTCAATAATATTATCACACAACATACAAAATAATATTAATTTCATTTGTTAAACTCAAATAGAATATAATTGATATCAACAGAAATGCATAGTTTGTTTCCACCTAGGATTGTTTGTATTTGGCATTTGATAGGAATTCCTAAAGTCCATGATTAATTTCAAGGAATGGTTCAAGTAACCCAAGATAAAGAACAAAAAATATAAATGATGGATGTGACATATGACTGATAACTATGTAATACAATCCCTTTGTCACAATATTTCATCTAGTAGGTTTCATGACAGTGTCATCAATCTATATGAATGATACATTTTTTTTAATATCTGAAATAAACACATCATAACACCATACACATGGAATTTTTGAAACTTTTAATTATAATAAAATTTAAATGATATAAACTCCCACAAATATGGAAGGAACAAATCCTTCCTCAACATATCCACTAATAACATTTTAGTCATGAAGTACCCAACATACCCTACGTCCCACCAACATATTGCATCACATTTTCTATCAATAAATCTATGTATGTGAGCCATGAAGTGTATTAATGATAAAATTAATGTCTATGTGACATCACACATGATCATATAAGGAATATTCGATAACACCAAAACATGAAAAATTCCTACTAGTAGGTCTATTCTCAAAATCACCTATCTCAAAGATTACCAAGTGTGGACATTATGAGAAGAATCCTCATATGCTTATGAGTACATTATCATGATATTATAAATTATATATATCCCCTAATATTAAATTATCCAACCATATAACTATATTTATAATATTTTCATATAAAGTTTTGTCTCTCATCATACCAGGGAACTTATATAACCTTATCAATGAAAAAAATACTCAAAGAAATTATAACATTAATGTAATGGATAAAAACAACTAATATGCAATAAGGTGTTAAATTAATATTGAATAAATTTAATAAAGATGTAATCTAATTATAATTAGGTTCTCCTTGGATAATAACTCTAAAGAACAACCATTATAGTAGTTAAAATAGCTTTAAAATATCAATTTTCAAAACATCACCTCATAATCATGTTTCTAATGAGTCAAATCTATAATAATGGGGCTGCCACATTGTCTCCCATGGAAATAACACTCATTAAAACCTCCCATCATTGATAAAAATCCCTCAAGATATGATACTTATGAAGTATGTTCTTCATCGACTAATGTGACCCTGGATCATTTATGAGAGCCACCACGATAATATTATCACATTATAGTGTGATCATATCATTACATATAGGAACCAATTAAGGCTTTTGGATGATGTTCCACTTATACAATACTTCATTATCTTCCTTATAAGTATCAATATACTCTAAATCCAATTTATAATTTGTGAACACATACTTTTTTTGAGCTCTTCTAACTCACAAAATCTCCATTCAATGTGAAGATGTATCCCATTTCGGACTTCATTTCATCTTGACATGTATGGAAACTATCATATACATGGAATCTAATGATGAGTTCCACATCACCTCCATTGAATATGAACATTTCCTTAGTACATCTCAGATACATAATGATATTCTTGACTACATTTCTATGGTGATCACCTGGATCATCATGTTATATTTCTATTACACTAAACGAGTCGACAAAATATAGACTAGTGCATGACATAACACATGTCACCGAACCAATCAATTTTCTCATGGAATCCTATAAATTATTTTCCTTTCCAAATGTGTCCATGGAAAAAATTTATCAGAAATATGAATGCAATGGGACACTTGGAACAATCCCTTATGGGATTTTTCCATAGTGAATCATTTCAATAGCTGAATAATGTATGTACATTGACTTTTTCTGAGAAACCTCTACGATCTATCATGATGTATGTTGATCCCAAAAATATATGATTCCTCCCAAAATTCCATCATAAACAAGAATTAATCAACTACATATTAACTAATATATGATAGGTATTTCATTTCGAATATGTAATATTTCATCAGCATATACTATCACGAAAATTATTTCACTCTCACTAATCCATTTATAGAACCAAGAATCACTTTAATTATTTATGAAACCAAATTCTATTATGGCCACTATTAAATTAATGTTACATGACCTAGATTCGTAATTTAATTCATAAATGGATATTAGAATCTTTAATACATTATTGGCATCCTTTGGAATAAAAAATCCTTTCAGTTATGTCATATAGACATCTTCTCGAAGGTTCCTATTAAGGAATGTTTTTTTTAAATCCATTGCCAAATATCATTATCTAGGAAGTTTGGAATTAAATATTAAATTCTAATGGATTTCAGCATTTAAACTACTGAATGTTTTTCTTGTAGTCAATTTCTTGACTCTATTTCAACCCTATTGAAACAAATTTTTTATTATAGGTTATGGATTATCAATCCATGTTCCACTTCTCATTGAATAACCATTTTTAACCAATAGTATTCAAATATACTAGTTGTTCTACTGAAATAAATAGATGGTTTTATATGTGGATTCCATTTAATAAATCATGGATTCTTTCCAATTGGAATCCTATGTACATCTTATTGTTTCCTTGAATTTTAAAAGATCAATATTATGAACTAATAATGAGTCACCATCCACTCTGACTAGAAAACCAGAACATTATGGTTATGTGGCCTCTCTTATATTCCTAAGATGAACTTGTGTCTCTGAAATAGTTTCTTCTTCTATTATGATATTTGTAATCAATTTATACGCCAATTCTTGTGTTCCTTTACCCTCGACTTCATATTAGTCAATCTCACCCCACTATACCTTGTAGATATGTTCTCCCTCTAAACGAATATATAATTTCTTGAAATGAAAACCTTGTGTGTGATGGGTTATATATATAATTTCCCCCCCATTTCCTGGGGGTATCTTATAAAGGTACAATTTGATCATCATGGTGAAGGTTTATTATTTAAAGATTCCATAACGAATGGTTCGCTTCCACACACTTGCTAATTTGATAACATGGTTCTTATTTGACACCAAAATTCGTATTGAATGATATTTATCAATTCAGTTGGTACTTGGTTTTCAATATTGGCTAATGTTTCTAACCAGTATCACTAAAAGGATAATGTAATACTCACATGACTCATAATTGATCACACCATGTCCAACATAGTGAAGTTACTTCTTTCACTTACACTGTTACATTGAGGTGTGTAAAAAATGGTGATTTGGGATAATATCCCAAAACCCACAAGTAATGAAAGATGACTTGATTAAGATATCATCCACCATAGTCTGAGTAGAGTTTCCTAATTTTATTTCCAATATGGTTCTCAACTATATTATTATATTCCATAAATTTATCAAGTGTATCTAACTTGTACCGCATTGAGTTGAAATATCTAAATATTCTAAATTCGTTAATACAAATTATTTAGTGTCACTACCCACCCTGTGATTCAATTGGAAAGTATCCAAAAACAATAGTATGAACTAATTGAAGAAGCTCTCTATTTATTTCATCATTCCCACTAAATGGGGTTTTTCTCAATTTCATTGTAAACCTATATTTCTAACACAATGTGGTTTTCGTTCAATAGAATTTAAATATACTTCTTGATGAAATTTAGTCAAGATTTTTTCATTTTAATGATATTTTCAATGATTCCCAAGTTATGTGTGGCATGATTCATGTGATTTAACATCATTATCTATAATTATTACTTGGTTCATGTAATCCAACGCATAAAAATAGTTATTTAATTTCTCATTATCATAAAAAATGTTATATTTATAATATAAGAATAATTTATTACCAAATTTGAAAATAATTCGATCTCAATAATGATTGTATATAGAAATAATGTTTTTGGTAATAGATGTAACATAATAAAAAAATATCAAAAACAAGTTCATTTCAGTCAGTATTATGAAGTTGTGGTCCCCAACATTTTTAAAAATATGTTTTTACCCATTGGATTATTTTAGATATACCTCCACTCCGTCAATCATTCTGAATATCCTATGATCCTATATTTGAATATAGATGTGACAACCACAAGCTATATATAATAACCTATTTTAATAAATAGATCCATTGAACTCGACAAATTACTAAATTGATGCTTCCCCTTTCTTCTTTGAATGGGTTTTTTTCTTCATGTTGTTGGAAATCAAAGTTTGAATCGAAAATTTTGAAATTGAAATCAAAAGGGCTTAAACGATCCTAACTCCCCCTAAATAAAAACAATAAATCACCGGGGAGAGGGATTTTGAAAAGAGATGATTTTCGGCCCGAAGAGACTCGCTAGAAGGGATTTTTCAATCCATACTTGTCTCATGGCGGGTCTTCTCCTATAGAACTCATCGGAAAAGAAAAAAGACTTGGGTTGGCCGTACCGGGAATTTTTGCAATCACACTCATAAATGAGGTGCCCGGTTTTCTTGCAATAATTACAAAATTTGTAATCGGAGCTCCCCCTTACAAAAACAGTGGGTGCATGGGAGGAGGAGGCTTGGTTGGTATAGCCAAGTCCATTGGTGGTTCTAGAAACCCTTTGAGAACCCAATAATTTGGTCAAATTTTGTTCACCTTGGGTGAACTTGGCTAAGGATTCTCTAAGGTCCTTGATGGTTGATTCCAAATAATCAACATTTGGGAAATTTTGGATTTTTAGGGAGAGTTCCTCCTTCTCTTTGAGAAGTTGGTCTTTTTCGGAGGAAAGCATTTTGAAATTCTTTTT
The DNA here is from genome assembly GCA_963277665.1 of Viscum album. Lineage (NCBI taxonomy): Eukaryota > Viridiplantae > Streptophyta > Magnoliopsida > Santalales > Viscaceae > Viscum > Viscum album. The sequence goes on from OY728122.1 coordinate 1,627,138,300, forward strand.
TAAAGCAACAAATTTTGATGAAAGTTCATGAAAACCATTTTCTAATTGATCTCTAACGTGTTGGAGTTCTTCATATGAAAAATGATTGAAAGAATTTGAAGAACTAGAAGACGAGGAAGAAGAGTCGGAAGATGATACCTCATGATTTGCCATTAGGAATTTTTTACCTTGGTCGCTCGAGGAGGAGGAGGAGAAGGAGGAGAAGGAGGAGCTATCACTCCATGTTGCCTTTGAAGCCTTCTTCTTTTTCTTCTTCTTGGCCCTTTTCTTGTGAAGTCGGCAAGCAGGTACGGATTTTGCATCGGGTTCATGCTTTTGAGCGGGTTCTTGCTTTTGAGCCATGCTAGTACCTTCATGGGTTAGCTCTAAACATTTCCAAATATCATAAGAGGTAGTGCAAGAAGAAATACAATTAAATATATTACGGTCAAGACCACAATGAAGAGAGTTCATGGCTTTGCCATCAAGCTCAAAATAAGCAATGTCATTGGGGGTCCATTGAGATTCATCTTTACTAGAGAGAGTATAACCATGCATGACAATTTTAAAAATAGGATATCCAATACTTTTAAGAAATGTGGTCATGCATGTTTTCCAAAAACTATAATCGGTTCCATCAAAGAATGGAGCACGATCCAAAGAAAATCCTTCGGGGGATTGAGAGGAAGAAGCGGTAGAAGCCATCAAAAAAAGATCTTTAATTTGAAACCGGTTAAGGAATTATTCAAAAACCTCCCTTTGATACCAATTGTTGGGTCGGAGAAACGGGGAAGTGATGGCAAGAGGGGGGGTGAATTGCCATTTAAAAAAATGATTAACAAATTAAAATCAAAGTTGAAATTCAGCGGAAATAAATAGGCAAGACACACAAAATTTATAACGGAGTTCGGCCAAAACCCGGCCTACGTCTCCGCTCCCAACTCAACCGTTGAGAGATTCTACCGCTTGATTTTCAATGGTTTTAGCAAGAAATCCACTAGGCTTAGAGGTAGCACTAGGACCTATTACAACTTGCTTTTGAAATGGTTTATCAAGAACCCACTTGCTTTTGATGGTTGAGAAAGAACCCACTAGCCTTCTTACAGGTGAAGGCTAGCTCACCTATGACACAAGCCTTTTAAAAGGAAAGGCTTGAAGAAACCTCTTCACACCTTAGTGGTGATGTGAAACCCAAAAGAAAGAGGGGATGAGAAAAGTTTGGGGTTTGTAGGCACAAACCCAATTTTAAGCTCAAAATAAATAATGCAATAAAAACCGTAATTGAGGAGAAGCCTTGGGCGCCAATTGGATAGATGGAGTTGATGTAGCGTGCTCTCCCAAACTAGATATGAGAATTGAAAAATCAATTGTGAAGAGGTTTCTTCAAGCCTTTCCTTTTAAAAGGCTTGTGTCATAGGTGAGCTAGCCTTCACCTGTAAGAAGGCTAGTGGGTTCTTGCTCAACCATCAAAAGCAAGTGGGTTCTTGCTAAACCATTTCAAAAGAAAGCTGTAATAGGTCCTAGTGCTACCTCAAAGCCTAGTGGGTTTCTTGCTAAAACCATTGAAAAGCAAGCGGTAGAATCTCTCAACGGTTGAGTTTGGAGCGGAGACATAGGCCGGGTTTTGGCCGAACTCCGTTATCAATTTTGTGTGTCTTGCTTATTTATTTCCGCTGCATTTCAACTTTGATTTTAATTTGTTAATCATTTTTTTAAAAGGAAATTCACCCCCCCTCTTGCCATCACTTCCCCGTTTCTCCGACCCAACACATGTGTCCCTTCTTATACATGTAAAATAGGTAATATCATGTTCCATTGATTTCCCATTGATCTTTCTCCTCTTATAAGGGAATGACAAATAATTGGGATTAAATATCTTCTCCTTCCTATTTATTTGTTCACTATAAGGAATGATGATTTTTCATGATTCATATCCTTAACAACATGAAAATGAATAGAAATAAGATCTAGAAAATACTTCTCATAGTACAAATAAAAACAAACCTGGAGAAGCAATGAATGTGTACTACTATAATGAGATTAGTGTATATTTTTTTGGGGAGTTTTAACCCTATATCCTCAAGTAACTCAATGTTTCCATTGATCATAACTACATGAGGCCTAGGTAGGGAACCCTTTCTATGATTTCAATGAATGAGAACCTTGGAAATAGAAAATTGTTCAATATAACTCTCATATGATAAATACCATAGAGGTTCTCAATAGTTATATAAAAATCCATTATTTGGTGAGAATTCAAATGTTCAATAGACATAAAAAAAGAATTAAACATTGGAAATATACTATATAACTCAAAAAAATTCATGGAACTGGAACTCTCAATCATTCCACTCTTTTGTATGAAAGTTAGGCACTGAGGATTATAGCATTTATGATTTCCATTTATAGTATAGCATAACCTGATGGTTTCTAAACCACACATAGAAGTTAATTATAGTTAGGGCGTCGTATTTCTATAATATTGATCCCATGTATAATGTGGATGGGGAGATTTCCATTTTTTACAATTTAAAAGTTCAAATTATTAGATCATCGATTGATTTATAATTGGTTGGGATATAATAAATTAATTGATTTTATTAAGTCTTCAACTATTTTATCATGTTCCAACATCTCTCACCATTGAACAAGGAATTTCTTGTTTCTCTAGCATTCTAGTGGAAGGAATCCAAATTCCCCTTCGCGTTACCCATACAATGGTAGATTAAGTTACATGATGGTATTTAAGTAGGCATGTGTTTTCCAACTACAACCTTGTACCCCCATGATCCATTAATTATACTCCTCCTTCTTGGAATCCCAACGTAGACATCCTCAACACATGTCTCCCAATTACAAAAATTCTATCAAGGGATACTCCTCTTGATGTATAATTGGAATGTTAACTCAAAACCATCAGACGTACTCCCATTATAAAATTATGTGTGCCTCCAAATTTTGGTAAAAAAAAACAAAGTTCTACTTAGTTTCATTCCCAATCATGTAATGGACATCCAATTTTGAATGAAAATTTAATTGAGTGATTTTAATTTATAATTCAAGACTTTTATCTTGTTTCACTCATTACATGTATTTTTATCTTTAATTGGATGTCATTTAATTAATTTACCATATTGGATAAACCATTTACAAATAATTCTTTTATATAATTTTCAACTTTTAAAATAATTAATTTATTTTTTAATAATGACCTTTCATACATGAAATAATTATTTTAAATGATATAAATAATTAATTAATTAAATTAACCTCTCATGGGATTTACCTAAGGGTTGATTTAATGGGAACACATTAAATCGACTTTTGATCTTGGGGAAATACCTCATGTTATTAGTCTTAGCATGAGTTAACACATCCCACCTATCCACCTTTGTATCACCTTAGTTGGACTCATAATGGTTATTTCATGAACAACCTTCACATTCGATGGGATGCACCATTAATTATATGTATTTATTAATCAATCACTAGTGAGGGGAATGAAATGATTTTATAAATAATATTAAATACATATCCTTTAACATGAAGATCCTACATAATAATGGATGGCGGGACACCTCAAATTTCATTACATAATTTAAAATTAAATATATGAAAACCTTTAAAATAAAATAAATTAAAACATCCAACACACATTAAAGTATATGTCAAGGTCATGAATGGTCATACATGAAATGAATACAAAAATATTAACATGTGAACAGTCACTTATTTATTAATTCATTATTTTTATGATGAAAAAACTTGTATTGATTAATTAATGAATTAATTAATTCCCTTTCACCATAATGATCATCTGAACATAATTTGAGATCTCATTAATTTATGTTATTTATGGAAAATAAATGAATGAATAAATAATTATATTTTTATTAAAATAAATTAATTGATAATATTTAATTATATAAAACTATTATAAAAATTTCAAATAAAAAATTGTATTCCAATCGACAAAATAATGTTTTAATGCTATAATTTTATAATTTAATGTAAATTAAAAAAATAATTAATGGGAGACTACACATCATGTACATCTCGCTACATGTCATGTCTCCTGATTATCGTATATCTATGATTCACACCTTGGTGTGTGGAATGTACCTAAGCAGAACTACAAGGTATGTATAGAGTTGTTACATGCCATGTGTTCCTCTTTACATGTATCCAGGATGCCATACTAGTTCTTCAGCATGTGTCTCAGTGGAAAACATGAAATGTATATTCTAGCATCACATGATTTATCTATTTGAGAAGTGTGTTTGTTTTGAATTTCAATTTGGCTCTGCAAGATCACTATATAGGGGAATTTCAGAACTATATGTTGTTTACAATACAAAATCATCATATATATAATAAATTCCCAAGGTTGTTAGTCTCACATGGTTTTGACAGTGTGATAATGAACACATTTATTTCCTGATTTACCCTACTAACAAGTGTATACTAAACAACATGGACATCGATACACGCCTTGTTATCCAAAAACTATGTGGCACCCAAATAGGTAAAGATGTGGTATAGAGTGCAAGTGATTATTGCATGTTGTTCTTTGTATCCCTTGGAACATACAGATGTAATGAACTAGGGTATCAGTTGTTTACTTCCGAGTACACTCCATGTAACCCTATCTTATCGTCAGAGAATACATTAGTTTCCCATGGAATATTTTATATTATATAGTTTATTATGAGAACTTTAAAAAAATTAAAAGCCTTGGAAAAACCTAATTAATATGTAAAGGCATGTTAATTTAAATTAGATTAAAGAATTAATATCATGAAATGAAAATATGACCACAATTGCACCTATGTAAACAATCAAATAAATAACTATCAATTTAAACGTGACCTCTCTGATTCCACTTCATTGTTCGAGGAACAAATAAATAATTTGATGGATGGTGATATATTAAAATTTCATTAAATAAACATTTCCTGAAAACCATGATTGAGGAACTTTCATGCCATATTTATAATTAATTTATTTAATATATGATGAAATAAATATATGGTCTTAAGTAATTTTTTGGGTGATTAATTTTGATCATATAAATTCATTACTCAGTGAGGATCCAAGTATTTTATTTCTCTAACAGTGATATTCATGTGCTCCAATGATCTCTATGAAACAGAACCTGACCATTGTGTTCTAGTGTGGAGAATAAAATTTAATTCATTGTTCATTCTTGAACAGTCACTCTTGGATCATGAAGAAATATCTATTTCATTTCATGTTGATGAGAAGGAGATAGAAAGAGGAGTTGAGAGAGAATTTATTGTGTTCATAATTCTCTCTTCTCAGTAATAGATATAATGAACAATAATTATAATTGTCAATTAATAGTGATATGGAACATGATAAAAAATTATATAATTTTATTCATTCCAATAAATAAAATTTAAAACCATTAATCAACCCCGGGAAATATAATAATAATATAATAATACTATAGTGTTCCAAATTTCCAATATTGATAAATAATATGTACTGGCTAGTGAATAATTATTTTATCAGTAGACATGGACATGGTCCATTTGAACTCTATGTTTTTTATTAAGTACCCAAATAATTAATTTATCAATAAATAAATATTTCATTCACATACGAAGGAATACATATTTATAAAATATTCCAAAATAATAATAAAAATATATATTTTCTCATATAAGTGAATAAATATTTCTTTAATTTATATGATCAATATAATATGAATAGAATTATTCCTCAGTCTTGAGAATAATATTTTTTCCATGAATTTAATTCAAATAGAATTTAATCACTATCAACAAAAATACATAGTGTGTGACCATTTAGGATTATATCATATTGGAATTATGAAGTCTTGCGTAATGTTCAATATTACTATCTAGAAATTGGTCAAGGCACCCAAAAGAAAAAACTTAATGTCATACGAATGAAAACCACATAAAAAATCACTACATAATGTAATAATTTTTTCACAGTATCTCATCAAGAATGTTGTACGATGGTGTCCTAAATCTATATTCATTATACATATTTCTTTGAATATATGAAATAAACAAGTCATTACAACATGGAAATAGAATTTAGGAGGTGTTTATATTCCAACTAATGGGAAGAGATATCAACTCTCAAAAATAGGGAAGGGAGAATTTTTTTCATCGACTTGTCCATTAATGACATGTCATCCATGATAAACCCAACATACCCTACTACCTGGGAACATATTCCATGATTACTTTTGTCTGTAAATATATGTTCATGAGTCAGGACATCTATTAATGGAAAAGCTAAAGTCTGAGTACGATTACTCTAACTTCCATAAATGAATATCTAATTTCACTAAATCATTCAAAATTCCTAATGGCACATTTTATCTCATAATCACTCATCAGAGAGATTACCATGTGAAATATTTATGAGAATAAGTATCATCCTCTTATGATTACTAACACCTGAAGGTCTAAATAGTATATTCCCAATCATAGAACATTATCAAACTGCATAACTATATTAAATATATTTTCATACCACTTAATGTTTCTAATTATATAGGGGAAATGTTATGACCTTATTAATGTGAAAAATACTCTAGGAAAATACTAAATTAAATCCATTCACAACAATGAATAATATAAAATAAGATGTTAAATTAATAATCAGTGCAACAAATATACATCTTACTAAAGTACAATATGTTGGTCAAATGACACCAATACTAATAGTAATGGAACTTCTAAGCTCTTTAATGAAACTTAAGAATATCTTCCATGAAAGTTACATGACTCCTTTAAAACATAAAATCATGAAAATAAGTACAAAATTGTTTATATCATTATTGATATTATTGGTGGAAAATAATTCGATGTACATATTTTATATTCACAATAATGCATATCTCTCTGGAATGGAACCCTCAAACATTGCAGTGGAAGTGGGGAGCTCCACTTGATCTTCAAATGCACTCCTAAGCTTAAAAGTAATCCACCACCATTACTCCTTCATATATTACTTATTGGGAATCTAGATGTTTCAATAGTAGTGGAAGCATGATTATCTTGGGCTTACTATAGGCAATAATAGTTGATTGGTGCCATATGGGGAACATTGGCATGGCATGAACCAGGTTGAAGAGGAAAAAAACTCGAGTGTACAAATATAACAGTGAGAGTGCTGTAATTTTAGTAATAATTAACAACACCCATGATTTTTGGTATCAAAAATCAAATAATTCATTCATATGTGATGGCTTTATATACCACCGTGTAACACTACAATATGTGAAAAGACCCCCCATGGAATGTCCACTCTTCTTCCTACAAACCACTGTATATCCATTCAAGGCTCTACTATTGATTCTTCTTATCCACTCCCCATCGCTATCCCATGCTAGGATTATTCACATTTTTAGTGTGCTTATATGTCTTAGTTATTATGCAGAAAGTTTCTTCAAAAAAAAAATTTTCATTATAAAAATTCATATCAAATATTAATATTTTTTTATTATTTTAAATTTATGATTTAAATATCTCATTCAATAATTATAAAAAACATAATAAATACAACAATATTTTTTTTTAAAAAACATTAATAAATTTAAATTACAAAATCCACAAGAATTATTAATATCAAATCACCCCACAAAAATAATATCTTATCATCAATAATATAATCTCTAAATAATCCTGGAAGATATCCATGTTAAAAAAATTTATATTCCAAGTTTCAAATAAATAAAATAATTATTAATACAGAAATAATAATTGAAAAATCAAATAAAAATTTCATTAACTCCTCACTTTATAAGGAAACTACATTAACAATTAATTTCACTTCCCCCTCTAAAATTAACTTCTCTCCCCTAACCTCCATTCATGATTTTCCATTTATTATTAATTTTCATTACATATGTCATCTACCATCCGTTAAATTATTTTCCCTCTAATCACTCAAGGTATCAATTTAAATGGAGTTATGATCAGACCTCAGATGCATGCATCCTTTTCATAGTTTTCTAAGAATATCAGATCCCTACACTATAAGGATAAATATCCAAATTAATCAAGAGGGCCTAATATTAAGTACATAATGTATCTAATAAATATATTGTGAGAACTAATAAAAAAATATATTCTCAACGAAACAATAGTCATCATAAAAATATGGAATCTATCCACACTTCTCAGATTCAATGTAAGGGTCAATGGAAACATTATAATAAATCAGTGTAGCCTCTTATTTATAAATTATTATTGGTTTTACATGTAAAAAATATCTCAAAAATAACATGTCATGTATTTTATCTCCTTATAACTTTTTAATAGTTAATCTAATGAACTGACATGGGTTACCCTCTAACATTGGTTCCCAATATAATCTTCCACATGCATGAAAGTAATTACCAATCTCTACGTGCTAGTGATTGTCACTAGGGAATCAAACATAATGATAGGGATTGATTTTTTCCAAATTAAACAAGATAACTTGTATACATATACAAATAAAGATGAAACAATGGAATAAAACAATAATAAATTAATTACATAACAAAATAGAAAAAAAAGTATAGTTATAACTAAAAAAATAGAGATATGTGTCCAAAAAACATAAAAATGACATATAAACCATAAAATTAAACACCATTTGATAATTGGGAAAGATCTTTCCATATCATAAATAGCTACATGTACCCAACTGATTTAAAACATTACACCTCCCTGTGCTTCCATACCTTTTACTATATAAAATTATAGTATCAGGTCTACACACCACCGATAGGATTTGTAGGGTTTTAGATAAATAGGATCAGTGGGATCTGACATAATTATTCTATATCATGTATTTGTCAAAAACTCCCATAATATAAACTTTTAAAACATTATTAGAAAAGAAATATTGAATTTTTATTTTAATAACATGGTTAAAAATTCCCTTTTTCCATGATACTAAAAAATCTATGTAATATGGTTTCGAAGAATAAATATAAGAACCCATTTCCATTTTATAAAAAATAGGAACATAAAGTTAAAGTAGTAAAAATACAACACAAAAAAGTGTAAAACACCCTGGATAAATCATGGACATGTTATCTAGCTCACATGTACAATATTCATTACTAGTGTTCGTTGCATGTCACATTTACCCATTCATAATGGTCCAAAGATTTGAAGAACACCAAGAAAGTGAATCCTCCTACAATGTCAAGCTATGCCTTAGAGGAAAATTCATCTCAATCTAGGAATAGAATAACCCCAAAGAAATTGAAGCAACCTAACAATATCAAATGAATATCCCTAATACTACACCGCCCAAATTTGTTCCCAAGGCTCCCATGTGTGACATATCAAATAATTTAAAATGTATCACACATTTATAAATTTAATTTGATGAACCCATCTTCCATAAAAAAATACACTCAAAACCCGTTTCACAATTCATTTCAAAATGATTTTGAAATTATATTTCTTTTAGAAAAATAATTGGAATCTATATATACCTCTAAAACCCATTTCATGCACGAAAAGTAGTATATCATTCCATTTCAATTAGAAAAATAATTCAATAAAATAATGAAAATCTTTAATTCAGATAACTTAGGATAAAGAAAAAACCACCCACCTAAAACCCAGGTTGAAAACTACCCACAATGGGATCCACCAACACCAAAAATAAGGTATGTAAAAATAAATTCCCTTTAAAACCTGGAATGTTGCACCACAACACAAAAATGGTCACTCTATGGAAGAATATATAACAATGAATATAGATGAATCAAATAAGAATCAAGACATGATCAAAACATCATATAAATGTAGTAAAATTCCATTACTATAGATAATAGAAATAAAGAATCATAATGGAAACTTACCCAAAGATAACTAACTCAACTCATCTAGATAATGCATATTGAACTATGTGATCTGGAAGAGGACGAGACACCCAAAATTCCCTTGAATAGTACCTTGTATTCAATATAGGAAGAAAAAACCCAATAAATTAATATTATGGATTGGATAACAAAAAAAATACACGGAACAAGGGGTTTACATCATAAATAAGGGATTTATGGTGTAAAATCATCAAAACAGATATACTCTAGAAAATACATCAACATGTATTAATTTATATCAGGTGGTATATGTATGTCTTAAAAGGATGATTTGTGGATTAAATGGATTTATGCCAAAAACCAATTTAACTTATTGTTCTTCATGTATTATTTATATAATAAGCTATGTTATTATGAATTAAAAACATATTAAATGTATAACCTAACCAAGGATCTGATAAAAACTCTCAAAATGATTCTACAAGACCCCAAACTAGACACACTCTTAAACATAAAAGAGAGCATAAATTTTGTCTAGGATGTTAAAACATTCCCACTGTAATATATTCTATCATAGTAAAGTCAAATGAAAAATGTGTTATGTATAAAGAGGTGAGACCACTTCTCCCCCACTAATGACTCGCTATCCTATGTCACATGAGAATCTAACTTTTTTCACCATAACACTCTGACCTAAAGGATATACTTTGTAACATCTCAGGTAAATAAATAAATAATAAATTTTCTTTTTTATTAATATTTTGTGAATTAAATATTAATTTTACATTAAAGGGGTTGCTATGTTCGATGGCGTACCTGATATGCAACAACAGGTTTCTTTGAAATCGTACGTTGCACACTAATAATATAATTTTATTATATAAAATGGTAGTTAACTTCTATCATTTGTATTGGAGGAAATGAAAAACAATAACTACAATATTATTATACATGTTTGTTAAATTTATTTACATTTATCCAATAGAAGTTAGGGGCTTAAAATGTGAATTATTCAAATTTTAAGTATAATTTTCTTTAAAAGTCCGATTTACTGCCTTTTAATAGAGAAACCTATTTAAATAATGATTTGGTCACTTTTATATGTTACTTATTGAAAAAATAAAATTATTCTTTAGAATCGGGACATCAAAATTCACTGTGGGTAAATTTTTGGTTTTTTCTGATAAAATTCAAATTTTATTGAAAAATGAAAAATGTTGTATTTTAATTCAAACCTGCCTTTTAATCTAATTAAAATTTATGGTTAAATTATATTTTTAATTGGTTTTAAATTTTAATTGGATTATATTTTTACCATTTAATACAATGTTAGTCATTGAAATCAATTTCACTTTGAAATTTGTCAAAAACAATTGTCAATATTTTGATAGTCATTATTTCTGAAAAACACGCCTTTTATTTTGACTACGGAAATTAATTTTAAATTAATTTCTTCCTCTACAGTGTTTTGAAATTTTTAAAATAGAAATCCTTTTGGAATTTGGAATATCATATATAGATTCGGCTGATTTTTTGTTATTTTTCTGAAAAACAGTAAGCAATGATGAATAGTGATACCACATAGTAGTAGTTCAAAAACTAACTTTTTCATCTAAATGAAAATTTTCCACTTCTGTGAATTAAATTTCAAAAACCCGTCATATATGGTTGTTATTAATATGTAAAATTTGGTTCAATAAGAAGGAAATAATTTTTGGGGAATAGTAACTTTTGACTTTTTTTACTACGGTTAATGGTAAATAGGGCAATTAAAGGAAAAAATAATATTATAATAATAAAAAATTACATTAACACTTGTCCTAAACTTATTAGTTCAGTCATTTACATCCTTGGGAATATTTGGGAATATATTTGGACCCCATTGAGCCACATGGGAGGGTTAATGACACTTTAGATTAATTAACTTAAAGTAATGGAAAAAATGAAAAAAAAATATCTTTTAGTAAATTAATATTTACAATTGGTCATATAAATTATCGTTTATACTATAAATATTAATTGGAAATATAAAACGATTTAATACATTATGGTATTTTTTTATAATTTTTATACAACAAATAAATTAAATTATTTATGACACAATTATGAGGAAATATTTACTCAATAATAAATGACTTAAATGAATTAGATTATAAATATTAAAATAATATCCAAAACCTGTCCAATTCTTAATGGATGATTATATTTCAACCATATGTCATCTTATCTTTGACGTTAATGATTTTTGGACCTTTTGAAACCAAAGATAAGTTTTTAATAAAATAATTGTTTCAATCTTTTCTACCGAGCCCCTCCCCCCTTATAAAAGGACACCACTTCTAACCAATTAAACACAAATATCAAGCTTATTGGATAGTCCAACCCCTGAAAAAATAATCTCTAAATATCCCTCTCCCCCTCTTAGAAGACTTACCTTAAGCAGAAGGAACTTCAAGAAGTCCTTTTGGTTCAAACCAAAGAAAGTTGTCTTAATTAAAGGTAACAGTTCCTCTTAAATTGTTTTCTTTTATTTTACTTCTCCAACCCTTGAAATCTTTTTATTGATTTGTTTTATAAAAAAACAAGTATCTTAAATATACTAAGATGTTTTTATGAAATTTATTCAAACTAAACTTGCACAAACCTTGTAACGCCCCGACACCAGTTACCCAGAGCCGTTGCATTATTACATAACATTGGCATGATCACAAGAAAGATCAAATCTCGAAAGACCGATTGGTTTAGTAGCTTTGGAAACACTAGATATATTCATAAGTTTTACATTATATCATAAAATGAAAAACTACTACAACAACATAATGTTTCCACAGTTCACACTATAATCCCCTCATAATATCCCTGCAGGTCATTCATAACTTACATCTTCACATCCTGGGAAAAATAAAACATAGAAAAGGGGTGAGCTCAAATGCCCAGTAAGGATAAAAATATAGCGGAACATTCAAAAATAAGCATAAACATTTAAGGCAATGAATTACTAAAACAAAAGCCTTTTAAACTTGAACTTCAACATAGTATGGAAAAAGTAAAATGAAATAATGCCATTTACTTGTTCACAAGGATATTCTACTAATCGAATTATCACATGCAAAATCAATAACCACTTTCATAATGTTGGAATGCATAATGCTAAACTTTAATTACTTTTCAAGGCCTCGTCCCAAGACCTTGGGGCTAACTGTAACCGGAACCCAACCCGGAGTGCCTCTAATAACCGGACACCAACCCGGAGTGCCTCTAATAACCGGATACCAACCCGGAGTGCCTCTAATAAACGGACACCAACCCGGAGTGCCTCTAATAACCGGACACCAACCCGGAGTGCCTCTAATAACCGGACACCAACCCAGAGGGCTTACTTTTACCAGTCCCTAACCTGGAGGGCTTACTTTTACCAGTCCCCAACCTGGAGGGCTTACTTTTACCAGTCCCCAACCTGGAGGGCTTACTTTAACCAGTCCCCAACCTGGAACATACTTGTCCAACACATTCATATGAAGTAAAGATTGAAATATAACATAAACATTCTTATTGGAACTAGCATACGAAATGTCAATACTTTCACCATAAACTATGAATGGTATAAAAATAGCACATCCACAGTCAAACATATCACAAAACCTTCAAAACAATATAGAAGTTTTGTATCATAATAAATCAACTTCAAATAATCTTAAAACCCATCAATGGATGTTGACATAGATGAAATCAAAATTCTTTTTAAATAAATATCTCCTTTTATTTTGAAATCATTTAAGATCCATATAAAATCAAACATTTTCTTTGAAAATAATCTTATAAGATTTTAAGGGAAGCTTTGACGATTTTATAACGGTGGAAAATAACCTCACCCGCCGTATAAGTTAAAAAAAACATTCTTATCTTAATTCTGTCGAAAAGGTTAAAAAGCACCTTGTTTGGAAAACGACGGAAAGATTCCCTTATAAACCTCTTATAAAAAGTCAAACAAGTGTATAAATGACTTTAACCCATATTCTTTTAAATATTAAAAATGTTTTGAAATACATTTTGAAGAAACATGGATGTGGATGATAACGAGATCCCAGTAGATTATTACGTATAAACAACCTCAGATAATGAAGAGATTGTGAAATAACCCTTACCAGTTTGGTAACTTATGAAACAGACAACCCATGAAAGAGGTACCATAAAATAAATATGTAAGTACTCATAAATTATAGTGTATTACACAAAGAATATAATTATGGGCAGTACATACACCACACAAAAGGTAATGGTGGAAATATGGCATGAATCTCATGAGAATAAGGAGTGAGATGAAAACCCCTTACCACGTTAATCAACTGAGTCGTATGGCCAAAAGTTAATAACCACCAAATTATTTACAGAATAACATGAATATAAATAGAATCATGATAATATATATCAAATGGTAGTACACAATACACCACTTTCAATAATTTAGTGGCGAACAATGGAAATCTCACGGAATTGAAAGTGAGATATGAAAATCCCTTACCTTGTACTTTTCCTTGGTTGGGGTAGGTTAACCTCCTTTAATTTAGGTAACTCACTTTGGTTGGAACCAAAGGACTTCTTGAAATGCTTTCTGCCTAAGGGGAAGCTTCAAGGAGGAGGAGAGGGATGTGGGGAGCTTAGTTGGGCAGAGTTTGGACGAGCCAAGTGGCTTGAGAGGTGTGAGGAATGAGTAGAAGTGGTCTCCTTTTATAAGGGAGAGGAGGGGCTCTTTAGGAAAGAGTGAATGTATTACTTTATAATATAATTATATTCGGTTTATAATGGTCCAAAAATCATTGAGGTCGAATATAAGACGACTCATATTCTAAATAACATCAACCAATAATAATTGGACAGGTTTTAGATAATATTTTAATCATTATAATCTTATTTATTTAAATGATTTATTAATGAGGTAAACATTGCATCACTATTGTGTAATTAATAATTTAACTTATTTGATGTCTAAAAATTATAAATAAAATATCATTATGTAGGAAATATTTTTATCTTTCTAATGAATATTTATAATCGAAAATCCAACATGTATAACCCTATGTAAAAATTGTTCTTCTAAAAGATGTAAGCTTATGCCATTTTTATTTTTATTTTAACTTTATTAATATAAAGTGTCCCTACCACATACAAGTGGATCCAAGGGGTCCCCAAATTGACCCAAGGATGCTCATTGTCGGTTATGTGTCCGCCAATAAGGTTAGGACACGTTTTAGGGTAATTTTGTATTATTATAATATTATTTTTTAACCCTTATTTACCGGATTTACCCTTAACCATGGTAAATAAAATATTTACCACAGTAATTATTCAAAATGTCTAAAAATAAAAGTTACCTATTTACACAATTTGGACATCCTGATTCCAAATATGGAATCCATTTTTCTAAATTCAAAACACAGAAGTGGCAGAAATTAATTTAAAATTAATTCCCGCTGTCAAAACAAAAAGCGTGTTTTTAAGAGATAATAACTATCAAAAGATTGACACTTTTTTATGTTCGGTTTAATT
Organism: Viscum album; assembly: GCA_963277665.1. Taxonomy (NCBI): domain Eukaryota; kingdom Viridiplantae; phylum Streptophyta; class Magnoliopsida; order Santalales; family Viscaceae; genus Viscum; species Viscum album. The sequence continues at coordinate 1,627,153,658 of OY728122.1, forward strand.
GTAAATTTATGTCCAATGACCAACATTATATTAAATGGTAAAAATATATTCTAAATATACTTTAAAACTACTAAAATTCATAATTTATCACTATTAATTTTGATTAAAAAAGTTGTTTTTAATTAAAATTTAGTAATTTTCACTATTCATCAAAATATTAAAGTTATCCGAAAAGTACCAAAATTTCACCTTAGGCTAAATTCGATATTCCGAATCCAAAAATGAAGTCCATTTTAAAATATAAAATATATATAATTTCAAAATTTAGGTATTACTATTCATAACGGCTAGTTTGACTGGTTGTGGCGTGTGTTAAAACTCAAGGTTGCGTACAACACACGCTACTATTTTATTCAAAGGAAAGCGTACCGTGGAAGCTTGGGATGTTTCATTTAAAATTTTTTTTGATGTCCCAATTTATTCAGATAGTTTAAAATATTTTATTTAAAAAGGTTTCACTATTAAAGTTGATAAAAGTGCAATACTGAAAGTGAATCTGTTCTTGCATTATGACTAAGAAACTCATAATAGGGATTCTAAAATTATAAGGATTATATAAAGTTCAAAATGTTGTTAATACTATTCATGACCTCTTTTAATGGCTTTTTTTGTACGTCATGGTTTGATTGAACTCGGTGTTGCGTGTAGTGCAAGTTATTGAATTATTTTTAAGAAATAACACACTATGAAATCCTGGGGTGTTACATTCTCCCCTCCTTCAATAAATTGCGTCCTCGCAATTTGAAATTGTTCTTCGAAAATAAAAGGTTGAAAATAGAAAATATCTTTGTGGGAAAACCCACGTCGGAAATTAGGTTACTAAAATTTAGTCTTAATATGAGGAAAAGAGAAATGAAAGAGTCACCACCAAATTATGATCTCAAATAGGAGAACATTGGTGGCAATTAGAGACATATAATTTGAGTAAAAACGTAAATATTTATAGGTAGTGATTGAGATCATCAATCACAAACAAGTGTATAATTGAGGTCCTTAAATTCATCAATCTATGATTATTTGAAATACCATCGGTTCAACAAAACATAGGGTATTAGGATAACACATTTTTGACGTTTCAAAATATCATAGTTGAAATCCCACATCGAAAAATGAATTAACGAGGCCTCTATTTAAAATAAAGAGTGGAAAGTATGAAGATTACCGAAAATAACACATACTAGGGTTCCATGTAGGAAAATATGGATATGGAAGAGAAATCTAACCATCAATTATTTGATGGAGAGTGGTAGAGAACATGGCTATGAAAAGGCCAACAATCCCAAAGCCATGAATTAGTGATGATTTAAGGTACCATCTAGGACAAAATTTTGTTCTATGTTCCTTTTATTAATGTTGAGGAATATATTTATGAGATTGGCTAAGATCATAAGGAGATATACTTACTTTATAATTAGAGTTTTATCCATTAATAAATTTCTACCACAAACTCATCTTTCACTCTAAAAGATAATAGAATGTAATTTTTTTATTTATACTATTCGTACAGGGTTCCAAAATAAATGAATTTATAATTCATCTACCAGATCTTTAAAAAAACAACATTATTTAATCCAGGACATCTCGTGGGCCAGTGGTAGGTGATACACCCTTGTCGCCCTTCGGTTGCGGGTTCAAGTCTCGCAGGCTTGCCGGACGCGACGGGTTGCCGCCCGACCTCTGGGTTGTCCTTTTATGGTAATCCAAAATAATCCAAACTAGAACTATCCAAAATACTTCTGTCCAAACTCACAGTCCAACATTTATAAGGAAGGTAAACATAATATAGATCCTTTTTACCCCGTAATAGCATATGAATACCTTCATCTTGTATTCTTTTAATAAACTGAAACATCTTGAATTACCATATTCCTTATTGATTACATTCATGCTCCCCTATTCCATATAGAATGCTGGATATACTTCATCAATCCAAAATTGTTTTAAACCCCAAAAAAATGATGTAATATACAAATCATTAATCAGTTTCAAGGTAGTCAAGAATATCCAACATAATTTATCCAAATCAATCATGTATTATTCTAAAATCACTAACTCGGTATCAGAACCATATTATGGTTTATCTTTCTCTCAACCATATATTTTCTAAAAATTTATCCTGCTATTGAGTAACTTTTCTTTGTTCCACACAATCTCAAGTCCTTAATGAAATAGTACTGCAGTACAATCCTTATATACTCCATAATTATTATAACAAGTACATTGTTGATACAACACTCAATTGACATAATCAACATAAGAACTCTAATCATTCCTCTTCATCTGTGGTTGTATCATAACTTTATTATTATCCAATAGCATCATTTGCGGCATAGTCTGATGACTGGGGCATAAGTTCGCGTAGTGTCCAAACTCCTTGCAAATGAAGCATTGTACATTTGAAACCATTTTCTCACCCTTGCAGTCACGTACTTTGTGCCCTTTTCCTCCACACTTATAACAAACTCCCATTCCTTTCAGGCAAGTTCCAGGGTGTTTCTTCCCACAGTTACCACATATGGGAAAATTCTTCTTTTCCCTCTTCCCTTTATCCATTTTTCTCTCTTCCATCCTTTTCTTCTCTTGCTTCCCTTCAAAGCCATAAGACTCAGTAAACTCTTTACTTATCTTATCAACACATGATATTATTTCTTCATATGATGATAATAAATGGGAGACTATTTCTCTTATCAATTCTTGCTTAAGACCATGAAAGATATGATCCTTCCTTCTCTTTGGATCATGTGCATTTCTGGAGTTCTCATTCCTTCTACTGGGCGCCATTTCTAAAAAATGGCATAAACTAGATCAGTTTATGAATCAAAATACAAAATCCCATACTTATAAAACACTTAACATAAATTGAACTATTTATGGATATAATCCATAATCATAAAAATGTTTTCTTTGAGGAAGTATATACTCATAAATCCTTCATAATGATTTGTAAGAAAATGAGAGTTATCCTAAGAATATCCCCCGGGAGTGTCGTAACCAAGAGTGCAGAAAGGCCCGTTGTCGTACACCAGTTCCCGTTCGAGTCTAGCTCAAAGCGGTGTTTTCGGTTTTTACCCCTAGGTAGATCTGTGCCAGAGCCGCCTCTACCTGCTCGTATCCAGACAGGGATGTATTGCTCGGAAAACTCACAAAATCTCTATGATACCAAAATTCTAGGAAGTTCTTCTATACTAATCCTGAAAGTTCATATTAGGTCTACGTGCTCTAATCAGAGTTTATCTAAATCTAGTTTCCAAGGTTTGTACTAAACTTCCTCTGATACCAACTATAACGCCCTGACCCCAGTTACCCAGAGTCGTTGCTTTATTACATAACATTGGCATGATCACAAGAAAGATCAAATCTCGAAAGACCGATTGGTTTAGTAGCCTTGGAAACACTAGATATATTCATAAGATTTACATTATATCATAAAATGAAAAACTACTACAACAACATAATGCTTCCACATTCCACACTATAATCCCCTCATAATATCCCTGCAGGTCATTCATAACTTACATCTTCACATCCTGGGAAAAATAAAACATAGAAAAGGGGTGAGCTCAAATGCCCAGTAAGGATAACAATATAGCGGAACATTCAAAAATAAGCATAAACATTTAAGGCAATGAATTACTAAAACAAAAGCCTCTTAAACTTGAACTTCAACATAGTATGGCAAAAGTAAAATGAAATAATGCCATTTTCTTGTTCACATGGATATTCTACTAATCGAATAATCACATGCAAAATCAATAACCACTTTCATAATGTTGGAATGCATAATGCTAAACTTTAATTACTTTTCAAGGCCTCGTCCCAAGACCTTGGGGCTAACTGTAACCGGAACCCAACCCGGAGTGCCTCTAATAACCGGACACCAACCCGGAGTGCCTCTAATAACCGGACACCAACCCGGAGTGCCTCTAATAACCGGACACCAAACCGGAGTGCCTCTAATAACCGGACACCAACCCGGAGTGACTCTAATAACCGGACACCAACCCGGAGGGCTTACTTTTACCAGTCCCTAACCTGGAGGGCTTACTTTTACCAGTCCCCAACCTGGAGGGCTTACTTTTACCAGTCCCCAACCTGTAGGTCTTACTTTAACCAGTACCCAACCTGGAACATACTTGTCCAACACATTCATATGAAGTAAAGATTGAAATATAACATAAACATTTTTATTGGAACTAGCATACGAAATGTCAATACTTTCACCATAAACTATGAATGGTATAAAAATAGCACATCCACAGTCAAACATATCACAAAACCTTCAAAACAATATAGAAGTTTTGTATCATAATAAATCAACTTCAAATAATCTTAAAACCCATCAAAGGATGTTGACATAGATGAAATCAAAATTCTTTTTAAAGAAATATCTCCTTTTATTTTGAAATCATTTAAGATCCATATAAAATCAAACATTTTCTTTGAAAATAATCTTATAAGCTTTTAAGGGAAGCTTTGACGATTTTATAACGGTGGAAAATAACCGCACCCGCCGTATAAGTTAAAAAAAACATTCTTATCTTAATTCTGTCGAAAAGGTTAAAAAGCACCTTGTTTGGAAAACGACGGAAAGATTACCTTATAAACCTCTTATAAAAAGTCAAACAAGGGTATAAATGACTTTAACCCATATTCTTTTAAATACTAAAAATGTTTTGAAATACATTTTGAAGAAACGTGGATGTGGATGATAACGAGATCCCAGTAGATTATTACGTATAAACAACCTCAGATAATGAAGAGATTGTGAAATAACCCTTACCAGTTTGGTAACATATGAAACATACAACCCATGAAACAGGTATCATACAATGAACATGTAAGTACACATAAATTAGAGTGTATTACACAAAGAATATAATTATGGGCAGTACATACACCACACAAAAGGTAATGGTGGCAATATGGCATGAATCTCATGAGAATAAGGAGTGAGATGAAAACCCCTTACCACGTTAATCAACTGAGTCGTATGGCCAAAAGTTAATAACCACCAAATGATTTACAGAATAACATGAATATAAATATAATCATGATAATATATATCAAATGGAAGTACACAATACACCACTTTCAATAATTTAGTGGCGAACAATGGAAATCTCATGGAATTGAAAGTGAGATAAGAAAATCCCTTACCTTGTACTTTTCCTTGGTTGGGGTAGGTTAACCTCCTTTAATTTAGGTAACTCACTTTGGTTGGAACCAAAGGACTTCTTGAAATGCTTTCTGCCTAAGGGGAAGCTTCAAGGAGGAGGAGAGTGATGTGGGGAGATTAGTTGGGCAGAGTATGGACGAGCCAAGTGGCTTGAGAGGTGTGAGGAATGAGTAGAAGTGTTCTCCTTTTATAAGGGAGAGGAGGGGCTCTTTAGGAAAGAGTGAAAGTATTACTTTATAATATAATTATATTCGGTTTATAATGGTCCAAAAATCATTGAGGTCGAAGATAAGATGACTCATATTCTAAATAACATCAACAAATAAGAATTGGACAGGTTTTAGATAATATTTTAATCATTATAATCTTATTTATTTAAATGATTTATTAATGAGGTAAACATTGCATCACTATTGTGTCATTAATAATTTAACTTATTTGATGTCTAAAAATTATAAATAAAATATCATTATGTAGGAAATCTTTTTAGCTTTCTAATGAATATTTATAATCGAAAATCCAACATGTATAACCCTATGTAAAAATTGTTCTTCTAAAAGCTGTAAGCTTATGCCATTTTTATTTTTATTTTAACTTTATTAATATAAAGTGTCCCTACCACATACAAGTGGCTCCAAGGGGTCCCCAAATTGACCCATGGATGCTCATTGTCGGTTATGTGTCCACCAATAAGGTTAGGACACGTTTTAGGGTAATTTTGTATTATTATAATATTATTTTTTAACCCTTATTTACCGGATTTACCCTTAACCATGGTAAATAAAATATTTACCACAGTAATTATACAAAATGTCTAAAAATAAAAGTTACCTATTTACACAATTTGGACATCCTGATTCCAAATATGGAATCCATTTTTCTAAATTCAAAACACAGAAGTGGCAGAAATTAATTTAAAATTAATTCCCGCTGTCAAAACAAAAAGCGTGTTTTTAAGAGATAATAACTATCAAAAGATTGACACTTGTTTATGTTCGGTTTAATTGTAAAATTATGTCCAATGACCAACATTATATTAAATGGTAAAAATATATTCTAAATATACTTTAAAACTACTAAAATTCATAATTTATCACTATTAATTTTGATTAAAAAAGTTGTTTTTAATTAAAATTTAGTAATTTTCACTATTCATCAAAATATGAAAGTTATCCGAAAAGTACCAAAATTTCACCTTAGGCTAAATTCGATATTCCGAATCCAAAAATGAATTCCATTTTAAAATATAAAATATATATAATTTCAAAATTTAGGTATTACTATTCATAACGGCTAGTTTGATTGGTTGTGGCGTGTGTTAAAACTCAAGGTTGCGTACAACACACGCTACTATTTTATTCAAAGGAAAGCGTACCGTGGAAGCATGGGATGTTTCATTTAATTTTTTTTTTGATGTCCCAATTTATTCAGATAGTTTAAAATATTTTATTTAAAAAGGTTTCACTATTAAAGTTGATAAAAGTGCAATACTGAAAATGAATCTGTTCTTGCATTATGACTAAGAAACTCATAATAGGGATTCTAAAATTATAAGGATTATATAAAGTTCAAAATGTTGTCAATACTATTCATGACCTCTTTTAATGTCTTTTTTTTGTACGTCATGGTGTGATTGAACTCGGTGTTGCGTGTTGTGCAAGTTATTGAATTATTTTTAAGAAATAACACACTATTAAATCCGGGGGTGTTACAAACCTCCATCTAATAGGTGAATAACATGTTGTTTCTATGGATGGGAAACTAACGACTCGTGAAACGATGATTGTTAAATTATCTCATACCGCCTATCATGGTGGAGATTAATAAGGAACTATATTTATATATGGTATATATTATGTTTATGTTTTCTTTATACTTCTGTATTTACCATTTATATCATACCTTTATAGTTTCCATTATGGGTAAACGTTATAATTTCACTTGAAGAAGTGCAGACAACGGCCCCCTCAATGTGATATGACTCGTTCATACCATATGTGGTACGTATAAAGGATCGCGTTAATGATATTATATATGATATTAAACTAGAATTATAATATATCTATGTATCATTATGTTTTAATTATATTAAAAGAAGAAATAGAAATGAAAGTACCGTTCATGCATATGTACGGCTTACCGTATCCATAAAAAGTGGATTTCATTTTGTGCCTCCAAATGATATGTACTATTATAAATACATGTATATACTGAATATATATGATATATATGATATCTAAATTATGAATATAATTCTTGATATAAATAACATTTGATCATGTGAACCACTTGTAATTATAAGGAGTCCATTTTTGACTCAAGTACAAAATATCGACAAAATGAACATTATTAACTTAAATGATTACATAATGTTTATAACATGGTAATAAGTGATATAAAAAGAATAATGAACTTGTAAAGGGTTCTTAGGAAAGTAGAGATTAAGTTTATTTTATTATTTGGGAAATTAAATACTGAATGGGTCACGTCGGACATGAGGTAAGAAACTTCATCTCAATCTCCTTCCATTGAGACATATTTTGATAATATATACCTTCTTATCTTAAACGGTGTATAATAAAACCCTTTTACATTTACATTCATTTAAAGGGAATCTATTTTCTATGAAGTGTTTTACTAAATGAAAAATAGAACGTTTCTAACATTTTCAACGACACTGACCTCTCCACCACCATAATCATTATTTGGGTTCCTCTATAAGCCTTAATGTTTTCTAAAATGAAAAGGAAATCCCTTATTCTGTTTTTGGGTGTTTTGGTATTGAAAATGGTTTTTGAAATGGAATGATTATTTCAATATCCAGAAATTATTTCTTGTGATTGAAAAATAAATTTTATTAGTGAAATGTGTATATTTTCAATATTTTATGTGTTATGAAAATAAAATGGTACTTGGACATTGGACTGGTGGTTACATGGTAAACCAAATGACCGGTGGTGCTGTGATAAACCAGGAGGGGTGGTTACGTTATAACCTCCAATGCATTGGGTATGGAAGTTGGCCGTATGACTATTCCATTTAGTGATATGTGTGGAAGTCAATCATATGGTAATTCTCTTTAAGTATGTTTATGTCCCAAGTTACCATTATATGTTATATGTTCATTATATGTGTTTTATGGTAATATTTTAGTTAAAAAAGGGTAAGAAATTATCTTGTATTCGGTGAAGAGTATTTACTAATTCATAAGTTTGAAAAGTATTACTTATGATAAATTATTCATGGTTTACTTGTTGTTTTGAAAAACTAATAGTTTCCATTATTTGTGTATAAATTACTGAATTTTTAATTCTCATACCAATTTTTAAAATTGTTTTTCACCGGACATAAAGTGGAATAGGGGCACATATGGGATCAAGGAAAAGTCATGCTGTCTAAAACATGGGACTAGACATGAATCGTTTTTTCAAAAGTTTTTTATTTTTTGAAAAAAAATAGAAACTATGTAGATGTTTCTACATGTATTATTCATGTCATAATTTATATGTTATGGCCTAATTCTATAAAACTCTATACCTGAAAAGATCCTCAATTTGAATTATTCATTTAATTCAAGATTATGTAATGTTTTAAGGCTGTGTCCTTATAATTGGTATCCGAGGACGGTATAGACAACTTTAGGATTTAGGGTTTTGTTAAATAAATATCTATAAATTAATTTATGGTAATATTGAAATGATATAGTAATTACTTATTACCATGATCGTTCACCTAAGCTATTTCTGTGTTCAGAATGGTTTTTCCACCGAGGAAACAAGGCATCTATATTGGGACAACATCAAGAGGAAGACAGCCTTCCAAATCCACAACCTGGGATTGTCGGAATCAGAACTGAAATGTTTGTTGCCGTGATGGAATAGTTGAATCGTGCTAAAAATGGTGGTGGTATCCATGAAAGAGATCAGTCAGATCATCTAAAAAGGAACATGTAACTAGTGTTGTCACGACCCGTCCTCGGGACCCGTGCTATGACTACCCCAAGCCCGCCTTCCACAGGCCAGGGGCTGGCGACTAGCACCAAGGCATAAATATCGACAAAAGGGGAAGGCATTGCCTTTATAAGTAAACAAACACCACAGAGTAAGCATGAAAAACTAAACACTAAGTAAAACTGGGTACAAAAGTTGTGCGGAAAAGTAAGTGGGCCAGAATACAAACCCAAAATGAAAGTAAAGTACAACTGGAAAGAAGGTGTATCAGCTGAAAGTAAAACAGAAATGTCGAGCCGTCCACTAGAAGTCCCGCCTGAAGGGTGGGTACAGATAGACTCCTCAGCTCCTTGGGTCCAGCCGTCCTCTCCGTGTACATCCCGCCCAGAGGTCCACCTCCCGGTACCAACATACTCCACAAGCCTCAACCATGATCAGTGTTGTCCGTCATCTGCATCCAACACAACGTAGTGCGGGCATAGCCCGTGCAAGTGTGAGTATACACTAATCAGTAGGGACCCCGAGACCCCTGAAGGTCTCCTAGAATCCACAAAGGATAGTCCACAAAGAAAAGATACATTCACAAAGTAAAATCAAACACTACTTAGATATATTCCCATACATATACCTATGTCATCAATTCCTGTTCGGCTCCAGCATCCATGCCCAAGTTCGATCACGTCTACATAGGAGTACAATCCAATACACACAGGATAACACAACTCAATCCACATAGGAAAGCAAGTCAATCATATCAAAGATATTGATTGAAGTAAAAACTCATCTCACACAGGTGTACTTCTTATATGATAGAGATGATCATATATAGCCACTGATTCATCAAATCTGGGACCCACGTATGATACTAAACCGGCCAAGCTACACTTCCACATAGGATTTCAGTGCAGTCTTCATTATCGTCGAACCCACAGAGGATTTTAGTATGGTCTTCATCGCTTCCGAACCCACATAGGATTTCAGTGCAGTCTTCATCGCCGTCGAACCTACATAGGATATCAGTACGGTCTTCATCACTTTCGAACCCACGTAGGATTTCAGTGCAATCTTCATCGCCTTTGAACCCACATAGGATTTCAGTACGGTCTTCATCGATGCCGAACCCACCTAGGATTTCAGTGCAGTAGTCATCACCGTAGAACCCACATATGATTTCAGTATGGTCTTCATCGCTACCGAACCCACATAGGATTTAAGTGTAGTATTCTTCGTCATCGAACCCACATAGGATTTCAGTACGGTTTTCATCGCTACCGAACCCACAGAGGTTTTCAGTGCAGTCTTCATCGTCGTCGAACCCACATAGGATTTCAGTACAGTCTTCATTGTCGCAGTCGCAGCCAGCTCTTGGGTTCCCGCACACAGTATGCTCATTTCCGGGAGGGTCCGCTCCATGATCCAAGGGATAGATACATCAACTGAAATGTAGTCCGGAGTTGATGTATCCCAAAGTTATGTCTCAACAAAAGGAACTCAACGTGACAGATGGCGCATCAATCGGACGCCCGGTCTGAGAGTTATTGGCTTTTAAGTTCCAGGGGCCCGGTTGGGTTTTAAGTTAAAACCAACCCGAACGCACTCCAATTGTGCCAAACCTCGAGCAGAGTAATCCAAAAGGTCCGTCTCACTAAGAGGAATCCAACAAAGTCGATGGCACGTCAATCGGACTTCCGGAGCTCAAGTTATAAGCGTTTCTGCTCCGCGGGCCCGGTTGGTTTCGTGTTCGAACCAATCCGGCTATACCCAATGTTCTCCTAAACTTTGAGTGTAATATACCAAAACGACCGTCCTGATCCAAGGATCACATCACAACTGATGGTGCGTCAAGAAGTGGTATGTATCCAATGATACGGGCATTTGAACGAAACTGTCCGGAAATAGGGGGTTTTGGGCCCGGACCGACCCGGCCCAAGACCCCCCCGGGGTCGGCCCGAACCAGGGCGAACTGAACCTGGTCCGGGTCCGGCCCATTAGGGCGCGGCCTGGACACGGCTCGGCCCGGCCTGGCGCGCGTTCGTGGCCCGCGTGGCCAGCTCGGCCACACCGAGATCAGCGGAACAAGGGGGCACGCTGCCCCCTGATTGAGGAACTGCGGCCCCCACCGGGGGGGTTTCTCCTTTGGCCAGCCGGGGGTTACAATCCCCGGCTTCTTGGAAGCCGGCTGGCCTGGTCTGGCCGACCGGTGCTGCTGCCGTGGGACCACTGGGGTCCCGCCCCTCCGAGGTGTCGGCGACAGGCGGTTCCAACATCCCGGCCTTGCACCTCCACGGCATTTTCCGACCGGCGCAGCGCGACGGCGCCACGGCCCTGCTTCGACCGTGGTTCCTTCATGGTTCTCCGGTGCGGCACGACGGTGCCACCCCCCTTCACTGCAGCCCGACTCCGGCCGCGGGTTTTTTTGGCCTCAACGTCGCGGCGCGACGGCGCCGCGCATCTTCGCCACATTTTCCCATGTTTCTGTGCGGTGTCGTTGCACCGCGCCGCCTTCTTTCGAACCGCAACAAACACAATCATCAAAAGGTGGAGGAGGGTCGGTCGTGTTCATGCAATCCGAACTCCTTTCATTATTATGAAAACAGGCGGCCCAAATAGAAGTCGATGAACGGGAAAGGAAAAATTTACGGGCAAAAACAATTAACCGCTACATCAAGGTGTCGTCGAATGAAGGTTCGTCACAAAAAAGGGACGTCACAGAAGACGGCGTCATGGAAGATGATCGTCGGCGTCGTGGTACACGACGTCGCGAGGAAGAGAATCATCGGCGTCACGGTACACGGCATTGCGAGGAAGAGGATAGTCGGCATCGCGGTACACAGCGTCGCGAGGAAGAGGATCGTCAGCGTCGCAGTACACGGAATCGCAAGGAAGAGGATCGTCGGCGTCGCGGTACACGACGTCACGTCGTCGATCTCCGAGGAACTTGTGTTCTTCGTCGCCTTTCATCGGAGGCCGTCGTTCTTCATCGTTCTTCATGTTCTTTAACAAGGAAGGATGTTCTTTAAGATTGGAGTAATTCCTCCCCAATCTTCTCGCACAACACAACATCAACAAAAATAAATTAAGCCTTTGCCTTATTTTATTTCTCATGCCAACTAATTTTTTTTGAAATTCAAAAATAGTTCATGATTTGATTATCGAGCGTTGTCCAATTAATGAGGCGTTTAATAATCCTATTAAATGCGAGTGTTTACTTGGAAATTAAGAGTAGGTGGGGGTGAGTTACCATATTAAATGCTCGTGGGAGTTGAAAAGTAAATAAAGGGGTGGGGCTTGTGTGGGCCCCACTTCACTAATATCCTACCAAGGGTAGTAAGGAACTAGTGGGTCCCACCCCAACCTCCAACCATAGGATTAAGCTACCTTAAATAAAAATAAAATTGGTTGCACAAATTTTATTTTTATTCTTTAGTTAACCCAATAAATTAATAACCTCACCCGAGAAAACAGAACTCTGGAAAATGTGTTCTTAAGCAATTACTAGCGATGCGGTTCCATCGGTGCCCTCAGAATTTGATTCCGAGCACCTGTCCAAAAGTTAGGAAAACCCGCTCATTCGTTCATTGAACGTACCTGAGTTAAACTTTGGAAAATTATTCCGGGCACACCGGGCCTTAGAATCAAGTGTCGTGAGAAACTGCGTTCTTCTAAAATTCCAAAGAAAATAAAAAAAATTCCCTTTAATTTTATGGGTCTTTACATTACTCCCACCTCAGGACTTTACGTCCTCGTAAAGATACATCATAAACTTGGGGAACAAATTGGGGTACTGTGAACACATCTGAGCCTCCCGCTCCCAAGTGCTCTCCTGGAGGTTCCCGTGCTGCCATCTGATGCGCACTAGAGGAACCGACCGCCCACGTAGGACCCGCTCCTATCGATCCTCAATATCCACCGGGACCTCCGCAAAGGACGCCCCATCTTCAAGGTCTACCTCCCAATGGTCGATGATATGTTTCAGGTCGTGCACGTATCTCCTCAGCTGAGATACGTGGAAGACGTTGTGCACCCGGTGCAACTGAGGTGGTAGAGCCAGACGATATGCCACCTAGACAATCCTGATGAGGACCCAGAATGGTCCAATGAAGCGAGTAGAAAACTTTCCGCCTCGGCCAAACCTCCATAATACACACCGAGATGAGACCCGCAAGAAGACGTGGTCGCCATCCTCGAACTCCAGTGGCCTCTGCCTCCAGTCTGTATAAGACTTCTGCTGGCTTTGAGCTGTCCTCATCCGCTCCTGGATGACCTGGACCTTCTATGTCGTGGCCTGGACCATCTATGGTCCCACAAGTGGTGACTCCCCTGGGTCTGTCCAGCACAGAGGTGATCTGCAAGGTCGTTCGTACAATGCCTCGTATGGTGGCATCCCGATGGTGGAGTGGTATCTTTTGTTGTATGAAAACTCCACCAAGGGTAGGTGGTCCTCCCAGCTACGACCAAAGTTGAGGACACACGCACAGAGCATGTCCTTGAGGTTCTAAATTGTCCTCTCCATCTGACCATCTGTCTGAGGGTGAAAGGCGCTGTTCAGACATAGCTGCGCCCCGAATGCCTCCTGAAACCACTTCCAAAGCCGGGAAGTAAAGAGAGAATCTCGATCAGAGACGATAGATGATGGCACAACATGAAGCCGTACGATCTCCTGAACGTAGAGGTGTCCCAAGCTCTCTACTGAGCCCAAATCTCTGATGGGTATGTAGTGGGCCGACTTGGTGAGTCGGTCAACAATCACCCAAATGTAGTCGTGACCTCTAGATGTGCGTGGATGTCTAGTCATCAAATCCATAGATATCTTGTCCCACTTCCACTCCGAGACCTCCAAGGGTTGTACCAAGCCTGATGGTTCCTGGTGCTCTGCCTTCACCTGATGGCAGTTGAGGCATCAAGAAACGAACTCTGCCACATCCTTCTTCAAACCCGGCCACCAGTGCTGTCGTCTGAGATCCTGGTACATCTTCTCCACTCCTAGATGTACCGCTAAAGGGGCAGTGTGAAACTCTCTCATCAACTCCTCCTACAAGGTAGCTGGTACCATGGTACATCCTCAGAAAATGACATCGTGCTCTCCTCCAACAGAGAATCCATCAGGTGCATGTCCTGAGGATTTCTGTGCACACCGTGTCTCACAGTCAGTGTCCCCATGCTGTGCCTCTCTGACTCGCTGCATTAGTGGAGGAGTGACTGTGAGTGACTTAAAAAAGGATGCTCTATCTCTATCCATGAAGGATATCTGCAAATCGGCTAGCTGCTCTGTCGCCTCCCCAAGTAGCTGGATGCCCGTCCTCCTGCTGAGAGCATCGAGTACTACATTTCCATTCCCAGGCGTATAGCCTATCTCAAAGACATATTCCCGGAGGAACTCGAGTGATCGGTGTTGTCTCAGATTCAGGTCCTTCTGTGAGAAGTTGTACCTGAGACTCTGGTGGTCATAGTAGACTGTAAAGCACTATCCCATTAGATAGTGTCACCACATCTTCAGAGCAAAGACCACTACTGCTAACTCTAGGTCATGGGTAGTGTAGTTCTGCTCATGCTGCCTCAACTGACGTGACCCATAGGCGATCACTTCCTTCTCCTGCATTAGGACACATCTGAGTCTGGTCCCTGATGCATCGTAGTAGACCACGTACCCTACTCCCTCCTTCGGTAGCCTCAAGATAGGTGCGCTGGTCAATCTCTGTCTTAGCTCCTGGAAGCTCTGATGACATCTGTCTGACCACACGAAGGGTTTCCCCTTCTTCTTCAAAGCTGAGAGTGGTGCCACAACTCTGGAGAAGTTCGGAACAAACCTTTGGTAGTACCCAGCTAGCCCCAAGAAACTCCTCACCTCCGTCACGCTCCTGGGTGGGTTGCAAGCTAGAACTGCCTCGTTCTTCGCAGGATCCACCGCAACTCCCGCCTCATAGACGATGTGTCCCAAGAAGTGGCTCTCACGTAACCATAACTGACACTTCAAGAGCTTACCATAAAACTGGTGCTCTCAGAGTGTGTCCAGTACAACTCGCAGGTGGTAGGTGTGCTCCTCCTCAGTGGTCGAGAATATCAAAATGTCGACGATGAAGACCATGACAAATTGATCGAGGTATGGCTGAAAGATCATGTTTATGAGACCCATGAACACAGTTGGAGTGTTGGTTACGCCGAAAGGCATAACCAGGAACTCATAGTGGCCATACTGACATCTGGAGGCCATCTTCTGCACATCCTCATCTCGAACTCTGAGATGATGATAGCCTGATCTAAGGTCTATCTTTGAGAACCACTGTTCTCCCTTGAGCTGATCGAAGAGGTTATAAATCCCCAGTAGCGGATACTTGTTCCTCACAGTCACCTAGTTCAAGCGACGATAGTCGACACAAAGTCGCAAGATCTCATCCTCCTTCTTGGAAAACAATATTAGGGAAGCCCAGGGTGAAACATTGGGTTAGATGAATCCCCTTCTCTGCAAGTCCTCCAGCTATACCCGTAGCTCTAGAAGCTCAGAGAGGGCCATCTGATATGCTAGAGTGGATATCGGGGCTGTCCCGGGGTACAGGTCAATATAAAAGTCTACCTCTTTGCGAGGAGGTAGTCCTGGAACGTCGTCTGGGAAAACGTCTGCATACTGATCCACCACTACAGGGAAACTAGGACTCTGCACATCAACTGCACCTAGGATGAGGCTAGCCAACTGATGAGTGATGGGTTTTCCTCTTCTATGCGTGAGTCCATCCTGCGCTGCAAAGGCTCCCTTCTCGCCGGTGTAGGTAAACCTTCTCCCATCGGTGCGAACACACCACACCTTGCGCCTAATACCGTCAATCTGAGCATGGACTGTAGATAACCAATCCATGCCCAAGATGGAGTTGTATGGCCTCGAAACCACTACAAGAAGATCCCAGTCGAAGCTCTCTCCTCCTATAGTAAGCTCACACTACCGGAACCAATGCGTAATCATCGAGTCTTCTCCCGTAGGAGTCTATAACTATAAGGATCGAGCCAACAGCTCCGTCGGAATCTCCGAGTTCCGAACAAGGGCAGCAGCAATAAAAGAATGAATCTCTCCTGTGTCTATAAGAACTGCAACAAAGGTGGAGTAGACATAGATCGTAACTCGAATCATCTCTGGCGCGTCGTGGTAGTAGGCCTCCACTGCCTGAAGCTGAGCCTATCTCTGCCCGCAAGCTCCCTATGGTAGGGGTGGACCTCCTGGTGGTGGTGGTGGTAAATCCTTAAAGCGTCGCTCGCCACCTGCTGCTCAGCCAGCTCCCCTGCCTCGTCAGCCTGCTCTCAGCAGACCTCCACAGTCGACCCTCTGCCTCTGCCTGGGTGGCCCCTCAACCATATGATACTCCTATGCACGGTGGGTCGGGCAGTCATGAGCCATGTGGCCCTGTCCGCCACATGTGTATCACCGCCTACTCCTCGGAAGGATGGCTTTCCGACCTATGCCCCACACCTCTAAGCCAGTGTCCTGAGGTCCTCTACTTGATGGTCCGGTCCGCCTGGAATCCTGTGACATCCGTCGACTACCAGCTGCATACGACTCTGCTACGTGCCGCCCTGCGGTAGGTCTCGCTACTGCCATAGGCTCGGCAAGGAAGCTCTCTATGAGAAGACCTCTCTCTAGTACTCCTGCCTATGTCGGAATGCTGAGGGAGATCATCGATGCCCTAATCTCATGCCTCAGTCTCTTCTTGAAGGTCTGGGCCCAGATGAATGGGTCCCGTACCATGTCTGTCAAATAGCATGAGAGATCGGTAAATCTCGTCGAGTACTGGGCAATCGTCATGCTGCCCTGTAGCTGCTATAGAAGCTCCTGGATGCGCACTGCATAGAGGGTGGCTGGGACGAACACTGAGCAGAAGAGGCTCTCAAAGTCCGTCCAGACAAGTGATGCCTCGTCCTGCACTTGTAGAATCAAGCTCCACCATCTGTCTACTGCTGTGTGAATAAGGCTCACTGCGAGAATCACCATGAGTTCAGTTGGTGTCACCACTAACCTGAAAACTCGTACAGCCGCCTCCAGCCAATCCTCGGCTGCCTGAGGGTCCGTCTCCCCATGGAACCTGGGGAGTCTCTGATGCTGAAACTCGTGCAGCGCACTAAGGTGATGTGCACTATCAGCAGCTGGGGATGGTAGCATCGGTGGCTCGACAGGTAGGGGTATTTTCGATGCCTCCGCTGTCAAAGGGCTCTGCACCGAGGCCTCGTCGCTCGGTGGGTTGACGTCTCACACAACGCTCGGAACCCTAGCTGGCTGCCATCGTGGGGCCATCCTGAAAAGAAATAGGTGTGCCATGGTCAAATAGTATACCTGGTGAGATGACACAAAGTAATAACAAAGAAAACATTTGAAACACACATGCAATCAATGTTTTCGTGCATTGAGTCGGAAATCAGAAGTCAGGGTCCTGGTGTACGGATACGTCAACCGCCACACCAACACTGGACACTCTGGACTGATAACCACACTCAATACCCTCAAAACTATTTCTTCACATAGAATAAAGATCAGAGTCTTGAGTTCTGCGGTAGAACCGAACTCCTCTGATACCAATTTGTCATGACCCGTCCTCGGGACCCATGTCGTGACTACCCCAAGCCCACCTTCCATAGGCCAGGGGCTGGCGACTAGCACCAAGGCGTCAATCCCGACAAAAAGGGGAAGGAATTGCCTTTATAAGTAAACAAACACCACAGAGTAAGTATGAAGAAGTAAAAACTATGTAAAACTGGGTACAAAAGTAGTGCAGAAATGTATGTGGGCCAGAATACACACCCAAACTGAAAGTAAAGTACAACTTGAAATAAAGTACAACAGCTGAAAGTAAAACAGCAATGTCGAGCCCCCCACTGGAAGTCCCACCTGAAGGGTGGGTACATATAGCCTCCTCAGCTCCTCGGGTCCAGTCGTTCACTCCGTGTATGTCCCGCCCAGTGGTCCACCTCCAGGTACCGACTTTCTCCACAAGCCTCAACCACGATCAGCGCTGTTCGTCGTCTACATCCAACACAACATAGTGCGGGAATAGCCCGGGCATGGGTGAGTATATGCTACTCAGTAGGGACCTCGAGACCCCCGAAGGTCTCCCAGAATCAACAAAGGATAATCCACAATGGAAAGATACATTCATGAAGTAACATCTAACTCTACTTTGGTATATTCACATATATATACCTATTTCATCAATTCCCATTCGGCTCCAGCATCTATGCCCAAGTTCGATCACGTCCACATACGAGTACAACCCAATCAACATAAGATAAAAAAACTCAATCCACATAAGAAATCAAGTCAATCATATCAAAGATATTGATTAAAGTCAAAACTCAGCAAACACAGGTATACTTCTTCAGTGATAGAGATCATCAGATATAGCCACTGATTCATCTAAGATGGGACCTATGTAGGTTACGGAACCAGTGAAGCTGCCGAACCAACATAGGATTTTAGTGCAGTCTTTATTGTCGTCGAACCCATGGAGGATTTCAGTATTGTGTTCATCACTGCCGAAACCACATAGGATTTCAGTGCAGTCTTCATCGTCGTCGAACCCATATAGGATTTTAGTACGTTCTTCATTACTGCCGAACCCACAAAGGATTTCAGTGCAGTGTTCATCGCCGTCGAACCCACATAGGATTTCAGTACTGTCTTGATCGCTGCCGAACCCACATAGGATTTCAGTGTAGTCTTCATCACCATCGAACCCACATAGGATTTCAGTACGGTCTTCATTGTTGCCGAACCCACATAGGATTTCAGTGCAGTCTTCATCGCCGTCGAACCAACATAGGATATCAATATGGTCTTCATCGCTGCCGAACCTACATAGGATTTCAGTGCAGTCTTCATCGTCGTCGAACCCACATAGGATTCAGTAAAGTCTTCATAATCGCAGTCGCAGCCAGCTCTAGGGTTCCCGCACACAGCATGCTCATTTCCAAAAGGGTCTGCTCCATGAGCCAAGGGGTCGATACATCAACTGACACGTAGCCCAGAGTTGATGAATCCCAAAGTTCTGTCTCAACAAAAGGAACTCAACGTGACAAATGGTGTGTCAATTGGACGCCCGGTCTGAGAGTTATTGACCTTTTCATTCCAGGGGCCCGGTTCCTTTTTAAGTCAAAACCAACCCGACCGCACTCTATATATGTCCAAACCTCATGAGAAGTAATCGAAAAGGTCCTTCACACAAAGAGGAATCCAACAAAGTCGAGGGCACGTCAATCGGAAGTCTGGAGCTCAAGTTATAAGTGTTTCCGCTCCGCGGGCCCGGTTGGTTTCGTGTTCAAACCAATCTGGCCATACCCAAAGTTCTGAGAAACCTTGAGTGTAATATACAAAAATGACCGTCCCGGTCCAAGGATCGCATCGCAACTGACGGTGCATTGATCGGAGGTTCATAGCCCAAGATAAGGGCGTTTGAACGGAACTGTCCGGAAATAGGGGCATTTGGGCCCGGACCGACCCCGCCCAAGACCCCCCCTGGGTCAGCCCGAACGAGGTCTGGGTCCGGCCCATTAGGGCGCTCCCCATCCTGGGCCCAGCCCGGACTGGCCTGGCGCACACTCGCGGCCCGCGTGGCCAGCTCGGCCACGTCGAGCTGAGCGGAACAGGGGGGGCGCGCTGCCCCCCTGATTGAGGAACCGCAGCCCCCACGTGGGGGGCCACTCCTTCAGCCAGCAGGGGGTTACGACCCCCGGCTTCTTGGAATCCAGTCGGCCTGGTCCGGCCGGCCGGTGCAGCTGACGCGGGACCGCCGGGGTCCCGCCCCTCCGAGGTGCCGACGGCCAGTGGTTCCAACCGCCCCCTTATACTGCCGCGGCTTCGAGCTGCAGCCTTGTCCGACAGGCGCGGCGCGACGATTCCACGCCCCTCTGCCGCGGCCTTACTCCGGCGGCGAGGCCTTCATGGTTATTCGGGGCGGCGCGACGGAACCTCACCTCTTCGCCACATTTCCCCATGTTTCCGCGTGGTGCCATTGCACCGCACCGCCATCTTTCGAACCGCAAAAAACACAATCATCAAAAGGGGGAGGAGGGTCAGCCGTGTTCATGCGGTTTGACCTCCTCCTATTATTACGATAACAGGCAGCCCAAATAGAATTTGATGGACGGAAAAGGAAAATTTTATGGGAAAAATCAATTAACCCCTACCTCAAGGTGTCGTCGAACGAAGGTTCGTCGCGGAAAAGGGAAGCCACTGAAGACGACGCCGCAGAAGAGGATCATCAGTGTTGCGGTACATGGTGTCGCGAGGAAGAGGATCGTCGGCGTTGCGGTACAGGGAATCGCGAGAAGAGTATCGTCGGCGTCACGGTACACGGCGTCGCGTCGTCGATCTCCGAGGAACATGCGTTCTTCATCATCTTTTGTCAGAGGCCATCATTCTTCGTCGTTCTTCGCGTTCTTCAACGAGGAAGGACGTTCTTAAAGACTGGAGTAATTCTTCCCCAATCATCTTGCACAACACAACAACAACAAAAATAAAATAAGGCTTTGCCTTATTTTATTTCTCATGCCAACTTTTTTTTTGAAATTCAAAAATAGATCACGATTTAATTATTGATCGTCATCCAATTAATGAGGCATTTAATAATCCTATTAAACACGAGAGTTTACTTGGAAATTAAGAGGGGGTGGGGGTGAGTTACCATATTAAATTCTCATCAGAGGTGAAAAGGAAATAAAGGGGTGGGGCTCGTGTGGGCCTCACTTCACTAATATCCTACCTAGGGTAGTTAGGAACTAGTGGGTCCCGCCCCAACCTTCAAGCATTGGTTTATGCTACCTTAAATAAAAATAAAATTGGTTTCACAAATTTTATTTTTTTTCTTTAGTTAACCCAATTAATTAATAACCTCACCCGAGCAAACACAACTCCAAAAAAGGTGTTCTTATGCAATTACCGGCGCTGCGGTTCCATCGGTGCCCTCAGAAT
This sequence comes from Viscum album, assembly GCA_963277665.1. Taxonomy (NCBI): domain Eukaryota; kingdom Viridiplantae; phylum Streptophyta; class Magnoliopsida; order Santalales; family Viscaceae; genus Viscum; species Viscum album. The sequence goes on from OY728122.1 coordinate 1,627,174,728, forward strand.
TTGATTCCGAGCACCGGTCCAAATGTTATGAAAACCCGCTCATTCGTTCACTGAACATACCTGAGCTAAACTTTGTAAAATGATTCCGGGCACACCGGGCCTCGTAATCAGGTGTCGTCAGAAACTTCGTTCTTGTCAAATTCCAAAGAAAATAAAAAAAAATCCCTTGAATTTTACGGGTCATTACCAGTATAGAATTTCATGAGGCAACATCCACCATCATTCAGAGGATCAACTGACCTTGTGCAATCAGAAGAGTGGATTATGTCACTAGAGAAAATATTAGATGTCATGGGTTGTTTAGAACATAAAATGGATAGTCTCCCTATTTACCATTGTGAAGGTGAAGTTGATGAGTGGTGGACAATGGTGAAAAAGACGAGGGATAGTGAGTATATTGATTCTATCATTTGGGATGAATTCAAAGGTATGTTCCTTGAGAAATATATTCCTAATGTGGTTCAAAATAGGATGGAAAAACAATTCTTGGCATTGAGGCAGGAGGTTGACTCAGTGGCTATTTATGAAGGAAATTTCACTCGAATAGCAAGGTTTGCTCCAAATTTCATCTGAAATCCTGATAGTATGATAAATAGATTTTAATCAAGACTGAAGCGATGATATCGAATAGAATTAGCCTATCGTGAGTTCAAATGTTTTGAAAAACTTGTTCGATGTGTGGAGGTGGAAAAGTAGTTTGTCGATGATCAGGTGTTCTTTGTAAAACAACAGAATAAGAGATCTAGTTGGCGGGAAAAGGGAAATAATTCATCAATGAATCCTGGAGGTAATAAAAATAAATATCCATCTTGTGAGAAGTGTTTTAAAAAAGAATCCTGGTGATTGTTTATTAATGTTTGGGAAGTTCTTCCTATGTGGTATGTCTAGCCATATTGCTCGTAACTGTTAGAAAGATGATCAAGATGGCATGAAAAGCCAATGGTAAGATGTTTTAAGTTCAATGAAATGGGTAATTATGAAAATGTGTGTCTAGAGAAGAACTCAACTAAGGGAAAGCAACCAGACTACAAGCAGAAAGTGGTGGTGAAATCCATCACAACTCCTTTAGCAGATGTTGGGCCATCAAATAAAGTAGTATCAAATACACTATTTGTTTTTTTTTCAGATTATGTCAATGTGTTGTTTGATTCAGGGTCTACACATTTGTTCATTTCTGAGAAGTTTTCTAGTAAATTGTGAATTCCAAATCATGATATGAATCGTAAACATATGGTAAAAACACCTGGAAGAAATTTTGAGACAAAAATAAAATATATGAACTTTTATGTCCTTGTGTGTTGGAAGGATCTACCAGCAAACCATATTTTTTTCCTCTAGTAGAGTTTGATGTTATTTGGGGCATGGATTGGCTATCTGTTTTCAGGCTAAGATTGAATGCAGAGCTAAAGATGTTTTTTTCTGAATGATTTTCAGTTTGTGAACAAGAATAAACCCTTGATTTTGGTAACAAATGAGGAAGCTGAGAAACTAGTAAAATATGGAAATGAATTTTACATTGCACATATTGTTGAAAACAAAAGAACTGTTCAGTTAAATGATGTTCCAGTGGTAAATGACTATCTTGATGTTTTTTCTGATGATTTTCCTTGTATTATACTTGAACATGATGTTGAATTTACTATGTAATTAGTTCCTGATGCTAAGCCAATTTCAAAACCCCATTATCAAATGGATCAAATTGAATTTTTAGAATTAAAGATGCAATTGCAGGAGTTATTAGATAAAGGTTTCATTCGACCTAGCACATCACCATGGTGTTCTCCTATCTTATTTGTTAAAAATAATTATCGTTCAATGAGAATTTTCATTGATTATAGATCATTGAATAACATCAATATTATGAACAAGAATCCTATGCCTCATATCAATGATTTGTTTGATCAGCTCCATGGAGCTTAGTATTTTTCATAGATTGATTTGAGGATGGGGTACCATCAATTGAAAGTAAATGAAGTAGAAATTCCAAAGACTACATTTCATACTAGATATGGCCATTATGAATTTGAAGTTATTCCTTTTGGTTTAACCAATGTACTTGCTGTATTCATGGATTTTATGAAATGAATTTTCTTTGAGTTATTGGATAAGTTTATGGTTGTGTTCATTGAGGATATTTTGGTTTATTCCAAAGGTAAAGTGGAACATGAAAGTCATTTAATGGTTGTCTTGAAAACCTTAAAGGAAAAAAACTCTATGGTAAATTCAGCAAGTGTGAGAATTGGTTACATCAAATTTCATCCTTTGGTCACATTGTTTTAAAAAATGGGATAACTATTGATCCTGCAAAAACCAAGGTTGTTGAAGAATGACCAAGAAATATAACTGAGATTCGTAGTTTTCTTGGTTTGTCAAGTTATTAATGGATTCTTTTTGAGAATTTTCCATCGTTATCCATCCCACTGACTATGTTAACTCGAAAAGGTGTTAAGTTCATTTGGACGAAATAATGTGATGGTTGTTTCCAGGAATTGATAAGAAGATTGGTGAATGCTCCAATTTTGGAATTCCCATCCAGAGATGGTGAATTTTTTTATCAATAGTGATTCTTTCTTGAAAAGAATTTTTTGTGTCCTTATGAAAAATGATCAAGTAATTTCATATAATTCACGTCTTTTGAAACCACATGATTTAAATTACCCTACACATGATTTGGAATTAGTTGTTTTTTCTTTTGTTTTAAAAATTTTGAGGCATCATTTTTTTAGAGAAATGTTTGAAATATATGCTGATCACAAATGTTTAAAGTATATATTCGCTCAAATATAATTGAACATGAGGCAGAGGAGATGATTTTAATTAATCAAGGATTATTATTGCACGATCCTTTACCATCCGGGAAAATCGAATAATGTGGTTGGTTCTTTCAGTCGAACAAGTAGTGCTTCATTAACCAAGCTACGTTTGGAATGAGATCCTTTGGTTTTTGATTTGATGAACTTTTGCATAGAATTTTTTGATGTAGGAAATTATTCTATTTTATTTCAAGTGTCAGTGAAATCATCTATATCATACAGAATTAAGCAAACATATAAGGAAGAGAGTGAGTTACAGAAGAAGTTAGAATTCGTTCAAAATGGTATGTTCTCTGATTTTAATGTTGATAATGACTGTGTTTTGTGGTTTGAGAAGATATTATGTGTTCTTTGTGATTCATAGTTGAGGAATGAGTTGTTATGTGAATCTCGTAATTCCTCGTTTTTAGATCATCCTAACAGTACTAAGATATACAGAGATCTTAGAGAGTATTACTGGTTGGATGGATTGAAAAGAGATATTTTTGACTTTACTATGAAATGTTTGACTTTCTAGTAGATTAAACCAGAGTGGATGTTTCCAAAAGGGATGCTTCATTATTTACCACTTCTATAGTGGAAATATTAAAATTTATCCATGGACTTCGTTGTGGGAATACCAAAGAAATATCGAGGTAATAATGAAATCTGTGTTATTGTTTATCGGTTGACTAAATCTACTCATTTATTTCCTATTTGAGGTACCTTGTCTCTAGATTAACATTATCGGCTGTATGTTAAAGGGATAGTCAGGTTGCACGGAGTTCCCCTCTCCATTGTATTTTATTGTGATCCCAGGTTTACTTATGACTTTTGGAATGGCCTTCAACCGTCGTTGGATACTGAATTAAATTTTAGTACAGCTTTTCATCCGCAATGAGATGGGCAGTCAGAAAGAACAATTCAGAACATGTAGGATATGCTACGTAATTGTTCACTGGATTACCAGGGAATATGGGACCAACATCTTTCATTGGTTGAATTTTCATATAATAAAAATTTTCATTCCAGTATACAGATGGATCTGTTTGAGGTATTATATGGAAAGTGTTATCGAAATTTATCTTTTTGGGATGAAGTAGGTGAAAGGAAGCTGATGGGACCAGAATTTGTAGAAGAGATGGCAGAAAAATTTTAGTTGATTCAGAAGAACATGAGAAAAGCTCAGATCAGACCGAAACGTTATGCGGATAACCGGATGAAGGATATTTATTTTGAGGTAGGTAATCATGTCTTTCTTAAAGTTTCTCCATGGAAAAGTGTGATGCATTTGGGTAAGTAGGGAAACATGAGCCCGAGGTCCATTAGACCTAATGAAATCTTCGAAAAAGTTGGATTAGTTGCATATAGAGTGGCTTTACCTCTATGTTTTCCCCAGGAACACAATGTTTTTCATGTTTCAACGTTTAAAATGTATATGCTAGAACCATCTCATGTTTTAAGTCCAGATGTAGTTCAGTTAGAGGAGAATCACTCTTATGAGGAATAACCAGGTCAGATTCTTGACCATAGAGAGAAAGTGTCGTGGAATAAGTTAATTTACCAGGTAAAAGATTTGTGGAAAACCCATATGGTTGAAGAGACAACATGGAAATTTTAATATGCTATGAGGGATAAATACCCCCACTTATTTGATAAGGGAATAAAATTACGAGGTAGAAATTTCCATAAGGGGGAAGGATGTAACATCCTCGGTAAATAAAGAAATAATAAATTCTCTTTTTATTAATTTTTAGTGAATATTAATTTTACTTTAAAGGGGTTTCTATATTCGATGGCGTACCTGATACACGACAACGGGTTTCAGTGAAATCTTATGTTGCACACTAATAATATAATATTATTATTTTAAATAGTAGATAACTCATATCCTTTGTATTGGTGGGAATGAAACAAACTAACTAAAATATTATTATACATGTTTGTTAAATTTATTTTCATTAATCCAATAAATGTTAGAGTCTTAAAATGTGAATGAATCTAATTTTAAGCATAATTTACTTTAAAAGGTCGATTTACCTCTTTTTAATGGTATACCCCATTTAAATCCAGTTTTTATCACCTTTATATTTTAAATTTGACCAAAAAATTCTTCTTTAGAATAGGGACATCAAAATTCACTTTGGGTAAATTTTGGGCATTTTTCTGATAAAATTCAATTTTTAATGAAAAATGAAAAATGTTGCATTTTAATTCAAAACTGCATTTTAATCTAATTAATTAATATGGATGGATTACTTTCATAATTTGTTTTAATATGTAATTAGATTATATTTTTACCATTTAATCCAATGATGGTCATTTGAAGCAATTTCACTTCGAAATTTGACAAAAAACTGTCAATATTTTGATAGTTTTTATTTCTTAAAAACACACATTTTGTTTTGACAGCGGGAATTAATTTTAAATTAATTTTTTCCACATCTATCTTTTGAATTTTTTAAAATATAAATAATTTTTGAATTCGGAATATCAAATATAACTTAGGCTGAATTTTTGGTATTTTTCTGAAAACCTTCCATTTTTGATGAGTAGTGAAATCACTTAGTAGTAGTTCAAAAACAAACAATTTTATATAAATGAAATTTTACCAAATCTGTGAATTGAATTTCATAAATCCAGCATACATGTTTGTTAATAGTAAGTAAAATTTGGTTCAATAAGATAAAAATAATTTTTGGTGAATAGTAACTTTTGACTTTTTTTAACTGCAGTTAAAGGTAAATAGTGTATTTCAAGATAAAAATAATCTTCTAATAACAAAAAATTACCGTAACACTTGTCCTACCTTATTGGATGAGTCATTTATGTCCATGTGATTTTTTGTGTTGATTTCGGGACCCCATTGAGCCACATGGGGATGATAATGACACATTAGATTAATTAACTTAAAGTAAAGGCAAAAATGACAAAAACCAATATCTCTTAGTAAATTAATTTTTACAAGGGGTTATATAAATTATAATTTTGACTATAAATATTGATTGGAAATATAAAAAAAATTCTTAAATCATGGTATTTTGTTTATAATTTTTAGACAACAAATGAATTAAATTATTTATGACAGAATAATGATGCAATATTAACTCATTAATAAATAACTTAAATAAATAAGATTATAAATTTTAAAATAATATCAAAAACCTGTACAATTCTTATTGGATGATTATATTTCGACCAAAATTCATCTTATCTTTGAGTTCAATTATTTTTTTACGTTTGTAAACCGAAGATAAATTTATAATAAAATAATTGTTTCAAACTCTCCTATAGAGCCCCTCCTCCCCCTTATAAAAGGACACCACTTCTAACCAATTCCACACACCTCTCAAGCCCCATGGCTCATCCAACCCATGACCAAATAAGCTATAAAGATCCCTACCCTCCCCCTAGAAGCCTCACCTTATCAATAAGAGACTTCATGAACTCCTTTTGGTTCAAACCAAAGGAAGTTACCCAAACTAATGGTAACTGATTCTCTAAAATTATTTTATTTTATTTTACTTCCCCAACTCCTAAACTCTTTTTCTTACATTATTTTATAAAAACACCAGTATTTTCAATATTATAGTAAGTTTTTATGAAACAGATTCAAACTATACTTACACACACCTCTATCTAATGGATGACGAATATACAATTTCTGTGGATGGAAAACTAACGCCTCACAAAACGATCATTGTTCGATTATCTCCTACTGCCTATCATGGGGGCCATTAAGATGGAACTTTATTTATATATTATATATATTATGTTTATGTTTTCTTTATTCTTCTGTATTTCATATTTATATCATACCTTTATGGTTTCCATTATGGGTAAACGTGATAATTTTATTTGAGGGCGTGCGAACAACCGCCCTCTCAAAGTGATATAAATCGCTCATACCATACTTGGTATGTATAATGGATGGATTTAATGATATTATATATGATATTATACTGGAATTATAATATACATATGTATCATTATGTTTTAATTCCATTAAATGAAGAAATATAAATAAAAGTAGCGTTCATCCGTACGTACGGTTTACCATCTCCATGAACGGTGCATTTCATTTCTTACTTCCAAATGTTATGTAATACTATAAATACATGTATATAATGGATATATATGATATCTAAATCAAGAATATCAATCTGGATATAATGATATTTTGACCATTTGAACCACTTTTAATTATAAGATGTTCATTTTTGACTCATGTACAGAATATCCACAATAAAAACATTATTAACTTGAATGATTACATAATGTTTATAACATGGTAATAAATTATATAAAAAGAATAATGAACTTGAAAAAGTTTATTAAGACATTAAAAATTATCTTTAGTTTGTTATTCAGGAATTTAAAGAACGAACATGTCATGTCGGACACGATGTAAGGGACTTCATCTCAATCTCCTTTCATTGAAGAATATTTCGATAATATATACAATCTTATTTTACACGGTGTATAATAAAATCCTTTGACTTTTATTTTCTTTCAAAGGGAATTTTTTTTCTACGAAGTGTTTTACTAATTGAAAAATAGAATGTTTTAAATGTTTGCAGCGACAATGACCTCTCTGCCGCCGTAATCATTATATGGATTTCTCTATAAGCCATAATGTTTTCTAAATTGAAAATTAAATCCCTTATTCTATGTTTTTGTGTTTTGGTATTGAAAATGGTTTTTGAAATGGATTGATTATTTCAATATCTTGAAATTGTTTCTTGTCATTGAAAATTAATTAATTTTAGTTAAATGTTTATATTTGCAATATTTTATGTGTTATGAATTTATAATGGTACTTGGACATTTGAAGGGTGGTTACATGATAAACCAAATGATGGGTGGTGCCGTGATAAACCAGGAAGGGGGGTTACATTATAACATCCAATACACTGTGTATGGAATTTGGCCTTGTGTCTATTCCATTTTGTGATATGGGTGGAAGTCGACCATATGGTTATTCCATTTATGTATGTTAATGTCCCAAGTTACCTTTATATGTTATGTGTTTTTTATATGGGTTATATGGTAATATTTTGGTTACAAAAGGGTAATAAATGATCGTTTATTCAGTGATGAGTATTTACTACTTCATAATGGTGAAATGTATAACTTATGTTATGTAATTCATGGTTTACTTATTTTTTTGAAAAACTAAAAGTTTTCCTTCATTGTGTATCCCTTACTGAGCTTTTTATACTCATCCAAATTTTTTGAGATGTTTTTCACAGGACATAAAGTGTAATAGGGTCAAGGATGGGATCAAGGAAATTTCATGCTATCTATAACATGGGACTATACATCAATCTTTTTTAAGAGTTTTTATTTTGTGAAACAAATGGAAACTGAGTAGATGTCTCTACATGTATTATTCAATTCGTCATGTATATGTTATGGCCTAATTCTCTAAAACTCTAAACCTTAAAAGATCCTCAATGTGAATTATTTGTTTAATTCAATATTCTGTAATGTTTTCTGGCTGGGACCTTATATAATTTCAATGAAATATTATCTCCATTGACCACTCTATATGAAAAACATCTTACTATAGCTCGACCTCTTCCCTACTCAAAACATTCGAGCGATTAATATGGTACTTCCTAATATATTATATGTGGTAGAAATCATGAATACGCATCAGGTGAGCTTACAATGCCAATTTAAAATAATACATTCCAAGATTCTTAGTGAACTCAAAGGTCTGAAATATCATAGAACAATCTTTCCCTATTTCCTAAGCTGACTATGACCCAACCAAAGAGAACCTTTCAAGAAACCCTTCCACCTATGGGAAACTCCTAAGGGAGTAGTCAATGACCTGTATATAATCTCTTCCAAATATGTTATATAAATACACATTGATGTATATCCCAAATCCTCAATGATTAATCCTTAATTAGACATGGTACCAAAAGAGAGGACTCGCCAATCTTTTTCCAAGAAAGAAGTGATCATCATAACAGACAATATAACTCCTTGAAAGGTTCTATTATAATCTCAGATTGATGTTTGTTGTTATACGAATACATAATAGTCCCAGATGACTATAAATATATCCACAAAACACCAAGACACCTGAATGGAGTATATCCTCCAAGATCTGATGAAGTTTCTCTATATAACCATCTATCTGTGGATGTTATTATGTACTCAACCTAAACAGTGTTCCCATCAACTCATGGAGTCTCTTCCAGAATATGGATGTATAATAGGGATACCAATCCAAAATGATGGAATAGATAACCCCTTTTAACCGCACAGTCACCTGCACATATAGCATACCCAGATCTTTACCCTTACATGTGTTCCTGATTGGAATAAAATGATTATAATTCATTGACTATTAAACCCCCACATAGATATAATTATTCACTTAGGGAGTTCATGGTAATCCAACAATAATGTTAATGGACACCTCATCCCATTTCCTAAATTGAACAGAAAGGGACTGGTGTAGACCATAAGGATTCGAATTCTCTAAAATTATTTGATGGAAGGTTAACAGTGGGACACATAACTATTAGTGCTTGTATTCATAAAAAAAATATGAAACACCATATAATGTCGTAATACATCCTTGTAGCACCAATTTTAATTACCCACAGTGAAATATAGGAGAAAATCAAAATTGAACTCATAAAAAATGTTTAGACAACAAAATTATCCCCAATTAAGAGATACTATCAAAAGGGAGAGACCAACTAAAAATGGTTTCCCCATCATAAAGAATTTCAAATATTCATAGGAACTCATCATCCTGATGCTAACCCTATATAATTGATTGAAATAGTGATGATAATAATATCGCATGGGTCAAAACCATACCAAAATAATCATCATGAGTATCGATTTCCAATTGAGGGACGATCTCCATCAGGATCCACTTTTCTATCAATTCCAAAATATCCATTGATTTACGTTTCTAGCTGAGAGCGTCTATAATGAAATTCTAAATCCTCAGTGTGTAGGAAATGCCAAAATTAGACATCAATGTGTACTCCTCCCACAAAATATATTTTAGAGTCATACCCATCTCAAAAATATATAACTTAGACTCTAATGAACATAAATGACTTTGAACATATACCCATGAAGATAATTTTTCCAACACATAAGTCCCAGAATATCTTTATAAATCATTGTTTCATGTATGGGGTAATTCATCCCATGTTGATGAAGTTGTCCCAAGCCATAGGTAGCTTCATGATCATCCTGCATAACAACACAACACAAAATAGCAACAGAAATATCATAGAATTTAACATAACCCATACTAGGATAATGTATGATCAAAATAGGTTTTGACATCATAATTCAGTTTAACACATCAATATAAGTCTAACACTTAGAATCCCAAATGAAATTAACCCCTGTCATGGTAAGAGAAGTCAATGTTTAATCAAACTTCATCAAATCATTGAATAACCATCAAAAGTATTCAGAAGGCCCATGGGAGCTCTATATCTAGAAGGTTTTTCTTTGTTCCTCCCATGGAAAGACAAATATCACCATATCAGGGTCAACTAATATTCCACCTTCAATAATCACATGTCATAACAACAACACTTCATGGACTTATACATTTCAATTCAAAATATTTTTATAAGGTTAGTATTTTCAACAAATTTCAAAAACTATATTTAGATTCTTATCTACTCGTGTTCATATCTCAAATAAACCAATATATCATGCACCAATTGAACAATAAAACAATCAAGATACTGATGGGATATATTTTTAATCAAATTTATAAAAAATTCATTACAGTTATTCATACCAAATGGTTTTAAAAAATACTTATAATTTCCAAAAATTATCATAAAATCCATCATTGTTATATCAAACTCTAGAACCCCAAGAAAATTATAACCGAATTGAAGTTACATCATTGAAAATTGCCTTTCCTCCTTTAATTGTTCAAACAAGTCACTCTCATATTGGAAAAATTAATTATTTATAACCACCACCCTATTAAAATTCCTATAATCTACAAACAAATGTAGTGAACTATCAAACTTCATAGAAAGCACCATAGGGGTTATGCCCAATGAATCGCCATGTTTAATGAATAGTTTTTCTATTAGATCTAAGAAATAATATTGATCTATTTCAGCTCTATTGGTTCCATATGATAAATGGAGTGAAAATATATTGTGTACAGTAAAAAAAATAAATCATAAAATATATATGCCTCTCTAGAGTATGTCTATAAAATTCATAGGGGAAGAAATCATAAAATTTCATAACAATCATGATAAGATATCCAATAGATGAAATTTCATTGGTATCAAATACTATTCCAGAAAAAGCCCTAGTATTGGTGTGAAGGACAAGAAAGACCAATCCTCATATCTCCCTCGCCCTAAAACACTTATGAGAGATACCATCAACAGAAAGGGAAAAACTCATTGATGGTTTAAATTAATCTTATATTGATGTACAATAATACAATCCATCCCTATTATTATGTCAAATAGAACTAAATCAAGAACAAGGAAATACCAAACTAACTCTGATTCAACTATCGTTAGAGAAAAGGATGAACAATAAAAACTCTATTCCTTCATTTATTTAAGAGGTGTTATAAGATCCGTAATAAATTTCATTTTCTCTATTGGAATTGTCATCACATAAAAAAAGATAAAATATAAATAATTGTAAGGGAATATTATCAAATAAATTTATTACTATAGAATATAGAAAAAAAATTGTACCTATCACTCTCATTGGGACCATTTCAACCTCCACTAGAAACTCATCCCCTACATGAAGTCGATTCAACTATGAAGCCTATGTATGGATCCCTATAGACAATGAATCATATGAGTACATCACATCAAAATTTGGTAATAAATAAAATTATAAATAAAAAGGAATATACATATCATTGAAGAATCATTATAGATGGTCTTAGAGACTACTAGAACTATGAATCTTGGAGGGTACATGATAAACACATCAGATGTTCCCTAACATTCCACAGTGATAGAAATTATGAGGCACATTGTTAACCACAACTGATTGTCTAATAGAATCTAGCAGTTCTAAACTACCTATAACACCCTTTTGATGATAATTCCACTTCTTACCCTTTCCTTATGCACCACTTCCGATTCCATTGGGTGGAAGATAAGGGATAGAATAACCAATCATTCCGATAATATTCATATCTTCCATCATATACTATCCACCATCTATGAATAGGTGGGAATCTTCAACATATATGCCTATGATCTAATTTATTATTACAAACCCTGAAGGTATTTATGATATTTTCCAAGGCTATTCATCGCAACCTCTTGCCCAAAATGAACTATCTGGGTGAACTAATTTTTGTACCCCATCACTAAATGCTCTCTATGTTTTAAGGAGAGGAACTATAAATGATTCTTTATCTTCATTAATTATTGAAAAACTAGTAGAACTAATACATTTTTTATTCTATTACAGACTAATCCTTCATGCTAGTATTCATGTACCATGAATCCAACTATCACTTCTTGAGACCCATGATCATAAACATCGAACAGTTTATATTAAGAGCATTAGATGATTCCAGTAAATTGAATACCTAATTGTTCTAAACAAGCCAATATTCTACCACTTTTTGATCATTCATACATTTAAACGATAAGGTATTTTCACATAGAAAATAATGTGATAGGACAAAGACATTATCATCTACTATCTATGCCTCAAAAACTGGGTTTTGAACTCATGGTACATTTTGGTCCATGAAAAAATCTAATTGTATAAACACCTCTATAGAATTCTGATTCAAAGCTAGAATTACATGAGTAGAATCTCCCACTATACCACCCTAAGGATCCCAAGAAATATGTCTCAAAGGCATATTATTACCCCCCAAAAATAAAATAATATTATCATACTATAGAAAAATATTAGTTCAACATATAAAACAATATGAAAATAATAATATCAACATTAAAACTAGACACATTACACACAAATCCTTCGATCCAATTGTATCTTGAGTCTTGTCATGGTAATAGTTGGCTAGGCACTCACTGTAACCTACCAATTATGAACCGATAATCCTATATCTGTTCTCCCAATTTTTCCAAGACAAGTACTAGTGGGGACAAAATTGATGCTCTGATACTAATTTTTAATGAACTATCTTGATTTACCCTATTGCTTTGTCATATAAACTAATCATCCACATAAATAAAGGTAATTCCCAATCCCCATGGGTTGGCGACTAGCACACAAGCATTAAAAACAACAAGTGGGAATTATTTCACCAAATGTACAACAAGATACATGCGATACATATACACAACATACCGAAATAGTGAATGAAAAATAAAATAATTATATAATATTACAAAATAGATAAAAATATAGTGATACAAATCAAAAACCATTGAAAACAAAAGGTTTATATCCAAAAAACCCAAAAAAACAATATGTTAACCAAAACTGCTGCTCCATGTGACAAGTGGTCAACATCCCACCAACTCACCACCTTCTACCCATACCTAGATGACGTAAAACGCACTACATTCATGTGGAACCCTTCCTTTTCATCCATAAAAAGGAAATTCCAAGTCTACACACCACCAAACGGGTGTGTATTGTGTGCACTAAACATGCTCAGTTTGATCCCACTCAGGGGATCCAAATTATGTCTCTATACAAAAATCACATATTTTCAATTTATAAAACATACCACGATAAACAATAAATGTTTTTTAAATCTAAATAAAGTTAAATTTTTCCACCTTTTCCATATTTCTAAGACAAACGTGGTAAAAATATATTCAATGAATAAATATAGGTTACTATTTACATTTATTTGAAAATTGGTATATCAAGTAAAAGAAATACAAATCCAAAAATGAAAAGATAAACAATCCATGGATAACTGATGGTCAGGTTAGCTAGGTCATTAAAACAATTTTCATGACTAGTGGACACTATATTCCCCATGTACCAATGCATCCGCATCTAGAAAATAGAGGACCAACCTATAATGTGAACCCTCCTTTGATATCATGTCATGTTCGAGATCCAAATGCATATCAATCAAGGAATAGAATGACACCCTATAATGTGAACCCTCCTTCCAATATCATAATATTATCCTCAATACTACACATCCCACAAAATTACCTAAGGATACCATGAGTATAATATAAAATCATTTCAAATGGATTACACATTTCAAAATATAATTTCGAACACCGTTTTTGCATAAAAAACTTCTTTGAAAACCCATTATTTATTTCCTTTACACAATGAATTTAAAATCATATTTAATTTACATAAACTAGGAGAATAGCATTTAATTTAAAACAAATAATTTCACATATACAAATTACTAAATAATTCCATTTCATTTAGGAAATATTTGACTTAAATAATAGAAATATACAATTCACATAACATTGGCTGAAGAAGGAACCACAGACCTAAAAATGGGCCAAAATACCTACAACGAGATCCACCAAAATTGGAAGTAATTCTAATAAAAAACTGAAGGCCCTTGAGAACCGTTCATGCTACACCACAACAAATATAAGGGTTAGACTCTGAAATAATAACACATAATGGATCACGAAGAATCCAACACGAATCAACACAAGATCATTGGATCTTATAAAGACGTCCCGAAACTAATTACACCACCAAAGGAAATGATGAAGTGTAAGTACTGGGTAACCAAAGAGATCAAATGCAGCTTACCGAGATATTGAAAATTGAAAAATACAATATGGAAGAGGAAAAATCACCTGACACCTCACAGAATAATACCTAGGGATAAAAGATGGGAGAGATAATCCAAATGATTTAGTATTCATTCTCGGAGTATATAAAACATATATTTCATGATGGTTTTAGGTTAAAAATGTAATTTACCACAAAAGACCCCCATAACTCACATATTACAAAAAATCCATCACCTCTAGTTAATTTATTCAGGGTGACATATTTGCACAATAAAATGTGATTAATGAAATTAATTAATTTAGGTCACAAACTATTTTAAAATATTATTACCCATGATTTATTTACATTGTAATATATAATCATATGATTTGAAAACATATTTTATCCAGAACCTATCCAAAACACTATTAAATACATTTAAAACAGTTATAGATGACATAAAATCTAAGAAAAATAGTCTTAAGCATATATAAAGTCCACCTTTTATCCAGGATTTCACAATTATAACATGATCATAGATCATGTAAGGGTTATTTTCGATGCTCCTAAGACATACCCAATTTTTTCATTTATTTATAATTTTTTTAATTTATTATTATTTTCATTTTTGCGAGGAAAAATGATGAAAAAAACCCACCCTCATCAGACCATGAACCATGTCATCTGACAACATGGGAGGTGTGTAATATCTTGGTTTCCTTCCTAGTATGTCACATGATATTATCCAACAGAGAAACTTATTAGAAAAACAATATTTCCCAGAGTACAACACATATTCATTCCATTTCGATTTTTCCTCACTCAATCACACCATAGGAAACTTCTTTAGAGTTTACCTATAATCACACTACATTAGGAAAATAAAATTTAACTATTCTGTTTTAATTACGTAGGCTCCTGAAATGAAATGTGTTACTTATTCAATATAGTGGTAATATGTAGTCATTAATGTCTCGTATTTTGAGGTGTGTCACACTATATAGTCCATAAATCACATCATCCTTGTTTTGGATGTCACACCTCAAACTAAAGAAATTCCATTGCACTATTGACTAGGTATTGGTTTTTATACCATTTTGTGATTCCTCATCCTGAATCACATGGTAAAATCTAGTGCGAAACATGACCAGACAAGGACTTGCAAACTAATTTTTAGTTCAGGAATGGAATTACAAATACATTATTCCCTCATTATTAAGTATCCATTATAGAAAAAACATACAATATAATAAATGATAATTTTATGTGTAAAAAATTGAATGAAATAATATAATAATATCGTGTATTATTACAATGGAATAAAATAACAAGTATCCTCATTCAAATTGGATCCACACATATGGTGGATAAATGATTATACAAAGAAAAATGGTCTTAAATAATAAATAAATCATTATTATAAAAGATCTTAGAGCATGAAATAGTACTTAATCACTCCCCATAAACCATTATCTACTCAAACATATGTATTAGGGACCATTATATTGGTTTTATCCTTAGACATAATGTTTTTTACTCTTTGGGAATATTATTAATAGTGCGATTATGAACTTAGTAAGTCACCATCAATACACTTATATCAAAATTATAGCAGTTTTATAAAGGTGGGTATCTAAATAGAATTAAATATATAAATAACCATCAAATACTCATAAAGTCATCCTATTACAACCATTAATATATGAATCACCAACCATATAAGAATTAATATCTATATAGACCCTAGATATAAGTTAGAACATAGCCACTAACATATCACTCAAAGAAAGACCTCATTTCTCAGACTAGAACTATTCTTTCTCACTCATAGGTGGTCACATTAATTTCCAATGATTAACCTTTTAACTAATGATGGACCTAGAAAATATAGTATAGGGAATATGAAATATGAAGAAATATGCATAAATTTACACCACAAGAAATTTTAAAAGTCCGTTGAACCAATTTTCCACTTTACTAATCCATTATGGCCTCTACCAAGCCCAAAAAACTCTCTTGATGTTGAACTTATCTAGTGGAAAACCCTATCATTACCCATGAAACAAAGTGGGATTAAGAAATTAATAATTTAATAACATATCACCCCTATAGGGGTTCAACCATAACCATATAGATATAACTGGTCATTTAAATACTAAAATAAGTGTTTTTATAGAGCCTCACACACAAAACTGTAACAACAAAAGTATATACAACTTCATGTGAAAGATGTAAAATGGATAGGGATTCCTACCACAAGACTAATGGATCATACACACAAATACTCACTCCCATATTCATGAAAAACCCTCTAAAAACCTAAAATAATACAAAAATCACCTCTTTTTATTTTTATAAAATTAAACCATAGAATAGATGAGCAATGAGACATATAGAACGTTAATGGTGTTATGCTTATGAAGAGAGAACCCTGAAAGAAACATAGCATCAAAAGATTTAGGAATAATGTTCGGGGAACCATAATAATCCCAAGAGAGCACCCATGGTCTCTAGGATCAGGAAAAATTGATACTAAGGATAAGGAATTAATATAATTTTATCCATGGTGAAATTAGAAGGATATACACAGAAAAAAAATCCTTGTGAAATGGTTCTAACACAACATATATGTTGTGTCACCACCAATTTCATATAGAGGGAATCCCCCTTTGATAAAACCATCATAACCTTATACCCAAGTGTCACACTATAAACACCCTCTTATTCATAATTACATCTTTATTTCCAGTTCAATCCTAAAAAATTCACTCTCAAGACATCCTGAACACCCAAAATTTCCAAAATTCATAATGATGTTTAAGAATAAATAAAATTAAAATGTAAAACATGTAACACCCCTGGTAAATAAAGAATATGAAATTTTTATATTTATACCATTTATGAATAAAATGTTAATATTAATTTAAAGGGAACTCTATGCTTGATGGCTTACCCAATACGCAACAACGAGTTCCTTTGAAATCTTACATTGCATTCTAATAATAAAATAAAATTATTTTAAATGTTAGTTAACACGTAGCCGTTGTATTGGCGGGAATGAATATAAATAACTAAAATATGATTATATATGTTTGTTAAATGTTTTTACATTTATCCAATAATGTATAAAGGCTTAAAATACAAAAAGAATTCAATTTTAGGCATATATACTATAATTTTCACTAAAGGTCCACTTATCAACTTTTGATGGCGAACCGTCATTAAATATAGTTTTGGACACTGTTATAAATTCTATTGGACCAAATAAAACTCTTCTATAGAATCAGGACATCAAAATTCACTTTGTGTAAATTTTTGGTATTTTTCCGATAAAGATCATTTTTTTAATGAACAGTGAAAAATGTTGTATTTTAATTCAAAACATCTTTTTAATATAATTTATTTTTATGATTAGATTATCTTTTTAATTTTATTCAAAGTGAAATTTGAATATATTTTTACCATTTAATCCAATAGTGGTAATTGGAATTAATTTCATCTTGAAATTGGACTTAAACTAGTGTCAATCTTTTGATACTTATTGTTTCATAAAAATACACTATTTGCTCTGTTAGCGGAAAATAATTATTAAATTAATTAATGTAACATATATTTTTTGAATTTTGTAAAATAGAAATCATTTTTGAATTCGGAATATCATATATAGCCTAGGGTAAATTATAGTAATTTTCTGAAAAACATCAAATTTTTATGAGTACTGAAACCACTAACTAGTAGTTAAAAAACTGATTTTTTTCTTTTAAATGAATCTTTAGCACTTTTGTGATTTTAATTTCAAAAATCCGACATAAATGGTTATAATTAAGAAGTAAAATGTGGTTCAATGGGATTAAAATAATTTTTTGGTGAATAGTAACTTTTAAGTTTATTAATCGCGATTAGAGATAATTAGTGTAATATAAGGTTAAAATAATGTTTTAATAATATGAAATGACCTAGACACATGTCCTACCCTCATTGGATGTGTCCTGACCGACCAAGAAAACCCATGGGTCAACTTGGGGACCCCATGGAGCCACTTTGGTAGGAAAATGACATTAATATCATTTTATTTAATGTTAAAATTAAAATGTCACAAACAGGTGTTGTTTTACTAAAACAATTTTTATATGGGGCTATACAAGTCCGATTTTTGATTATGAACATTCATTGGAAATATAAAAAGATTTCCTAAATCATAGTTTTTGTTTTATAATTTTTATACATTATCTAAATTGAAATATTTATGACACCATGATGATGCAGCGATTACCTCATTATTTAACGATTTAAATAAAATGGAAAGATAATGTAAAATATAGGACCTAAACATGTCAAAAACCTATTGGATGAGTGGATTCAGAACCCTTATCATCTTATACTCGAAACACATCAATGTGGGACCTTTAAAATCCGAAACTCATTCTAAAATAAAGTAACATTTCCTTACTTTCCAAGAGTGCCCCTCCTCTCCTCTTATAAAAGGCCCCCACCTCTACCTCCTTACCCACACCTCTCAAGCCCTTGGCTCGGCCAAAAACTGCCCATTTCGTCTCTCCAAATACTTATATTACATATAGAATCCTCAATTTAGGCATAAGTCTTCCCAAGGAAGCCTTTTATCTCAAATTAAAAAGAGTTTCCCGATTTAAAGAACATACTGTTTCTGTGGCTGGTGAATTTCTGCCTCACGAAACGATGATTGTTCAACACTTATATAACACCTTAAAAGGTGGCCATTAAGATTTAACTATATTTATATATGATATATAATATGTTTATGTTTTTCTTAAGCTTCAGTATTTTTCTTTTGTGGCATACCTTTATGGTTTCTACTGTGGGTAAAACACGATAATTTCATTTTAGGAAGTGCAGACTACCGCCCCCTCAATGTGATTTGATTTGTTAATGCCATATGTGGGATCTATAAAGGATGAATTTAAAGTTATTATATATGATGTATGTTAGATATAAATGATGAATATAATTCTCTAAATAAAATATAAATACCTCTAATTTGGTCTTAATTCCATTAATATGACATAGAAATGAAAGTAGCGTTCATGCGTACGTACGGCTTACCGTCTCCATGAACGGTGCATTTCGTTTCTTACCTCTAAATGATTAGGTAATTTTATAAATACTTGTATATTCTGTATATATATTATATATATGATAACCAAATCATGAATATCATTCTGGATATAATGAACCTTTGAGCACACGAACAACATGTAATTGTAAGAAGCCCACTTTCGACTTAAGAACCAAATATCGGCAAAAAAACATTATTAACTTAAATGATTACATAATTCTTATAACATGGAAATAAGTGATAAAAAAGGAATAATGAACTCGAAAAAGGTTATTAATAAAGTTTAAATTAGCTCAAGTTTATTACTCAGGACGTTAAAGAACGATCGAGTCAAGTCGGATCTGAGGTAAGGGATCCAACCTCTCTCTTTCTTTTTATGTACTCTCTTTTATGTCATTTCTTTTAAGCCCATATTTCTTATGTTTGGGGATGTTATTTTATATTCCTCATACTTTAATTTTTATGTTCATATTATGGGAGACAATATTTGATCTCATAAATCCATTTTTGGATGTTTTAAGTGGCGCCGTTAGGCTGCCGAGTTTTCGTAAGGGATTTTTCATCTCACTTTTTTTCCCGTGACATTTATGCTATGTTTGCCACTATTTCCTTTGAGTGGTGTATGTACTGAACATTATTTTACACTTTGTGTAGTATAATTTCATTTATGGGTATTTACATATTCATTGTATGACCCTTCTTCCATGGGGTGTACTTTTCGAAAGTTACCAAACCCGGTAAGGGGACCTTTCACCCTCCTTTTTTTAAAGACTTCTTTTGTTATGTCTTTTAATTCACAAAATATTATGTTGGGATATGTTCTTATATATCCTTATTTATGCAAATTTTATGTCCATGTGATGAGATCCCATTTATCTCTCTCATCAACCCTTTTTGTAAAATTTTATGTGACGCCGTTAGGCTGTCGAATTTTACCAAGGGAACTTCTTAACCGAATTTTTATTTCTTTGGGTTCAACATGTAGTTATTGAATATGTCATCCGTTGAATATGTGTGAATGAGATTTGATTGTTTTACACTTAATATCCACTTATATTGGGTTTATTTATATTTGTCACACATAATTATGAGATTGATTTATCCTTAATTTATGGATACCATCTTTATAATGGATTTCATCTCATTTTACATTTCTTTTGAGACTTCATTGTTGTTATGCACCAATTAACTCATATATGGTGTGTATACTGTCCTTTGACATATTATATCATGAATCCATTTATTCTCATGATATTATAATGTTTGGATTAAATGTTTTCCGCAATTATTTGTATTCAAGAGTCTCTCATTTTGTTAAAAACTCTGTAACAAAAATATCATTTTAAATGTTTTAAAGATTTATTATTCTAAATTGGTATCTTTAATGTCCATGTTTTCAAAATGGTTTTCAGTATTTATTTATATGGACATTAATATTTTAAAATTATAATTCTAATAATATCTTCAAAGTGGTATGGGACACTTTGATTCAAAAATCTCTTTTAAATGATTTTTGAAAATGGATTGATTAATTCAATATCTTGGAATTACTTATTTTGATTGAAAATGAAATGTTGTTATTGAAATGTTTATATTTTCAAAATTTTATGTGTAATGAGGGTACATGGACATTTTACGGGTGGTTACGTGATAAACCCTATGATGGGTGGTGTCGTGAATACCAGGACGGGTGGTTACGTTATAACCTCCAATGCATTGGGTATGGAAGTCAGTCGTATGGCTATTCTATTAAATATGTGTGGAAGTCAACCGTATGGTTATTCCATTTAAGTATGTTTATGCCCCAAGTTACCTTTATATGTTATGTGTTCTTTATATGGGTTTTATGGTAATCTTTTGGTTACAAAAGGGTAAGTACTGATATTTTATTCAGTGAAGATTTTTTACTACTTCCTAAAGGTGAAAGGTATTACTTTGATAAAGTATACATGGTTTACTTGTTGCTTTGAAAAACTAATAGTTTTTATTCTTTGTGTATACCTTGCTGAGCTTTTTATGCTCACCCCAAGTTTTTTATGAAATGTTTTTCACAGGTCTTAATGTGGAATAGGGTTAAGGATGGGATCAAGGGAAAGTCATGCTATCTAATACATGGAACTAGACATGTTTCTTTTTAAGAGTTTTTATTTTATGGAAATTTAGTAGAAGTGACTACTTTGTAATCTTTTGATATATAATAGTTATGTCATAATTCTCTAAAAGACTAAACCTGAAAAGATCCCCAATGTGAATTATTCATTTAATTCAATATTAAGTAAGTTTTAAGGTCGGGGCCTTATAGTTAGTATCAGAGGTCAGTTTAGAAAACTTTAGAGGTTAGGGTATTCTCTAAGAATAAGTGAAATTACCATAATTGTTAGGATTTCAGAAAGAGTCCTAGTTTTAGATAAAGTGAACGAGTATGTATATCTTAGTGTTTATCTTCCTCATTAGTACATGATGGTTTTGTTGATATACTCAAACTGACCTATTTGGTTATAGTAAATGGCTGGATCTAGCAGGCACCAAAGTAATAGTGGATGTGAAGGAAACTGTGATAGTTTTATGAGAGAGCAACTGAATGATATGGGAGCTGCAATGAGAACTCTTGTGTTTATCCACAACCAACTATCTGGAGTCATGATTGACCACCTAAACCTTTCTGATTTCTATAAGGCATCATATATGCAAGAAACAAATCCCTACGGAACTACAGGTAATAATAATAATGGTAAGTGTGTTCAAAAACCTATGTGTCAAAGATGTGGAAAGAAACACCTAGGAAAATGATTCAAAGGGGAAAAAATATGCTCTAGATGTGGAAATGAAGGTCATAAAGCAAGAACCTGCCATGGAAAAATGAAGCATCCAGTTGACTCGAGGAAAGGAAATGAAATTCTTTCTAAGGGATCAATTGAATGTTTTAAATGTGTTGTGCATGGTCATTATGCAAACACATGTCCTATGAATAAGTTTCGGGAAAGGGATCACCAAGATCGTACAAATATTCGTTTACCAATACCTAATTCCATTCCGATTGAGGATCAAGAAACCGACAATGACCAGTCAAAGGTATGGATTATTTCATATCATTTGTTTTCCTATTTTGGAATCTTAGGATATAATTCATGATTTTGTTTGTAGGAAAGGAGTATTTCAGAATAAGTTGGAAAGGAATGGTTAATGGATCATGAAGAATGTTTAATGAGTAAGAAGTCAACATATAAGGGCTTGAAGAGTTATGGTGAAATTCTTAAGAGTATTAAGTCTCTTATGATGATGGGGTTACATTAGAAGACTTTTTATATTATGTGTAACCCTGATATTTGATATATGAAAATTTTATTCAAGGAATATTTATCTTTTCTTTTGTGGACATAGTTATAAAGAAGCATTTGGGTTTATATGATCCTTACATTTGAGGTAATTATAGGTTACTATATGTTATGATGGAAAGTGAAAGGAATGAGATAAGATCGAGGTTTAATTATGTTATGGTTATTTTTTATTCTTTTATCTCTTTTTGGGGAATTATTTGAGAATTATATAGTTTGGAAAAAGGACAACACACAGACCGTGTGACAACCCATCGTGTCGGACAAAGCTACGGGAATCGAACCCACAACCAAAGTGCGACTGGTATTTATCACCTACCACTGGACTATGTGAAGTCCCTGGTTAGTTTGACTGACTCTTTTTAGTTAGATGATTTTATGAATTAAGATTAAGTTTATTTTTGGTTATCTATGGAAATTTATTAACCTATCATGGAGGATATGTGATTAGGTTAATTACTTTTCAATACGAGACTTCAAGAGCAACTGATGTGGGTTGGAGATAAATGTTACAATTTAACTTAGAAGTCTATGTGAATAAATCCTTAAAATATTTGGGTTTCAATCTTAGTTTGGTTTACTTTGAATAATTTTATGGAAAATTTGTTTATCGAATGGTCCTCGTTGAACTTTGGATTTTGTTGAACAAATTTTGGAGATTAAGAATAGTTTTTCTTTTTATAAAGGGTTATCCTTTTCTGGATTATCTGATCTTGTACTAACCTTTTTGGTTTTGGTTTTGGTTAAAGTCTAAAGACATGGGAAGTATATAGTTCTCTTTTATGGATTAGGTGATTCTATAGATGTTGATTATAATACTCTTAATGTGAATAAGTATTCCTAAATACTCGTCTTTTGGAGAAAATATGAGTTTGTGTTCGAAATCTAATAAAAGATGAAAGTCAACATGATATGTAATTATTCTTCCTTATGAAAAAATTCCTCAAAAAAAAGTAAATTAAATCAAAAATGCTGTCTATTAAATTTTCCTACTGGGGAATCGAAATACCATTTAACCCATCAGAAGTTTGTGATTTTCTTATGGTTAAATTTCTCTTAAACATGTTTTCTATCACTCTCCATCAGAACATGACCCTACGTTTTCTCCTCCATGTCCATGTTTTCCTACATGGAATCCTAGTGTGGGTTTACTCGGGTGACCACTTTACTTATCTTTCTTTCTTTTAAATTGATTGTTTTACCGACTCTTGTTCCAATGTGGGACTTTCAATGAAGTTTTTGAGCCCAATTTTAAAATTGCGAGGACGCAATTCCCAAAAGGGGGGAAGGATGTAACAACCCAGGTAAATAAAGAATATTACATTTCTATATTTATCCCTTTTTCTGAATAAAATGTTAATATTAATTTAAAGGGAACACTATGCTTGATGGCTTACCCAATACGCAACAATGAGTTCCGTTGAAATCTTACGTTGCACTCTAATAATAAAATAAAATTATTTTAAATGCCAGTTAACACGTAGCTCCTGTATTGGAGAGAATGAATATAAATAACTAAAATATGATTATATATGTTTGTCAAATGTTTTTACATTTATCCAATAATGTATAAAGGCTTAAAATACGAAAAGAATTCAATTGTAGGCATATATACTCTAATTTTCACTAAAGGTCCACATATCAACTTTTGATGGAGAACCTTCATTAAATATAGTTTTGGTCACTCTTATACATTATATTGGACCATATAAAACTCTTCTTTAAAATTGGTACATCAAAATTCACTTTGTGTAAATTTTTGGTATTTTTCCGATAAAGATCATTTTTTAATGAATAGTGAAAAATGTTGTATTTTAATTCAAAACCTCTTTGTAATACAATTTATTTACATTATTATATTATCTTTTTAATTGGTTTCAAAGTGAAATTAGAATATATTTTTACCATTTAATCCAATAGTGGTCGTTGGAATTAATTTCATCTTGAAATTGGACTTAAACTAGTGTCAATCTTTTGATACTTATTGTTTCATAAAAACACGCTATTTGCTCTGACAGCAGGAATTAATTATTAAATTAAATAATGTAACTTATAATTTTTTTATTTTGTAAAATAGACATCATTTTTGAATTCGGAATATCAAATATAGCCTAGGGTAAATTTTTGGTAATTTTCTGAAAAACTTCAATTTTCAATGAATAGTGAAACCACTAAGTGGTAGTTAAAGAAACTGATTTTTTCGTTTAAAAGAAACATTACCACTTATTTGATTTGAATTTAAAAAATCTGAAATACATGATTGTCATTAAGAAGTAAAATGTTGTTCAATGGGATTAAAATAATTTTTTTGGTGAATATTAACTTTTAAGTTTATTAATCGCGAATAGAGGTAATTAGTGTAATTTAAGGTAAAAATAATGTTTTAATAATATGAAATGACCTAGAAACATGTCCTACCCTAATTGGATGTGTCATGGCCGACCAAGAAAATACATGGGTCAACTTGGGGACCCCATAGATCCACTTTGGTAGGAAAATGACATTAATACTTTTTTATTTAATGTTACAATTAAAATGTCACAAACATGTGTTGTTTTACTAAAACAATTTTTATATGGTGTTATACAAGTCAGAATTTTGACTATAAATATTAATTGTAAATCTAAACATATTTCCTACCTCATAGTATTTTTTTATAATTTTTATACTTTATATGAATTCAAATATGTATGACACCATGATGATGCAGCGATTACCTCATTTTTTAACGATTTAAATAAAATGGAATGATAATGTAAAATATAAGACCTACACATGTCCAAAACCTATTGGATGAGTGTATTTAGAACCCTTATCACCTTATCCTCGAAACACATCAATGTGTGACCTTTAAAATCCGAAACTCATTCTAAAATAATGTAGCATTTCCTTACTCTCCAAGAGTGCCCCTCCTATCGTCTTATAAAAGGCCCCCACCTCTACCTCCCGAACCACACCTCTCAAGCCTTTGTCTCTACCAACCCCTGACCATTTTGTCTCTCCAAATAACTCTATTACTCCTAGAATCCTCACTTGGGCAGAAGTCTTCCCAAGGAATCCTTTGAGCTCAAATAAAAAAGAGGTACCCGATTTAAAGGTAGTGTCTTTTCTTTTGTTCTTTTGTCTTATTTTGCTTCTCCAACCCCCTAAACTCATTTTATTCTTTTATTTTGTAACAACTCCAGTATATTAAATATACTAGGATGTTTTTATAAGAATAATTATAGCTACAGTTACACACACCTACATATAATGGTTAAAGAACATACTGTTTCTGTGGATGGAAAATTTATGCCTCACGAAACGATGATTGTTCAACAATCATATAAAACCTTCAAAGGTGGTCATTAAGATGTCACTATATTTATATATGATATAAAATAGGTTTATGTTTTACTTAATATTCTGTAATTTTCTTTTGTGGAATACCTTTATGGTTTCCATTGTGGGTAAAACACGATAATTCAATTTTAGGAAGTGCGGACTACCGCGCCCTCAAAGTGATTTGATTCATTAATGCCATATGTGGGATGTATAAAGGATGTATTTAAAGTTATTATATATGATGTATGTTACATATAAATGATGAATATAATTATCGAATTAAAATATAAATAACTCTCATTTGGTTTTAATTCTATTAATATGACATAGAAATGAAAGTAGCGTTCATGCGTATGTACGACTTACCGTCTCCATGAACGGTGCATTTCATTTCGTACCTCGAAATGATTTTGTAATACTATAAATACTTGTATATTATGGATATATATTATATATATGATATCCAAATCATAAATATCATTCTGGATATAATGAACCTTTGACCACAAGAACAACATCTAATTGTAAGAAGTCCACGTTCGACTTAAGAACCAAATATCCGCAAAACAAACATTATTAACTTAAATGATTAAATAATGCTTATAACATGGAAATAATTGATATAAAAGGAATAATGAACTTGAAAAAGGTTCTTAAGCAAGTTTAAATTAACTCAAGTTTATTATTCAGGATGTTAAAGAATGATCGAGTCAAGTCGGATCCGAGGTAAGGGATCCAACCTCTCTCTTTATTTTTATGTACTCTCTTTTATGTCATTTCTTTTAAACACATATTTATTATGTTTGGAGATGTTATTTTATATTCCTCATAATTTAATTTTTATGTTCATATAATGGGAGACCATATTTTATCTCATAAATCCATTTTTGGATGTTTTAAGTGAAGCCGTTAGGCTGCCAAGTTTTCGTAAGGGATTTTTCATCTCACTTTTATTCCTATGACATTTATGCTACGTTTCCCACTATTTCCTTTCATTGGTGTATGTAATGCACATTATTATACAATTTGAGTAGTATAATTCCTTTTATGTGTATTTACATCTTCATTGTATGACCCTTCTTCCAGGGGGTGTACTTTTCGAAAGTTACCCAACTCGGTAAGGGGACCTTTCACCCTCCTTTTTTTTAAAAGACTTCTTTTGTTATGTATTTTAATTCACATAATATTATGTTGGGATATGTTATTCTATATCCTTATTTATGAAAATTTTATGTACAAGTGATGATATCCCCTTTATCTCTCTCATCAACCCTTTCTGTAAAATTTAATGTGACGCAGTTAGGCTGTCGAATTTTACCAAGGGAACTTCTTAACCCAATTTCGATTTCTTTGGGTTCAACATGTAGTTATTGAATATGTCATCATTTGAATATGTTTTAATGACCTTTGATTCTTTTACAGTTAATATCCACTTATATTGGGTTTATTTATATTTGTCACACATAATTAGAGATTGATTTATCCTTAATTTAAGGATACCTTCTTTATAATGGATTTCATCTCATTTTACATTTCTTTTGAGACTTCATTGTTTTTATGCACCAATTCACTCTTATATGGTGTGTATACTGTCCTTCGACATATTATATCATGAATACCTTTATTATCATGATATTATAAAGTTCAGATTAAATGTTATTCCACAATTATTTTTATTCAAGAGTCTCTCATTTTGTTAAAAACACTTTAACAAAAATATCGTTTTAAATGTTTTAAAGATTTATCATTCTAAATATTTATCTTTATTTTTCATGTTTTCAAAATGGTTTTTAGTATTTATTTATATGGACATTAATGTTTTAAAATTATAATTCCAATAAAAGCTTCAAAGTGGTATGGGACACTTTGATTCAAAAATCTCTTTTAAATGATTTTTTAAAATGAATTGATTAATTCAATATCTTGGAATTACTTATTTTGATTGAAAATGAAATTTTGTTATTTAAATGTTTATATTTTATATATTTTATGTGTAATGATGGTAGTTGGACATTTTAATGGTGGTTACGTGATAAACCATATGACAGGTGGTGCAGTGAATACCAGGACGGGTGGTTACGTTATAACCTCCAATGCATTGGGTATGGAAGTCGGCCGTATGGCTATTCCATTATGTATGTGTGGAAGTCAACCGTATGGTTATTCCATTTAAGTATGTTTATGTCCCAAGTTACCTTTATATTTTATGTGTTCTTTATATGGGTTTTATGGTAATATTTTGGTTACAAAAGGGTAGGTAATGATATTTTATTCAGTGAAGAGTTTTTACTACTTCCTAAAGGTGAAAGGTATTACTTTGATAAAGTATACATGGTTTTCTTGTTGCATTGAAAAACTAACAGTTGTCATTCTTTGTGTATCCCTTACTGAGCTTTTTTTTCTCACCCCAAGATTTTTTTTGAAATGTTTTTCACAGGACTTAATTTGAAATAGGGTCAACGATGGGATCAAGGGAAAGTCATGCTATCTAATACATGGAAGTAGACATGTTTCTTTTTAAGAGTTTTTATTTTATGGAAATTTAGTAGAAGTGACTACTTTGTAATCTTTTGATATGTAATAGTTATATCCTAATTCTCTAAAACTCTAAACCTGAAAAGATCCTCAATTTGAATTATTCATTTAATTCAATATTAAGTAAGGTTTAAGGCCGGGGCCTTATAAAACAACTTGAAATTTTAGTGTAATTACATAGTTAAAGTAACCCAGTCCAATTTGGATTAACCTCTACTTGATAAGTCCCCAATGAATAACCAACTTGATTTTAAATTTGTATGATCTCAAGGATTATAAACCATATAATATATGAAATGAAGAAAAATAGAAAACCAATAGATATTTAGTATTTGATCCAAATAATTTCAATCATCCAATACTAATAATGAGACATATTTAGTTTTATTGAACTTAGAAAACTAATTAAGATACCAATTATATATAATTTATTTTTTCATACAATTAAATGATTTATAAAAGGAAACACCCATATTCCATCAACAAATATATGAATTAAGAGACAAACCTGATTTTGTATTCTTACCCTAGTCTGGATTAGAGATATATGTAACATCCCTACTTGGAATCTCTGATTCATAATGAAAATAATCCAATAAAATTATTTATTAAGTAATATAGTTATATTACTAATTGTTATTATTAACTATAATTTTAATAATTTTTAATGCGAAAAAGGGTTTGACTCAGTGATCAGCTATGCGTGCCTGTAGGATTTGAATAACATAGGTCAACAGATTAACCCATTATAATAAATTTCCACCACAATAAAATTAAGGTGGTGCTATATTCACTTCACAAGTTTTCATGTGGGTGTTCCTACTGGTATCAATTACCCCATAATGGGTGGTAACACCCAGTCCATGTGGGACATAGATGAATTTTCACATGACCTTAAATTGGGGGATAATGGGACCTACTCAATGGTAGTGCAGGTGATGGATACAGGGTTTTGGGTTCACCCTTTAGGGAGGATGACACCCCAGGGCCACTATATTGATGTTAAAAAAAGAGGATAAGGGAACATGATGTGACCCTTGGCAGTATAGCGTATGAAAAGGAAAACCAAAGGAGGGTGTAATAAATGGGTACCCTATGGGGATCACATGGGTCCACAAGGGCATGGAATCCCCCCCCCCAAGGACCATGGTGTGGATCTAATTATAGATAAGAAATAGATGATATCATTGGTGTTTCTATAAGTATTTTCTCTTTCTAACCATCATGTGGTCCTCATGCCAAATGGGTTCTCCTTAATGTGGTCGATGTATGCATGGAAGGTGCAACATGAGGATGTTTCTTAGATTCATGGGATTCTGTAAAAATGGGGGTGAACGTATTCCTTTGGGGTAATATAATGGTTTACTATTATTGTCAAAATAAACATCTAATGGAACAATTTTTTTATTAATTTCATTCCTAATAACCATCCTATTGTGATTTTAAGGCTAAAATTATGGGTGACTCAAACATAAAACACTAATGTTTGAATAGATTGTGGAGAATAGTGCAGAGAGAGATGTATGGTACTTGTCAAGCCCTTTTCTTCTCGCCTATCGACAAGTAAATTCCTGGCCTATTGGGTCACATCATCAAAAGGATCTTTGAACATCAATAATAGCCTCAAAGACCACTAAATATGTAATAATTTAGGTCTATTATGTATTTTTCATTACTTTTTGGGAGGGATAATTCGTGATAGACTAGAGTGTCTAGTTGTGTGTGTGTGTTTTTTTATTCTGAAATCTCATCAAACCAATAATGATGGAAAATTTATAATTATATTAAATATGTATTTTAAATGTTAATTATAATAATTATAATAATAAATAAATTATTATTATTATTATTTTCATTTATTATTTATGCTATTTATTATTAATTATTTAAATCATATTATTAATTAATTAATTCATATTTTTAGATTTAATTTAATTTTATTATATTTCGCCATAATTATTTTTGTTAATGAAATATATATCAATAAAAATTTCATTAAAAATATTATTATTTACATTATTAAATATAAATTATATATATTTATTAGTATAAAAACATAATAAAAATAAGAAATTAAATAGTAAGCGAAAAATTATAAAATAAATAGGCATGAACCACATTCACATCTCTTTCTAGGATGAAGAGTAAGTGTGAACCATGTTCATGCTTCTTGGATGAACCAAAATCATGAAATATGTTCATGATTCATGGAAAATATTTTTCTAAATACTTTTACCCCATTGTAAGTTATCCCAATATTTTTTATTCATATATCATATATGAGTTTAGATAAATATTCAATATTTCCCATAATAATGCACACCCCAAAAATATAAAGGGTTTTTTATTGGAGGCGAGATACATAATTATATTATTTCATAAAATATCTTCACCATTTCAATCAATGTTCTTATCACGTAGTAAACTTACTAGACATGCCCTACTTAAAACATTTCATTATAACATAGATTAAGGAATAATAAAAAATGGTGTGCTCATATAGTGAGTAATGGTAAACATAATAAATAAAAAAATGTATGTATAACTAAGAATAATATAAGAATAAGGGTAAGATAAAATTGGTAATAAATTATTTCAATCATACCCAATCAATCAAGGATTATTAATCATAAATAATGGAAGAAGGATGTCACATAACAAATGAAATTAGTATTAATTTTGTAAAAAAATAAATAATAAATCCTAATCTATAAGAACACATAATTATCATAATAAACATGTTTTTTACACCCAAATAAGCATAAAAATTAAACCCCTTAGTCAAATCTCATTTTTAATACAATCATAGTGGACTGGGTTAACTACCCATTCAATTATTTCCTTAGTAAAGGTTCACTCCCAATACATTCCTTTTAGAAAGATTACCTTACTTAATTGGGTTAACTCTCTATTATAGCCTTTATTATATCATGGGATATCTATCACAAACCATTGCATTGGAGGGATATGTAATTATGGGCTCACCCATTAAATAATAAAAACCAAAAATATGTGTTCCACACGATCTTAATATATTTATCATATCATCATATAATAAATCTTGGAATTGAAATTTGTTACATAAGGAATTATTAATTTCATCATAGTATGACCCATGGAAAATAAATGGGTTTCATAATGGTTTATTTATAACATAATAAACATGTGGGAAAGAAAACCGTTCCATAGAGAAATCCTTAAATCATCATCATCAAAATCCATCTAGAAAAATAAAATGGATGGAATAATACGTTCGTATAAATAGTAAAGAAAAAATTTCATTAAATGATATTTAAAAAGATAAATATACATTTAAAGTAACATTCAATTCATTAATTGAGGTTAGGTGAAAAAGATCCTTTTTATTTGATAAAACTATAAATAAAAATTTCCAAACTTTTCAAAATATGAAATTAATTGAAAATTAATATAGATAATAAAATATTATTGATGGAAAATAACAATCATTATCATGAATAAATATTTTAATACCTTATATGCTAAAAGATAACATTGTTTTGACACTTTTATAAATTGTTAAAAATGATTTTTTTGGAAAACAATTATTTAAAAAATTTCCATTTTAAAAATTGTAAATAAAGTAAAATTTATTGGAAATGAAATTTTTAAAAAAAAATTATTTATAGCTATAAAGATACATACAATAATTTTGTTGAACATGAACATGGAAGATAATATTAATCATTAGAATGTAAATAAGGTTTATTTCTTAAAATATTTTATCAATTATTTAATGTACCAAATAGAGTAAAATTTATTAAATGTATAAAAATATAGGAATAACTAGAGTTTAAAATATAGATAGTGTTTAAAGGAT
The DNA here is from genome assembly GCA_963277665.1 of Viscum album. NCBI lineage: Eukaryota > Viridiplantae > Streptophyta > Magnoliopsida > Santalales > Viscaceae > Viscum > Viscum album. Next base: position 1,627,207,341 of record OY728122.1, read on the forward strand.
AAATATCAATATAATTATTCTCAAAATAAATTTAGCATAGATAAACCTTAAAATAAATGATTTGAAAAAATATTCCCTTACCTCAATTCACATCATGCATCATACGTGACAAAATATATTATATAATAAATTTGAATTTATTTTAAATTTATTCCAGCACTGTATTTATACATAAATTAATATGTTTTAGCCCATATTAATTTTTAATTATACTTTTATAAATTATTTCATCATTAAAATGAATCTTTAGGTGAAAAATGGTGTATTTTCCATGCATGATGCAGTTTGGTGGTTCAGACACTTTATCCTTGGAAATGGTTTCATCATATACAGAATAATAATCATGAAATTAGTATCATCGTAATTAATTACATAAAATTATATAACAATTCATATAATATGGTGATGAAAAACTAATAATATTGTTTGGTGGATGTGGTGGTCCACACAAAGGATTGAGTGGTGTAATCGTTTTTCCAACTGAATAAAGGAAAGAAGGTTAATATGTTATTTAAATTAAAGAATCATAATTATTTTAAAAATATTAGAATAAAAATTTAATCTATTAAAAAACATACATTTAATTATGATGAGGAAATATGAAATACATCACTTTGCAAGTCAGTAGTTTGCACATATTCATGAAAAATGATTTCAATTCCCATTTGATGGAGAAGTAGATGAATAAATATTACTCCATAGGCATAATAACATATAATTATATAAAATATACATATGTTTTTATATCATCATGGTTATAAAATAAATTTAAGAGGTATAAGAATAAATAATACGATAACATGTAGTTAAGAGTTTTGACTCTTCTTTGGATAGCCTCATATGGATTACACCAAAGGTGTTATAAGATTGGTATTTTGAATTAAAAAGTCCAATGGGTCAGGGGAAGGGATTTTAGGAAAATATTTGGGTTGGTATTGTCTAATATATATGTCTTAGGAGGCATGAGTAATAGAGGAGAGGTGGTGTCTATTTATAATGGAGGAAGAGTGCACACATGGATTTGTCAAATGATTAAAATATTTAATTTTCTTACTGATTAAATGTGGTTCACAATTAGAATATTTTTTAATGGAGTAAGATATAAGATTGAAATATATAGATAAAATAGGGTTTAGATAACTTATTAATTAATTATACCAATTATATTATTAGTTTACCGCCTCCCATCATTAATCCATTTTATGATTTATATTTGTATTGTATTTTTAAACTGGATTCTATTCAAAATGACAAAAAATGAATGTTTACAAATTAATAAATTTATAAATGATTAATTAAATATTTATTAATTTTATTCAAAAATAAATTTCTATAATTATATGATCTGAATTTAATAACAAACCCATAAAACATGATGGAAAAAAATTATAAGGAATTTTTTATCTCGTGATTTAAATTATACCAAAATGTAGTATAATGTTTTTTATATAATTATTTATATTATTTATGATTAAAAGAGTCATATTTTAAACTATTATAAAATTCAAAAAATAACGAGACTTTTAAATTACTTGATTTAAGAGAAATTTTTTTTAAGAAATTCTATTTTAATAATTCACTACAAAATTCAAAAAATACTCAAAATTTACCCAAAGATAATATTGAAAAGTTGATTTCAAAAAAGATATATATTTTGTAAAATAAAATATATACGAAATGGTAGAAATTAATTATAATTCCCTCATATTAAAAAGTAATAAAATACATTTCTAATGATTTCATATTTTAAAGAATAAAATGTTGTTACTAAAGATTGAGTACTTATTTATTATGAATTAACCATTATAAATATTGTTTCATAGTGTGGTTAATCGTATTCATTCTTATATTCTAGTGATTAGGCTCTAATGGTATATTATATAACTATTCTCTTAGAATCATGGTTTCATATAAATCAAGTAACCGAATACACTGTGTTTCTTTCAAAGGAATGTATAAATATAAAATATCAAGTTGAAACATTATATCCCCTTATGGTTAATTTCTAACATTATATTCCATCACTATGATATGAAAAATTACAATATCTATGCTCCATCATATCCTTGGGTTCCTATATAGATTCCTAGAATTTAAGATTCACCCATAAAACAATAACCAGGTGAGTAGTCTTGTTCCATAGCACATCATCTTTATGACCCATGATTTTAATAGGTTTTTACTCATATGAAAAATCATGTTATATATATATAATTGTTTATTTTAGTATATGTGAAGGATCTGGTATGCACTTCCTCAAATTATATATGTGGAACACATCATGAAACTGATATAGGATTAGTGGAACTACAAAGTGATAATAAATTATCCTCATATGGTCAATAATATCAACAAATCAAATATATCTACAGATCATTTTCCCTTATTTCCAAATCTGATAACCATTATTCACAGAAAACTTTGTAGGAATTTTATCTCACAACCTTTAAATGCTCTATCTTGTTATTTATTATCATTATACATTTATATAAACTTGGATACACCTTGATGCATTTATAAATGACTATAACATTCTATTCCACTTCCCCATATAGATCTAATTTCAATATATTTCTTTATCTAATTTCATCTAATCATATTGGTCTTCATACATTCCTATAATAAAGGGATTCAAAAGGATCACTTTGAATTATGAATTGAAATTCAAAGTCGTTATAACATACCACAATGAAATTTTTTTGATACCAATAACCTTTGAAATTTGTAGAATAAGATCACAACATATTCCTTATTCAATGAATTGTCCTATCATACTATCAAATTATATAATTATTATAGGAAGTGTTAATGTTAAACTCGATATTCAAATCATATTTATGAATTCTATTGACCATTGAGGTAAGATCTAGATCCTAATAAGATAATAAAATTGAACTCCATGAAAACATTCCACTTTCTTAAGTTATATCAATGAAAGATTATCAAGATAAAAATAATCGTTAATAGTAATTAAATGTGTTGATTTTGTAAGGTGATCAAATACATCCCATATAGAATCATTACCTTTACATGACTTGTGAATTTCTACCATGAAATCCTTGATAATGATTTCCCATTTACATTTTGGTATATGGAATGGTTCTAACTTCCCCTTTGAATTTTATGACAAACCGTAACATATTAAAATACAAGTAATCAATATTCATACTCTATAATATCCCTTTTCATCAATCAAAACAATAACACTCTTTCATATCACTATACATCATCATAAATATGAGAATAATATTGAATTATGAACTATAAGATTTATCCAACAAATATTTCTTCTAGTATTTTATGGAAAAGAAACATAATCAGTTCATACACGTATTTTTTCATAATCATGGTTGAAATAAGGAAAATTTATCACCTTCCTCAATGGTTCCGCATCCATATTTTCTTCTTCTTTAGTCGTCATTTGAATTAATGGTTGAAAATTAATTATAGAAAGATATAATTATTACCCAATTTTCATGATTTGAATATTGAACTTCTAGAAAACTATAAATATTGGATCTCATTCAATCCTCATCATAGAAAAACTAACATGGTATTTCTAACATAGAGCATTAACCACCTAATTCACATTCTAATGACAGTAGTGTATTTATCATTAATAATCATTAATCAATTCCACCAATATAATTTATATAATATTAAACTAAATCTATGTGAATATATATTTTAATATTTTATGTGTAGTATATATATCACAAAAATTACCCATAAAGATCATACCATGATATTTTCTGGGAAAACATTACTACTGGAAATTTCAAATCATGAGTCCGGTATTTTTTCTCATGAAATTTCAATTAAAAATTTGCATTATCTATCACCATATCATTCTATATAAATATATATCATAGCCATTTCTTTATTACATCGCTATAGATCACAAATCATTCTTTACTATAGGGTAATGTAAGCACTTGTTCAATGACCAACCTTCTTGTTAGATCCTTGAAACGTTTTTCACATTCATATAACCAATGGAATATGTACCCCCTTAAAGAATACATGGTTATTAGTTAAGATATCCTGAATAAATCCCTCACAATAAATTTTTAGTATCTATCCAATCCCTTAAAATTAAAAATCTCAATTATCCTAGTTAATCTAGGATAATTATTAATAATATTTATCTTTGAAGAATCCATATATTTAAGCTCTATTTATATTATATGATCTAGGAATGATATTTTTTGTAAGTAGAATTTACATTTTGAAAATTTTGAATACATATTCTTTTTCTTTGGGAGCTTCAATACAATATCGAAATGATCTACACTATCTTTAATTCTATCATAATATATAATAATATCGTCAATAGATACTACCAAAAATAGACCGAGGTAATCTCTAAAGACCATATTCATTAAATGCGTGAAGATATAGGAGAAATTGTCAAGAAAACTGGATATAAAAAAATTCATAGTAATCATATCACTAATGGGGTTTTTCTTTGGTATATACTTCTTCCTGGCCCAAGATATATGATATCTAGAATGAAGAAAAATATTTAAAAAGTATTCAACACCATATAAATGATAATACATGTCATAAATATGTCGTGGACAATACTTATTCTTAATAGGGATATTTTTATGTTCATGATAATAAATTCAATGATTCATTCTCCATTATTTTTCATATAAAAGAATAGGATCCCTAAATGGTTACCAAATAGGGTATATGAATTTCTTACCTACATTATCCTGGAGTTTCTTTTTAATTCATATAACTTAATCAAGACCGTTTTATATGGATTATTGAAATATATTTAGAACCTGTTATGAGTTAAATTCGAAAGTAAACATCATAATTCGTCATGAAATACATTAGGATAATCCTTAAGAATAAGAATATAATTGATTTTGAGTTTCTCCCCCACATTTTGAGATATATATCCAGCATGAATAGGTTGTAAGACCAACACAGTAGATGTAAATTCCATTGAATATTCATATTGATCCTCCCACAAAAATTCAATCATTGGTCGATTAAATATATCAAATGTGTTTTTCTAATGACAAAATATTTATGGTATTTAAGTAGTTAGGGATAAGTAATTCTAAAAATTGAATCAAATTCCACTAAAAAAATATTAATAAAATTTTAATAGGTTACATTGTTAAAAAAATTAATATGAATTACCCTACTCTTGAGTTGATGATAAGCTTCCATTATTCATCATGATACACATTAATGATTTATTTAACATAGTACATTACATGGTCATGGAGTTAGTCCTTGGATTAGGGAATCATCTAGGATAATTCCATTGTTCATCATATATAAGAAAATGAAATATAAATGGAAATTTATGTTGTAGTTTATTTTCATCTATCAAGATCTCCATCTTCCCTTAGTGATTTCTCGTTTTATTTCCTTATATATCACAAAAAATTCATTATACTCTTACTTTAGTACATATTTTTAAGAAATTATTCACATATTATTGTCATGTATGAAGCTAAATATTTTTTCCTCCATTTTCATCATCAAGAGAACTCCCAAGAAGCATAATTTTTCTCTTATAGGTTGTTATAAATATCATCAAAGATGAGGTTTTTAATAATATATCAAAATTACTGGATAAATATCATCACAAGCCATCATAATGATGCTCTAATTTCATTTAGTTTCTATAAATAACAATAAATTTATTCTCTATGACATTAAATTTCAACATGATTCCTCATAGTAACAGCGATTAAATAAAACTAAAATTAATATTTTTTTGAATCATTAATAATATTGAGTAATCACATAATAATGGAAAATAAATAAAATTATGTTGATCATAATTTAATTAATGATGATATTCTGCTCAAAATCCACCATTATGGTTTATACATTAAATTTTAATTTACATGGGCATATCCCCCATAAGTGTCTGGAATGTTGTTCCATTTTATGAAACCTCATCGTGAATTAATAACATTTGAGTTAATACCCAATCCCACCCATTCATACTTTTTACCCATAGATGAATCTATTCCATAGCCACATCCACATGACAGTATCAAGATAAGGATGTCTTATTTAGGAAAACCATAAAATATATTCTTTTAAAAAGAATCAGGATATTATCCAATAAATATAATTATCCATATGTTTTTATATGTTGTTATCTAATAAAAGTAACCAAAAATAATTAAACTGTTATATGATAAAAAATGAGTTGTAATGATCATTTCATAAGGATATATTAAATCATTTTAGATCAATATTCAATAAATATCATAATATTACACTACCTTGAACTGGGAAGTTTTAGTTCCTATAGATACTAGATACATAATCAACATAATTCATAAAATTTATTCAATGTCTCCTATAATATTATTACAAGATAGTGAACTTCTTATAGATAACATATTAAAAATATATATTCATAACCAAGGGAAAGGAAGCATAAGAAATGGTGATCTTATATTCTCAGTGATGGTAAACATAAGATGTATTAATCAATGATCATAAGTCATTGTAATAAAAGCATATGTGTTTGAGAATATGATCATAAAATAATTTCCAATTAGTCATTCATCATTTCATAAAAAATAAATAATTCAAAACTGCATAGAATCATCAATAATTAGTCATGATCCATGATTTCAGAACACAATAACAAGATGTGTTTTTTTGAAATACACTTAAGAAGGGAAAATAATTTCCTTAGTAAAATGTCACTACCATTAATCTTATATTATATTATGTTCGAAAAATATTACATAATTTATTTATTCAGGGTTCAATCCTAGGAAAATCATAGTAGATAGTATCCTAATAAATTGGGTTCAATCCCCATTACACTCATTATTATATCATGAGATACCCATATTTACCAAATGCATTTGAGGGACATATAATTCCAAGGACAGACATAACTCAATGAAAACCATAAATTTTTGTGACATAATATCCCAATACATTAATCATATCATAAACTATGAAATGGAAATGGGATTAATAAACATTTCATCATTTCCAAATATTATAACCCATGGAAACGAAATAGGTTTCATAAAGGTTTCTTCAAAACACAATTCATCTTAGGGAATAAAACATGTTTTATATAATCATCATTAAATTATCATCCTAAAAAGAAAACTAGAGAAATAATATAGATGGTATCATAAGATTATATCCCCATTAGATAATGATAATCGTTAAAGGATATGTGCATAGATGAAAATACATTTATAATAATATTTGAACCTTTCATTAAATTTATAATAAAAATACCATTTCTTTTGATAAAACATAAACTAAAATTTCCCATAATAATGAGAATATAATTTAATTTGAAAATAAAAACGGTTTCATGTAATGTATGGTTCAAATAAAATAATTTTCATTTTTTTTGAAAATTCATCCATACTATATACATTAGAATATAACAATATTTTCAAGCTTTTATAAAAAATGAGAAATTATTTAATCCAAAAACATTTATTTCTAAAGATATGTTTTAAAAAATGGTAAATAAATCAAAAGTTAATGAAAATTATCTTTTTAAATCATCTCATATATTGGGAAAAACTTCCATATTTTTTTAGAGAATGGACATTGAAGAAAAAATACATGGACCAAAAGGAAATAAGGTAAACTTTTGTTAAAACTTTTTTTAGTTTTTTTATGTACCATAGAGTGGAAAATGGTTCTAATACATAATAATTTTATGAAAAACTAGAGGATAATAAAATTTCTTTGGTATAAACTATATTATCCATATAATTTCTCAAAAGGAAAATTTAATGTAGACCAATCTAAAATGAAATGAGATTATAACATAATCTCATTCCTAATGTTTTGTCTTTCATTATACAAGTTTAAATACCCTATATAAAAAATATGTATTTATCATTAATATATTTTATAAACTTATCCAAACATTTAATTTTATTTTTCCTTCCTTTATAATTTCTAATTATCATTTTATTATCAATTTATTCATTAAATTTATCATTCTTGGGAAAACTGGTATGTTTTTCGTGTATATTTCAGTTCAATGGTTTAGGTGCATGAACCTTGGTCAAGAATTAAACATATTTGGTGTATTAATAATTCATTATATATAAAATTTAATTGTTATAAAATTTTTAAAATGATTCATATAAACAGGTGATTTAAAATGAAACACATCATCTTGTGGAGGAGTTAGTCCACACTTATGCCCAAGCAATGTTAAAGTTTTCCAAAAAATGGAAAGGTAATAAGATAGATAAGATATTAAAATTATAAATGAATACATTTATGGCCAATGTGATCAATAAAATGTCAATAACTCATAATAACTAACAATGAATAATGGTGATGAAAACAATAAACATCACATCCCAAGGTGGTAGTCTGTACGTATGCACAATTTATGGTTTAGTTTCTTATTTTATGGAGAAGGAGGTGAATAAAGGTTGAACTATACATTCTATAAAATCTTAGTATATGATAGACAATTTTTTTATTATATCGTCATGTTCTACACTGAATTATAGGAGATATAAGAAGAAATAAAATTAAAACAATCGGTTATGTGCAATGCATTTTCATTGGAAAACTCCTTTTTCAAACACCTTAAGCCTTATATAGATGAAATTTTGATCAAAAAATGACTTGTATATAATACAGAGTGTTGATAGTAAATTATTTGTGTTGATATTGTATTATATAGAATTCTCATGAAGTGTGAACAAGAGAGGAGTGGTGGTGTCCATTTATTAGGGATTGACAAGAAACACATGTCAATTATAAAATGATTAAAATATATTAATATCATTCTCAAGACACGTGCCTCAAAATTATGAAATTATAAAATTGAGGAAAATATATTATAAAAATATAGAGTTGAATTTGAATTTACAGAATATTTATGTAATTGTAACACTTATATTATTAGTTTAATATCTTCTCCATTAATTTTTTTTTTCAATTTTACCATAGTATTGAATTTTTACCTTATTTATTATTCATAATAACAAAAAATGAAAATAATAACATTTTCAATTTGAAAATTTTGATTCAAATTATAAATTAAAATTTATCAAATTCAATTTATATACGTGTAATATTTAAATTTAAAAAGAAACCTATAAATCCAAAAGAATTTTTTTACATAATGTTACTTTTAAATTTCTTGATTTAATTATAAAATGACAATTTTACAACAATATATATATTTTAAATATTTACATAATAAAAAATTACTTCAATAAAATATAAAAAGGTTACCACAATATATTATTGAAATGATGATTTAAAAAATAATAATAATTTATCTAATTAGAATTTCTAAATAATAGTTCAACATACTTATAATCAGTTTGAAAAAACTTAATAAAATCCTTTTTGAAAGATAACATATTTAAAGGCATAAATGATGTTACAAAAGAACTATTATTTATTATGGATTAGTATTTATTCATATTTGTTTCCATAATTTGCTTAATCATATTCTTACCCATCATTTTGATGACAAGTTTATAATAGTATATTATATAACTATTTATTTATAATTGATTTTTTGTGAAAAATATGTTATCAAATTCTTAAATTTTATTTTGAAGGATATATATATTTAATCTGGGTGTGTTACACTAACCCATTTTCTATTTTCTTTTTCTATACAAATCAAATAAATTACTCGAATATGGCTTGGGATTAAATTACACTATATCAATAAGCAAATATATTTAAATAAGAAGATAAATTGTAGCATAGATTTTAAAATATTTTAAATAATATAGAATCAATATTACACACCGCAAAATATAAAAAAACTATTTTTATTTTTTGTTAAATTAAACTCATATTTTAGAAAATTTAAAATAATAAATACTAAAAATATAATTGTAATATTTGATATTAAAAATAAGATAGTTTATATTAATATATTATTTATTAAAAAATTCCATTAATATAATTCTATGTTGTACATTTTTTAATAACATACATCCATAAAAATATAGTTTTACATAATTATATATTTAATTATATTTTTAAATTTTAAAAATAATAAAAAATTATAATTTATATAAAATCTGGTTTTTTTATATAATCATAATTTAAATGATGAATTATAAATATAATATAGATTTTTATTTAAGCATATTTTAAAATATGAATAGAAAATAATTATATTTTGATTTATATAATTGAATCAATTTGGTGTCCAATCCCTTATTTGAAGGAAAAAACAAATCCCTAGGGTACGATATGGTCAAACAATGAAAATATTCTAGCATCCTAGAAGCCCAAAACAATGAGAATAGTGAAAAAAATAAAATAGGTCATTCTAATAGGCTCAAGACACTGCAACAGACTAAGCCACCCAGGGAGAAACCAAGTTGGGATTATACTAAATAAAATCATAATGATACTAGTACTAAATAAAAATGTATTTATAAAATTATAAATATAAACTTTATATATGTATATATATATTAACATAAATTTTTGGATAAATTTTTTGAAAAATAACAAAAATATAGAATTATCATTTTATAATTAATGTTTGTTCAAATAATAAATTATAATTATAATATATTTAGAAATGATACGTAATTATATATATAATTATATTTAGAATAAAACAAATATATATTTATTGTTAATTAATATATTTGAATATTTCTAGGTGTTTTTAAAAATTATTTTAAATATGTTTATATTGAAATATAATAAATATAACAAATAAAATTATATCTATAAATCATATTTGGTAAATGAGATTAAAACTATGAGTACACTTACAACAAGACAGCTGTGTGGGTCGACCCTCATCCCACTGCACAAGGAATGAAAAACACCCACTAATCCAATGTTATTACAAAGGGTGACGTGAATTCTCATGTTCTAGATATCCCTAGGGTCCTAATAGAGTGCGTCAAAAAAACCCCCTAAAAGAGATTAAACAAAGGTCCAAATGAGCATCTTACATCATGTGGTATCAAAACTCTTCTATCATGTTTCCTCTACTATCATTCCTTGAAATTTATCATAAATATGAATATCATGCCTCCCCTACCAACATGGAAGGATCCCCTCCACCCCACATCAGAAATATATAAGGGAAGAGGGATAGATGATATATGTCAATAAATACAATACTCATTCGAGATACCCACCTGAAAATACTTTTGTGTTACCCCACCACACACTTTGTTAGGTCACGTCGTGTCTTTCGACTCATCTAATTATGAATGTATCTATGTGTAATCACACCCCTCTATCGTACATAGAAAATTTATGTGGGTAGAAGGTCAATTGATAAGCAACAACACACCCATCTATTTTTCAAGCCCGCTGACAACATGCTAGTTGTGGGTTGTGGAAAAAGAAAAATTATAATTTTTTTCTGAGTGCATCACAATAACTGCCCAGGGTCATCTCACTTGAAGATATTCTTAGTTCGATTAGTTTCTTAATCTATTTCACCCAAACTATTTTTTATTATTATTTATGAAAACCCTACTAAATTTTGGTTTTTTATATTCTAGAATATATAAAATACCTATAGAATGAAATTTTAATCTCAATGAGTATTCAATGGGAACCATAAGGAAATTATAAATAATGATCATTGTCCTAGGTTCGTTATTTAATTCTATCATTATTCTCTTTTATTTTTTTAAAACTAAATTTCGTAATCCAATTATAAAAAAATCATGCATAAACTACCATCCTCTTATTTAGTGGTGTTAAATAATGAATATATTTAGTTTTCATAATTCCACAACCAATGAATATTATGTTTGATTGAGCACCTCAATCTAGATAGAGACATTATCCAGGACCCGGATCCATTATATGCCATTTCATCCACTGAATGGATGAACTCCATCAGGTGAATATCTGATCAATTGAAAGAACATAAAATAAATAAAAATAAATTAGTATAAATTATTGTCAGTTTCATGTCATCAAATAAAATCAACACACCCATGTATGCAACTAATATCTATAAAAAACATAAAATAAACATTAAAAAAGAATTTAAAAAAACACATCCTCTCCCAGGATAATCCTCATGTATGATCATCATTGTCAATGTTAAGATATTATTTTGTGTAAATAGATAAGAGAATAAAAATAAAAATAAAATAAAAATAATTGAAGGGAGAGAGAGATTATAATAAACTAAAATAACATAAAATAATAAACCACAAGAAATAACAAAAATAATTGCATAAAATAATAAAATATAATTAAATAAGGTGAAAAGGAGAATGTATAAAAGTAAAATAAATTAGAATAATAAAAGAAATTAAAATATTTATAAAACAATAACAAGAAGAAGAATATAATGATGATGATAAAGAATAAATTTACATGGAAGAAGACATAAAAATAAAAACAGTGCATGTCTAAATATTATTAATGAAATTGAATGAAAATATATAATAAATAAAATAACTTAATAAAAAATAAAACATTAAAAAAGTATTATGTTATCCTTGATTGTGTCCTCCACTCCCTTGGGCTTTCTCCCTCCATTCAGTAATGGAATGAAATCCCCCTTTTATATGAAAAAAGGACCATCCTTAATCTTATTTTCTTATTATCTTTCAGATATCTTCATTCAGCCTACTATTCATATGAATATTTTTATTGTTATTTTACAATATAGTGTATGGATATTCAAAAACACGAATATAGATTATAGTTATTTTGTATCTTAGAATAGATATCTAGGAAGCAAGTACCTTGGTCAAGAATTCTGGTTGTGGCGGTAGATGGAGTGCATGTGTAAGTGAAGTCATGTGGCAGTTCCTCTTCATCAAGCCAACCATCTTCTAATGTTTCTCGATGGATAAATATTCTCATTTTTCATGTGAAAAGAGGGAATAAAAAGTGAAGAAGGTGTAATGTGATGATCTATAACATTGGAATTGATGATCAAATCAACCTCAATCTTTCATTTTTCTCGACCATTGTGCTTTTACTGATTAGTATATGACAACATGCGTCGAGTAGTGGAAAAAAGAATTAGATATCCATTGAGGTGGGTTTCAGAGGGTGAGGTGTGTATAAGTCATCCAAGATGATGTATTTTGAATATAAATTAACAGTAAATGTATCATGTTGTCCCACATTGAAACTCGAAGAGGATGGACACTTCAAAAATTTATGAGTTACATCTCACAATCCCTAATGAAGTCTCCTGGGGGCCAAAGGACCATATCCCGCCATTGCGCACCACCCCATACTGGAGTGCCGCTCCTCCTATTACCATGTAGGATTGACCACCATGTGTGTGTTCTCCCACAAAGTCCTTGGATTATCATTTCACCCATGGGTTCCTCCACCCTAGCCACCACATGTGGCTAATCACCCATCTGCCCCAACCACTAGTGCATGCCCTTATATGATCATTCCTGAATTGGTGGCCCCTCAAAGGCTACCTATGTGGAATAGAGGACCCTAAATTTGAGGTATTCCCAATCCAAACATTTTATTTGGTCAACAGAAAAAATATAAGAAAAAAATATAGAACATGAATTAAAAAATCAAGATACCTAGAGAAAATTTCATATATATATCTTTCAAGTCCAAATAAAATTTAAAATTCAAAACCAGTAAATTTTTACTCATCCAAAAACATTTTCATTAATCCAATTATAAATTAAAATATTTTAATAAATCCTTTAAATTAATGAAATTATTCATTAAAATCATTAAAAAAAGATAATTATATTTAAAAATATGTATGAAAATTGTATCTATAAACTATCCCAACACATAAACTATTATTTTCCTCATGAATATAATATCGGCCTTAAAAATTATAGGGCACAAATGTTAGAATTTTTTCAATTTCAAAGTAATAAAATAAAAATATTTCCAATGTAAACAAATACATTAAAAAAACTACACAATGTTTCAATTTAATGTCTTATTTTTCAATGAAATCAATTAATAATAACATTTTACTCTCTATTGATTTAAAATTATAGATCTTTTTGTTTTACCTATTCACGATCCTTAATAAATTATTATTAAACATATCAAATTAATATCTACATATCTTGAATATTTTCTCCCATATCTCATTATATTAATTCTAGTTGATATATGATCATATACTAATAACATGATCCTTATCCATAGGCTTGTAAAGGAACTACTTTTCCCCCTTCATAAGAGAAAATATGGAACATAAATTCATGATGACATTTTAATAAGTTATTAAATGACATTGAAGTTTAATGTTGATGAGAAATTATGTTTTTAAAAAACTAAGGCTCAATGTAGAGGTTTATCACTTAAATTATAAAGCATGATAACAGAAGTGAATGTGCATTGAAATTATACCATTCAAATTATATACTCCCACATCTCCTAAAATTCTATGTAATAGATATGATCAAAACAAATAATAATGAATTAGTTTTCACCCCTGTTGAATTTTCCCTACTATTATACTTTTTTCAAAGTGCCTTTTCATTTTTTACATTTTCAAAAATCATGCATGGAATGAATCTCACATCCACCACTTACACATATATGATTAAATTCATACATACATTGATTTTGATTTTTTATTCTTTTAATCCACACCCCATTCTTAATTATTTTTTCGTGTTTTCAAAGAGGTCAAAATAGTAAATTATAATGTATAAATCAAAAACCATCACAATACCCATAATAACACCCCAAAATATTTTATTTACAATTTATTCCATCTCTTTCACCATGATTCCATTCACCCCTATAAATCATCATAAAAATATCATACAAATACTAAAATTATGGTAGGAATAGAAAAATTGTGTTGAAGCATGGAACATACATAACAAGGTCATTCATGGTCTCTAAGGGATAAACAAGGTCACATATAATGGTGATCTCAAGTATAATGTATTTTCAAATTTTACCCATTCATTTTAAATGTTTTCTCGCAATAATTAACTTTTAAAAGTTTCAATGGAATTTTTTGTATGTAAAATATCCCAAGATCACTCAAGAAAAAAGCTCAAAATAAAATAGGAAATATTAGGTCTTTATATTCCCTCAGGAAGGGGATATTTTATTTGAACCAATAACTCATTGAATTAATTATAATAAAAAATAAATTTATATGAATTTTAGAAATTCAATGTGGGAAAATTATAAGGAAATTTCATTTACATTAATAAAATAATTCCCTCAAATCATGAGTCCTTATCTAAATATCCATGCATTACATTAATAATTTAATTCATTATTTAACTCATTAAATATCACGATAATTCATATATAATACAGGGAATCATAGGATTCATACAATCAAATTTCCATAAGATAAGTCCTTTAAAGCATGAATAGAAGTACGAGAATGAATATTATGATTTTAATGCTCAAATTCATGATCTCAGAAAAATAAAGTGTGTTAATAACAAAAACATTAAAAGTGAAGTCCCTTTTGAAATGAATATTTTCATCTAAATCCTTAAAATTTAACTTGAGGGATTCCTAATGCTATCATGGTTCAAAAAAATAAATTTATTTACTGAAACACATGGATCCTTCCATTAAAGATCAAAAATTGATACATGGAGAGGGTTGAAATCTAAACTGAAAATATTTAAATATAAATTACTAGAAATTAAAAAATATAAGACATGGGATAATCACCCAATTTGGCCCGATATTATTACATCCTCTATGGGGAAGTACCAACTGTTGTACATAATCTAATGCAATATGAATCTCCTTGGATTTTAATATCCATATGTGGATTTTCCCAGATTTTTCTTATTCATTTTAGGTGAGGAATTCTCCATGGATAGAGTATACCAACCCCCCCCCCCCCACCTTCATATCTAGGTATAACTTGAGTTGGCTGGGTAGGATATATCATGGATCATAATCCTTCTTGTTTGTTACTTATGGAACCTCCTCTTTATTTTCTAGTTTTTCCATAATTTGGGATACATTGATTGAATAACCTACGGGAAAGTAACCATGTAATTTCAATTGAACCAAATATCCATTTAAATTAACAATAAGAAAATTATTCCATTAAAATAGAGAATCCTATATCAGTATTTCTTTACTCTTTGATACATTTCATTCCTCATGGGATTCCACAAATTAATTTTCATCCAAATTAGGGAGCTCTATGTGGCACTCAATAGGTGCATGTTAAGTTTCTTTATCTTACTCTAAAGAATAATATGGATTTTTTTCTTCTAAAAATTCAAATTATATGGAATAAATAAATAATTATCTTTGATAAAATGAAATAAAATAGTGTTCAAGGAATGATTAAATCCTAGTCTTTGTTCTAGTTCAATAAATTATTTAGTGGAAAGTCGATCTTGGAGATGGATTCTAGAATGTAAGGGTAGGTGGTCTAGTTCCTCCATTTTTTCTTCAAATTCCCCCACATTGGTGGTGTCTTCTTCCATGGGTATATATATATGAAATTGTACTAGATATTTTACATTTTAAGGAATATAAAGGTCAAGTTATACCTTATAATCATTTTAGATGTTGTCAAGATCTTCTTGATATCCCATTCATAGATCAGAAGACAGGTCCTATTCATAATAAATCTACTATACCTCACCATGGAGATCTCAAATTTTATCATTGAGGTGGTTGAACTATAGATACTCCTCAATCGTGGACTCAATGTGTGGAATCATCCTAAAAAATTTAGGAAGGCTAATAGAAATATCTCTAGTTTAGGTTTAGGATGTTTGAGAGAGTCACATGTTATTTTCTCTATTTATATCCTCAAAAACTTCATATTTATTTTAATCCTTTGAATATTATCATTTAAATCAATATTAAACATATATTTATCTTTATTCAAAAAATGAAAATTTTTTCATCATAAAGGTATGGTATGTTTTGATATGTCATAAGAATAATTTTTATGGTTTCTTGATTTTAAAAATAATGAAAAGCTATTTATAATGAGAAAATATAAAAGGATATATAAAATATAAGTTGGATCCCTAGAAATGATTCTAGTTTCAGAATCAGTCCAATCGAAAGGGGTGAGAAAAGAAAATTTTTAAATGTTCTATTATTACATAAGAGTGGGTGACCAGAGTTGTTTTCCATAATAAGGTTCTCAGTTCATTTACTCACCTATTCTAATTTCCATAAAATATATCTTTTTGGTTTTTATTGTATATTAACACACTAAAAACATGGTATTAGTTTCATTTCTAGAATAATGGAAATACATGAATAATGAAATTTCAATCTAAACTATCCTGAAATTTTTAATATGATGAAATTATTAACAAAGAACATTATCCTAGGTTCGGTTTTTTAGTATATCATTATTCTCCTATATTTATTTAAAATAAATTTTACTATCCAATTATAAAATTTCATTCAGGGAATATTATACATTCATTTGGTAGTGTGAAATTATGAATTCCTTTAATAATATAAATTCATTGACATCATTTGATCAAATTTTATAGGACACCTTAATAGAGAGTGATACCTCTTCCAAGTCCTATATAAATGGTATGACTTTTCATCCACTGAATTTCTCAACTCCATCATATGAAGAGATTATCAATCGAAGGTGTAAAATAAAAAAAAGAATACGATTAGATCCGTGTTCCTTGTTAGTGTAGATAATAATCATTTCTTTTCATTATTCTCACATATACTACCAATATAGAATAAAAAATATTAAATAATTCAGAAACACCTAATGTCTATTAGGTCGAGCCTCTTTCTAGCCTCTCGTTATCAAAGGTATAACATTACTTGGAGGAAAGAGAAGAGAGAAGAAGAATAAAATTAAAATTTAAAATAATATTAGAGAGTGATAATAATAAAAGAAAATAAAATAAAATATTGTAAGACAATAAATAAAAAAATAAAAAAATATGAAGATTATCGAGAAAGAGATTGAATATGAATAAAAATAATATAAGAGAAAAAATAATATTATGATAAACACATAAAAGAATAATATATAATTAATGAATGTGAAATAGACAGAGAATAAAATAAAATAAATTAAATTATATTAAATAATTAATATATTCATATAGATAATGGTAGAAATGTTAATAAGAATATGATAATAATTATTATGATGATGATTACAAATGTTGTGTGTTAGAAGACAAAAAAACCAATCAATGAACGATTATTATTAAATAAATTAAAATAAAATTACATAAAAAAATTATGAAACTTAAAAAATAAAAAACATAAAGCAACAAGTTGAACATGGTGTTGTCTTCCTCTCTAGTGAGTGTTCTCCCTTCCTCTGGGAGTGGTGTGACCTCCTCTATTTTTATGAAAATAAGGATCATCTGTGGCATTATTTTATTAGGTTATATCCAATATTGGCACATGATCTTCCATTTGAATAATTTTTTTTTAATATTTTCCCATTATGACTATGTATATTCAAAATAAACCCATAGATTATGGGTGTTTCGTATCATAGAAATAGTATTGTGGTAATGTGGGCCTAAGTCGTGCATGACCTATGTAGTAGTGGTTGGGCTGCATTTGAGAGTGAATAACCTGGAATTACCACTTCCAAGAACCAACTAACCTTCATAGTGGCTAGTTGGATGGATCTTATCTTTCTAATTGTTTAATATGTTCATATATTGAAAAAAATGTGTTTTATTACGATCAGGTTCTTTGGTATTAATGATCATTTTTACCCTATGCTTCCATGGTTTTCAGCCATGGTGGTTCTGGTGACTATCAGATAGTGGTGGGCTTTGAGAGATTACGACAACCGGTGGAGACTAGTGTAGTTGTGTTTACAAGGATTAGGCATACAAAAATTAGGTGGGATATCATTATTTGATTAAAAAAGAGCATAAACCATATACTATTGTACCACATCAATGCTCTGCAGTGTTGTCCATTTAAAATATAACAATTCATGGATCCCCAACCATAATGAAAGCAGGTGGGGGTGAAAGACCCCCACCCACCACCATGCACCAACCCATGTTGGCATGTTTCTCCTCCCATTTCCACATGGTATTGACATTCACATGAATACACATTTACATGGGCCTTCAGCTAGTATTTAATTAGCAAATTCCTCTACCCAGGCCAATGCACGAGCCTGATCCCCCATGCGGCCCCCTACATGCGCTATCCCGCGAATGGTATTGCATGGCCTGGTGGTTCCTCTTAGGTTTCCTATGCTAACATCATGGCCCTTCAGTTGAGGGATAGATAGGATGGAAATTTGTTTCTGTAAGCATTGGAAAAAAATATAATAAGAACAAAAACATATGAAAGAATTAATTAAAATATTTAGAGAAAATTTAAAATAACAAATTTTCATGTCCAAATAACATTCCTAATTTAATATAAAAATTATTTTATAAATCTTAAACTCTTTTCGTTATTTTGATAATAATTTTTGAAATTTTAATAAGTCATTGAAATAAATATAAATTTTTAATAGAATAAACCAATATAATTTTAATTATATTTTAAAATTTGAATGAAAAATGTGTTTTTCATCCCCTTTATTTTCTCACTATTAAATATGGTTCATTACACTAATAAATAGCTTCTCGATAGTGTTTATTTAATTTTTTCACCGAAGGGAAACCTTTTAGATTTTTTTTAAAGAAAATCCTTGTATAAAGGAAGATTAAATAAAAAAAAATGATTCATTTCGTAGATATGAATCTATTGATATGTGAATTGGTTTTGATTAGACTGATATGGGTTATAATGAAAGGGAGCTTTAGGAGTTGGTTGTTATGGATATTGAATGGATATCACCACTATTGGATTCCATTCCTCCTATTTTTTTTGTCCCAAACTAGTAATCGTGTAACTTATAATTTATCTTATTCTAATGGGCATATGGTTTTTTATGATCATGTGCATGGGTATTTTTCCACTGGGAGGCTTAGTCAAAGTGTTATTATTGGTTATCGTCTCTCTATGAAGGGATTTGATTCTTTATTACATGAGGGTCTATAATATGATTAGGATACTTTCGTGATAGATTGAGGTATAAACCTGGATGTTCTTATAAAGGAGATTAGGTATATACCAAACTGGGGCACACTCGGGAGATGATTTTAAGTCTGGGAAGATTTCCATTAGAACACTATATCTAGGAACTTGGAGAGGAAGAGTGTTAAAAATTATCATAAGGAAGTTGAATATGAGAAGGATGCTCAAGTTGAAATCTATTATTACTTACTGTTGGAAAATAAATCATTAGACATAGGGGATTATAATAGGAAAGAGCTATGTATAGATTATACTACATTGAATCCAAATCCTATGAGGGGAATAAATATGGGAAGTGTGTGTGTTTATACAACTTCTTCCTTTTGGTCACTAAAGGAATAATTGTATGGGAATTATTAAAGTCAGAATAAATCCTTTTCTAGTCAAGGAGGGGAATTCCATAAATTTTAAATTTGTCGTAGTGATAAATCTAATAATATGAAACTATTTATTTAAAATTTTAATTAATCATAAAATGATGTGGAATTTTATATACCTGTTTACTGAAATTAATAAGTTGATACAACATATAGTGGAGTAAAGTTATCCAATTACAAAAGGCTTTGAATTGTGGTGTATGTCACAAGAATATATCAAATATGATCTCATAATATCTATGTGTAAGGTTTCCACTTTTAATTCCATTACCATTATTTTAAAATCATATGATCACAATGATGAATAGGTTTAGTTATATTTAAAATTGGTGAATAAAAGTTTCTATGAGAAATAATTGGAAAACATTATTGTACATGATATTTCAAATATTATCATTGTTATTGTATTCTCTACTAGATGCTCTAAGGATGAATAAAATAGTACATTTACATCATATGATGTTTATGTACCTTAGAAAAAATCCATTACATGGATGATAAGAAATCATTTTCATGGTATAGTAAAATCATCTTATCAGAGTAGTTAAGGGCTATTATATTCTAATCATTCATTCATAGGATTAATTTTATATAATGTTGGTATCCTTATATGGATTTGTTTTTGTAATTTTTTTCATAGGATGGGTTTATTATTTTCATGTCTAACCATATATGATATCCTTTTTAATCTTCTTTTTCAATAATTTGAAAGGGGTATGTTCACTATGCGAAAACTATTTTGATATTATATTTACATATTATTACTATAAAATCTATTTATATGAATATTCTTATATTTATTTCAAAAAATATTTCTAATAATATTTAATTGTTAGGGTGGAAAACTGAAGAGGGGGAGTATGAATTGTGTTTGTAATAAAAAATTCTGTTAAATAATATTTAAAACTTTATACCCCTAATCAAATAAAAAATTCCAATGTTAAATATAAATGTATAAATATATAATTTTATCTCTCAAATGGCTTCTCAAATGATCCATCATAGCTTAGATTAAATTACTTGAAAAAACATTAACTTTTAAGACTAAATTAGATATATGAATCACTTTATATAAAACCCAAATTAATGACCACTATCAAAGTAATTTTTTTTATTAATTTTTTTGAAAATAGATAATACGTTTTTTGAAACTGTATAAAGAAAACCCAAAAAACACATAGTGGAAATTTATAATGGGTTTAGGGCGAAGTCAAACCTAATCCCTTCGACTATAAAATCATATTTTTCATGGTAGTTTATTAAAATATAAATTGATCCATAATATATATTATTTTTTAAAAAATACTATAATTTGATATTGTAGGCCATACGTGAATCCCATTAAATTGTTCATCATGGGATAAAATGAGTATAGGTCACACATGATAACTTCTATAGTTATTAACGGGATTACAAATGAATGTAAATTTAAGTGACTCTTAATAACTCCATAGTTCATTATAGAATTATGTGTTCTTAGATCCTTATAGTATTCTATGACCCAACTAAATATCTTTGCTAAAATAGAAAGAAAAAATTATTTTGTAAGTGAATGCTTGATGCACCTTAGTATGATCAGCAACAGTTGTTCAAGAGTCCTTGAATTGGTCATTGAAAATGTTCAAACATGTTATTATAGATATTTCATGAAAAAAGAGTGAAGCAAGTTGTTGTGAATAATTCTAATATCTATTAAAATTACTTGCATATGTTCCCATATTAATTTTTATATGTGTTATAGTTTCTCTAAGATCATTTCTTCTTCTTAATGAAAACATTCTCTAGATTTAGTCATTATAGAAATTTCATTGAAGCCTTAATTTCGCAAACAATATTATCAATTCATTGAAAAATAACCATTAAATATTTTAAAAAACTCCACTTCTTAAGTAATACATGGTTTTTTGGTCTTTATTATGGAATTGTTTCTTTGTCACATGGTTACTAGGTGAGGTCATTTCAAATAGACACTAAGAATCATCCCCTCAATACTTCAATAAGTCTCTAAATATTTTCATGAATGAGGTAATATTCTTCATGTGGTTGGCACTCTTCTTATCACGGAATATACTCTTCTTCAAAGGGGCACATGACTTGTTCTTATAGTAGGTTCATCTATTCATGTGGTAACATGATTTGTTCTTACAGTATTCGCATCTCTTCAATCTAGTCACTACAAAATAATGTCACTAAAATACCTGGATAATTTTTTTATACCTTTATACGGTCACATGGATTCTACATGTTGTTGGTAGTTTCCTCAATTTGTTTTGTTGAGTTCATCATACCTTATATTTAGTAAAAAGTGGTAACATGAACTTCAATACACAATAAATATAAGAAATGGATATAGTTGGTGCACTGTTGGTATTTTGTTCATACGGTTGGTACCACACAGTCCCTAGACCACCATGGTTTGTATATTATCATCACATGTTAGGTTGTCATGGCCACTTCTAGATATAGATATTTTTACAATTTTCGCTATAAATTTTTTGACTATCATAATACATGAAATTCATTAGAAATAATATAAACGTGATTTGAGATCAAAAAATATAGTTTTTTTTGGTCTAATCCATAATTCTATCCCTTTTGATGATTATATATCACTAAATTTAAATGAAATGAATTAACTAAATCAAAAATGAATATGAAATATATTGAAACATATATTTATTAACATATCCATGTGTTATAACATCCATTAATTTATTCAATGAATTAAATTGATTCCTCACATTTATGCCACCATTTTGTATTATCAAAAAGTGAAATCCAAAAAACATATAATAATTAATAATACACAAATATAGAATGGATGAATTAGAAGAACAATATAAAAGATAAGGAATATATTCCATTAAGAACAAATATATATTAAAAAATTAATAGAGGAGGTGACCTTATCAGTAAATATAATCATAATTTTATTGGGGAACATCCCTATATATATATATATATGAAGGACTGGATCATTTCCTTTGGGAGTAGAGGAAGGGAAAGAGAGATATTGCGATGTGAAGTGGTCGAAGTCGTGTTAACAATGACTAAAAAGCTAAAAATGGGTCTATGGTACCAGATTTATTATCTATGAGACAATTCAAAAGGGTTTAGGGTAGATGAGGTAGTAGTTGGAGCTGTAGATATTGGAATAATAGTAGGATCTTGCACAACATATTCTTAGTATGTAACTAGGTATCCATTAACTGGTTAAAGTTCCTAAGTACCCTAGATAAGTGATAAATAGCTTGGAAATAATCCCTTTTATTTTATATAATATCCTATAAAATAGTTATTAGAATATTATGATTGTACACTTGTGTCTTGAAAGCTTATGTCCAATGAAAAATCTAAAGGTGGGTATCCAATTACAAGAACATATATTTGTGATCTGACTTTGTTAAGATTCTGTTAATGTATAATTTAAGGGACATCATTCTATTCTCTTTATATATACTGGCTATTTCAAAATCATTTCTCCCAGAAACCAATTTTTTGAAAACATGTGATTTAAATACATTAATCACTATCATCCTAGTATGTTGAAACTCATAAAATGAAATTTTTAACTCTTCCTTAGTCATCTATCGATTATTCCTTCATCAGAAAATAGTTGTATAGGATGATTATGAGGTGGAGTAGAAGTAGTAGAATCTTAAATCACAAAATTCAAGTACATTTGTTCTAGTTTCACCATCATATGAAAATGTTTTACCAACAAAAAACCTATTTGTGATTTAAAATCCTCAATATAATTTCTTATAAGATCATATTTGAGATGAAATTTTTGAGGAATATGTGAAATCACCAACATCACTATATTAAAGATATCTTATTCGCATGTTATCTTCATAGAATTTACAACACCAAAAATTTATTCCTCCAAATCCCACATACGATAATATTTAGACTTATTAAAATTTTAATTCCCCTAGTTTTTTAATGGAGAATACTATCTATGATTATATCTGTGTTACGCTACACCGAACCCAAAAAATGATAATAATTTAAGTATGAAAATTTTAAACTCTTGATTATGTTTGGAGATATGATTAATATAAACTAATTTTTGATATATATATTTTTCCCAAATATAATTATAAATTATTTGTAAAAATCAAATAATTTTGGTAATTCCAATTTATTATTCAAAAATAACTTCTCATCAAAAATTATTTTTTATTTATTTTAGTGAAAATATATTATAATAAATTTATTGATACTTTTGAAAGTTAATTCGATAAAATTAATTACATTTTTGATATCAGTATATCAAAAGAAACATAGGGGGAAATGTTTTGGGTTTTTATAAAATATAGAGTTTTCAGTGAATAGTTAAAATTGTCATTTTTTAGTAAAGTTGTATTTTTTTGATTAATTAAGTTACATAAAATTCATAATATTATGTTAATTTTTTTTGGTATCATAATTATTATATAGTTATATTTAATTAAATTAATTACATTTCAATTGCATTTACATCATAATTTAGTATAATTTAATATTCAGGATTAAAAATCCATATTTCTAAAAACTATTTTAAAATTCATAATTTTCTCCATTATTATTATCTGAAATAATTACTAATGAGAAATGATATAAATAAAATTTCATAAATCATATATCTTGTATGAATTAAAATTCATATAAGTAATTTAACTAGTAATATTATTAAAATAAAGCCATTTTTCCTCAAAAAATGTATCTTTTTGAAAACTATTTTCCATCATAGTTTCATTTATTATATTAAATTAAATTATTCCAACTCTTTGAATTTATTTTGATATAGTGGAATCCATATTTGAATTCGTAATTATTATTATTATGTAACATGTTCAAAATATTGTATGATCAATATGGATAGTAGTTATTGTAAATATTTATTACCACAGCAAATCAAAAACTGGTTAATTATAGGTAAAAAAATTTAACAAAGACTAGATACAATATAAACCTAAAAGTATGAATATTTATATATTTTTTAAATTAAAAATTATCTTATATTAATTCCTTTTTCTTAATTGATAAATTATTAATTAGTTAGATTGTTAAAATATTTCTTTTCATATGATAAAAAACATATTGTATTTTCAAGTAATATAAAATTTCAATTAATACATTCCGTTTTATGAATTAATAGTTTTTTTAAATAAATAATATTATAATTTAATAATATTTTTAAATAATATTTATAAAATATAAATTATCATATATTGTTTATGAATCCCACTGTAATTTTTATAAGCATTCAAAAATTTAAAACGTAAAAAAACTCAATATTTGTCCATAAATTCCATTTATATTTTAAATCCAAAAATTAATATATTTAGAAAATTAATTTGAGAAGATGAATATTTGTTTTGGAAATCAGTACATATAAATTATCATATGATAACATTTTAATAATTTACTAAGATAATTTAAATTATGGATAAAAATTAAATACCATATAAATATACGGAGTGTACTATGATGTCAAAATGACTTAAAGGAAATTTAATAAATTCTATAAAGGGTAACCAAGACCAAATATATATTTTCCTTTAAAATAATTTGATTTTATTTTGATTTTATTAATTTTATAAATCCTTTTGGAATCCCCCGAAATAATTTATATATTTTAAGGTTATAAAAATAATTATTTAAGAGTGTGACTCACTACCATTTGGAAGAAAACATAGGAAAAAACCTTTGGAATGTATGTGGTTCTGGTTACTTTATTATATAGAGTCTAAAACCTATGTTTGAGAAAAATAAAAATATTCCTCAATCAATTCCTTTATAATCCCACACAATCCCTAATTTATGTTCACTCAAAAATCCTTTAAGCATGATATTACTCTTCCCAACCCTCTATAAAGTCTTCTCAGTGTGACTCAAACTCTCAATAAGCACCTCTCAAAAATTTGGAATCACATAGTCCTAGTAAGGGACCGTCCATTCCTCCTTTTAATTCATTACCTGTTATTGAAATTAGTATTTTAAATTTCAATTGGTTAAATTGTTATTAATTTATAAAAATTATATTACTATCAAATTGATGTTATTTTAATGAGAGTACATTTACCATCTCTTACTTCGACAAATAACAATTTCATTACTCTACATAAATTTAGCATGTGATTTCCCACTGCCATTTTTATTTAATCGCCGCTTTTAGGTTATACATACTAATTTATATTTTCTCATGTTGGTATATTTTCTTCCATATCCCCATTACTGTCTTTTAGATGTATAAATAACGAGAGTACCTTCTAGTCATATAAATCCCTCCCACAATCCATTATGTGCACCCATTACTATGCCGAACTTTATTAAGGGATCCTCACCTTATCCTCTTTATTCATGACTCATTATTATTTTATGCATTCCTTTTCCAATTCCTAATGTTGGGATATGTTTTTATGCATCCCTATTACTGTGAATATTCTATCCAAATAACGATAGCACCATTTTTCTCTCATCATCCCATTTTATTATTATTTTTAGTATATTTTATTATGGTTCCAAAATTCCACCACAATTTCCATGCTAAAAATGTGTAGTGAATACTCATACCCTATCAAGGGTGTTCACCTATATGAAAATATACTTATTGATTAGGGGAACATATGAGTTTATTCCATTTTCCATGATCGTGGAATAAACTGTGATCATAAATGATTCAATGTTATATGATCTCTGTATCACATTTAAGCATGAGAATGAAATTAATGTGATGGGTGTCCTAAGAATTATTTTGTTCTCCAATGAATTGTGAAATGATTAGTCTCATTAGAAATCATGTTGGTATAGGGAGTAAAACCAGTTAAATTATTTCACATTATTTATCATGATGTCTTTGTAGTGAGCCTCGACTTATGTTTATGATGAAATTTTTTATGTTTTTTCCACATCTACCATGTTCCCTTTATGGTATCATTCTATATAATTCCACATTATTCATGCCTATTATTCTCACACCTTTTAAAAACCATTAATATTAATATTGTGTAACATGTAATACCTTTTCCATGCTATATATTGTTAACTTCCTTGTTGGGATTTATAGCTCAACCCTTTATTATGTATCTTCCCGTGTTATCCCTTGATGTTTTATATTCTTAAGAATATTATAAACTATTCAAGAAGGTTTTCAATAGAGAATATGTTTTTATATTTTTATTTATTTTTACCTAATTCTAGAATACACTATACTTCCTAAATAGATATATTTAATTATATGTACTTTTATGCAATAAATATTGAATTATTGTGTAATAAAAATAAGGGTTTTCATAGTTTCTATTAAAGGAAATGTTTATTTATTTTATTGATTAGAATTAGAAAACCCTAGTAAAATTATTGGGGAAAAACTAAGAATAGGAAACCATCCCTAAATTTTGGTATGATTAGATTAAGTGATTTATCACAAAAATACATCACTTTCATGGAAATACATGTTGATGTGTCTCTATCACAAATATTCATAGTGGTAAACCTGAAAACACCACATTGTCATAGAATTGACTAAGAACATGGGAATGAAACTGGGACTTGTAGCACACCTAGTTCGACATTCCTGTTGATATTCTTTGGGAAATTCACAAGATGATTTTTTTAGTGGAATTTTATTTTGAAATATGAAAAATTTCACGTGCGTTTTTTTATTTAGAATGGGGCGGGTTTTGAGGCAGTTAAAAATATTGATAGTTCTTGATTAGGGTTTTAATGTAGTGGAATTTCATGTTTTACCATATTATGATGGTGATAGTATAAATGGGGTTAGTACCAGTGGTTTTTGGAGGTTTTTTATGGTTCACACTTACCCAAAATGCGGCTTTTGAAAAATAAAAATAAAAATAGATTAATAGGAAGGGAGAATGAAAATTAGAGTCTAATTTATAAAATGGATAATGGATAAAATAAATTTAATCTTATAAATTCATAATTTAATGAAATACATTTCATTTATATGTTATCACATTAATATTATTGTATTTATGTTTATGTTTTAAATAGATTAAAATTAATAATGCATATTTTTCACTCTATTCGTGTCAATGTTTGGAAGTAGGGAGAACCCAGAAAACAACCAACATGATAGGATATCTGATGACTCCCCAAATGAGATTCCTAGAATGATGGGAGATTAGGTATGTATTATTATGATTATACCCAACCAGCTATTAAAAATAACAATGAACAACTTCCACAAAGTTGAATTTCCAAAGACATCAAAGAAGAGGATGATATAATCTATAGAAATTTCATTTGATAAATGTGATAAGGTAAATATGATTCAATTGACTCCATGTAAAAAAATGGGAAGAGAAACCCATGTAAATTCTAATAAGGTACTCATAGGTGTTGTATGTGTTGAAAAATTGCACACAAAGTTGCTAGTTCTACGAAAAAATAAAGAGTGTGAGGGAAGGGAATAAATATAATCCTTTAGAACCATTGGTTTTTTAATGTATTATGGGTGGAGAGTATAATAATTATTATAGTTAATTCCATAATCCAATAGTTACATACTTTATTAATGAACAATTCTATGGAAATCATTGAAGTATTAGGATTAAAAAGTTAATGGTATTTGAATGTTGTGTTTAAGAAGTAGAATATCAATTAAAATTTTTATATAAGAATCAGGACAAATATATGTATTGTTATAAATTTTTATTTATTTATGATATTGAAACATATCATGAATAGTACAAGTTACATATAAATGTGATTTAGTAATAACGTGGCATTTTATAAAAAACATGTTAAAGGGATTAATAACCCATAATATGTGTTTGATTTTGGGATAAACATAAATAGTATTGGTATGATATGACTATGATTAATCATTAAAATCCATGATACCATTTTTAATTATTTATGAGATTAATTATTTTTATTAAAAACACATTATCGAATCAAATATTTTTTATTTTTGAGGTGATTAATGGTATTTTTCGATATTTTTCATCTTGTTAAGGTATTGGAATCCATTAGGATTTTTTTGATATTAATTATATTATTTTATTAGATGTGTAATACTAAGGGTATGAGACAAACATTTATATTAAAACATTCATTAATTTTGAGATTATTATTGTTATATATGTTTATTTATTTTTTAGGATTGATCAACGTTAAAAATTTGAAATTAATTTTTAAATTTCAGTGATTAAGGTATTATGGTATTATATTACATTATGAAAACAATTATGGATTTAGTAATTAGAGGATGAATATATTATTATAATTTGGTAGAGTATGTGATTATTTAGAATCATATTCTATTGCTTTGGGAAAATCCAATCTTGAGTATTTATAATTTGGAGAAAATGAGATTATGGTAGAAATTGAGTGACGAATAAAATTATAACTATTATGATTTTATATGTCATTATGTTCCTTGATTATACGAAATATAATTTTCATAAATATATGAATAAAATATTGATTCAAAAATGTTTTCATATTGTAATCATTTCTGAAGAGTAGATGGACTTTTCAACAATTAATGATTTATGTTTTTGGGGACATTGACTGTCTCTTGGCCATGTTATCTATATAACACTATTAGTTATTCGGTGTTAATTTTTTTTTCATGTAATTTTTTTTCAATTCCCAAAAATGTTATGCTATTTGAAAAAATAGTTATGTGATGACCTTCATACTTTACATTCTCTCTTTTCATGTGGGTGTCTTTTTATCCCTTTTCACAATTTTTGTTTTCAATTAATGTTATTTTAATGTACCAAAAAATATCATTCTGAGTTCATGTTTAATTTTTAAGGACATAATTTTTCAATGGGTGGAATAATGTAATTTCTCTGGTTTTTTAAAAGTGATGAATATGTTTTATAATGTATGTGATAAGGTACATTGAACCTAAAAGAAAAAATGATTATTTAAATATGTTCTATTAAACATTTCAATTATGATAGAAGATAGATTTTTTATTAAATATTTTATGAAATATATATAAATATATTTATATGATATATTTATGAATTATTGGTAAACAATAAATCATTTTTGGTAATGCGATCTTACTCTTAAAAAATAAGTTTTCATGAAAAATATATTTTTTAAATTTTTGTGAATATATATTATAATTTATTTATATAAAATTTAGAAAATGAATTTTCTAAAATTAACTCCATTTTTGATATCAGCATATAAAAATTAACTTTGGGTGAAATTTTGAGATTTTTGTAAAATATTGATTTTCTATTAATAGTGCAAAATACCATTTTTATGTAAAATTATCTTTTCCATGGATAAATTAAGTCATATAAATGTACAAATATTATTTTTAATTTATTAATATTAAACATAAGTATTATTTAGATATATATAATTCAATTAATTACATTTATATTATCTTTATACTGGATTTTATTATATGTTAATTTTTGGGATTAAAAACTCATTTTTTCAAATAATACATTTTAAAATGAATAATGTTATCCATTATGATTATCTTAAATAACACCTAATTAAAAATGATATAAATTAAATATTAATATTATATAGTTATATTTATATATTTTTTTCATATAATAAATTTTTCTAGTAATAAAGTTAAAATAAAATCATATTTTCATAAAAAATTTATTTATCAAAAAACAGATTTCCCTCATACATAAACATATTATTTTAAATTAACTAATTTCACTTATGTTAATTTAATTTTAGAAATTTTATTTCATATTTGGAATCATCATAACTAATATTATTCCATAAGGTCAACATAGTTCTTAAACAATATGAATATTAATTGTAACAAATATTTATTACCACGGTAAAAGGATAAACACGTTAACTATGGGTAAAAAAAATTAAAAAATAAAAGAAAAAAATTAAAATAAATTGGTTGAATATATACAATGAATAAAAATTTAAATTATTTTTATATTCATTACTTAGTTTTTACTATATAAATGACTATATAGTTAGTTTTTGAAACAAAATTGTATAAGATAAAATAAAAATAATATTTTTAGTAATATTAGATTTCGACTAAAAAATTAAATTTGATGAATTAATTACATATTTAAATGAATAAATTTATAATAAAATATCATTGTTTAATAGTTTTATTAAATATGTAATATCATCAAATTTTTTGGAAGTCGAGTGTAATATTTATACGGGATTAAAACGATTCATGTAAAAAATCCCAACATTTGACAATAAATTTATATTCAATTTTAAAATAGAATATTAATATATCTAGAATTTTTTAGTGTAAAAATTAATATTATTTTTGGAATCATCATTACAAAATTATCCTATGGTGAATTTTTCATAAAAAAATTAAACGGTAGAATTTTTTGAAAAAAATTAAATACTGTTTAAATATACATTGTGTATTATGACATCATAACGACCCAAATGTGATATAATAAATACGATTAAGGGTATATATGAAAAAATGACGGTCTTTAGTTTAAAATAATGTGATTTTTCGTTTATTTGATTAATTTTACAACATCATTATAAATCCTCCAGAACCATTAATTTATTTTAAGGTTTTACAATCATTTCCTTATGAGTTTGACTCACTTCCACATCATATAGGGTATTATTTTATTAATTTTTTCCCTTTTAAATATAAAATAATGACCCCCTACAATGGAATAAACCCTGGCAAACCATTGCATGGTTTGTGGTTTTAGTTACATTATTATATGGAGTCAAAATCCTATGTTTGAGAAATAGTAAATAATTCCCCAGTCATTTTCTATATAAACAAATATAATATCTCATTTTATTCACTAAAAATCCATGGATAACATACTTACTTGGGTCTCCACTATATAATGTCCTTCCAATGTAACCCAATATCTAAATAATATCCTCCCAATCATTTAGTGCCACAATCTAATGGTAACAGACCTTCGGTTATTCGTTAAATCTCTATAACATTTATTGAAATTAGTTCTTTTTTATTTCAATTTGTTATGTATTCATTTATTTATAAAAATTAATTCATAAACATTCCTTTATGGTCTAGTTTATTTTATTTTATTGAGATAAAACTTACCACCTCTCATTATTACCCTTACATAAGTAATTACTATGCCGAAATTTAGTAAGGGATCTCCCCCGATAATTTTTATTCATTAACCACTTTTATGTTATACCCCTTTATTTCCATTTTATCATGGTGTGATATGTTCTTCCATATTTCCGTACTATCTATTTTATGCGTTAATTATGATATATTCTTTCACTTTAATTAATCCCTCCTATGATACAATGCATACCCCTATTACCATGAAAGAATTTAGAAAGAGACCCTCACATAATCATCTTTATTCAAGTTTATTTATTTCCTTTTTCTGTCCATTTCAAATTCATAAAGTTGGGATATATTTTTTCAAGTCAATATTTCTTTAAGTTTTTAGTAAAAATTATGAGAGTATCTTTTTTCTCTCATTAATCCATTTT
Source organism: Viscum album (assembly GCA_963277665.1). Lineage (NCBI taxonomy): Eukaryota > Viridiplantae > Streptophyta > Magnoliopsida > Santalales > Viscaceae > Viscum > Viscum album. The sequence goes on from OY728122.1 coordinate 1,627,240,136, forward strand.
ATAAGTTTTTAAGTGATGTATTTATACTACTGAAATTCCACCACAATATTCAATGATAGGAAATTTGGTAATGAATAACTATAACCATATCCTATCAAGTTTGTTTGCCTTTATGAACATATACATATTTATTTGGGGCATAAATTTTTGTATTCTACACTCTAGTAACATTGAATAATTTGTGATGATAAATGATTAAATGTTTTACAATCTATGTGGCACACTTAAGAATGAGAATGAAATGAATATGACGTGTGTGACCTTAATTATATTACTCTCCAATACATTGGGTGATGTCTAGTCTAATGAGACATTATTTTAGGATAGGTAGTAATTCCTATTTTTGTATGGACGTTTTGGTCATTATTTCCTGGTAGTTATCCTTGATCTAAGTTTATGATGCAGCGTTTGTTTCCACATTTTCCATGATCCCCTTATATTATCATGATATATCATGCCTCATTTTTCATGCTTATGATTATCACCCCTTTTATGTATTTTTGATATTCTAAATATCTAAAATGTATTAATTTATTCATGTTATTACTTGTTTATTCCCTTACTAGTCTTTGTATCACTCTCCTTTCTTGTGTGGTTTCTTATGTAATCCCATTTAGTTTTATGATTGATGGAATATTATGAAAATTATAAAAACATTCTAATTTAATAGGACATATTCCTTATTTTAATTTTGTATTTAATGTAAGTAATTCCAAAAGAAACTGGACTTCTCAATCTATTGGGTTTTATTATGTGTAATTTTATGTAATAATTCAACAATTAATATGTAATAATGACATGCGTTGTCATATTACATAATATTTAGAAAAACTGAATGTATAATGGATAGAAAAAAGTGTATTAGGTGATGTATTATAATATATATTCCCAACATCACACTCTCGGTCTATATATTTGGGATCCTCATATTTCACTTTTTCTATATCACCAGCATCAAGTTCTTCTTCAATATAAAGTGATTCACTAAGGGATATCTCATCTTCATTTTTAGGTTTCTCAATATAATTTAGAGGATAAGTTCTAATAATGTCATCCAAGACATGATAAATAGTGGGAAATTTAAGAGACACCAATATAATTTCTTTAGTTTAAATTTTATCAATTAAAGATCATTTTAGAAACTATTCACCTGAAGGAATTGATGGTCCACTACATCCTGGTTGACTGACCCAATTGTTATCATCCTTATATTCTGAATATCCTAATCCTAACACAATGATCCTTAGGGTATTCTACCCCATTTATGTTGTATATAGTATAAAATATATTGCTGTTCCTCATATCATTGGAGATCAATGTGATTTTTCCACATCTATTACAAAATAAACAGTGTCAACCCTTTCTGGATTATCCTGATAACTAACGATAAATACCTCTATGTGAACTTTGTACTAAAATTTTATATCTTTTTTCAATGGATGGTAATGGTATATAAGATCTTGGAGGTCCAAAATTTATAAAATTATAAAGTATCGTATCACCATAGTGGGCTTCCCTATCTTCCTCATCAAAATAAAAAAGTTCATCTTATTCTTAATCTTCTTGAGCTTTCATAAAATCAACTTCATCCAACAAAAACCACTACATCATTAGAAAAATAATAAAAATCATACGGTTTAAGGTGTGGATCCACTATTTCCCTAGGTATTATGTGATATTTCACAGATCAAAATTCTCATATATATTCTTTAGGTCCACAACCCATTCGTTCTTCCAATGGTTATAATTAACATTAATGTGTCTAAAAATTTCTTGATATAGACACAAAAAAATCTAATTTTGTTATCCTTTCCCCCCCATAGTTTCAAAAATAGTACACTCGATAAGAGTTGAAATAATTTTTTTTTGTATGGATGGGAATTGAATGTATAAGGGGGCTTACAAAATTCATTCATTTTCCTCATTCATACATTTACATGTTGATCTGAATTCTATTTTCATCATGATTAAAAAAGAATATATCATGATTCCTAAGGATACTGAAGTTACCTTTCCTTGGATATATCATATGTTATATAAATTTAGTAACTAGCATGCGCTCACCACTAACAAATACAACAATTTATCTTATGGGTTTCTAATTCTTAGTCATCTCTTCTAGGGTACGTTTAAACTATAAATGAGAAGAATTGATTAGATAAGAATTTTTGAAATATTAAAATTCACCATTATGTGTTACTCTAAATATTTTAAACCAATTATTTGAAAAAAAAATTCAAAACCTCCTAATTAATCATTATCCTAATTAGGTCTCTTTTATATGTGGAGACAAACTCCAAATACGTATACAATTCCTTAAAAATATTCACCTAAAATGGATTACCATTTATCTTCAACCAATAATACCATCCTTAACTCATAACATCTCTCCAAATATGTTATTCACTTGATAGTATCCACTGAAATATACTTCACTCTCATCACAAACTAGGAAATAAAATAATTTTGGATTATAGGGATCAGCTACAAAATTTTTGTTACCTTTATCATTATTTGATTTCTTAATAGAATACAATTTGAGAGGAGGTTCATCATAGAGATCATGTTCTCCCCATGTCATTTTCATGTTATATTTATTTTATTAAAAAATTCATATTTGAATGATGGTTCTCAAGGAAGAGGGTTCAGATAGTAAGTGAGGCTTTGAAAATAAGAATGGAATTTTCGGATAGAGATGTGCATCGAATCAAATTCTTATAAAAAAATAAATTAAATCATTTATTGATCAAATAATAATTAAATTTTAATAAAACACCAACATAATGACCTCACCAAAAAAATAAAATATAAATGGTAGGTATAATGTCTTTGTGATCACTGCAACTTAAATGGGGAATGATTGGTATACTAACAATATAAGTGAATGGTTCCTGGAAAGTATAGTGACAATGTGATTGTATTTTCCATAGTATTAATAGTTACCATATGACCATCTAGAAACTCTGTGAATATGAAGGTAAGGTCACTTAAAGAAAAAAATTACAATAAATAGTTTTGAAGACATTATACTGATAATTTAGATAAATTCATATTTTAAAATAGAATTTAAATATTTAAAATAGTTTTTCATACCCAATTAATGTTTGATATGATTGATTATCTCAATATAAAATGGATTTGTATATGTATCATCAATATTATTTTTGGTACCACTAAAAGTGAGATTAATAACTACATTTTTAAAATGATCCCTCAAAAAGAGATGGATTTTATTAATATTCATTGTTCTTGAATATTATACGAGACACCTATAGATATTAATCGAACCTGTAAAATCATAATTTATATGGAAATATTGAAATTCAAATATATTATATAGTAAACATTGAGTCAACCATAGAAACTATACACAAAATCTAAAAAAAATATTTTACTCAACTTCAACAGTAGATAATGAAAAAAAATCTATTTCTTTCTTCACCCTGAAACTGATGACATTCCAAAAAAATTGTCATGTTCTAGAATTGGCTTTTCTATATAAATTAAAATCTAAAAAACCTAAATCTTAATAAATAACTAAATCAAATTATTTTCCTCTAGAATAAAATATTTCAATATTAATGGAATTTTTTAGGTTTTTATGAATTATTTTCAGAATAAGTAACCGTGATTATATTCGATTTTATTAGAATAATTAATAAATGAAAAAATTAAATAGAAAATCATATCATCATTTTGTTACATATGGTAATATTCCAATCATCTAATTATATGTTTGTTTGATCAATTACTTTTCCAGTTTTCCTCAGGACCTAGTTTACATCTTTCCCTCATATGATTAAAACTGCCTTTAATACTATACAAACCAAAACTTTTAAAAATAACTTTATTATATTTTATTTGGTTTAAAAAATTTTGTTCCTTATTTTAGAAATAAAAAAACCATGGAAAATTGTAATTCACCCATAACACTCATTTAGAATTCATTTTTCATTATTTTTGAAAATTCAGGACACAATGTGCCTTTTTATGATCCAAAAATAATATCATCAAAATAGATTTGTACTACAAAAATATCTTTTGAAATTATTTTAATAATTTATTTATGGTTAGATATTCCATTAGTATAACCTTTTAAAATTGTGAAAGATATTATCATGTCATACCAAGCTCTAGGATGTTGTTATGATCTATATAATACATTTTTAATTTAAATAAATCAATTGCTATGTGATTGTTTTGAATTTCAAAGGATATTTTTACAAAAAAAACCTAAAATATATAACTATTGATGAATTCATTATTGAAATCAATTTGATATAATTTTATATCCAAATTTTCTTACAAGGTAAGAAAAAAATGTGAGATATTTAGGTATAGATACTAGTGAAGAGATTTCCTCAAATTCAACACCTTTACCATGAATCTATTATTTCAGAACCCTTTTTTTCTTTATTTCTTATTATTGTTTGAATCATAAATTTTTCTCTTCAACCTAAGAATAGTTCCAATGGTTAGGAAGACATGGGTTTTTTCTAATTGTTCATATAATTTCTTTCTCACAAGCTAATTATGATCTTATTTCATTTATCATACCCATAATTCATTATAAATTCCTTATGTGATGGCTTAGGTTCTTTATGTGAAGGGAAATAATGACGTTCCACTTGATTACTACGAAAAGATATAGTATATGTAAATTTATCTATATCTTCTATAACATCGTCTAAGGGATAGTATTTATGATTTCTAGTAGTTATAGGGGTATATTATTTGATGCATAAATTATTATAGTGGTTTTTGTTCAAATAATTATGTGTTGGGTAATTTTTTTATAGTTTTCATGGAACAAAATTTATGATTTTTTGAGGAATTAATATTCCAATTTAAAATATAATCATTATTTTTCTCTAACGGGGTATCAGGTTTATATATATTTTTTTATGAAATTTTATATGTACATATTCATATGCAATTTGGGACTGTATATTGATGTCCCTATATGATTTATTGGATTTTTTGTAGAGACCCGAAGCTTATCGTACATGGACATTACATTACTTTTGCGGAATACTTAGTACATAACAAAAACACACACACAAGGATCGTAATAGTTTAGTGTCTTTGGAAACTCGGAACGTAATCTTCTAATCGTGGTGAAAGATCTTCAATATCTCCCATAAAGATCTTCCATTTTTTTTACCTATAAACCTTTCTTTATATCCTGGGGAAAAGAAAACATAAAAGGGTGAGCTCAAATTCTCAGTAAGGGTAAACAAAAGAAATATCAATCACATCATATACAAAAGAACATAGCTTTTTTGGAAATCTTAACCTGCAAAAGAGCTCATAATATCATAACATGGGATAAATCATAGAAGTGAAAATGAGATCCCCATAATCATAACATAAAACTTGAAACTTTGTGGCATGCACACATAATCATGGAAAATCATTTCTTGTTAGTCATGACTCATTTCCAAGACTATCTTAGTGGACAAAGTCCCTTTCTGAACCGAGTTCACTCCTCGTTTCAGTCCTGTATCACTGAACCGAAATAACCTTCCGTTCCAGCCATGTCTATCTCATGAGATATAAAATCATTACCCAATTCATTGGAGGGAGATATAGGTCCCACCCATCTTATAATGAATCCTTTCTTATGTGTGCCACATAATCATAAAACATACATCATCTCATAACACATGTAACAAAAATGGGATTCTTGAAACATCATGACATCATAAATCAATTCATATAAGATAAAGGAATTCATAAACATAATTCAATCACAACATAGTCAAATCAATGTAAAAATATGGATAGAAACAGAACTCTTTATTATCTTAGATGGAAAATAATTTTGATAAAACACTTGAATTGAATTCTTGAGGAAAATATCCTTTCTTCTTCAAAATCAATTTCTTTTCACAAAACATCATGAAATTTTAAAAGAAAGAGATTTTATTGAAAATAGTCATGAAATCTTTTAGAGGAAGCTTCATGAAAATAAGGCTTTATAAAACAGTAGAAATTTGTTCGTGCCATATAAGTTAAAAAAACATTCTTCGTACTTTTGTCGGAAAAGTCAAAAAGTACCTCGTACGAAAAACGACAAAAGATTCCTTTCATATATGTTACTAAAAACTCACCGAAGGGTAAAATAGGATTTAAACCATTGTAAGTGTATGGAAACAATATTACATATTGAGGGAACATGGATGTGGATGATAAAATACACCCCAGTAAATACTTACGAATAAACAATCTCGGATAAAAATGAGATTGTGATATTTCCCTTACCTTAGGTCCGACTTGCTTTGTAAGTGTCCGAACCTCCTGTATAATGATTTAAATCATGTTATTGACTTATTACAGAATCATATTCATTGTTATGATATCATATATGGTTCACTTATGACATTATATTACCCGTTCTTTTGTAAATTCCATGTTAAAGAAGCGTTTTGGGTAAAATCGTTTCATTTATCGTAGGTGTTTTGACTTGTTGTTCTTGACATCATTATTACTTATATCATGATTTACATACTTCCAGAATATAAAATATGATTTATATATCATATATATTCAGTATATATATATATATAATAGGTAGATAAATAAAATGAAAAACACCGTTCATGGAGACGGTAGTCCGTACGTACGCATGAACGCTGTTTTCCTTTCCTTATTGTCTTGAAATGGAAGTAAGTTGATGACATACATATGTATATATATACATAAATCCAGTAGCTTTATAATGTCATATATTTCATTATTATTTCTTATATATACTTTATAATAATTCTTAAATGGTTAACATGGAGAATGAATCTCATCGCGTCGTGGAGACGGTAGTCCGTACGTACGCACGAGCGATGATATCATTTCTATAAATATTGAATTGAATTGGAGTGGATTATACAATATATCAGAATCAATATGATGTTGTAATAACTATGTATAGTTATTCTTTACACCATTATACCCATCCATGTAAGGTGGTGGTGGAAAATAGATTACACCACGGCGTGGAGACGGTATTCCGTACGTACGCACGCGCGGTGATTTCTTTTTCCGTAGGATGGATAGATGATGAAATAGGGTTGTTTCATAATTATAATTACATATCAGTATATGAGTTATACTGATGTTATTACTTCATAATGAAACAACCTAAGAAGAAGAAGTGGAAGAAGAAATAAAGATGAAAGAATTGGTAACGGTAATTACCTCTTCTTTGAAGTGCCTCTTTGAGACCTCCTCTTAGGGCACTAAAATTGGACTTTGAGGAAGACCAGAACCTCTAGGATGTTTCTAGGGAAGTGGAGAGGAGAAATTGGCAGGGGTTGGCCGAGCTTGAGTGCTCAAATTGGTGTGAGGAGGAGGGGGAGGAGGTGTCCTTTTATAGGGGAGGAGAGGGGCACCTTAGGAATATCTCAAAATATTATTTTATATAAAAGTCAAAATCGGTTTATAATGGTTCCAAAGGGTCTTATTTCGAAGATAAAGTGGGGATGGGTCGAAATCCTATCAACCAATAGAATTTAGACAAGTTTTGGATATTATTTTAACCTTATCAATTAGATTTAACTCTAAGTTAAATAATTTAACTTTTACCATGTCTTTTTGTTTGCTTTCACTATATGGTTAATACACTTACTATAAAATGCCAAACGAACCCCACATTATTTATTATTAATATATATATCCTTATCTAAGTCATTTGGCTGATCCTTAGATTTTTAGGAATACAATAACAATTAATAATATAATATTTGATTTAAAAACTATTTTGTGTCAATTTTGACACTATTTGATATATGATTTTTGTGAAAGTCATAACAGAATTAAATGTTCGAACCAAGTTGATTAAATAAACATTAATATATCATAGTAACCTAGAAAATTAGTGGAATTCATAAAAAATCTCAAATTACATTTATTTTGGTGTTTATAACATCAATTATGTCAATATTTCATTAATAAGATAATTACTGCATCATCGTTGTGTCATAAATAAATTAACTTATTTGATGTCTAAAAATTACAAATAAAATACCATCATGTAGGAAATCTTTTTAGATTTCTAATGAATATTTATAGTCTAATTTATCTTATGTATAACCCCATATTAAAAATGATTTACTTATTAAACTTTGATTTTAACTATTTTAACCCTTCTTTAAATAAATTAATAATAAATGTCCTAATCTAATCCAAGTGGGCCTAAATGGTCATATTTTATTCCTAAGTTTGTTTTTGGTCGAATTACACTTGTCCAATAGAATTAGGACATGTGTTAGGGTAATATTAATATCATATTTACCCTTAGTTACCTTATTGACTATTAACTGTGGTAAAAAAAGTAAAAAGTTACTATTCACCAAAAAATTATTTTCATCTCATTGAACCACATTTTAGTCCTTGATATTAACCGTGTCTCTCGGATTTTAGAAATTCCATTCACAGAAGCGGTAAAATTAAGTTTTATGCAAAATTCAGTTTTTAACCTACCACTTAGTAGTTTCACTATTCATAAAAAATTGATGTTTTTCAGAACAATGCCAAAATTTCATCCCAAGCTATATTTCATATTCCGAATTCAAAAATGAAGTCTATTTTACCAAATTCATAACATAAAAGTTTCATTAATTAATTTTATAATTAAATCCCGCTGTTAAAACAAATAGCGTGTTTTTAAGAAACAATATCTACCAAAAGATTGACATTTGTTTATGTCTAGTTTAAATGTGAAACTACATCCAATGACCAACATTGTATTAAATTGTAAAAATATATTCTAAATATACTTTAAAACCACTCAAATTAATGATTTATCACTATTAATTATTTTGATTAAAAAAGTTGTTTTTAATTATAATTTAGTAATTTTCACTATTCATCAGAATATGAAAGTTATCCGAAAAGTACCAAAATTTCACCTTAGGCTAAATTCGATACTCCGAATCCAAGAATGAAGTTCATTTTGAAAAATAAGATTTACAGAATTCTAAAAAGTGGTTATTACTATTCATAAAGGCTAGTTTTAATAATATTTTAATAGCACATCGTTGTTTAGTGAAACTCGGTATTGCGTATTACAAACGCTATCGAGGAAGGTCGCGATCGCGTGTAATGCAAGGCAAGACAAGTATGTGTGTTGTGCAAGCTCCTTTTGGTGTAGCGTACAACACAAGACATTAATAAAATTAAAAAAGATATTTTTTTATAAAATCTTGGGCTGTTACATTCTACCCCCCTTAAAATGAATTTCGCCCTCGAAATTCGTCGGGATCATAAATGGTTTACTATTCGAAAGTTTCTTTAATAGAAACCCACATCGTAAAAAGGAATATCAAAACCAATCTTTAAGAACAAAAGTATGAAACGTAACGGTTACCCAAATAAACTAATCATTGGGTTTCCACATAGGTGAAAATATGGATATGGAAGAGAAATCTAACCATCATGTTCTGATGGAGAGTGGTAGAGAACATGGCTATGGAAAAGCCAGTAATCGCAAATCCATAGATTTTTGATGATATAAGGTACCATCTGATTCATCAGGTATAAGATCACTAGGACAACATTTTTGGTTTTTAAGATCATTTCCCCTAAAGTTGAAAATTTGAATTAGAATAAATACTTACTTTATTTTGGTACAATCTCACTGTTGTTCGTGCCTTGAACAATTTCCACTTCATCTCTTAAATAAATGAAGTTGAATTTGTTATTCGTGAAGTGTTAGCAGATCATGTGATAGAATGACGGGTCATTCCATCTGTCTCAAACAAAAGATTAGCAAAAATTATATGCATAAATAGATCTATAGTGACATTAATCATATATGGTTCCTAAAATGGACTTATACTTCATATATCATACTTCTTAATATAATAAAACTAGTTTCTACTAAACAGGGACTTCATGTAGGCCAGTGGTAGGCGATAAAGGTCAGTCGCACATCGGTTGTGGGTTCGATTCCCACAGCCTTGTCCGAAGCGATGGGCTGTCGCCCGTCCTGCAGGTTGTCCTTTTTCTAAGACTACATTACTATAACATCCCATCAATAATATCGAAAAAAACTTCTATCCTTAAACAATACAAACTTATGTCCAACATAATCCATTCTAATATTTAGGCTTATCCATAATACTGCAGTCCACTCTCATAACATAGTGAAAACGATTACCAGAGATTTAACACCATCGTCGATCCCATAAGATATGTTTTGTTGGTCACATTCCAAACTTTCAAAGTCCTTAATCGTGTATTCTCTTGAATACCTTAGTGAAAACATGAATGCAGTTAAAAGTTAACACTTTCCACATACCAAAATCCTCAAAATTCTATATACTCAAACCATGATATCACTTAGTCCTTATATCAATCATGAGCTCATGAATACTGTTAAACATTTCATTTTCTCGTTTTCCCTTCATTATGCGCATAATATCTCAATCACTTTGAATACCACATTAGACCAATACATAAATATTCCAATATTCCATGATACAACATTATTTTGGAATCCCATTACATAAACACTTAATCATACCACCACATCGTTGTCATATTCAACATTGCCAATAGTGATCGCATGTGACTTCCCTTTGTCCTTTGCCTTCAGTGGTTGCTCATGTTGATCATCACTAACCCTTGGATTAGGGCAATTATTAGCATAATGCCCCATTTCCTTGCACTTGAAGCATTGAAGTGTTGGTGGTGCGTTATCTGCATTGTTTGCTTTATTCCCATCATTAGAAACCCTTTTTCCATTACTTCGACACTCAGCTGCTCGATGACCTTCTTTTCCACACTTAAAACATTTTCTAGTTCCTTTAAGACAGTCTCCACCATGCTTCTTTCCACACCTTGTGCACAAGGAAACATTCATCTTCTTTTCACCATTATTATGAGATTTCTCCTTGAACTCCATCTTTCGTTTCTTGTCAAAACCATGAGATGGATATGTAACACCAACTTCCATTTCTACCTTGATAGCACAACGCACAATTTCTTCATAGCTACTGAAGTCTCTTATAGCTAATGCCCTTCGAAGACTTGGTTTTAAGCCACTGAAAAATCGATCAACTTTACTTTCAGGTTGGATGATAATGCCAGATGCATACCTTGCAAGTCTTGTAAAATTCGCTTCGTATATACCAACAGATTCATCATCCTTCTGCTTCAGCTCAATAAACTCCTTTTCCATCTTTGTTCGAAGAATACGAGGGAAGTACTTACTGAAAAACAAGTTCTTGAACTCGTCCCATTCCATGGACTCAATTTCATCCCTTGGCCTCGTATTCTTGATAAGATTCCACCATTGATCAGCTTCACCTTCCAAACGATATACTGCTAAGATGACTTTATCATGCTCAGAACATTGAAGAACTGAAAATATCTTTTCAGTGGTACTGATCCATTGTTCAGCAACAAGTTGATCGGAAGTCCCACTGAAAGAAGGTGGACGTTGCCTCATGAAGGACTCAATAGAATATTGTTCCCTTCTCTGCTCATTTGGAAGTCCAGAATGATTCATAGCTTGTGTAAGTATAGCAATAAGATTTTGCACTCCATCTCCCATAACATTTGTTTGTTCAGGAGGGCAATCATTGCATTGTCCATTGCATTGATCAACACGGTTCCTTCGGGTTCCAGCCATCGTCTAAAACCCAAAAAGAATAGTGTGAAAGGCAAAAATCATGCTAGGGAAAACAACATAATAAAGGGGGAGTACCTTCAATATCCAACATCTTAGGTTTAATTCTATGATCGTTAGCATAATTCTATTACTATAACCTATACGTATATTTATCCCTAGGGACATCCCTAGACATACCTTAGAAATATCTCTAGGGATCTCACTAACGTTTTCGCATCCTAGTTTCCAAAGGTTGACTAAACCTTTCCTCTGATACCAACTATAGAGACCCGAAGCTTATCATACATGGACATTACATTACTTTTGTGGAATACTTAGTACATAACAAAAACACACACACAAGTATCGTAATAGTTTAGTGTCTTTGGAAACTCGGAACGTAATCTTCTAATCGTGGTGAAAGATCTTCAATATCTCCCATAAAGATCTTCCCTTTTTTTTACCTATAAACCTTTCTTTATATCCTGGGGAAAAGAAAACATAAAAGGGCGAGCTCAAATGCTCAGTAAGGGTAAACAAAAGAAATATCAATCACATCATATACAAAAGAACATAGCTTTTTTGGAAATCTTAACCTGCAAAAGAGATCATAATATCATAACATGGGATAAATCATAGAAGTGAAAATGAGATCCCCATAATCATAACATAAAACTTGAAACTTTGTGGCATGCACACATAATCATGGAAAATCATTTCTTGTTAGTCATGACTCATTTCCAAGACTATCTTAGTGGACAAAGTCCCTTTCTGAACCGAGTTCACTCCTCGTTTCAGTCCTGTATCACTGAACCGAAATAACCTTCCGTTCCAGCCATGTCTATCTCATGAGATATAAAATCATTACCCAATGCATTGGAGGGAGATATAGGTCCCACCCATCTTATAATGAATCCTTTCTTATGTGTGCCACATAATCATAAAACATACATCATCTCATAACACATGTAACAAAAATGGGATTCTTGAAACATCATGACATCATAAATCAATTCATATAAGATAAAGGAATTCATAAACATAATTCCATCACAACATAGTCAAATTAATGTAAAAATATGGATAGAAACAGAACTCTTTATTATCTTAGATGGAAAATAATTTTGATAAAACACTTGAATTGAATTCTTGAGGAAAATATCCTTTCTTCTTCAAAATCAATTTCTTTTCACAAAACATCATGCAATTTTAAAAGAAAGAGATTTTATTGAAAATAGTCATGAAATCTTTTAGAGGAAGCTTCATGAAAATAAGGCTTTATAAAACAGTAGAAATTTGTTCGTGCCGTATAAGTTAAAAAAAACATTCTTCGTACTTTTGTCGGAAAAGTAAAAAAGTACCTCGTACGAAAAACGACAAAAGATTCCTTTCATATATGTTACTAAAAACTCACCAAAGGGTAAAATAGGATTTAAACCATTGTAAGTGGATGGAAACAATATTACATATTGAGGGAACATGGATGTGGATGATAAAATACACCCCAGTAAATACTTACGAATAAACAATCTCGGATAAAAATGAGATTGTGATATTTCCCTTACCTTAGGTCCGACTTGCTTTGTAAGTGTCCGAACCTCCTGTATAATGATTTAAATCATGTTATTGACTTATTACAGAATCATATTCATTGTTATGATATCATATATGGTTCACTTATGACATTATATTACCCGTTCTTTTGTAAATTCCATGTTAAAGAAGCGTTTTGGGTAAAATCGTTTCATTTATCGTAGGTGTTTTGACTTGTTGTTCTTGACATCATTATTACTTATATCATGATTTACTTACTTCCAGAATATAAAATATGATTTATATATCATATATATTCAGTATATATATATATATAATATGTAGATAAATAAAATGAAAAACACCGTTCATGGAGACGGTAGTCCGTACGTACGCATGAACGCTGTTTTCCTTTCCTTATTGTCTTGAAATGGAAGTAAGTTGATGACATACATATGTATATATATACATAAATCCAGTAGCTTTATAATGTCATATATTTCATTATTATTTCTTATATATACTTTATAATAATTCTTAAATGGTTAACATGGAGAATGAATCTCATCGCGTCGTGGAGACGGTAGTCCGTACGTACGCACGAGCGATGATATCATTTCTATAAATATTGAATTGAATTGGAGTGGATTATACAATATATCAGAATCAATATGATGTTGTAATAACTATGTATAGTTATTCTTTACACCATTATACCCATCCATGTAAGGTGGTGGTGGAAAATAGATTACACCACGGCGTGGAGACGGTATTCCGTACGTACGCACGCGCGGTGATTTCTTTTTCCGTAGGATGGATAGATGATGAAATAGGGTTGTTTCATAATTATAATAACATATCAGTATATGAGTGATACTGATGTTATTACTTCATAATGAAACAACCTAAGAAGAAGAAGTGGAAGAAGAAATAAAGATGAAAGAATTGGTAACGGTAATTACCTCTTCTTTGAAGTGCCTCTTTGAGACCTCCTCTTAGGGCACTAAAATTGGACTTTGAGGAAGACCAGAACCTCTAGGATGTTGCTAGGGAAGTGGAGAGGAGAAATTGGCAGGGGTTGGCCGAGCTTGAGTGCTCAAATTGGTGTGAGGAGGAGGGGGAGGAGGTGTCCTTTTATAGGGGAGGAGAGGGGCACCTTAGGAATATCTCAAAATATTATTTTATATTAAAGTCAAAATCGGTTTATAATGGTTCCAAAGGGTCTTATTTCGAAGCTAAAGTGGGGATGGGTCGAAATCCTATCAACCAATAGAATTTAGACAAGTTTAGGATATTATTTTAACCTTATCAATTAGATTTAACTCTAAGTTAAATAATTTAACTTTTACCATGTCTTTTTGTTTTCTTTCACTATATGGTTAATACACTTACTATAAAATGCCAAACGAACCCCACATTATTTATTATTAATATATATATCCTTATCTAAGTCATTTGGCCGAACCTTAGATTTTTAGGAATACAATAACAATTAATAATATAATATTTTATTTAAAAACTATTTTGTGTCAATTTTGACACTATTTGATATATGATTTTTGTGAAAGTCATAACAGAATTAAATGTTCGAACCAAGTTGATTAAATCAACATTAATATATCATAGTAACCTAGAAAATTAGTGGAATTCATAAAAAATCTCAAATTACATTTATTTTGGTGTTTATAACATCAATTATGTCAATATTTCATTAATAAGATAATTACTGCATCATCGTTGTGTCATAAATAAATTAAATTATTTGATGTCTAAAAATTACAAATAAAATACCATCATGTAGGAAATCTTTTTAGCTTTCTAATGAATATTTATAGTCTAATTTATCTTATGTATAACCCCATATTACAAATGATTTACTTATTAAACTTTGATTTTAACTATTTTAACCCTTCTTTAAATAAATTAATAATAAATGTCCTAATCTAATCCAAGTGGGCCTAAATGGTCATATTTTATTCCTAAGTTTGTTTTTGGTCGAATTAAACTTGTCCAATAGAATTAGGACATGTGTTAGGGTAATATTAATATCATATTTACCCTTAGTTACCTTATTTACTATTAACTGTGGTAAAAAAAGTAAAAAGTTACTATTCAGCAAAAAATTATTTTCATCTCATTGAACCACATTTTAGTCCTTGATATTAACCGTGTCTCTCGGATTTTCGAAATTCCATTCACAGAAGCGGTAAAATTAAGTTTTATGCAAAATTCAGTTTTTAACCTACCACTTAGTAGTTTCACTATTCATCAAAAATTGATGTTTTTCAGAACAATGCCAAAATTTCATCCCAAGCTATATTTCATATTCCGAATTCAAAAATGAAGTCTATTTTACCAAATTCATAACATAAAAGTTTCATTAATTAATTTTATAATTAAATCCCGCTGTTAAAACAAATAGCGTGTTTTTAAGAAACAATATCTACCAAAAGATTGACATTTGTTTATGTCTAGTTTAAATGTGAAACTACATCCAATGACCAACATTGTATTAAATTGTAAAAATATATTCTAAATATACTTTAAAACCACTCAAATTAATGATTTATCACTATTAATTATTTTGATTAAAAAAGTTGTTTTTAATTATAATTTAGTAATTTTCAATATTCATCAGAATATGAAAGTTATCCGAAAAGTACCAAAATTTCACCTTAGGCTAAATTCGATACTCCGAATCCAAGAATGAAGTTCATTTTGAAAAATAAGATTTACAGAATTCTAAAAAGTGGTTATTACTATTCATAACGGCTAGTTTTAATAATATTTTAATAGCACATCGTTGTTTAGTGAAACTCGGTATTGCGTATTACAAACGCTATCGAGGAAGGTCGCGATCGCGTGTAATGCAAGGCAAGACAAGGATGTGTGTTGTGCAAGCTCCTTTTGGTGTAGCGTACAACACAAGACATTAATAAAATTAAAAAGAATATTTTTTTATAAAATCTTGGGCTGTTACATTTTTAATATCCACGTAAAACTATTTCATCACTTTTTGAAGAAAACCATTCTAACATATCCTTAGTATTGAGTATAGAGACATTGTAACAAAAATATATAATTTAATTAACCTTATGTGTTCATTAATTAAATAAATCATAAGTTCTTTTTCTTTAAAGTGGTCAGATAACAAATCTATTAATGATAAATAATGTGATATGCACAACTTATGCCCAAAAATAAAAAGGAAGGTCATACTCAATAATCATGGTCCAACTAATTACATTAAGATTTTTTTTCTCTATATCTATTATACCATTATATTGTGGGGTCGTAGAAGTAGAAAACATGTGATAGGAGCACTACTATTCAACTATTTCTCTATAAAATTTTCAAACATTCCAAAATAAGAAGTAGCTTCACTTTTGTATGATAAAAAAGAATACCCAGGTTTATCTTGAAAAGTGAACTTCTATTAAATAATCATAGCGTATCCCATTTAGGCTATAAAATTTATAATTTTCAACAAATTCCATGAAATGAAACTTAAGGGGTTCAAAATTGAATATTTTTTTTTTCAAGGATATCTTATGAATCTTCATATTTCAATATAGGTAACTGAAATTGTATTTTGGGAATTTTAATTTAAGAAGATCCATGACTCATCCATTCCTTGTAAAATTTCTATGTGAGTTCTAGTTTTAATGTAATGGCCTCCTTCTAAAATTCATATACACTTTATAAGTGTCACATAAATAAGATCTTCATTGAGAAAATATTGATTTAAAATTAACACCAAAATCATTGGCATTATGTAACATATTATAAACTAAAAAATACGTAGAATCAAAAATTTTTAATGAATTATTTTCAAATTTGAAATGATAGAAATCATAAAATACGATGACTTTATAAGAATATTATATTTCAGGATATCATTAAATAATAAGTTAGAAAAAATATACTAGAGTTATAGATTTGACAGTGTCAAATTAAATTTCCTTTAACATTGTCACCAATGGTGACATGTCCACCATATACATTGATAATATTATTAAATCATGATTAGTCCCTAGTTATGTGTCTAGAGTAGACACTATTTTGATACCAGAGGTTCTTACATGTAATCTTCATTCAATATTCCTACAGAAAAATTTAAACAAGAAATGATTTTTATAGCCTTATTTTTCTGGGTCGATAAGTGTTTGTAATTACTGCATTTGGATTCCAAATATGTTTGATTAGTTTAATATAAATAAATATTAATCGATTCAAAGTAAAAATATTATTAGTTCCATAAGAGTAAAAAGTTTTTATACACTTTTCATAACAGTAAATTTGAAAAATATTATTCAAATATAAATTTCTCTTTGAGTTTGGTGAAAAAATCCTAGTTGTATTATTGGGTGTTGTATGTTTTTGAAGAATCCATGTAAGGGTTTGTCTAAAATTATGAAAAATTTCAAGATCCTTCTTCCTTTTATCATTTTAAATTATAATATCATTGATTTATTTTTATAATTTAATTTTTTTCCATTTTCTATAGTAATATTATATTAAATTTGAGCATACAAAACACGATTCTTCTTTAGAAATTTATATTCATCCTTATATTCATTTAATTTTTCCTATAACATGTTATAATACTCATGTAAATCCACATAAATCATGTTTTCATCATTTTTTTATATTTGTAATGATTATAAATATGTTCATGAGATAAAAAATATTATTTAGTACCTTGGATGTGTATTTCATGAAAAAAATGTTATCTATATCATTTCAATCGTTTTTTCTCAAGTCAGAGTCAAATGAATTTCCCTCTAAGGAACTCCATGGGAATTCTTTTGACTTATTTATATTTTTCTTTTTTTCCCAGTATTTTTTCTTCTAGTTTAGTCTATTAAATTCTTCCTTGATGTGTTCAATAATTTTATAATAATAAAATTTCACTTCAACTATATAATTATCCTTTCTCTAATTTCCATTTTGGTCATACATTCGACCAATTATTTCTTAAAGACTATATTATTCCTATGCAATTTTATGAACATTATTATTATGTGATCCATTTTTGTGCAACTATCATGAAGTTATTTATCATCACTTATACTATCATGTTTCTTATTATATATCATTTTGAATTAGCTATTTTGAGGGAAAATAATTTTCTCTTGGGTTCATCTTGGTCTTTATTATTCACATTTATATCTCACTCATAGTTCAAAACATTTCCAAATATCTCATTTACTAGCAATATATATATGTTATGGGATTCTATTATGGAAAATATTTCTCTCCACCTGTCATGTATACATCTCAAAATTCACATCACTTGATCTTTACTAGTATTTTTCTTCCCTAGTGCATGAATCATATTCATAGTCTCTTTTAAATTGAGATACATGCCAGAAATGGATTCATTAGGATTAATATTAAAATTTTCAGACTTAGTAGTATATATGTTCAAATGAATCTCTTTAATATTTTAGTTTCTTATCTAAATTATAGAAAGAGTATCCCAAATTTCATGAGCTGTAAAATATAAAAATATTATATAAAACAAAAATTCTCTAAAAAGATAATATATTTCATTTTTAATCCAAAATTACATTCATAAGTTTCCTTAGTGAAAATAATCAATTTACCTCTAGCATATTTGGTTTTATGACGTTTTTCCTTATTAATGATCTAAATATAAAAGGCCATGCTTTCTAAATTAATTTTCAAATTGATCGTCCATTGATCATAATTAGTTATATTAAAATGTGGTGTTATCTTAGTCGATATTGTTTATTTTCTATTATTATCTATTGAAATAAAAATTTAAAACTATGAGAAAATTCATAGTTTTTTTATAAAATTAGATTAATGTAATAATATATTTTGAGAAATACATTAATTAAAAATGTTGGTCATAGTGGGACACTCAAGATTGTGGGGGTGGAAATATTTTCCCAAAAATATTTTTTTAAAATGACCTAAAAATGAAATTCACCACATTATTATAATAAATTCCTTATTAATTTTTACTATAGTTATGTAAAATTTTATTTACTGAATAGATTCTAAAAATATTGATCACATCTGAATTAAAACAATTTGAAAAACACATTAAATTTTGAAACAATTTTACTTGTATCAAATGTTGTATATAAAAAAATTAAATTATTCAATGAAAGCAATTTTATCTTATTAATGTTTTCAATAAAGTTAATAGTTGTTTTAAATAGTCAAATAAAACTCTAAAATAACATATCATAAATATAAATGAAGTTATAAATCAATAAAAAACCTAATCCCCTCCAATTAGAAACCACCCACTAACAACTGGTTTATTTTAAAATAATCTACTACATAACCTGGATCGGGTTTTATGATCAACTATAATTAGAAAATCCCAGATATACATGAAGCCTCATCTATAGTTCTTCAATGTATTAAATGGATCCATGTCATAAATGACATCATATATAGTTATTCGTGGATTTATATATGATAATAACTATAACAGAGTTCCCATAACATAAAAAGTTATAACAGGATTTTGTGTCTATAGATAAACAATATAAATAAAGGCACAACATGATAAATATGAAAAAACATACAGAGGAAAAAATTCAATAATTTAATATTTAATGCTTTTCAGTATGATCAAATACATTTTTTCAAGAGTCCTTGAATTTTCAATTAAAAAATCTCAACAAATTTTTTTCTAATGGTTAAGTAAAATAGTGTTTTATTAGATTTTCTGATTGAGTAATTTATGTATTATAGGTAAAAATATATATTCCTATATTATTCTCTTTATGTTACACTCCTTTTCTATGAGCATTTCTTATTCTTTGAGAAAACTAACTATAAAAGTAGTTATTAAATAACATTTATTACATCCATAATTACACAGCCACTACAATTAACGTTTCAAACAATACCCATTATACATTCAAAAATAACTCCACTAATTATGTTCGACATTATAGTTTAGTTTTTATTTATCCAATATAAATTTTTTTCACAGTTTCTAAGAATGTTCGATTGGTACAACATCTTCAAATGGTCAATAAATACCTTTTTATAGAAACTAATCATTTTCATGTGTTAGGAACACTTATTGAAGTGGTTTTTACTATTTTTCACATGGTAGGTATGGAACATAACATGGAAACACTATTTTTCATGCAGTAGTATCATCTTATCATGAGATTAGTTGAATTTTTCTTACAGTATGTTCATCTTTACATATTGTCACTACAATAAGACATGAGGTCTGCAAAATACATTGAGAAATTGTACTTTCCTTAGCATGGTCACTAGGATTATTCATACGGTCAGGTGTTTCCCTCATGAAGTCACTTGACATAAATATATAATAATATCATTACACATGTAGTCACATAAAAGTAATTGAACGGTCAACATAAGATGTATACAGAGTTGTCACATGGTAGGTATTTTGATCATACTGTCTGTACCACAGAGTCACCTAACCTTCACAGTCTAAATAGCATCTGGAAACCATTGAAAGGCATGGTCCACTATAAATATAACCATTTTTACATTTGTTTCCATAAAAAATCATTAATAAGGAACATGAAAATAATTTAATGAATTATAACATTGATTTGAGATCCTTAAAATAATGAGGCTTTGGTCAAAGATAAAAAAAGTAAAAGACTATTCTATTTATAGTTGATTGTAAAATTATACTCAAAAGAGACATGGGCCACTTGGCCTATGGGCCACCACCATGTTATTTCCTCAGGTCCCTCTCATTTCACATCATGTTATGGAAAACCTCTTTAACTATTTATGGAAAAGAGGGATCTATTTCATTAAAAGAAGAAAAAATTTTGCCAATTATTTTTTCATGATAATTATATATATATATATATATGTTAATATAATTATAATTTTGAATTTATTTTATTGGTAATGTATCCTATAATCCAACATCACACCAGGGATCAAATCTAAGAAGAGAATAATTTTCTTAGGATTTTAACAGTACTATAGAACTATATTAGTGTACGTATTGTGGAAGGATACTATAACATTGATCGTAAAAAATGATTTCATGAAATTTAATTTGGAATTTGGACCACTAGGCTTCTAGTACATCAAAATATCAGATAAAAAATTCATATACTAAAAAAATAGAATGACAGTGGAATGTGTAGTGTGGTCAGTGAAATATGAATGGAGAGTCTCAGTGTAATAGGGAGTGGTCGGAAATGGAAAGAATTTTATGACTAATGACTCAAGGGTTGGAATTCTCTATCCTTCAATTCATCACATCCCCACCCACATAGGACTTTCTTGTCTAGGATGGAATGTGTATTTTTAGAGCCTAGTACTGGTTAAGTGTTTGGAGCATTGTGGGGACCTCTATTGGGTAAGAGTTTCATTTAGGGGATGTGAGTGGAAATTTATATCCTCAAAAATTTTTTTGTTATCGAAACCCTCCGCAATAAGAACATCATAAATCATATTCCACTCCATTTGATTGAATACCCTGCAAGAATTTGAATATGATAACGTGAAATTCAAATCACCCTAGATATAATTTTTACAAATCATCTAATCAATGGTTTTGTAATCCTCATGATATTATTTCAAATAAATAAAAATAACATGACAAACACACATATGCAACCACCAAGAGAAAGCACAATGCATGCAAGTATTACATTATTAAAAAATTGTATCCTAATACCATGGGAGTATGATGAAATCTCTATGAATTCATTAGATATGTTGAACATCAAAGAATAAAGGATTTTTAGCTTCTAACAACCCTACTCAAACCACCAAAATAAGTCTCCCAAATACCTTAGCGATTTTGTCTTATCTTTCTTATCCTCATGGTATTC
The DNA here is from genome assembly GCA_963277665.1 of Viscum album. NCBI lineage: Eukaryota > Viridiplantae > Streptophyta > Magnoliopsida > Santalales > Viscaceae > Viscum > Viscum album. The sequence goes on from OY728122.1 coordinate 1,627,262,114, forward strand.
TAACATTATAATTTCATCCTCCAACAATTGGGTGCACTGTGGTAAACTACATATAGTGAAACATCTACCATTCCCCATCAATATCTTTTAGTATCAACAATTCCCACTCAAACCATTATTTAAAATCATCACATGTTAACTGATCCCATATATTTATTGGTCCAAGCTTATTATCTAGTAATCATTACCAACTGATATTTTTGGAGACCCTTTAAAAGATTAAGAAACATTTGTTGCCTTATAGAATTTGTTTCAATGAATGAACTCTACTTATGAATGGTCACATTATCTCCAATTCACCATATCGACATTGAATAATCTGCCTTTTCTAAATTTTATAGTATATAATTCTACATCACATCATTCATGTTCATGGAACCCACGACCTTTTTCACAACCCTCAACTACACTACAATTATTATTTTCTACTTGAATATTCCACTTCTGTCCAACTAACTACACCCATACAAATTATGACTAAAAACTTGAGTACATGCATTGGATGATCTTCCTTATAAATTTTCCACTTAGACATCATTATGACCCATCTCTTAGATTTAATGCATCCAACTTATCTCACTACTTCTAGTGATTTAAAATTGATCGACAAGAGTCTAATAATTGGATGTTAGAGGCCCTCATCAAACATCCATTCAACTGATATTTCTATTTCTGGGGGATTTATTTCCTTTTATTGAATACATATCTCATTGTGATGGTGTAATATTTATATATATATATAGGTTATTAATTGTAACTTTTATTGAATAAACTTTTGAATCTCCCAACACAAATCAAAAAAAATAATTGTCACAAAAAACCAAAAAATAACAAAATTAAAAATTGTTTCCATAGTTTTAATTCAATAATGTCATACTTAAATAGTATTTTCAATATCACACAAATATTCCAGTAGTAATATTATTTCACCCTATTTCCACATCATAAATATTGTTTACCACCCCTTACTTCATTTGATAGTTAAATACCCCCATTTAATTAATCCATCTTTAGTTCCAAATAACCATGATCTAATATTAATTTGAATATATAAACCACTTTAAAATACCACCATGGAATCACTATAAAGGAAAATGAACCAATTTTCCATTCACCATATTTGTTGAAAATTTCCATCAACATGTTGTTCCCTAAACAAAGTATGTACCTTATCTCTTCCATAAGTCTTCATCGGATGCTCATATATCTATGATCTCATAAGATGTGATATTTCCAATACACCAAACTCTATCGACATCATCGAAACTAACCCCCATTGGGTGAGAATACAAAATTAGAATGTCATCATCACCCATTACTCCAATTGAGCATCTTATTAGTGCAACCAATACATGCATGACCCCCTTATTCTACTGAATCGTTCCTTGATTCTGCACTTTGTGAGGTTAAATAGACTTCCAATATCATTTCTGGTGATAAAAAATAATTTACACATATGATTTAATACCAAGTGATATGAATCAATATAATCATATATTTATTTTATATAGTTTCTATAATTTATAAATTAGTACTCACAATGAAAACAGTATCCAATGAACTAATTTTATATTATATTTAATGACTAGATAGATGATAAAATTATATTACAATACTTGTTAATATATCTCCATAATAAAACCCCATAAAAACATATTCTATATTCCACATATGTTATACTCATACTTATAACCAAGGGATAATACATATAATAAAGAGGTGAGTTTAGATTCCCACTAAGTAAAACATATCAACATTTCATCAAGGGATTGATCTTAAGAATTCTATGAAAAAATATCGTTGGAGAAATATTTTTAAAAAAAATCATTTAAACATATATCTATTATAATCCACGATTAAGGACAAAAAATCTGAAAATTTAAAACATATCCGATGGAATAGGAGTGAACAAACACTTGTTAATAAAAATGATCCCTATAGATTAATCATAGGCATAGATATTTGATATTTCATGGAAATGGTGCATTATAATAAAATATGGCACAATAATAGGAACAAAGAACCATTACCTAGTGGAATAAGAATAATTATACAATATAATATTAGTGGAATAGTTTATAAATATATATATCCAATTAGTGACATAGGTTTTTAGAAATATTCAACACATTAATGAGTTCAGTTTCATAAAACTATGTCCCACTAATGTTTTAGGGCTCTGAAAGCTACAACACATTAGTATCTCATGAGATTAACTACCTTAGAAATGTATCATTGGATGATATATGAGATTTACCAACATTATCCATGTATATGTGTGCCATAATAGATTAACAATTCATCATATCCAAAAATGCCTTGGAATCCAAACAGGTTTAACATCATTTTAATGTGGCATCACATGACATGATATCAAAAGTAGATCAGTTGATTCAAAAAATTTATTTACCCAAAATGATTATTTCACCAAGGAATCTAGAGGTTCATTCATAAATCATTATATTATATGAGTTTGATCTTTTACAAATAGAATTGGGTGGTAAATGTAATAATTTCATTAAGAACATTTATTAAAATTTAAAAAAATAAGAATTTAGTAATCACTTTTGAAAATAACAATTTTAATCAATAAAATGATCTCCTCTTAAAAAATTAATTTTAATGTGTTTTCAATTATGTATCCTTGAAAAGAAAAAAATACATCCAGAGGAAATGTGGTGAGGAACATAAAATGTATCATTAGAAAAGGAAACCCATTTTCCAGAATATTAAATATACCTTTATTGAAAACCACATCACAAATAAAGTGATAAATCATTCATTATTGAAGAGATAAATAACATTTTCCAGATCCAAATAAATTAAACATATATCTACATCAAAATAAGAAATAAGGGAATTTTCGGAAAGTTTAAACAAAGAAATGGAAGAGAAATTGATCATTTCGAGAGAATATAATTATTCTAACAATTAAACTACTTTTTGAGGAAATAAATTTCAGAATTTTTTTCCACATAGAATATATGGAGTAAATAAATTATAATATCATCATATAATATCATAAAACCATATCTTAAGACCATTTTCAAAAGGAATCACGATACTCTGGAAAATATGTTCAGGCAGAAAACCCCCATACCTTTTACTCGTGACATTCATGAAAGATCCTTAACATCCTATAAAATTAACATAACTATATTAATAACATTTTCATAACATTATTAATTTTATTACCCTGTATATTTATCAATTATCATCACTTATTTATCTTTTATTAGTTATTTATATTTTATTTCCATCATCAAATGTTAGAAATTTTGACAATTCCTAATATACATTAATGTGAAGATGTGGATTACCCTTTATTTTATAATAATTTCGTCATTACTATATTATAAAATGTACCTGATTATATTATTTATAATTATTTTTAATGATCTAACTACATATCATGATAATTATAGCCCTGACTCACCGATGATCTTGTTTCAAAATATTTTCTGGTCAAAAGATAATATATTAATAACATGTTAGATAATAGTATAAAATTTCCACAACATTTAAAATAAAAAAATATTCATTATATAAATTATTAAAATTATCATAATATGGTAATTATGAAAAATAATTCAGCATTCTCTGGATGCGGTTATCTACACATACACATGAATGTTTTTTTATTTTCCAATGAACGGAAATAAAATAGAATTTTTTTTAATATTTTATGAGAAAAAAACATGTTATAAATTTAATATTTGTTAAGTTAATGTCAATTTATTTGTATATGTGTAATGTGGTTATAAAAAATGAAATACATTGATTTTTGGAAGAAGTATTCCACACAATTTCATGACCGACATTCTCATTTTTCTAAAGGGAAAGGGTATAAAATAGTTATACCATTAATATTATAACTATTTTTATACTAGTAACACTAATTTAGTTAAATTATAATTCGAAAAATATTATTTTGGAGAAATATTTGGTAAATCATTTTATGAAATGGTTAGTGATGATGTAGAAAGATTGAAACATCACTCAGAGTACCTCTTTGAATTTGAGTATTTAGGGATTTTACGTGGATCAGGGGCCCACACAAGGTAGTACAGGAATAAAATGGATGTAAAAAAGTTCATATTTTCAAGAGTACATTGAATTTTTTAATGGACATGAATGGGAAGTAGAAGCCTCCTTGTTTAAGAGAGGAGGGTGGCATTTTTGTTACAACAGAATATGATAGGTCATTATTCAAGGAAACTGGCAACAAGATTGGAAAATAATTGAGTGGAATGGATTATGGGTCTATCCTGTTATAAAAATTCATTTATAAAAAGTGTTTGATTGATTTTTTTCATTTTAACTTTAGTTTTATCTTTTTACCAAAATTAAATCGTTCAACGGTAACTCATGTTTAACATTGGTAATTATTTCTATTGACCAAAAAAATTAGTTGTATTAAATAATTTGTATATTATTTTTTAAAATATGAATATAAGTTTAAAATATTGAATTTATAAATTCGTAAATATGAATTTTAAAATAATAAATGTATAACACATTATTTTTTTAAAAAAAACAGAAGTTTTAAAATTTAAAATATTGGTATGAGAATAAAAAAATATTTTAAAATTTGTAGTTTTATATTTAATATAAATATTATCCTAATAAACAGTTTTAATAAATTTTATTTTATTCTTGTATACTAATGATTTGATAAATTTCCCAGTATTTTTGAGAATAGTTTATTTCACCATTCTCTTAAAAATCCATATTTTTTGGAAAAAATACAAAAAAACACATCCTTACATAATATTATCATAGTCAATCCAAATTTTTTTTTTCTTTTTTTAATATTAAAATTATATAATTATATAATTTATTTTTTATATAGAAATATAAAAAATAATGAAATACACTTTTTATAGAAAAATGATTTTTAAAATATAAACTATTCTTATAATAAATTCATATAAATTAAGAATAAAAAATAGTTTTAATCATCATCATCTAACCAAAATATAATTATTTTCTTGAAATTAAAATGCATTAGTAACACAAATCCAATTTTATTTGAACATTATTTTTTACCATCAAATTATCTGATTTTTTTATCAATACTCATTGAATTTGATTAGTGTACTAGTGGCCAAAAATTCAACCGGTATATTACAATGGTAATATAATTAAAAAAACATTCTATGTTTTGGTTTTGTGTTTCCTATGAAACATGATTTAAAAAAAATATTATTTAAGATTAAATTAAAATAAAAACATTGTGGACTTATATTTTACCCCAAAATATAAATATATCACTGAAAGTTTATATCTGGGATGAAAGACATGTGATGATATTTATATGAAATTATATCCTGAATTTTTTTTGTAGCTTCATTATACATATTAATTTTCCATCAAAAAGTTAATTGGTGGTTGGTTTTGTTCCACAACACTTTCACCCACTGATATAGAATCCCTATTGGTTATTCCTCAAATGATAGATCGTGTTCATATTGCATGGAATCTTTGTTTAGTACATGGGATGTTTATGATATGCATTATCTCAAAATAAATATATAATACACATCTTGTACCATGAAGAGGTCTGAAGGGAGTTCTAATTGAAAAGATATAACCCAACATGAACAAGGATCTTGAATAGACTGATATACCTGGGGATAAACTTCCATTTCTTCCCAAATATAATAACTTCATTCAAAGGAGATATCTAGAAGAACTATTATCACTATCTCCAAACACTATATCACATCGATGAATATTTGAATAAATATTATATTAGATTTGTGATTTATTCATGTTCGTTCGAAGGGTTTAATCCATCTTTATTATTTCTTAGAAAGGTTAATCCATTTCAGCTTTCTCTCTCCAAAATTTTGCCAACATATAGGATTTCCAAATCTCATCCAATACAGAGCCCCACATTATTTCTTCTAAATACTAAAATGTAAACTGTTTTTATATAATAACCCTACCAAGGGGAGATGTTATTTCCAAAATACTTGGAATCCCATTGAATAACATCTCAATATATCAACATTATTTTTAGGGATTATTTCAAAACGGGCATCTCTCTAAGGGTGATAAGTAGTGCTGATGATAATATATATCCCCAAATCACACCAAATAATTCTACAAAACCAATATGTAAAACTAAACTATTAATTAAATACAATAGAGAATAGAATATCATACAACCTAACAAATTCCCATATGTATATCATGGTGAGTTGGCCAAGAATGAAATATTATTTGACTGAAAAAATGCCTTGAATTCATAAGGTGACTGACTAAAACATAAATGGAATTATGTATTTCAGATGACATGGAGAGTCCTATGTTAAAATCCATTATGATGTTTTCTCATTTCCACATTGGTGTAGGTAATTTCCTCCACACCTTATTATAAACCATTCATTCAAAATTTACTTACAAGTATACAGAGCATCATGATGTGTATTCTAAAACATTTATCACTTTCTGTTAACCCATTTGATGTTTTTTTCTATAGATATCAGTACGACTTCATGATTCCTAAATAAATTGAGTAGAATGATCTATGTGGGTAAATCAAAATTTTCCCCATTAGTTTTTATTTTAATGGAACACATATATGAGTTCGAAACCTTATAACATAATAGTTATCATGGTTGAAATATTAAATATTCACTACCATTTTTGGTAACTCCATATCATCTTTCTATGATTCATTTATTATTATGTGGATGGATTGTTGATAAAACTTTTGTGAAATATAGGAGTTTTATCTTTCCCTTATGACTTCAATATTCATCCTTTTCAAATCCTTGAGTATTGTTTCATTTTAAACACTCATAATATGTAAGATGGCATGATCTTTCCTACATAGAGAATTATACACCATATTTTAATTCCTTGGGTGGAAATATATTTTGAAGTCATGGTCTTTGATCAATTACAGTTATCACCTTTGTCACATGTTTATATCTTTTTATGTAAATATATATTTCCATCTCTGGTGGTCAATATAGATATCACACTTCTAACCAAATAGATAATTCTACTAAATATTTAATGAAAATATCACTATCATTATATCCAAATCATGCATTTGGTGGTTTTTCTCCCAATATTTCAATTGATGTGAGGCATAATAAATCACTTTATCATTCTAAATGAGGATGCATCCCAACCCCTTTAATAGAGAATTACATTATATGAAAATCAATATCCACTAAAAGGTAGTGAATGTATACGTGTTGTGGAAAATCTGTTTGTAACCTCTTTGAATATTTCCTCAACTTATTTCATATAGACTATATTTAGTCCCATACATGTTAACATAGATAGAGGATTAGAAAATAGAGATATATTTCTGATGAATCATCAATAGTATCAAAATAATCCAAGAAAACTCTATTTCACAATCATAGAGGTTAGTCTAATCTATTCTTTAATTACATTTTTATTCAATGAGTCCATATAAATTGTCTCACTGGTGATAAGATATTCAAATATGGCTACATTTTTCATTAAAAATTAACACTTTGTAAACTTGGAATATTACTTCTCATTTCGTAGGGTCATTATCATGATTATAAAAAGATATTATTATTATTCAATGATCTTAGAATTTATGTTTATATCATTAATAAATACTATCACCTATTTTTCATGGTGATATCTAAATAATCTAAAAATAAAATATATAAATATAACTGGAGAATATATGAGCCGAAATGGCATGTCTATATATTCATCCAATCCATAAATCATATGGACTATTGTGTTGGGTATATCTATTCTTCTTACCCATCATTGATGATATTTGGATTGATGACCAATCATCAAAAAAGACTGACCTCTATGTAGTTGATTGAACAAATCATAAATACATGGAAATATGTATTTATTATTTATCATGATATTATTTAGTTTTGGATAGTATGTGTAAAGATGAATTGATCAATACATATATATAAATAGAATTTCTAATGAAACCCCTAGATAATTCCTCATGATTAAAATTACCTTACCAAGGTTCTCATAAAGTTTCATATTTAATTATTCAATTCATTTGTGATAAATTTTCAATGGACTCTTTGAGAAGGGAATGGATCAGGGTAGGAGTTCAATAGAAAACACAACCTCGTTCTTATTGGGGTAGACTCAGTTGATCATCTAAAAATACCACCTTTTTATCTCATCCAATAGTCATGTAAAAATATTAAATTTTTTACAAAACCTTTATCTAGAATTTTAACCTCACTAGGTGTTTGGAAATATATTATTTAATTTTATTCTAAGAGGTGTTCATAATTATTGTTACATTAATGTTCGATAACATGATGATTCATGATATAAAATGATATTCCCATATCCTAGATATTTATATATTATCTTTATAGGAAAATCCAACATATATCGAATATAACATTAAATTCAACCAATGGAAGAGGAAGTACATATGTATAATGTCTCATCCCAAAAACCATAATAGGAGTAGTGAAATATATCATAGACATTATTATTATGCAACTTAATATTTTAATGAATAGTTCAATATCCAGAGATTGAGGTGGTGAGAAAATATTACAATTAATATTGTATAATGTGAAACAATGTGGTGAACTAGAATCAAGTAAGGAATTCACACATCTATAGTGGAGAATAATTTTACCTTGCATAACATCAATATCGTTATCCACCTAAGTTGTAGTGATTGTATACAAACTTCCTTAATCACTTGACTTATGAGGTTTCCAAGGATTGTTTTCATCATTGGACCTTTTGTTAACATATTAATTTGTATAGTTCCTAATATCCTTATATTTGAAGAATTGAAGTGTGGGTGGTGCATTATCAGGGACCTTATTTTCCCCTATTCAATTGATCAATATTTTTTCCCCAGATCATGAATTTCATTATTGATGGACGACTTTTCCAAATGTAAAAAGACTTCATGATTCTTTAATTGAAATACTATGGTGTTTCTTAGGAAAATTTTGGAATGTAGGGGATTGAACTATCTCCCCTATGATGATTTTTTATCTAAGATTCCATGATAATCCATGTTCCATTTCATGCCTCTAGAATAAAGAGAGTCCCCAATTTCAATTTAACCATTATGTCCACATAGAAAAATATCCCCATCTCTTCAAAATTATCCTTTGTTTAAATATTTTATGACCTTTTTTAGGGAAAATACTTTTTTTGAACTTACATTTTGGTACTGCAATAAAACTAGAGGAATACCCCATAAGTCTCGTGAAGGTATCCTCATATGTGCTAAGTGTTTCATCCTAATTTTGATTCATCTCTAGGAATTCACACTCTATTTTTGTTTAAATAGTTATGTTAAGTCATTTTGTGAATAAAATTTTATCGAACAACTCCCATACCATTGTTACATCATTTTTCATTACTCATTGTATTCTTACAGAGGACCTACCATTGATCAACATATCCTTAAATATGATATGAATCCAAGAAAAATATTTCATGGTATAAGAACTCGATAATAAGAAATATCTTATCAATATCATTGCTCCATTTCTTAGTAATTAGTTCATTCGAAGACCCAATAATGGAGGGTTTACGATACTATATATAAGACTCAATATAATGTTTCTCTCACCATAGGGAATTCGAGAAGTAAATATTGTTTGAGATATTATTTATAGTATCATATACTTGAGTGTGAATCTACACAATATTATATACCCCTCAGATATTATTTGGTTTCTTGATGGGAAAATCAATTTATTCCATAACGCAAATATTTTTAAATCTATTGCTACATTCTACATCCAGTTCTTTATAAGTGAAAAGATAAATATATCAATGTAATCATATTCATTAATGGAAAAAATATTTACATAAAATGAATAAATAATAAATTAAATATGTTCCCTTGAATATAATTATCTAGGATTCGATCTAGGTTATTTATAAACTATTTTCTATTAAGATCTCAAATGGTAACATAAAAATGAGATTAAATCCTTTATATTGGTTTATATATATAATTCATATTAACCAAAGAATATCCCTTGAGTTTGTCAAACCAAGTGTTCAGTTGGGACGTTTTATCTAGTACCCGTTGAAGATCATGTTAAAAACCGAACCATCATTTTTAGATATATTCCCTGAGGTGCATCTATACCAAATCTTATGTCATATTTTTTGTATCTAGATATAGATGTAATTTCTTAAAAACCACACAATCTCTAATTTATAAAAAATTTAGAATATTAGTGAATACATTGTATTATATTATGCATTTTCAATAAATTTATCTCATCCAAATCTCAAAAATTTACTAAACCAATCCCCAAAATAACTGAACCTGTCTCTGCCACTAACTGAGTCACCCCATACCCATAGTTCCATATTTTTTGATAAAAACTTACTTTACTCATAGAATTTAAAACCATGTGAGATTAAGTAAGATAAAAATATATTTATTATACAAAATTTTCATATGTTAAAAAATATATCTCATAATAAACATTCAAATCCCAAGAACCAGTGGTTTAGTGTTTTTGAGTATTAGAGACATAAGAAACTTATTTTAAAAATAGTTTTGAACATTTATCCAAAACAAAAACCCAATATACACTCTTTTATACACCGCATAGGTCATACTTGTCAACATAAAATGGGGAAAGTAATCATATGAAATGGGTGAGCTCAAATACACCATAAAGGAAAAAATATAAATATTTTATCAAGGGTTAGACATAAGAATTTGAGAAACCATGATCATGAGAGTGAAATATTTTTTAAATAATAATAAATAATAATATTTTTCTACACTCCCTGAAATAAATGAAGGTCATCTCAAAAGATAAAACATATATCATAGATTATGTTTTTGGTTACATGATTGTAACGTCCCGGTTCTGGAAGCCACCTAGAGGGGCCCCGTACCCGGTTGGTGACATGGCCTCAAGTGTATTTCCCCAAATTCCAGAGGATTCCGAATAGAAATGAGGGCCTTGAGTGTGATAGTGGGGAATCTATGCCCTTATTCGAATAGTACACAGCAGAAGAAAATAAACAGGCAATAGTGGAAGTAGAAATAACCAACAATATAAACAGCGGAAGACTAAATCAAAAAACTGGAGCACATTTGTATATATATGAAATGATGCATGATAAATAACTAGGAAATCATACAAACAAGTCACAAAGATTGAAACACTACAGTACCAAAACAAGTACAAAAAGAAAAGTAAACAGCTCTTCAGCATCGCAAGCCGAAACTTGGTCCAATGCTCCCCTGCTCCAATCAATCAAGTTCCAGAAGTCGAAGGGTACTTGCCCTTGTCTATACCTGCGACAACATAGTCTGATTGGGCCCAAAAGCATGGAACAAATAGGGTGTGATATAAAATCCCAGTAGGCATTCACTCGAAGATCTGTGCCTAACAGTTAGTGAATATATGGTAGGTAAAAGTACAATAAGCTGTAACAGCAACAACAAGCAATATGCAGTAAAACAGGATTATACATAGTAGAAAAACAATCCACAACCTATCAACAGTAGTGAAACAAACAGCTGACAAGCCGAAAACCCTCTGGGATGTTCTCGCATCCATCCCCTTTGGTCCTATCCAAGAAGTACCACAACCCTCTAGGCAGTGCACTCAGCCTAACCCCACTAGATTTGTCATACGAATTTATGAGACTCTCTGGGGAAGCTCACTCAATCAATTAACCTTATAGTCTAGGGTAGTTAGGGACTCTTTTGAGGAAGATCAAGCGGTCTAACCCTCTTATCCCCAAGGTCTACAGACTCTAGGAGGAAGCTATCTCAGTCAATTACTCTTATATTCAAAGGTATACCACATACTCTCTGAGTAAGATCACTCAGTCAATTCCTCCTCTAGCTTGGGAAGGTTCTTAAAGAGATTCAAACAATGTAAGACTCTCTGAGTAAGCTCACTCGGTCTACCCTCTAGTAGTATATAATTTGCAAGACTCTCTGGGAGCTCACTCAGTCCATCCCCTACAGTCTATAATGTCTAAGACTCTCTTAGAAGCTCACTCGGTCTATCCCTTATAGTCAATAGCACCAGGTTCCCTCAGCCCTGTGCCAGTCGGTGCATAATTATGCTATAAGGAAAAAGAACACCTATAGAGCTACTTTGATTACCAAAGTACACCTATAGAGGTACTTAGCTAAATAGTCTACAAGGCAACAAGTATGTCAAGATTTTCACTTCAACCTATAATCGCAAGGCATGAAAACAGGTGTAACAGCCAAAGGCAAACGAGACCCGAAGGTCGTAAACAGAACAAAGAAAGGGAAAATACATCCATGAACACACAATTATCCTATAATATGGTCAAATTACCTCTACACAAGCATACATGCAAGGCAGTAAAAAAACAAGTGCAAAAAGGTAAACACGCAATACCTTGTTCATAGGTATCGGTGGAAATTCGAAAATAATACTCAGATACATTGAATAGTAAGGCACAAACCACCTACCTCGATCCTAGGAGATCGATATACTTGAACCACGATGACTTATTCTCCCTAGAATTTCATAGATCTGATAAAACGCACCAAACATTCAACCTTAGATAACTTGGGAAGGATGAAGAATTGAACATCAAGGCTCAAGCAGAAGGAAGAACTCACCGCTGCGCTTCCAACACAATCGACAGAGCTTGAATTGGAGAACGGATGGAGGATTGGGAATCCGGAGAAGTTTTTTGGCTGTACGGCATCTCCTAGTCGAACTATACCTAGAAGAAGATGATTATGGGGATTAAGCGCGACCCTGGTCCATTTTTTGAAAAAAAAAAGAAAAAGTACACGGTGTGTATTTTTAAAGTACACGGCGTGTAGTGGGTTTTTCCGTAATCTATCAAAATCGGCCTCCACGTCACCCCTACACACTGTGTGTGTGGTCCGGACATGGCCAACACATGGTTTCGAGCAGCAAAGGAGTATAGGGTGTGTACTCATAAAGTACACAGCGTGTACTTCAAAAATTTCTAGAAACTCCAAAAGTTCTCAAAAACTCCATAAAGGGAAAGACATACCTAAAACGAAGATCCCGGTTCTTAGAATGTAGAAATAAAGATGATCCATAGTGTATAATAATAGGCATAAGAATATAGAATGACATTTAATTGTATCATAAGAACAATTAAAGAAAAAAATAAGCTTAGTGAATCATTTCATGGTGGATTAAGAATCCAAAAAAATGTACCATTAGTAGTATAAATATAAAAAAACCTACAGACTATTAGTGACATAGGTTTTGAAAACCTATATCCCCTTCGTGATATTTTGTCACAAACATATGACTTATTAGTGACATAAGATTCGCAAACATGTGACCCATTAGTATCTCATGGGATATAGAAGATTAAAAAAATTAAATTGACAGAAATATAAAACTCTAAATGACATTCATCCATATACATGTGTTCTATAAGATATACTTCATTCATCATATCATGAAAACCCATAAAAATAAAATTAGTTTGAAATAATCTCCAAAAGGCATCACATAAGTTGATATAAAAATTATATCGATAGATACCAAATGTTCAATAAAAAAAAGTGTATTTAATAATGTAATTTTTATGGTGGTTAATTAATTATAACATTATAGGAGTAATGTCTTTTAAATATAGAAACTGATGAAAAACATAAAAGAAACTTTAAAACACATTTCTTAACATTATCACAAAAAGAAGAAGTTATGTGCCGCTTTGGGAAAAACATGTTTTAAAAATTGAAATCTAGTTCTCTACAAAAATAAATTGAAATAAATTTAATTAATGGATACATGAAATGAAAAAAAGTTCATCCAGTGGAAATTTGGATATTAAGATAAAATGTTTCATAGGGAATGAAGTATTAGTTTAAACATTTTTAAAACTACCATTATTGGAACTCAAATAGTAAAGAGAGTATAATGAACCATAATCTAGTAGAATAGGGAATGTGGTTAAATTATTAAATTCATGAAGGATAAAAGCTGTCATATATGAAATCATGTAATAGTTTACTAGTCATATAAGAATGGATACATAATTCAATTATGAATTTCATTGGAAAACATAAAATAAAACATAATATTTTCACTACAAAAATAATTATTATCTTAACATATCACTACATATAAATCATAAAAACATATAGAAATCATGAGGAAATAAATATAAGAAAGTCATGAGATCATATTATCTGAAATAAAATACATACAACAAAACTAAATTTGGCAGGATTAATATGGAATGGATAATTTATATTCAAATAATTTCATATAATTATATCATGACTCTGAAATTTATCAATAGATATCATAACTATTAATATAATTACATTGAAATCAATGAATAATTTCATAATTATTTAATTCATAAATCCATAAATATGAAGCATAACATTGAGGCCTTATTAAAAGATATCTAAAATTTCCATCAAGGCTTTTTTCCACGACAAATGTGTAAATGGGTAAGGAATCAACCATATAACTAACCTATTTTGTCTCATGAGACCAAATAGTTCATTGAGGGGATATGTAATTATAGGCCCCACCCATCACATAATAAGTCTAACGAAATCATCATTCTAATGAACACTTTTACTTAATAAACTTGTTTTATAAAAAGTCAAAAACTATTAATATTGAAAGAACTACAATAAAAAATGGAAATACTTTAACTAGTAAAACTAATCATAAAACATAACTAAAAATATATTGTTTGGTATCTATGGTGTATATCATAAATAAACCGTAATATTTAAAACATTTTGATGATATATAAGGAAATAAATTTAAATAATATCTTGAAATTAACTTGAAGAGAATAAACCTTTTAATATTAAAATAAAATATTTAAAATCAACTCATTTACCAAATATTAAAGAAAACATATTATTGAAAAAAAATCTCTTAAAAAGTAAATAAATCTTCCCATAACTGATCAGTCATCATAATGGGAAATTCTATTTATTCTATAAATGTTATAAAACCTTTATTTCATACTTTTGTACTAAAATTCAACAAATACCACATTCTAAAAATGAAAAAAAAATTTATTTTAAACAATTTTATAAAATTAATACATGGGTAAAAAGAAAAATATAAAATAATTGGATATTATTAAAATCATTCCCCAATGTATTTTATGGAAAATATTTACATGAATGAAAACCATTCATGATTAAATTGAAAAAAATTATCGTTGTTCCTTATAAAAATCATTTCAATATTAAAGTAATTTAAAGAGATGAAAATTAAAAAAAAATATTTTGATACATAGAAATTACTCGGGAATAGTTAAAAATTTTCTATTTGATATAGAATGATCAAATAATTTCCCATATGGATACTTAAAACAAATTGTCTAGAATAAATATGAGGTTGTGAAATAAAACCTTATCTCATGTTTGACATCCTTCACATGTGATCAACAATATTGTGAAATAAATATATATTTATTATAAATCTATTATCAAACCATATAAATATACATAATAACATATATTATTTAATTATAACCATTTATCACCCATTTATTAACAAGTCATTATTAAAATCATAATTTTGGGTGGTAACTTTTTTGTTTTTCATATATGCTTTATTTCATTTTTTTCTCATTGAAAATTGATAATGTTTTCATAATATCTAGAATAATAATAACTATATAATTATAATATATCGATATTAAACCCATAATAATACACATCCTTAAAATATAAATATGAAAAATGATTTGTTTCACAATATAGAGAAGATAAGAAATACATATGCTTGAGTGATACTTTCACTTCCCATTAGAAGGAAAAAAGGGTGGATAGTGTTTGTTTCATAATCATATTATAATTTTAATATATTTAGGATGATTAATATACTATTTCATAATAAATACCAGAGATTTAGAGGATGTAAAATAAAAAGTAAACAAAAAAGAAAATGATCGGTTAATGTTATTACCTCTCCATTGAAAGAAATCCTTCTAATATCCAATTAAAGACCCTAGGGTAGCTATTTGGATATATATAAAATTTTGGGAAGTTTAAAATTTAATTGGGTTTGTTTTTTTTTGTATCTATGGAACAATGATGCATAAATAAAATATTGAAGGGTTTGGATTTTATAAGGGAGAGAAAGGGTACATTTTGAATTACTGAAATTACTTGAATATATTTTTTTCAATATCAAGAAAAAATATTCAAAATAGAAATAAATTTTAATAAAACTATCTATGGTGGAAATATAATCATTCAATGAAATCTAGTTTAAATATGGATTAATTTTACTACTTATGTTTTGGATTATCCCATTAGTTAATCATTTTTAGTCATAACCATGGTATTGACTATTTAATACAGATGGATAATTATTTTAATTATAAACTAAAATTTATATCATAAACTTAAAATGGATTATATTTTAGACTATGTATTACACCCCTTATTTATTTTATTTTTCCATTAATTGAGAAATATTGGGTCTATGTTGTGCATGAATTTATGTTAATTATATAATTACCTAATAAATATAATAGAATTTCCATCATAAATATATGTTCATTATGAAATACATAACATTAAATATTCATTAAAAATATATTTTTTAACCCTATGTGAACATAAATGTTAATTATAAAACATAAGAGACTGATATTTTGTATATTTCATTACATATAATAATATAAGGGTTAATATCAACAAAAAATTGAACAAAGTGGCCATATATTCAAGAATTAAATGTATATTTATGAAGATAACTCATCCAATAGGATAAACCCTTGTCTTTTCGAAATTTTAAGGCTGAATGCCAATGTTTGGACCCTCTTTTTCTGGTATTTCCCTTACTAAAGTGAAAATGTTAACCATGGTTACAATTAATAATTACCAAAAAAGAAATTATTTACCATATTTGATCATTATAATTCATATAATGTATTTTCTTCATGATTAATTTTTTTAGGTGTCATAAGTTAATTTTAAAATAAGTTTTAAAAATAAAACGAAATCCATTCATGGACAAAATACATTGTTAAGCATAAAACCTGATTTAATCTTATCTCTTGCCAAGAAAAAAATATATTATTATTAAAAAATTAAACTAACTATTTTTGAAACACATTTCATTAAAATAATTCACCAATAGTGAATAATTTGATTTATTATTAGAAAAACACATTATGTATATAAACACAAATTTTCAGAAAAACAATGCAATTTCCATTAAATGATTTATATTTTCATTAATAATAAATTGATAAATAATTAATTAATTTTATAAATAAATATACCATATGATTTCTATAATTTATTTTTTAATATTCAAACCCACCAATTTTAACACCATGGTTTTAACGTTCACATTTGAATGATATTTTAATACTAAATATCAGTTATTTTAAACTAAGTGTTGTGTATAACACATGATATTGATGAAATTAAATTTATATTAGAAGAGTTATATCATAAAATATTTGGATATATAATTCTAAACAAAAAAATAATACTCCCTTAGAATTATATCAATGTAATATAAACAACTGAGGATATGTCAACATCATCACATCCTCGGGTTCCAACACAAATTCATCAGTTGTATGATTTCATTACAAATCTCTGACCTAGTGAGTAGTATTGTTTTGTTAAACCCTTTCTATATGTTATCTATTATATACCATTTGTTCCTTAAAAGATATGTCTTTCTCATTTAGTATGAATTATATCATCAATACATGTGAAATATTGGGTATGTACATTCTCCAGATAGATATATGGAATACATTATATACTCAAGAGATATTTAGTGGAAGATCTAAGTGGTAATCAAACATCATTATACAATAAAAAATTTCAAAGGGACTGGTTAAACATGGTCTTAAATTCCTCTTATTTCGAATTATCATAACTATATTACAATGAGATATTGATAGTAATATCTTGTCACTAACATAAAATAATAGATCTCATCATTAAATGTATACATTAATTTTTTTGACATGGATCCTACCTCATGTGTTGTTTAATGAATATAAATATGTCTTCCATTTATTATCTTGTTCATGTCCCAATATATTTATTTCTCTAACCCTGCCTTAAAAATATTTAGCTTTACACTTCCTTATATAGAAATAATTATAAAGATCCATATAAATTCATGATTGAAAACTATTTTTGTAATAAAATTCCACCAAAGAATGTGCTTATCCCAAGAACCATTTTAATATATATGAAAACACCAAAAATATATTATAGAGTATTAATAGTTCTCTAGAACAAACCATCTATTTAGGATTATTAGAAGTGATGAATCTAAAATTTGTAACGAGATATTGTTGAAAAATTCACTAAAACATCATGGCAAACCTCATATCTCGATCACTTGAAACTGAATGTGGAACTCCAAAAAACTTTACTAATTTACTAATGTAGATTATATAATTTTTATCAAGATATTAATATTAACTAATAGTAATGAAATATACCAAATTCATAAGGTGTTTTACTGTAACCCAAATAACATTATGTTATTTTTATGTTTCTAGGTGTCTGATGAAAAAATACCTTGTGTGATTTTCACATTTATATTTTATTATGGGTTATGGTTATAAAAAAGTATTATTTTTCTCTCTATTATCCTTAACATTCAGACATTCAATGCACCGTGAAACAATCTCTATAATATCACTTTAATTGTTGTCCCACTAGAGAAACTTCTCTATACGTATTTATACTTACAGGATGAATATATAATGATAAAATATGAACCTTATTCAAATTCATATTCATCATGTCCATTATGGAAGGGAAAAATACATTATTACTAATCTTTATTATTCCATCATTATCATGGTTGTTCTCAGGAACATTCTTATCATTCTTCTATAATTCTGTATCTACCTTCTTCATAATCCTCTCATAGATGGATGGTTGGACACTATTTTGAGAAGGATATGATCATTCTCCTTTCTCTTGTATTTCCATAACCATTACTTGTAAATAATTAAATATTATATGTTTTTTTATACACATAAAAGATAAAATTTCATGACCCTTTCATGTTAGATAATCATCCACCATTTTCCCTTCCGCTTGTTGTAATATATTTAGTAAACATAATCATTGACTAAATATAACCATATTCTCTTATGAATATTGAAATATTTCTATGTAAATATATAATTAATATTTTTATGATCATTATATATATTACAACACTAACTATACAAATAATACCTCTATATTTGAAATTCATGAATTACTACTACCAACTAAAAATCATTAGTCAAGTAAATTTTCTCATGAATATTATATCAGAAAGAGGATTATTTTATCACCATTTCATAATAAATTTAAATTTATCATAGTCCCATGTATAATTAATCAACATATATCACAAACCCTACACTATTTTTGGGAAATGAAATCACATGTGGGGTAAATAACCTTTTCTTCATATCCATGAAATTTTATTCATATTCCTATCTCCAAATTAAATTGGATCCATTGAAAGTTAACTTGGGGAGTGGATTAGATAGTTTATATAAATATTACATAAAGATTCGGTAGTTTTCATCCATCCCAATGAAACTATAGATCATGTTTACTATTATTTTTAATCTGTTGTTTAATTAATACCATCTTTTAAGTATCCAGTGATATAACCTCACTTGATGGAGAATTTTTATGCAAATTTTTCTACAAAAAATTGATCAATGTAATATGTAAACACTCTATTATATAAACTCATGATGATAACTACATAATTTGTAAGTACTAATTTATTTACTATAAATCAATAATGAACAGACCTCATATGAGAAGCTATCACACATATAGTGTCCTTCATGATCCTCATCTAATTATATCAAGATCAAAGATCCGTCATGGAAAAATATTGAGATCCTCACAGTTGATTGAGAAAATATTCCAAACAAGGTAGTGAATAATTTCTATTAATAGTGATATTGTTATGTTTCTCATAGATAATGAAAATACATGTTTAACCATATTTATTTTTATGAAAAATAATATTTTCACCACATTGAAAATGAATAGGATAGATTAATCCTTTATATAGATCCCCCTGGTGATGCGTCTTCCATTCAAAAAACTCAATTGAGTCACTTATATATGATGTATTTTAAATAGATATAGCATAAGGTATGATTTATATTGAAAATTCATATTTCACAATTCATGGGAAGATAAGGCATGTCCACAAGAAAAAATCATTATATTCCCCAAAAATTGAAACATTTCTAATATAGAGATTCTCCTAAACCTTTTGAGAAAAATACCCCTCTTAAGAAAACACATATTATAGAAGTAATTTCTATTATATTACTAGGTTAATCCTCATATATATAGTCAAATGAAGATTGATATAGAATATCTAATGTAATATAACTTCATCAAAAAAAATTAGGGGCTCTGTTATGGGAGATGAAATCAGTAAGAAAATTTAAATAATATTCAACTAGTGGAAGAATAATAAGATTAACAAAAATTGTATTCCCACAAAAATATATTATTAATGAAATATTGAATTGATATAATGGCATCCTACCATTAATTTATTCTCCACCAAGTCAACATATAATCATTAAAATGATGATGTGACAGACATTGATTGTTAATCTAATATAAAATAGTGATTTGAGTTATAATCAAATAAAACACTTGGAATACTAGAGTAGATGATGAGTGTACCTTTTAATATATCTCTAGGAACATCCACTTCAACTATATTAATTTCATGATCTTAGTATTCTCCCCTTGGATTAGTTTATGGTATGTTCCCATAATATTTGGGGAATTGGATAAAATAGTTCCCCGTATACATATATTTATATCACATCACTTTTACAGCTTCTCCCATACCCTTGAAATCATGAGAATGATGCCCTTTTTCTCCACATTAATAGAAAATGACTTTTCCTTTTAAGAATCTACCATGTTTTTCCTTCTACAAGTATCACAAGTTAGAGAATTACTCTTTATCTTCTTCCCCTTATCTATTTTTTTTGTTCTATTACTCTCTTTCTTTCCATTGAAGCTATAATATGTTGATAATTACAACTCTATCTTTATGAAACATGATATTATGTCCTCATATGATGAGAATATTTAGGAGGATAGTACCCTTCGAAAGATTGAGTTAATCTCATCATTAAAATGGTCAATATTAATGTTTCTCCTATGTACGTAGTTTGTAATATTCCTTACTAACATTGTAATGTTATCATCATGAATAAAAACATTTTCCTCTTCCATATCTCAGGAAAAAAATAATTTTCTCTCCATATGTTCTCATTGTTCATGATAAAATATATTTTGAATAAAAATTCACTAAAATCCTTTTATTCCATGATAACTATTTTCTATTAATACTTAGTGTTTTGAATCAATGCAATCTATTTATCTGAATTCATTGAGATATGATAAAGTAATGTGAAAACCATATCTGTTTCATTACTTACCAATGAAATAAATATCTTCTCTAATGAACTTATACATTGACCAGCTACAAATGGATTTTCAGTCACATTGGTTAATGGAGTTTGGTGGCATGTGGAGTTGTAAAATAATGTTAGACCACATTATAGATTAACTGGTGGGTCCATACAGTCATGGTTATTGAAAATAAACTAATTAAATTGACCCAATTTAGTTATAATATTTTATGATCTTGGTAGATCCCCTAATCTAGCTTCATCATAATTCCCATAAGGAAAATTTCTACATGGATTATGTGTACTAATATGATTCCCATTCCTTCGTATAAACATTATTTTTAAACAATGACATAAAATTGATTAGATCTCAATATTAGGAAACATAATGTATAATATCGAATCAAGTGTAATATTGAATATAAATTAAAACCCTATACACTTCTAATCTTGGAATTATATACATGGCTTCATTGGGAATAATCTCAAATCATAAAAATAAAATTAAATATTTCACAATGGTTTATAAATAAAAATATAATTAACAAAATCATATAACATCATAGTATAAAACCAAGTATACAGTATGAGAACACTCACCATAAACAAAATGATGTCCAATATATACTTGACCAACTCTTTTTAGGCTTATTTCTCCAAGATATATCTATACCGAAAACACATCCACTTTATGTCTCCCAAAAAATATGTATTACTTGTAGAACCACATAATCAAAACCTTAAAAAAACCATAGGATATTATAATATATTTAATATTGTCTCTAGATTCATTCATAGGGTTATCATCATTAATCCATATTTTCTTAAATATATTTCCGAATATTTCTAATAAAGAGTATCTAATAACAACTTTAATGAACCTAAAACTAGTAACCTAGATTCAATAATTATATTATTATATTTGATCTAGATAAAATTAAAAACATCCTAAAGGGTTATATAATTTAGTAATCTTAGAAAACTATATTCATAGTTAATATGACATTACATTTGGAAAAATAAAATTAAACATAATATTTTCTATTAAAATATCACAATTCCCATGATAAAATCCCATAATATAAAAAATTAAAATCATCATGGAATCCAATGGAAATGAAATATAAGAATGGGGTTATCTAAAAAGATCACTAGGGGAATTCTAATTTTGAAAACTAAAAAATCATTCAATAATAAGGAAGGAATAAATGACAATTAAATAATTACATATAAATAATCCCATGTGCTTGAAACTTATCCATAGATATCATAAAATTTAAAATAATATAAATAACATCAATAAAGTTTTTAATAATTATTTAACGCATAATTTTTGACTTCTAATACTTACCATTAAGGATTTATTCCCGTAAATCGAAAAGTATCATAAATGCCTCAGGTTAAGATGACAACCTAAATGGGTAATGTCTCATCCGAATACTCAAAATGTTTTTTTCTCACAAGACCTACCGATTCATTGAGGATTTATTTAATTTTTAGACCCATATATCAATAAATAATTCAAAAACATTCATCCTATAAAAAAAATTACATGTTAACAACCATTCTTTTTAAGAAATATTATCTGTATTACAAGAACTAGTATATGAAATTTCAATTCTTTCTCCAAATAACTATTCATAAAGAATCCATAAAAATATGTTGGATTGTATATTTGGAATATATCCTCACTAAAACATATGATACAAAATTTTAAATTTATATAGATTAAAATTCTTTAAAAATATCTCTATAAAATTTCATGAGTAGAATAAACCTTTTCATATTGAAATCCCTTATTTAGAATCTAAAATTATCCCAAATCATAAGGAAATAAATTTCATTTAAATAAATAATGTATATTTATAAATGATCCCTAAAATAATTTATTAATTTGGATGGAGTAAAATTCTATTCATACCATATAATATAAAAAAACTACATTTATACATTTTTTAGAAATGTCTAAAAGTACCTCATTTAGAAAGAAACAACAGTATAACTATTAAAAAATTTTTTAAATTTTAAAAGTAGGTAATAATGACATTAAAAAATAACTTTAAAATAAAAAAACAATATTTTATTCCTTTTATGGAAAATATGGATATTGAAAAAAAAATTCCCAACTGAGTAAAAAACAAAGTCAGTTTCCCTTAAAAACAATATTTTAGTATCTTGAGTACTAAATGTTGGGAAATGAAATGAAGAAATTGTAATTCCAAAAAATAACTAGAGTATAATAAAATATATATGGTTTAAAATTTAATTATCAAATAATTTCCCCAGTTTAGAAAAAAACATAAACAATTATGAATAATGAAGAGATTTTGAAATAAACACATACCTCATGTATGAATTCCATCGTATGTGATTGAAACTCGTTTATAATAAATATATATTTTTTATAAATCTATTATATAACCTTAAATATATATATTATTTCATATATAATTAAATTATATCCTTTTATTACATATTTGTTAAAAATTATCTATAAAAATCATTATTATGTGTTACAAATACTTCGTTTTTCATGTATGTTTAGGTTTGGTATTTTTGGAATGTTACTTTTTTCATGGTGAAACAGACTAAAAACTAATTATGATGATATAAATATAATATAAAAATATTATGCCCAGCCTAATTCTCATCCATAATATATGTTGGGGAAAAATAAATTGTATCAATATATTGAGACAATAAGACGTACGTACGTTCAAGGGATAAATTCACCCCCCACCATTTGATATAAAAGATATGGGATAAGGATGGTTTAATAGTAATAATAAAATTTTATTATATTTAGGATAAATTAATAATTTTTTTCCAATATGTACCACATATTTGTAGAAGGTAAAAGAAGAAGTTAAAAAGAAAGTGATCGGTTAAGGTGATTGATCCTTTTTTAATGAAGGGATTAACATTTGTTCTTAACGACTATAAGGTCGGTATTTTTAGAATATAGAAAATATATATAATGTTTATATGGATATTTTAATTGTAATTATATGTTTTTTTTAAATTAGATGACTCAATTTTTTGAAATAAAAGTGGTAAGGGGTGTCCTTTTATAAGGGTTGGAACATACACACTTGGAATTACTAAAAAGATTAAAATATATTGATTTCATTATTAGTAAAAATAATTTTAAATTGAAATAAATATGAATAAAAATAATCAACTTTGGAAATATAATCATCCATGAAAATTTCTATTGGTCACTGTTTTATTTTGAACATTATCAATTAGTTTATCCCCTTAGTTATTCAATTTTTACATTAACTCTGGAAATTACTATTTAATATTAAAGAGTTATAATTTTACTTATAAGGTAAAAATTAGACCATAAATGACCATGTGATTTCATTTATAACCCTATATTATCCACATGTAGTCTATGCACATTTTTCTGTTTTTTTAAATAATTAAATAAATTATTAATTTCATATAATATCACTATTGTCATTTTTGGCACCTTTAGTTTTATTTGAATTTAATAAAATAAATGAAAACTTTAATTAGAATATAATCCTTTAGAACATCTCTAATATGATATATTCTTATCAAAAATTTAAGGAATATAATAATTCCGTCAAATTTTCTTTTATTTAATATTTTTAAATTCATTTATTTTATTTTTCCCTTAATTGAATAAATATTGTGTCATTATTGTCAAATTGTTTGAGGTAAATATATATTCACAAAAAAATTTAAGTAAATTAAAATCATAAAAAAATTATGAATAATATAATATTTATGATTTATTCAGCTCTTATTTTTATCCCTATATGAACATAAAAGTTATGTTTCAATTAAATAGAGTGTCACTTTGTATAATTATTTACATAAAAAAATATAAGGGTCAATATCAAATAAAAGTTCTTAAAAAATTCAATATTTAAGTTTCATATAATGTAAATACCATAAATAATCTTTTATAATAGGATAATGGAAAGTTTTATATATATTTTAATGCCTTATACCAAAGAATTATTCATCTTTAACTAATTTTACCCTTAATGATGTGACATAAATTCACCAAGGTTACTTTTCATAATGATCAAATATATAATGTAATTATTTAACAAATTTTATCCGCATATTTAAAAATATGGAATAATTTTTTCATGATTCAATTCATATAAGTACAATATATGTATTTTTTAAATAATATAGATAAACGTGACGAAACAAATTTTTAGAAAAATAAAATTTTAAATATAAAACATAATTTAGTTTTATCCCATGCTTAGAAAAAAATTAAGATAAATTTTAAACAATTTAATTTAACCTATAATATATAAATTTGATTTAAAAAATTCACCAACAATGATCAAATAAATTTATTATGATGAAAAGAATCGTGCACATAAAAATAGTTTCCCAAAATAACATCTCTTATTTCCTTGAAATTATTTGTATTATCATTTGTAATAAATTGATAACTAATGTATTAATTTTTTACATGTTGAAACCATAAATTTACTATAATTTATTCAGTAATATTGAAAAACAAAAATTATAATTTATAGGTTATAATGGTTTTATTTAAAATATATTTTTACAGTAGACTGGTTTTTTTAACACGGTGTTCTGTGTAAGGACATTTTTATAATAAATAGCAATAATTTTACATATATGGTAAAAACTTATACCATAAATGACCATGTGATTTCATTTAGTCATTATTATTGATTCGTAATAATTGTAATTTCTTGGTTATAATGGTCACATTTTAATAATATTTTAATAGTAATCTGTCTTTTGATTAAACACGGTGTTCTGGTAATGACTTGTTAATATTAAGGAGTTATAATTTTACTTATAAGGATAAAATTAGACCATAAAATATGATGTGATTTCATTTATGACCCTATATTATCCACATGTACCCTTTCAACATTTTTTTTTGAGTTTTTCAAATAATTCAGTAAAATATTAATTTCATATAATACCACTATTGTGATTTTTGGCATCATTCATTTAATTTTATTTTAATGTAAACAAAAGGAATTAGAATATAATAGTTTAATGCATCAATAATATGATATATTCATATTAAATATTCAGGGAAAAGAATAATTCCTTCAAGTTTTATTCTATTTAATATTTTTAAATTCAGTTATTTTATTATACCCTTAATTGAATAAATATTGTGTCGATGTTGTGAACAGATGTAAGGTAAATATATATTCACTAAAAATTATAATCAAATTATGTTCATTAAAATATTAATTATGATTAATATAATATTTTGGATTCATTTAGATCATATTTTCATCAACATATGAACATAAAAGCTATGTTTCAATTAAAGAGAGTTGTGTTTTGTATATTTCATTACATAAATTAATATAAGGGTCAATATCAAATAAAAATTCAATAAAAATATCCATATTTTAGTTTAATATGATTTAACTGTCCTATATACACTAATACCATAGGATAAGGGATAGTTTTATATTTTTTTTAACACCTTGTCACAATGTTGTATCCATATTTTACTAGTTTTACCCGTAATGATATGAAAAAAATCACCAAGGTTACTATTAAAAATGTTGACATATATAAGAGAATATTTTAAAAAATTTGATACTTTTAATTAAAAATATAGAGTAAATTTGTAATGATTTAATTCATATAAGTAAAATGAATCTAATTTTTAAATAATATAGATAAATGTGAAGAAACAACATTTTTTAGAAAAAAACAGTTTTAAACGTAAAATATCATTTATTATTATCACATGATTAGAAAAAATATTAGATAAATGTTAATTTTTTTTGAATATATAATATATAAGTTTCATTTAAAAAATTCACTAACACATATCAATTTAATTTAATAGGTTGAAAAATATTATGCACTTAAAAACAATTCTTAAAATAACATCTATAATTTCCTTAAAATTATTTATATTATCATTTGTAATCAATGGATAACTAATGAATTAATTTCATACATGTTGAAACTATAAATTTCCAATTATTTAGTCAGTAATATTGACACACAAAAATTTTAATTACTTTGTTTTAATAGTCATATTTAAATAATATATTAATAGTAGACTATTGTTTGTTTAAAAATGGTCCTCTGTGTAACTCATTCTATAAAAGATATTAAAATTATTTAAAAATAAATATATATTAAATTCCAAGGGTTTTAAATATATTGATAAATAATTATATTTTAAAATAGTTAATGATAAACATTATGATCAGTGAAATACAATATATTTTTATTTAAAAATAAGAAACGATGACATAATATGAAAGTGATAACATGGATATAGAAGATAAATAGATAATACAGAAAGAATTAGAATTATTCATCACATAATAAAATTTAAAAATAAGTTAATTATTAAATTGAATTAAAAATAATAGGATTATATTCTTTATAATATCATTATATAACAGAATGAAATCATCTTTTAAAATTATTATCCAAAGGAATTGGTATGACTCAAGAAAAGATTTTGAGTCAATAAGGCCCCTTACCTTTTACCCACGACATTTATAAACACACCTTAACTTCCTTTATAATAAATATAAACATTTAACTAAAATTTTCATATTCTTATTCATATATATTAACCTATATTTTTATCAATTATAATTTTTTACTACACCATAATCAGTTATTTATAATTTACATCCTTCAATGGATGCCAATGATTTTTTATTGTTTCATGCATTCTACAATGTATCGATATGGGTTACAATTTATTTTATAAAATTTTTATTTTTAATATATTATTATAGGAACTGAAATATAATATTCTAAATGATTTATAAAGATATTATTATATTGTATGATAATTTGAGTCATGATTCCTGGAGATAGAATCAATGATGATCTCGATTTGGTAATTTTTTATGAACAAATGTTGGTTTGTTAATAAAAAATTAAATATTATTTTATAATCTAATGAACAATAAATATAGCATAAAACTAATTTTTACTCATTTTATAAATTCACATAATTATCCATGTGGGGCATTGATGAAAGACAAATCTCATCATTTCATAGAGATAGTGTACTGCATGTACACACTACTGACGTTTTAATTTACAATAGATCGAAAAGAAGGTAAAAAATAAATATCCTTTTAAGATTATTAAATATTTTATAAATTTCATATTTACTCATTTGAGACCCTTTTATAACCATTCATGTAAAATTTAATTGAAAAATGAAATACATTACTTCCTTGTGGTCTTATTTTCAATGTACACATGAATAAACTTTCCATTTTTGCATGTGTAAAGGGTATATTATAGTTATACCAAAATCATTATTACAATTTTTTAATTAATAATAATTTATTAAATATATTATAATGTTTAAAATTCATTTTTATTATAGTGATATAGGAGAAAATGGTAAATATGTGATTATTATTTACATTGGGAATTTGAACCTCCTCTTCCAGTACCACTATGAAAAGGTGAAATTTTGTATTTTTCATTTATCAATGTGATTAAATTATGATTATAGTGATATATGGGAATTATAAATGTATATATATTAAAATGAAATATAAATTTATTGTGTTTTTGAATGAGTGGAGGAAGCCTCCATTTATAAGTGAAGGCATCAATATTTTTGTAATAATACAAAAGGACAATAATATTTCAACGAATGTGGCATAAAAAGTGGATATTAATAGATAGGGATTGAGTATACTTCCAAAATCTTCCAAAAACTCATTTGAAAACATGGTTTGAGAGAATTGTTTATTTTTATTATTATTTTTAACTTTTACCAAAATTAACTTTTATGAAGGTAACATTGTTTTTACCTTTGTAATTAGTTTTAGTGACCAAAAATAAAATTACCCATAGTGAGTAATATAGATATTATTATTGAAAATATGCCAATAATTTTATAATATTAAAACTATCTGGTGATAAAACTTAATTAAAAAATATTAAATTTATAACATAAAAAAATTAACAATAAATATATCATAAGTTTTAATATGTAAAATATATGTTTTAATTCTAAAATTAATATTATTAAATGTAAAATTTTATCTTTAAATACATATATTTTCCTGAAAAAGGTTTCATAATGTTTTTGTTTTTCTTATATCTTAATGAAGTAATATGGTTCCCTGTATTTGTAAAAATGATATTTCTCACTATTCACTAAAAATTAATAATTTCATAAAAATAGTAAAAATTCATCACTAGATACAATAAAAATGATAAATAAATAAAATATGTTCTATTTGAAAATGGTAAATTCTGAAATATATGAATTTAAATTTTAAATTGAAATTTAAAATATAATGAAAAATATTTTATAGGAAAATGACTTTTTAAATATTAACTATTATCATACATATTTCTTGTCCATTGAAAACAAAAAAATATACACCATCATTAAAAAACAATATAATTTAATTTATGAAATATAAATCCAATGCACACAATTTGTTTTGATAAAATTCAATTTTTAGCCTCAGATGAAGTCATTATTTGTTTAGAAATACTAATTGAATTTCATCAGATAATTACTATTAAAAGTGAACTTTATTTTAATTTATATGTGTTTCATAATATGGTTACCCCTATTTTTGAAAACCAATTTAATTCTTATATTAAAATTATTATATTTTATTAACAAAATGTTTTTATTTTTTTGTTTGGTGTTGTGTATGAAATAAGATATTAAAAAAAGATTTATTTTAAGGAAGAAATTAATTCTAAAAATTGAGGGTACTGTATTCTACCCACCTTAAAATATTTTTATCCTCAAATTGTTTTACTGAGTTGAAAATATGTGAGGATATTTATTTCTCTTTATATCATCAGTTTCCAAAATATCATCCTTGAACTTATGATTCCTTCATTGAACTTCGACAATGTGAGTGGTCTTGTTCCAAATCACTATATGTGTTTGATTTAGAATCTTTATTGGTTATTCCTCATATGATATATCATGTTCCATTTGAATGAATTTTTATTTTATTAACTATGATTTTTTTTAATATACTCCCTTAAAATAGATATAAGTAACAAATCATTTACATAAGAGAGGTTTAGAGAGTGTTAAGATATACAATATATCCCCGGCACGATAATGGATCTTGAATAGACCGTTATTCCAAGGTCTCTACATCCCTTTATTATTAAATCTCAAAACCCACTACCAAGGATATATCTAGATTAATTAATAGTTACTAATTTTATAATTTTTATTACATAAACTATTATTTTGATAAATATCTTGTCATTCTTGTGCCTGTTTCATGTATTGTTGATTGGGTCAGACCTTATCAACTATTTCATGGACATGTTTAGGTCATATAGGTTTCAACTCTTGCTTCTCATAACAACATTTTAGAGTCATATTGGTCTTATTATATAGATCCACATATGGTGTTATCTAAATGATTTAATGGAAACAAATTATGAGAGCTCTACCAGGGGTGGTATTGATCCCAACATCCTTAACAATTCATTAACATATATCTCACCATATCCTAAATATTTTTTGAATGGTTCTTTTAGAATAACCATATATATGACCATGCTAAATAGTTTTAAAGATCATTTTCCCCCAATTCACACTATGTAATAATTTAAAATCTCAATGAAAACCATAGATATCGATAAAATACAATATAAATTTTTACTCCAACTATTATTTCCACTTACCATATTTATATCATGGAGATTTTTTCAAGTGATTAATCTGATTTATAGGAAATAAACTATGCTAAATTCATAAATAAATTGAAAAAATATCAAATGGATTTATTTACATTAGATTATATAGGGAGTCTAATGAAAAAAGTGATGGTTATTTCATTTAAAAACAATAATAGTATGGGAAATTATTAAATAATATTTATATAAATTATATATTTAGACTAAACTTACTAGTATATTAAGAGTCGGTTTCTATATTCTGCAACCATTCTCTTCATGATATACCACCAAATGTTTTTCATTATATCTTTATACATTTTCATGTTTCCTAAATGAATGGATAGGAATAATTATTTTGTATCTTACATAAGATCGATTATTAGTTTTTATTTTTTAAAAGACATATATAGGCTCCAAACCTTATAACTTCATGTTTATCAAGGATGAACTCTAGAAATTTTATACATTTTCTATAGCTCCACATCTTCTTTTTGGGATTAATATATCATTCTTCAGATTTATTTTTGAGATAAAATTTGGTCAACATATGATTTATCACCATCGCATATGTAATTAAGATACATCCACTACGTATTCCTAATTAGAGGGTATTCTCAACCCTTATCTTGGAAAAAGTATCATGATCTTGCCTACTTTGAGCAACAACCACCTTGTACGCCTTCCTTGGGTGGTAATTGATTTATAATTAGTAGTGTTAAATTAATTACAACCATATCCTATGGTGAATATTTAACACATTTTATTTGAATATATATTACAATATAGTTCTTTTTCTATATATATCAAATTTCTCAACATAGTGATAATACCCACAAATGTTTTATACAAATATCAGCTCCACAAGATTCAAATCAGGTGTTGGGTAATTTTGGTCATGAGTGTGGAATTTATGTGATCTTTAATAAATTAATTTGTCATCATCTATGAGGACACATCAAAAATAATATAATGAGGTGTCATTTTATATAAAAAATACTTCCCCACTAATTGGTAATGTACGTATTATATCAATGATCAATATATTCTAAATCATCTTGAATATATCCTCACATTCTCCCATATAGAAAAAATTTACCCCATTACATGTTAACATAGTTATTGGATTTTAAAATTGAGAGAAATGTCTCAAAAAATAGTAGTAGTATCCAGTTAATCTAAGAAAACTTCAGATCTCTATCATGAAGGTTGGTCTCCACAATTATATAATTATGTATTTATTTTATGAGTCTATAGATATTCCCTCACTGGTGACAACATGAAATAATTAGTATACAATTTTCTACAAAAATTTACACTTGTATACCATGGAATATAATTTATCCATTTATATAGTCTTTAGTACATTTCTAAAATACTCTTCATGTTCTTCCATTCTCCTATGATTTATCAAAATTTATTTAATAAAAACTACCATGAATTTTTCATCGTTATCTCAAAAGAATATATTAATTAAATAAATTATTATATCATGTGAATTGGTTATTTTTAAGGGAACCATTATAAATTGAATGTGTCCAAACCCTATGCAGAAATCAATATGGGGTGTATCTTCTCTCGCATTTATTGATGATATATGGATCCAAGGTCCTTATTTTAGAAATAATTATCACCTCATAGTTTATCAAATATATCATCAATATGGAGAATATGAAATAGTATCTTTATATAGATATTGTTATGTTCATGATAGTTAATGTAAAGATACATTGATCCCTCATTCTTCTTAATAATTACTATGGGTACACCGGATAAAAGAGAACCAAGAAATTAGAGTCTCGTATCAATATTCTCATATTTTTACTTCTTTTATTTCTAAAATTAAACATGATTTATTCTATATAGACAACTTTATATAGGATTGTTACCACGTATGAGTTCAATGGAAAACTAAACCACACTCGTTAAGGGGATACTAGTGGGTTCATCCACAAATGTATCATTATATTCTCATAGAAAATGCATGTCATAAAATTTGAATAATTTCATAATTATTTGATCTATAAGTCCTTCTTTTCTAGTTATTAGGACACATATTATATAATATTATTCCAAAGGGAATTTATGATCATTTGTACCTTGACATTTGTTAATATTATTATTTTGGATATGAAATGATATTTTCTTATCCTAAAAATTTCTAGGTGATATAAAAATGGAATTCCCATCTATACCCAATATTATGTCAAAATTAAAACATTATCTACATGAACTATCTTCCAATAATTATAGAAGATGTATAAGAAATATACATGATCATCATTCCACCTAGTATTTTCATTGACAATTTTATATCTAGAGTCCGAGGTTGTGACTCAACATTCCTAGAAATATTTCGTTATATGAGGGAATGTGAATAACAAAAATTGAATACGGTATTTACAACTCTAGAGTGGATAACGATTGTATGTTGCAATACATCATTATCATGACCTACCTTAGTTGTATTGATAGAGTACACTCATTTCAATTCATTTATCCTCGTATATTTTTAGGTTTATTTTACTTTCTAGCCCTTAGATTAGGGAATTTATTTTAATAATGACCAAAATATTTTCAATTTAATCATTTAAGAGTGGGTGTTCTATTATAAGGGTACCTATTTTACCCCATTTTATTAAATACACATTTTCCCCAAATTAATAATTACTTGATTGATGGGCTAATTTTAACAATTAAAACAAATTATTGCTTTTTTAGAAAAATATATGTCTCTTTATACTCACAATTTTTGTATGTAAGGGGTTGAACACTCTTTACAACTTAATATATGTCAAATATGATTCCATAATACTCCATATTACATTTTCTTATCTCTATAATAATTAGATTCAATAGCTTTAATTTCTCCCTTAAGTGTGAATTAAGTGATAATTTCATAGATATAAAGGTATCTTATTGAAAATTTCTTTTAAAGACATGATGTTTGGCCACAAAATAATAATTCACTCTGGATATTGATGTTAGTAATAAAATTTTTGGCATGATTATTATGTATTCTTGAGATGGCCTCACAAGTTTCAATGGATATATCCTCTATTGGTTTTAACTCTTGGAATTATTGATAAATTTCTTCTAAAAAGTTCTTGGGAAAAATATTTTGTATAGAATATTTCCTATAACTCTCCTCCATCCCATAGTGCCAAATTTTTAATTATTAGATATATTATTGATAATTTATACCATTATTTAGCCTTAAATTCCTAATGATTTGCAGCTTGATATTATTTTCTAGGTTTTAGTACTGGAGACTAGGAACATTAATTTTTTATTTATTTATCAGTTTCTCATAAATCAGTGGGTTATATGTCCCAAAAAAGGAGGGATAATGTTACCATACAAAGGAATAAAAACAATTTTTCTCTTTACAAGCTGCATTTGAGATCATAACAAGATTTTTGTTATTACTATTATCCTTAGGGAGTTGATTGAGAATCAATAAAATAATAATCACTCCTACTACTATACCATATGGTTGTTTGTTAGTAAAATAATAAAATTTACCATCACCCACATATTAACTACATTTCACCTTTGTCCATACATTTTATAAAAAAAGATTAGAGAAAATATTTTTAAAATAATATATAAATGAATACTATTATTTTAAAAGTAATAAGTTTTAAATTTCCAAATTTCCCTAACATATAATTTTCTTGGTTTCAATCTAGGCTATTAATGTTTATTTTTTATATTAATTTTGAATAAAACATTAAAATGTGATCAATTCATTTTTAATGTTATATAAAGGAAATGTGAATTGGCCAAGGCATATCCCCAAGGAGTGTCTGACCTTGAATCTATTTATATATCCTTATCACGATCCTGGTGAATATCAAGTTAAAAATTATTTTGGAAAAAATACTTCAATGTTTCGTCTTGGTATGTTTTGAGTGTGATTATGTTTGTTAATAAACACTAATGGTTGGAAATGAGAATAGTGTGTGTCTCTAGAAAACAGGTTTTTATGGTGGCGTAGTTTCAAAGTGATTTCCAAATTTTTGGTCTTCAAAAAATAGAGTTTGTTATTGGAAGAGGTAGATTTTCATCATATGAGTGAATAGTGTGATTAACTAAAAATAAAATCATCAAAATAAGGTTATTGTTTACCTTGAACCATGGTACCCATACAGTGTCTGATAATGCTTCGCGAATGTGTACTGGGCAGCGTGAATGCTACATGGGGTGGAAAAACTAGTTTCAAAAATAGTTCAATGTTAAAGAATTTTGGTACACTAGAAGAATGGAGGATTTTGGAATGGTATACCACATTGGAAGAGTTTCAGTACACAAAACTCGGTGGGAAATGGTCCATAGAATGGGTGTAGTTTGGTGAAAGAAGATCAGTATACTATTGAGGTTATATATAATGAATGATTTGGTAAATCTTGAATTAAAATATTTTAGGGATATAGTTTACTATATATGGAGAACTAATCCCATTGAGTATATGTTAGATCAAATATCATTACATAATATCTCTCCACTCTAGGTATTTAGTGATGTTTGAATGTGGTTTGTGGGAAGAGATTCTGCAAAGGCTGATGAAGTTGTTAGAATAGTTTTTGAATTTGTTTTTGTGGGATGTTGTAGTCCTAAAATGATTAATATCCCATGGAATAAGAATGTTTTACATGGAGGGGGAGCTATGGTATGTGGAAGAAAATAAAATATGTGAATAGAGAACAGTTCTTGGGAAGAGGGTGGTTCGTAGTGGAAAAGGAAGTCCGTGAAAAAATGTTAGTTTATAGAGAATATGTGTGGAAGATATTTTTAGATGAGGTTAGATGAGTCATACCGTAGTGGTGTCATGTGATAGGGAATGTAGATCCAATAATTGAATGGAGGGAAATTCGCAGAAGTGGAAGCGGTATAGAGAAAAGGATTTCTTTGTAGTAAATACACTACAAAATAACTTGGATGAGTAAGGGGTTCATAGAATACTCAAGGATTCTTGAAAAAGATTCAAATCAGTTTGAAAACATATTTTCCATTATCTAAAAATACCTAGGATTGTGGACATATTTTGAAGGAGAAAAATGAACTTCAACAGAGCATCTACCAACACTTGAGGATGTGGAGTTCATGCAAATAATGGTACCGACATGTCTATAAAAAGTATTTTCTCTACAAGTCTATAAGCTATGGAGGATTTCATTCCCAGAGTATTGTGAAGAAGAATATTAATACGGTGACCCTTTCCACAGGTAGTGATCTAGATAAAGAGGCATAAGGAGTGACCCTTGGGAATGCAATGAGGATACCATAAATCTGGAAGAGTTAGTGAGCATGGGAATAGAAGTTCTAGCCTAAATAGTATACTCATTATTGGAAGTGAACATTAGTGAATTTGGTACATCATCACATCACCATTGTATTCTCCCTAAACATAGCCCAATGAGGGTGATATATGAAAAATATTTGTGTCCTATGCATGATTTCATATCTGTTCATATATTATTATTGGGTGAAGAGATAATTGAGTATGGTTTAACAAAAAAAAAGATCTTATGGGAAGATGTTTTAATCTATCATACCCTGATTCACCCCCCAACCCTCAGGGTATTTGACCTTGTGGACCTAATAATTGGTATCTAAGGGAAATGATGAATGTTATTGGTTCACTATTAGTGAAATAATTGGATTTGTTCAATCAAAATGGAATTATGATCTTCATGGAAAATTATTTTCAGCTATGGAAGAGTTGGATGTTGGTCTACTTCTGAATATTAGGAACAAATGTCTTCATAGAAGATAGGCATTGAATATAAGATGACATCAATACTGATGTTGTATAAGAAGCTCACATAAGGGAATTTGATATTAATTCTAAATGGATCAATTATTTAGGGTTAGTTGTATGAAATGAAATTTATGTTAATGTGATGTCCTATAAAAAATCACATGTTATGTGGTAAAAATTGTTGATCATTTATGAGGGCAGCCCAATACTCCAAGAAGAAAGTTTGTAGGTTATGTGGATGAAGTATAAGGATTTTGGAATGAATCCCAATGAGGTTGTTGATGCATTCTTAGATAGGGTAAATGTTATTGTGGAAGAAATTAGGGTTCTTGTAGGAGTCATTAAATATATTGAAAATTCTAAAATGTATCATGAGAAAACATCCACCATGGTTCAATCTGAAATATTCAGAGATAAGAGAAAATGACCTGAAAGAGATGAAACTATATGACCTACATAGTATCAATGTAGCATATGAAATGATAAATGATGACAATGATGCATTGGAAAAGGGGAAGTCCAAAGAAGTGTCATTCAAGGCCCTGAATAAACTCTCTATTACAGATAGCCATGAAGAGGACAATTTGGATGATGTAATGTCATTTCTCTCCTCAAATATACACAAGGTAAAAGGGATGTTCAAAGTTAAAATTCTATTTGCATGATTTTGATGCAGAAAATTGGTCATTATAATGTAAAGTCCGAAGAAATTTGATGATGATAATGATGAAAATGGTGAAATTACTGGAAAAAAGTATCGATAAAATGAGAACGGTTGGAGATGTACTAAGATTATGTTCTTAAAAATGAAGAATCTAAATTCAAAATAAGACACAAGTTCAGAAGAATCTGAGGCATAAGAGTTGAAGGACTACAAGGATCATAAAGTAGAAGCTTTGGTGGTAGTTGTATGAAATTATCTAATAAGATAAGAATGTGACAATGAAGAAGGTAAAATTGAAGGAAGATTTGATCTTCATGATGAATTAGAATCTTCCCTTGAAGAGATAGATATTTAGAGAACCAAAAAAACGAAATCTGACAATGTTGTTTGTGATTCCGAACTCTATATGCAGTACCTAGAAGATGATAATTTTGAGATGAATGTGGAAAATAAAAAGCTGAGGTATTGACTGCCAGGAAGCTCCAAAAATATGGTTGAGTAAAAAACCAGTACTAAAGAACAAAAAATAGAAATTGATTTTTTTTCTATTACTATATAATATCAAATAAAACCAATAAAAGAACTAGAAGAGGAAAACATTGGGTTGTGACAAACATTTAAAGATCATGATAAACTGATAACTCTCAGTTTGAAATCAGAAAATAAGATCATACATGAAACAAAGAAGAAGAAATTTGAGCAGAGTGATCCAATAGAAACGAATAAACAATCAAATATAAATGATAAGGCTAGTATGGGGATTGATCTAAAACAAAAAGTAGTTATGATTCATGTGAGAAAAAAATCACCCACTCCAATATTGATGATTGATTTGGGTATGAAGTGGAATCTAAAGATTCAGATAACCCAATGTATAAGAAGTGGTGTATCATTTCTGAATAGCAATGTACCTCTCATAAGATGATATTATTGTGGTATTATGGGACACTCTCAAAATGTATATTCTATTGTTAAAAGGTACCAAAAGGAACAAGACCAATAGATTTGGTCATGTAGAGCTCAATATTCTAGGCCATCATATGATTGTATTTGTTTTAGGTGTAAAGGACTCAGACATATGGAATGATATATCACATCAACAATGTAGCGTAATGTGATGAGGGAGACTGAAATGTTTCATAATAAGAAGCTAAATTTGTCATCAAGAGAGCTAAAATTTCAAAATCGTTTTGCAGTTCTACATTTTCGATATAGTCAATCATATCCTGAGGAAGACCAAGAGTATCATCCTAATTTAGGTATGATGTCAATGGATTGGGTCAAAAATAAATGGTCTTACAAGGTAGTGGTTATAGAAATTGCATTCAAGGAATCGGATTGCACTTGGATATGGACCATTGGTAGTGTATTCACTCCCCATATGATGGGAAATAACGATCTAGTGACCAGAATCTGGTTCTATAAATATGGTATCTTAATATTTGGTAATGGTGAGGGCTAGAAAATTACTGGTTCAGGAAAAGCCATTTTTGGAGGAAAATACATGAGATGAGCATATGTCTTAGTTGTTGAAGGGTTTTTCACATATTTCTTAGTGTTAGAAAATTTTGTGACTCAAGGTATTCCATATGTTTTTCCAAGAAATTATGTTTCATAATGGAAAAGGATGTTGCTGTTATTTTGAAAAGAAATCTTAAAAAAAGGGAATCTCTTCCACATGAGTGGAGAAGAATGTAGGTGCTTTCGGTCCAAGGATGAAAAAAAAGTTACGTCATCGGCGTCTTGGCACCATAAGTGAACCCTCCTTGGATGACCTGGTAAAATATGATGCTTCTCAAAATCTCCCTAGATTATCATTTGATCGAACTCATACATGTGATGCCTTCCAATAAGAGAAGGTCATTCAAAAGACATATAAGACAAAGGAGAAAAATTCAACAAGATTGCTTGAGTTGTTTCATATATATGTGTGTGTGCCAATTTCTCCAAGGTCTATTAATGGGAGGATACAAAATGTTCTATTAAATTGTGATTATAACATAATGGCATGGGTTTCAATTATCACCCCCAAATCCGAAGTGTTCTATTTCATAACAATATATCAACAAGAATGTGAAAAGATTCTTGGTTGGAAAATTTAGACGATTCGAATAGATAATAGAACAATGTTAACAAAAGGAAGTGTAGAGGAGTATCTCGGGAAACATGGGATAAGTAATCAAGTTTCAGTAGTAAGAACACCAATTTAGAATTGAGTGGTTGAGAGAAGAAATTGGATTTCCAAAAACATGGCCAGCATAATTCACATTGAGAAGGACCTTTCAGAGAATGTTTTGAAAGTAGTGGTAATGAAATAAGTCTACACTTCTAATAGAGATTTATAGTGTATAAAATAGGAGAGATCCTCATAAAATTAATGTTATATAAGGAATCCATAATTGAAGTAATTTTGAGTTTTTGGATTTAAATGTTTCATTCACAATAAGGAGAAACACATGAATTTTGAATCCCATTGGATGAGGGGATATTTATTATCTACTCAATGAAAAGAAGATCATATAAATGATTAAATAATTGGATAGGAAAGATATTTGAATGTCCTGATGTGATTATAGTAGAAAAAAAAATTAATATATGATCACACTTAATATGATAGTGATGACAAGATGATTAGGTCAGGAGACGATGAAGCTACAAATATTGATTCATAAGAAGACTCAAATGAAGAGAATAAATAAGTGTCTTCATAGAGACCAATGATCCGACCAATATGTTGGCCCGACATTGGTGTGGATCTAGCCTTTCATTATGCTATGGCGTGCGGTTTCTTCCAGTTCTCTGGCTAGTGTGTTCCAGGAGAGGCTCCCAAGGCGAAGTGAGGCCCTGGACCGATGAGTGGAATAGAGGGTGGAAGGTTCTTTGCTCTGCTTTTGGGTGTCTTGGGATTATTATTGTAGGTTGTTTATTTTGGTTTGATGTTTTTGCGGTGCCACTGCTGGCCGAGGATGCGCTGAATGCGCTTGATGAATTCTGTTGATAGGGTTTTCCGACGAGGTGTGGATTCTTTTGATTGTTGTGCGAGATGAATTTGTGGTTCTCTGGTTTTTTTCTGGTTATTTCGACAGTCCTACTATTTTTTGTTGATATTCCAGTTAGGATTATGATTTGTGCTAAGGGTTCCTCTATCATTGAAATTGGTGAGCAGTGTTGTTGCGTTGTTGAAGGTTTGACGGCACTGATTGTAGGGTTTTCGCCGACGTCTTTAGCTGCGGCAGCATTGGTGGTTGTTGCCGGTGGTACGGCTAACACTGCAGGGGCGTGGCTCGAGGTGACATTCTGCCCGAGACGCCTTAGTACTCACGTTTGAAATGAAGGTATGGTTTTTGAATTTTGAATTTGGATGGTTGAATATGTGGTTGGGGTGTTTGTTTGTGATTTTGATCAGTTATTGAATGGTTACAGGTAACCCATAAACCGGTTTTGAGAAAATGAAAAAAAAAATGATTTCCTGCAAGACTCTACATGATGCATCATACTTATCATATGATGAACCTAAATGTTTTGATTAAGCAGCTAGAGATGATAAATGGGTTTAAGCTATGAATGAAGAGATTGACCAAATTGAATGTAATCAAACATGGGAGATTGTATTGAGACCAGCATAAAATAATTTCATAAGGACTAAAAGTGTCTTTTAGAACAATATAAATGAATATAGTGTTATTATTTGAAACAAGGAATGACATGAGTTCAATGGATACTCCCAAATAGAGGGTATAGAATTTGATGAAAAATATTCAATTATTGCGAGGCAAGACACAACTAGACTATTTTTTCCATATCAGTGAAAATAAAGTTCAAGGTTTTCCACATGGAAAAAAATTAAACATTTCTAAATGTAGTACAGAAAGAATAGAAGATGAATATACTACAGCTACTCAATATTTCATGCAGCTAATGTGAATGGAGCACGTGCTTGAGGATATGGGAATTGATGTGAAATCTCAGATTGCAACCAATTGTGATAATTCAAGTTCTATAAATCTAAGAAATTATTACAGTGCATCACTCAAGGACAATGAACATTGAAATCAAGTATCATTTTATCATGGAGAAGTTGTATAATGGTCTTGTAATGATGGAGTATGTGCCTAATGAATAACAAGTTATAGATATTATTATGAAAGACCTACCCAAAGAACAATTTGAAAGGCATCTACTGGATTTGGGAATGCAGTAGACTCCCCACACTTGGAAAAGTACCAATATGGGACACCCTCTCCATGATGTATGACATGTTTTCTCAAATGTCCTAATATGTGTTCTTTAATCTGTTTCAGAAAAAATTGATGTTCCCTTCATGTTCTGTGAAAAAGGGGGAGAATGTGTGACTATTGTAGGGCGAGAAAAGATAATGCGAGAAGCTGTTAAGTAGAGTAGTAAGATATTGGGTTTTAAAGGTGATATGAATTTGTTTTGAGGATTTATAACATATGGGTAGTATTAAATCAGATGATGCTATAAATGATCAATCAAATAATATATATCATGACATATGGCATTCAAGATGAAAGTAGTTTAGTAGTTTCAATAGTTTGTGTTTGGAATTAAGTGATTCATTGATGAAGTTTTCATAATACTGTTGTTTCTCCTGCCGATCATTTCCCATGTGGGCGTACAGTATTTTTCAAGTAAATATTTGATCGCAATATTAATTTCATGATGAGAATGATGATTGATAAAGGAGAAATCCTTAATGAGGTATCAAAATGAAAATAATTGTAATGGGAATAGTTGTGAACAAACCCAAAGGGGGATATTATTGTGAAAAAAATCCATCAATGTGTCCTCTTGGTATGTTTTGGGTGTGATTGTGTTTCTTGACAAAGCCAGATGTCTGGGAATGAGTGTAGTTGGTGTTTTACAAAAGTATTTTTTAAGGTGGTGTAGATTCCTATGGTCTTAAAAAAAATTGGACCTCAGAATCAGGAGTTCGATATTGGAAAAAGATATTTTTAATAATATTTGTGAATGGTGTGAAGAACTGTGAACAAAATCAAGAAAATAAGGGAACTGCATACCTTAGAACATGGT
Source organism: Viscum album (assembly GCA_963277665.1). Classification (NCBI taxonomy): domain Eukaryota; kingdom Viridiplantae; phylum Streptophyta; class Magnoliopsida; order Santalales; family Viscaceae; genus Viscum; species Viscum album. Next base: position 1,627,304,671 of record OY728122.1, read on the forward strand.
CTATGTACCATGTCCAGGAATGGATCACGACCATGTAATATGAAGTGGGAATGGTATGTAGGGAGATGGAAATGGTATTCTAAATAGTTCACAGTGAAGGAATTGAAGTATGTGGGAGGAATAGAGGTTCATGGAATGGTATAATGCATAGGAAGAGGTGATGTATGCGTACTGTAGTGGAAAAAAGTTTCATGGAATGGGTTCAGTTCACAGTAGGAGGATCTGTATATGGTGGCTGTTATACCAAACCAATGATTTGATAAATCATGTATTAGAGGATTATGTAGAAAAATTTCCCTATATAAGGATCAATAATCCCACCAATTATATGTGTGATAAAAATTCATTAGATAACATCTCTTTAATACCTTAATTTGGTGATGTCCGAAAGTTGTTTCTGGGAAGAAATTATGCATAGGATGTAGAATTTGGTAGTACAGTTCATGAAAGTGTTTTTGTGGGATGTTGTAGTCTAAAAAGGGTGAATATACCACAAAAGAAGATTGAGGTATGTAGAAGGGGAGCACCAAAATGTATAAGTGAAGGAAGTTCGTGAACATAAAATAGATCGTGGGTAGACGGTGGTTCGTATAGGTAGAGGTTCTTTGCAGATAGAGAATAGTCCATCGATAGAGGATTGTTTGAAGAGAATATTTTGGGAAGTGTTTCATAGAGGAAGTTCGTGAAGTCTGTACACGGAGGTGGTACGTGATAGAGAAGGTGGAGGTAGTCCGTGAATGGAGAGAGGTTCACAAATGAGGAAGTGGTATAGAGAAGATCCCGTCTGTGTAGGAAATCTCTAACATAGTACACGAGTGGATCATTTGGTTCGTGGAATAATCAAGAAAGCATGAGAAAGTTTTAAATTTGTTTGCGATAGTATTTTCTAATATCATAAAATACTATAGAAGGTGAAATTCATTTGTGGGTTAAAAAGAAACATCATAATAGAATCTATTAATAGTTGAAGATGCGACATTATTGTAAATTAAGGGACCTACATGTCCATAAAATGTGTTTGACCTATATGTCTATAATGTCTGATTGAATTCCTTTTCAAGAGAAGTGAACGAAGGAATAAAAATATGGTGACCCTTTACACAAGAAGTTAACCAGAGAAAGTGGCATAGGGAGTGACCCATGGAAATACAATGAGTAGAACCTAAATCTTGATAATTCAGTGATCTTGGGAATTGAATATGTAGCCCTAACATTGTAATCATTACTGGAAGTGGGACTTAGTGAATTTGGTACATTGTCACATCACCTTTGTATTCTCCTTTAATGTATCCCAGTGATGATGAACCAATTAAAAATCACTATGTGTTGTGCATGATTTCAAATATGGTCATATATTGTTGTGGGAGGAATAAAAAATTTAGTTCTTATTAACAACAAAACAATATATGAAGGGGAATAAGTATTAATCTATCATAACCTGACCCCCCCCCCCTCTCAAGGTATTTGATATTGTGGATCTAACATATCCAATCATAATTTATATGTTGTTATCCATAAGTGAATATATTCCAATTCCACCTTTATATTTTTTGTATTCACATGGGAATCTCATTATAATAAAACCATAAAATTGATACATCCAAAAATATTTAGGATGTTATACTATACATAGACTTATCTCTAGTGTTCTCTATAATGTTATCTCATCACAATATAAAAAATTAACAAAAATAATGACCACAAATAACAAAACCATGCTCTAATACCAACTAATGTGCTCCCAACCCACACTCCATTATCTAACGGTAAAAACACATACTGTATACTCAAGATTTAATTCAATTTGTGATAAACAGAGCTAAAAATATATTTATTTTACCCCATTTCTATATGTTAAAAAATAATTGTCCCAATAAACACAGAAGCCCATGAATCATTGTTAATGTATTATTGGGGACTAGACACATAAGATATTTATGTTAAAATAATTTTTCACATTTATCCATAATAAAACCCCAATATAAACCCTTTAAGGTTTCCTATATGTTATACTCGTCTTCATAATCTTGGGAAAGGATGCATAAGAAATGGGTGAGTTTGAATTCTTAGTAATCGAAAACATATCAATATGTCGTTAAGGGGTAGATCTATATTGTGTGATAAAAAATGGTTGTGGGAGAAATATAATATTATTACTAAGATGTAATGGTAAGAATTATTCAAAATAAATTATAATAAGACATGTAAAATAAATAGATAAGACATATAACATTTTGTAAGAGTATGAAAAATATGACAATAAATATGATCCATGAAGTATAATCAGGGGAATAAGGATACCAAATGTCATATAAATTTTAAAAAATAATATACAATGATAAATATAATTACATGGAATCATTAAAAGGTGTTTTGGGAAAAAATCTATGGCCCATTAGTGAAATTAGATTCAAAAACATAAGGAACATTTTTTACTTAATCATCACAGTCTTTACTATGATTCAAAAACCGTTGACCCATTAGAATCTCATGATATATGGAGCCTTAGAAAGTTCCTTAGGGAGTGATATAGGACCCCACCCATCATCTTCCAAAAATATGTGTTCTTTTAGATATGAATCCTTCATCGTATCATGAAAAAACATCAAAATATAATTGGTTTCACATTATTTTCATATGGTATCACACAACATGAGCTCAAATGTATAATAGCTAATAAAAATGTTCAATCATCCAAAAGTACTACTTTTTATTTTAATTTTGATGATGATCCATAAAATTTAAATCCATATTAGTAATATTTTTTAAAGAGGAATATATAAGTAAAACATAAAAGTGTCTTAAAAAAATTCGTACCATTTTCATATGAATACAATGATATGAGTAACATTTGAAAATATCATTTTTTAGAAATTTAAATGTATTATTTTTAAAAAATAAATAGGAAAGAAATTTAAATAATGTATCCTTGAAATTAAAAAACATTCATCTATATTTAATGTTGAGATGAAGATAAAATGTATCATTGGTAAATGAAAAGCCTTTAAAATATTTTTAAAAATACATTTATTGAATCCCACATCGTATAGAGAGTGATAAATATTATATACGAAAATAGTTAAATATAAACATTATGATTACTATAAATAAAAAAATATATGGATATAAAAATAATAATTTAGGACATTAGAAGAATTTTTAATCATGGATATAGAAGAGAAATAATTAATTTATAATGAATGAGAATTATTCTTAACATCATAAAATTTTATAATGAATGAATATCCACAATGAAGTTCCCTAGAAAAATAAGAATGAAAGGTATTATAATATTATCCTATAATATAATGAAAATAAATTGTAACACTGTTGAAAAAGGAGTCGTTATGACTTTGGAAATGATGTTTAGTCACAAAAACCCCTTATCTTTTACTTCAAACATTTATTAAGTCTCCTTAACTTCCAATCAATTAAAAATAACTATATTAATAAAATTATCAAAAACCTATTCATATCAATTTCCAAATATATTATTCAATTACAATCATTCATTATAAATTTATTAGTTTAATATACGCTATTTTCATCCTAAGATATATTGTATTTCTATTATTTTAGGAATTATGTAATTTTTTGAAATTGATTACCCATTTCTTATAAAATTTCCATCATTCATATATTATTCAAGGTACTGGTTGTAAAGGTAAAGAATACTGCTCAGACTGTCCTTTCTGAGTCTCTGATATTATGTGTTTTAAGAAAAAATTATTAATATTATAGGTTTAATTACTTTTTTGTATATTATAAATATAGTTTAAAAGATTTTAAAATTAAAGATTTAATTTAAAGTTGGTAAATTTCTATTAAAAATTAGATTGAAAAATTTAAAATTATTCTAAGGATTTCAAAAATGTTTTAAATTTTTTATATTGATAATAAACTATTTTATTAATTAAATTTTAGTTATTTATATAGAAAATTTACAATTTTTTATATAATATTTACCCTATTACTTTGAATTGGAATTTTTTTATTGATAATAATGGTTCTTATTACCTTGTATAAATGTAATCATATATTCATAAAGGTTATATGAGGGTAACCCAATATTTCTAATGGTTATGAAAGGGCAGTTCACCACTGTATAAATGTGAAGGAGAGTTCATTTATAATGCATAATTTTGGTTGGGATAATTTTATGATGTGATACGAGGGGTGATTATCCTTTCCCAATTGACTTTGGGATTTCTTACTTTATCCCAGGTGTCTTCAAGATTATTTTTGGAGAGAGATGGCACAAGATGTTTGATGTTGGGGAAGTGTGAAAACCCAATGGGGGAATTGGTAGTGGGGTATCCTTTTTTATATATTATGAAATATGATCTATTGTATGAAAAACAAAGTGAGAGATAGCAGTTATGAGCATTAGAACAAAATTATAAACATGTTAAGGTGATGATTTTGTTTCATTTTTTAACTCACTATTATTTTATATGTTCATTCTGATTTATTATGGGAGGTTACAAGATGGATCTTATTGATCATATATGTTATTATCACCCTATGTTTATATAAAATATTTTTAAAGTTAGTAATAACAATTTTGGGATTCAGATATAAATTACTACTTTGTGGGGATATTTAATAGGTGTCGAAGAATCATAGTCATTTCTGAGGATCTATTTTAGTGTTTTTAGTTTTTTTAGTTGTATTCCCTTACATTCATATCATATATTTAGATTTATTCTTTTATTTGTGAATAATATTTTTCCATTACCTTTCTATCATTGTTCTCTCTTTTCTCACATATTGTATTGCAATGAATCCCATATTTGTGTATGTTATATACTCAGTTCTTATCGATTAATCATGACTAATTGGATATGTTGTTTCACATTGTCTCTCTTATCAAATTTTTATCCTAGGATGGGTACCTCTATGAGGAGGAATTTGTGGAACTATAATAATATATTTATAATTTGTTTTGAAGATTTAATGTTTTTCATGAAAATTTTAGTCATGATTAATAAAGGAGGAATCCGTCAAGAGTTCATTTCGATAAATTTTTATACAAAATTCAGTATATTAATGTAACATTAAATATTAGTATAAATATTATTGCTATATAATCATTTAATAAATATCATTTTAATTTCTTATATTAGTTCATAGAATCACCTAATTTTATTGGGGATGAAAAAAGTATTTCCACATCATTTGAAGGTGTTGACATATAGCCACAAATGTAATTTTAATTTTCCCTAGAACCAAAAAATTTATAAAATGGTTTATATTTTTATAATTTTAGATATCTCATAAATTTTATAATAATTTATTTAATAACATTTTATTACTATTTATGTATGTTATGAAAAATGAAATTAGATCTCTTCATAGTGGTGGTATTCCTCCATCATCCGCAGAGCCTAGGGTTTCCTTGCTCTTCCTCTTTCCCTTCCCCCTCCAGCCTGGATCAGCTCGTGGCACCATGGGCCTCATCTCGGTGTGCGTGTGGTCTGGCTCGGCGCGACGTGTATGGATCCAGCGGGATTCGGTCCCCTGCTCCAGTTCTCGGCGTCAACGTCTCTTCCAGCATCAGCTCAGTGTGGTGTGCCTGGCTCCTGCAGGGTTATTCCGAATCTTGTTCTTGGCATCAGTGTCCCAGTGCCGTGCTCCAAAGACTGTGTCTTCCTCAGGGGTTCTCCAACGTGTCACTCATCCTTCCATCTCTGAAGCTGTTCAGTGCGGTTCCGAGATCGTTTGGTGCTACGTACGGAATTTTCGGTGCGGATCTAAATCGGTGTGTCTGTCGTGATCTCGACACCTATGACGGGTTTTTAGTGTGTCCAGGTTCTGATCTAAGCTTCTTCGGAGGGGGGAGGATTTTTGATTCAACGGCTGCGAGGATCTGCAAGAGGTTTGTTTTGGTTTTCCTGGTTTTCATCCGATTAGTTGGGAATCTGGTAGTTTTTTGGCGTTTTTCTTTGAGGTAGCTGGTTCCCCTCTGCATGTTCACTTTGATATTCATTCCATTGTGTTTGGCCTAATTCGGAAGTGGTGTTGGTTCCTCTATGGCCTAATCGGAGTAGATTCATGCCCATAGTGGCATTTCTGGTTCAGAACTACTCAGATCCCCCCATCGGTGATTCTCCTTTGGCATGATGATGGGCCTTCTAGTCCTATGTGACGATGGCTCAGACTCATGACCCTTGGAATGTCTCCCAAGACTTTATTATGGTGGTGGAAGGATGTCTCATTTCGTGCGGAGAAATTTGTCCAGGATGGTTGTTGATGGTGGTGTCATGAACTCGTGTTTGCTTCATGCTGGGGAACCCAGACAGTATGTAGGATTTACTTCAGATGAGGATAGAGATGGTTTCCTTCATCGTGCATGGCTTTTCAGATTTGGAATATTGAGAGAGTATGGCACTGCCATCGGTACCAGGTCCATGCACTTTTTTACAGGACAGCTTGCTGAGCATCCCTGATCTGGTAGAGGTGGGCCTTAATGATCTTGATGTTGGGAAGGTTCACTTCTGTGCAGTCTTGTTTCGGGTTTCAACCCTATAAATTTCTGGATTTTGTTTATGCCATATGTCCTTGAAGTCGTTGTTTCCCGCCCTTTATCCTTAAAAGAGGGATTATCCAAAATCAATAAAAAATTTAGGTCTTCGGGCCATTCAGGTCAGGACATTAACATAATAACAGTTTATTATTTTAATAACACATATTCCATTTAAATATTATGGAAAAATATTTTTATATGATAAAGATGGGTACTAAAATGTCTATTAATTAATTTGTACTCACATTTATGAGTTTGAATGATCTCTTGATGTACCTAGTAGAAAAGGAAGATTTATGGATTTTATAGGGACTAAGGGGATTGCAAAGGTGGGAGATGGATTTAGGGGAAGTTAAAAATTTTAGAGGATCATGAATAAATTGAATTTCAGAGTTTCATTGAATACGGGGTGTATGACTTTTTTTACAAGTTAAGAGAGTGAAATTTTTGTAATAATAGAAAAATAAAAGTATCTATTCAAGATTTGTTTCACTAACAGTAGATATAAATGTATAGGGGACAAGTGTGCTTTGGTTCTCCCATAAAAAATCATTTATATATAGGATTTCACGGATTTTATTCATTTTATCTTTATTTTTAACTTTTACTGAAATTTAATTTTACCATGAAAACTTTTTTGACCTCATTAATAAGTTGTAATTAGAGAAAAATTAAATGAAAATAATTAATTATTTTTTATATTTTTATTGGAAATATAATAATAATTTTATATTATAAAAATTTTAAATTTTTAAAAATTATTTTTAAAATAAATTTGTCTAATGAAAAAAAGTAGTTTCAATAAAAATTATAACATACATTTTAAAATGTCAAATATTGGTTTGTAATTTAACCGTAATATTTTTTAAATTAAAATATAACTAATAAAATAAATATTTTTTTCGGGAAGCATTTCTCATAAATTTTATATTATTATTGTATCAAATGGATTTCATAAAATTCCTGGTGTTGGTAGAAACAGTGATTTTAAAAATTCACCTAAAAAGCATACATTACATTAAAATAAAAAAATATCATCAAATGAAAATATAATATTTTCTAATCATAGAATAAAGTTCATTTTTACAAATTAAAAAATAAAAAATATGGAATTAAACATTCAAATGGAAACATGAAACGTAATGAAATACTATTTTTATAGGAAAATGAATTTTTATATATTAATTAATCGTATTAATATTTCATTTAAATTACTAAAGAAATATATAATATATGATAATATAACCATATTATAATCAATTAATTGAAATAAAAATTCATGGCACATGAATTTTTTTAATAGAAAAAAAATCTTTTCTAACATCAAATGATCTTATTAGTGTTTTACCTATACTAATTAAATCTCATAAACCCATTAACATTAATAATATCCATTATTTTTATCTCAAAATATATTAATTAATTTTTTTACTTCCATCTATACTCACTAATTCAATTACAACACTAAATTTTTTATATTTTCATAATAAAATGTATTGTGGTTTGTTTCTCTTCAGTGTTATGTGTGAAAAATCTATTTAAACTATGGTTATTTTATGGTTGAAACTATAACATAAATTTCAGGGACTTAAAATTTTAATATTCCACCTCTAATATAGAGATCTTTGTTATTATCATATGATATTATAATGATATTTACACAACTTTAATTCCTTTATAAAGGATATGTGCACTCGGACTTGGGATTGTTCATTCTCCAGTATTAGAATGGATAATGTCAACATCATCCATGAAATTCATTGACGAGAAAAAAAATTGGCATGAATTTTGATATTTGAAGTGTCCTCCAGAACATTCTTCCAAAAAAATAAAACTCTCTGTCACATGTTCCAGCTAAACCCAAACATAATTTATTTTGATTTTCAAAACCTACCACCTGACTACACTGTCATGAGGAATTTTTTCACAAGATTCCACGTGGATCCCACACATTCTTAAAGAAGAACCATATACTCTATGGCCCAATTTTTTCTAGTGGCCTTGGATTTACTTTATTAACATATGAAAAATTTGGCACCAACCATCTAGGACATTTATTGTTTTCCCATAGCCTCACATATTCAAGACCAACATCCGATCAACTTACATCATGGTTATACTCAGTTTTTCAATGAAGTAACTTTTAAGTACAATGGATTTTTATTAGATGAACCATCCGAATATGAACACTGGTCCCTTCCACAAATGATCTCACTCACATTCATCATTTTCTATAAAACATTTATATTACTTAGGATTCTCATCCATCCTACTCTCACATTTTGGTGTGCTCATAACAACCACACCCAAGACTCCATCTTCTTATCTTGTGATACCTAGAAATCCATCCACTCCATCAAATGGTCCCAATATGAAGCATGAAACCCTATCCACACATTTTATTCCTATGAATCCCCACCATGAATTCCAACACCATTACAAATTTTATCATTCCTTCCATATAACCATATTCTGATGAATTTGGGACCATTCCATTCCTCAACTGTACCCATTCATCTTTTATAGAAACCAAAACTCCACCAATGGTTATGAGGATCCTGAAAGGAAATAAAACTCTTACCTTCACCATAATTCAGTGATTAAACCCCTTAGTCATCTCACATATCTCAAAATGAACTCTCGTGAACACTGGGTAATAATTCCAGTCACCCCTATCATATTCAGGTTTGTGAAACCTTATAATTTAAACATCCATGAAAAATCCTATCTATATTCAGTTATTGTCCTCATATTTAATTGATGACTAAATCCTCATTTAATATCTAATTCAAGGAACACAATTCATTTTTCTGGATTACAACCTCTGTAACTATCCATATTCATTCCATCATGGATTTCTAGTTCAATTTGAATCCTTAAGAGGATTTATCTCTCTATAAGAATTAAAAACCGTCAAAGACTCGCGAAAAATGACATCATTTATGATTTGTACCCTCCACCATAAAATCATCAAACTTATTCTCATCCCATTACGATGATACCCACATATAGAATTGTTATCCACCACTGATTCCCAAAATCAAAAAATATCAACCAAATCTATCATAATTTTAATATTCTTAAAAAATATAAATAGGTACATAAATTTAATGGAGTATATAAAATGATTCAAATAAATCAATTATCCTTTAATTTCCAAAAATCATTATGTTATCACCTCTGTCTTTCAGTGAAATTATTCTAATAAATCGATTGATAACCACACTAGGAGAACCTAGTAATCTTCTATCCAATATATGTAAGTAAAAAATCAATGGATCACACACCATCACTCATACTGGATAAGACAACATTCCATATCATTGATTTATTATGGTAACACAACTGATCTTTAACTAACGTCCTTCTATTTCCTTGGTAAATAGATCCACCCAACACTCTGATACCATGTTTTACCACTAAATAATGTAACTAAAATCCTATAAAACACGTTGGGGATGAGTTTTCAAATTTCTAATCATCAAAATCTTGTACTTTTTATATCCCAATATTGTGAAATGTCAACTATCAACGGAGTATCCCTCGAGTCAAACATCCATCAAGAATTTTATATTGGAAAAATGTTGTCCAAGAACCCTCACAACCATATCTTATCATCGTCCTCTGTTTGGTAAAAATAATTTCATAATATTCATTTCAATCAATTAAATAGAAAATAAGAACATGGAGAACACACCTATTCAACCAAAAAGTTCACACACAACACGCAAGATGATTATAATGATCCAAAATTGTGTCCGACATCTATGAGAGAGTGACAAAATATATTTTATTACATTTTTAATTGATTTTATCTAATATAAAACAAATATAAACTTTTTACAATGAAACTTTAACCACCTTATGAAGTATAAATAATTCCTTATCATTTTCTTTATGCGGTTCTTCTCCTCTTGGTCATTTTCCATCATCAATTCACCCTTTGACACATGGATCCACCCAGATTTGATCCCTCTAAACCCACGTATTCCTCATTCCATCAGGGATGATCAATCTCCATTGGTGCCTCTCAATATATTTTGGTAAATTTTCACATGTGAACTGATACCACTTACATAGTTGTCATTTTCATTCATTAAGTCAACACCACAATCCAAAATTTTCTGGTGACCCTACATGAGACATTGCAACCTATGTTTCCATATATAATTAGATTCATGGACCTTCAACTCTTGTGGAATAGTGAAAATATTATTCACTTTTCTCTATTTACATTAATCAATATACCTTATGTAAATTTTCTAGGAAATGCCTCATTTTCCCATCATTGGTTTTTTAACCCAATAACATCACATCTTCTTTCACATACTCTAGAATTCCATTCCATTACAAAAAGTTACCCCTTCTTCCAGCCTCACAGATCCCCGCTATAGCATAGTTAACTCCTTGAGTACATTCATCATTGGTTCCTCCTCAACATTATCATACTATGAATCCAATGTGATTCATCTACCAGATTTAAACCATCCATATTATCATAACACATTCAGTGAACTCACGTCATCTTATAATCTCCCATTGATCTGATGCTCAAGTCCCTCATAAAAAATCTCTTCAACTGACATTAGTAATTTCAGTGAATTCAATTATTCTTCCTAAATATAAGATTCATATTTTTGGTGTACTATCTCCATATAGTCCATCATGTGTATCTTTTATTGAATGAACAACTATAAATCACAACACATGAACCAAAAAAATAGTTATCACAACAATACAAAAAAAGATCACTATGAGTTTCTCTATGTGGTGCCTTCATTATAGGCATGGGGCTCAATCATCATTAAGGGATATATAGGGATCACTATGGGTGTTAGAATATAGGCATGTGGAGAACTGTTGTACTTATATCATCATGGGGTCACACTTTCAAGAGTTCTATAGGGATCTACCATGCTCATTCCATAGAGAACGCACTCCAACATGATATGGTGTTGATCATTGTAATGAAAGGAATGAAAACATTCTGTAGAACATATTTGTAAGGAAATAATCATGGACATAGATGATATAACTATAATGAATAAGGTAATAACAAAATTATTATTATGATTTGATGAAGTAAACAAAAGTTCCATTGAGTCTTTAACATCATGGTCTTCGTGGGTCATTAATATGCAATAAAATTGATATAGTGAGTGTTTTTCAATCCTTGTGAGGTGGGATGAGGCTTAACCCACTAAGAAGGTATGGTCTGAATTTTTTGGGTAATTGTAATCCTTTTTAACTAATTTAGATAGATATAATCATATTTGTATTTACTATAATTATAAATATAACTATAATTTCAATTTAATATTATTTTAGCATTAAATTATATATACATAATTATATTTTTTATTACCAATAATACATTATTATATAGGTATTTATAAAAATAGATTTATATCAGAATAATTATAAATATATTTATACTTCTTGTATAAATATAATTATGTTTATAATTTTATTTTAATTAACTATAATTAAAAATTTAATTATATTTAAAGTCATAATGATTTTATTATCAATTAATGGAATATATATATATATAAACATAATTATATTTTATATAAATATTAAATTATTTTGTGTATTCATATAAATGTATATTTATAATTGTCATTATAATTACATAAATAAATTCTTGTTTGTTATAGTTATAAACAAAAACATAATTATTATTTTATTATAATTTCAAATAATGATATAATCCAATTTATTTTTATTATGAATAGAAGTTTATTTTCATTTTCTATATAAAATGAAATATATTTTTTCATGATCCTCATTATAGCTTTCATGTCATCTCCTTTAGGGTCCTTTGACCCACATCCTGATGGGCCTTTGGCCATCATGATTAGGGTCTTTCAGGTTATAAATAAAAAAATATAACTTAAGTTGGTGATTTGCATTCCATGTTGGGATTAATGAGGCTTAACCCAATACGGTGTTAAGGTCTGTCTATTCTTTTGTGCTTTATAATCCCTTCTACATTATATATATAATATAATATTATATATTATATTAATTATAATAAAATCTTATTATATTTATACTTAATTTTATAATATTATCAATATATTTCTAATTGTTATATTTATACATAAAATTATATAATGTTTATAATTTATTATTTGATAAAAATTTTAATATATAGTCGCAATCTATAATTTTATTTTTCTAATGATACATCTTTTTAATTATATTGGGTAAAACCCCTTATAAGACCAGAAGGCCTTGAGACACTATGAATTTAGAATTACAGGTCTTATAATACTAGGGGTTAACTCTTTACAGCTTTACTAGGCCAACTACTCTGAAACAACCACTCCCCATCTCATATTCATGTTCACACCTAACTCACCCCGAGAAGCTCCTATCAGCTTGTAGTTCACTGTGAGGAGCTATATCAGCATATGGTGTGTTCATCATATCCCTACAAAAACATTAGGTCTGTTTATCTCCTCATAGTAACTTATTATTTTCTTATCCATCATCTTATTGTTGATCTAGTATATGTGTGAACTTGATCTCTTCCATAGCATTGAGGCCATGTGGCTCGTGATGATCTGAAGGCCTGTTGGACCAGGCCTAATTGTTTTTGTCATAAATCCAATTTAAGTTTAATGTAATCCTATTATTAATTTTTTATATTTTTTTATTAAAATATAATTATATTCACAATAATGTATTTTATATTTTTATATAAAAATATATTACAAAATTATGATTATATTAATATAATTATAATTTTCATAAAATAAATTGTAAATATAATAAAAATATAAAAACTGTTATATTTAAAATAAAAATACATATAAATATAAATATATTTTATATATTAATATAATAAATTAAACTATATTAATAATAAATATATATATATAATTGTATAATTTAACTTTTTTGGAAATAATTTTTAAATATCTTTTCATTCAATAACTATTAAATTTATTACATTTATTATATTATAAATTTTGTATATTATGAATTTTATATATTTATATATTTATAAATGGAAATATATTCATTGAATTTAAAACATAATAAATTTTATTTTTTATATATTATATATAATTACATATTGAACCCTCACATGTAGTGTGGCTCCATCAAATGGTTTCCTACAGCTTTAGGTTCTCTCAAGGTAAATGCAGATGCTGGAATGCATGATGGTTTATTATTGTTCTATGGTAAATCATCTGTGTTTACTGAAGGTCACTTATTATAGACTTTCATTCCACAATCATGGAAATTGAGATTCTTACTATTGTGAAGGATTTGGTTATCCTTTTTAGTTAGTCATTTGTCCTTTATCATATATAGAAGGATTTGTTTATTAAATATAATATGAAAATCATTATTAAATCACATTCAGCATTGAAGGTTGGATGAAAAAAAATTTAGTCCCATTTCTCATTATATCCAGCTATTGGAATCATAAGATTCATATTTCAAGTTATCTTTAATTGGAAGACAATGGATTCATTGGGTTAATTTCATACTTCATTAAGATTCCAGTAGGAATTTATTCATTTTCTTCAATCCTTAACATTGGATATTTCTTTCATTTCCTCTTGTTATTTACAATAAAATCCCTTAGGATTTCCAAAAAATACAATTATATTTAATTTATTTTTTGTTTTAATTTGATATCACATGGATTGAACTTAATAAAAATTGAAATTTATAAAATAATTTTATTGGTTTTTAGAAGGAAATACACATTCAATTTTCTTTCAAACATGGTGTGAGCTATGATCTAATCTACAATATTTTATATATATATGTCAATATAATTAGAAACCGTAACACCACATGTCCCAATTTTGTAAATATATCCTAACTACTTCCCTATAAATAAATACATTTAAATGAAAAACTATATCAATTTTTTCTAATAAAGTTCTTCATTTTCCACTCAATGGCTATTTTAATCGACACAAAAAATATTCTGACAATAGAATTGTTGATTATATATTTTTTAATACTAATATCACATGAATATTTTTTCTCCATCTCTGGCTAAATATTTTTCATTGTGATTAGAATTGAATAAGTTGATTATTTTACATGCCTAATAATAAATTTTATTCCATTTATTAGATTTGATGTTAAATTTTCAAAAAAAAACCCTATTCAATTTTATTTATGTGAAAATTAATGTAAAATATTAAATTTTTTAAATTTTATATTTAATTTTTTTATGTCGATCGTAATTTATGATCTTATCCAAATTATTTTATCAAAAATAATTTATATAAATTTCGTATAAATGATGATCTATATTTCATTATCTAAAATGGGTAATTAATTTCATATTATATTATATCTATAACACCCTTAGTTAAATTATGAGACATGATAATCTTTTTAATAAAAAATTAACATTTTAAATTGATGATAATTGTGTGAAATAATAATTCAATAGAAAATATTTTACGGAATGTATAGAAATTTCTCCTATGATTATTACATCTTTGACAAATATTGTTTCATGAATTTATTGGTAATTTCAAATTATATTTTAATAGTTATATATATTTTGATTTTAATTATTTGTTTTATTATTAAACAAATATCCCTCGAAATGATCACTTGAATATTATTGAAATACGTTTCATAGACTCATATACACTTATTTTCCCACTGGGTAAACCATTTTTTTCACTAATATATTATTTTGTAGGATAATAATTTTTTATAATTTATCATATCAAAAATATGTGTTTGAAAATTATTTTTTGAATTTCATGATGTACATAAATTTATTATGGTATGCTCTTCTACACTTAGGATCCTTGATCCAATGATTGAACATATATTGAATGGTTTCAAATATCATGATTACTATATATAGATGAAAACATTTATTCTATTGTCTATTCATGTTATCTAAGACAATAGGATGGGTGACTCATAATCATAATATTGAGTTAATTTTTTAAACCCATTTATTGTAAATCGATTAATCTCAGTCTGTTACCAGTGTTTTATGATATATTTATAATATTATTTTAAGAATAATAGATATATATCATATTTACATTCATTAAAATTATGATTCATACTACAATTCACATAAT
The DNA here is from genome assembly GCA_963277665.1 of Viscum album. Lineage (NCBI taxonomy): Eukaryota > Viridiplantae > Streptophyta > Magnoliopsida > Santalales > Viscaceae > Viscum > Viscum album. The sequence goes on from OY728122.1 coordinate 1,627,320,286, forward strand.
GAGTTTGATATAAAATTATGGAATTTTTTAAAGACATATTTACATAATTTAAAAATATAATTTTAAATTGAATGGTAATGTAAGAAATTAATGTTGACTCAATGGTAACATTATTGAGTATTGAATTAGAGAAGAAATGATTTAATTATATAGTGAGTACCTAAATTTTTTGAATAATATTTTGTTGATTCTCATAACCATTAATTTGATTTAGATGGTAAAAATGTACAGTGCAATTTATTTAAAACAATTGTACTACTTTTTAAACCAGATAAAATCATGGAATGTTAATGTATAAATACTAAATAAGACTCATGGATTAAATTAATGGGTTTTATATTCGGTAATTATATGAATTATTTATTAAAGACATCAAAAATATCATTAATATTAAGGTGTTAATATATTAACATAACAAAAGGTAATGTACAAAAAGGAAAATATGAGAGTATTAGTTATTATATAAAATATAAAATGGGAAAAGGAAAACCAATATATACTAAACAACTCAGAAAGGTTTTAAGAGTGTATATATACTCACATGGATGGATTTTTTGAATATTAATATTAATATAGTTTAATGTTATATCATAAAAACATAATAAATATTTTATTTATCCTTTTCACAAATATATGTCTGATAAGATAAAATTTATCCTTGATTTCATTACGAAATGGATCAATGGTTTGATATAAGTCATTTTTTATCAGTAAATTCTTACAGAAGATGTATCATTACTTATTTCACACTCTATTATAAATAGAATGATAATCAGAGAATAGTGAAAATAATATAGTGAATTTTATGACTTAATCAAATCATGTATCTAGTTTTAATAATATAAATCCCTTTTATACCAAAATTTTCTTTTATGGGGTAATTAATCCAATTTGGGAATTTTATAATTTGGTGTTTATCATGCAATTATTTGGTTGTATGTGGATTGGGAATGACAATGGGGTTTGAATTAATAAACAAGGATTAACATAATACAATCTTAATAATAAAGGGTATGAAGATAAAAGTTGCATTTTTTTATAGTAGAGGATCAAAAATATGTCTATTTATTAAATCGAACACCCAAAATTAGTTAATTGTTCTATTTTAATATAAAATAATTTAATGGGAAAATTAACCAAGGGGACTTTATTAAAGGATGTCCTTTGTGGTGTGCCCTCACTTCAAGATACATCCATAGGATGGGTAGATTCATTAGCATACAGGATGATTGAGAACATTCTGACGATTGTGGCGCAGCAAAGGGAACCTAGTTCAGTGGATGGGGTCTCAGTGGTGGATCATTAGGGAAATGTTCTTCAAGAAATTTTCTCTATGGTGTCTCGATTCAGGCATGAAAATCCGATGCTCAGTTTTTTTAAAGTCTTCATTGATTCATGGGGTCTCCAACAATCATCAGTAGTTTTCGTGCTTTCTAGGGTGTTCTTTTCTGTTCATTTGTTCCCAATGGAATATTTTGTGGCTGTATGCACTCATGAAGATAAATGATCCATATCCTAGAAGCACTCTTTATCCCGTTGGTCCTACAATTGTCACTTCGGTAGAGAATCGCCTTCATAGGTGGTCTGGCTATGTCCCCTGAGGCTTCATCTTCCCTGCCATAATCTGGTGATCCTGAGGAAGGTGGGTGATTCCATGGGCTCCAACATATGATCTGATGCGGATAACAGATGACTTCAAGAGGAATTTAATCCCCACATATGTGTGGAAATGGACCTCTCAGCGGACTGTCCCTCCTGAATCCTTCTGAGATATGACACCGGTTTAAAATGGTGGTAACGACTCTTTTACAAGTATCATTCAAGGTTTTGTCAATTATGTTGTTTACACAACCATTATACAACAGTAAGTAGGTTGAAGCATTCGGCGATGAGTTTTTCATGTGCTGGTGCTCAGGCTGAGAAGTCCAGGGGTTCGTTGCATCCATCGGTAGAGCAGCTATCCCTAGGGATGATGCGACCGAACATTGATACCATTAGGACAAATATTTCAAATGTGAATTCCCTCAGTGGTCCCCATGTGTCAGAGACGGTTTTGAAATCTTCTAATTAATCGGTAGTGATCATCCATTTGTGGGACATGGGATCATAGCATGTGGATCTCCTGTCCTTATCTCCCATCTCCATATCAGAGTCTTTCCCTTGGGATGCCATTTATTCTCCCATATGGGACTTTGGGTTATCTTACGAATATTTCTATCTTCTTTCCTTCATCACCTTGGGGATCCACCAATCATAATCATCACCTCCCTCATACATTCGTATGTAATCATAGTAATCAATAGATCTTATACCACATTCTCTGATTAAAAATCTAGTGTTGAACGTATATGATGAACCACATAAGGATCTGCTTCCGAAGGGAGTCGTGAGGGGGTTTCAGACTTCCTGGACCTCTCCGCAACACACTCTCTTAGTTTCTCTACTGCATGGGTAACTGTAGGAGAACCCTCTGCACACCCTTTCGACCAACAGATTTTCTCTTCTAGAGGTTACCAATGGATTGTTCATGAAGAAGATTCATACACAAAATATGAGCATTCCTTTGAATGATTAGTCAACTACTTTTACTCTCTCTTAGTTGAAGAAAATGGGTGGGATAAATTTTTTATCTCTAACTAATGGATCTTGCAATATGGGATGGAGGGGGTTACACTAATGTTTCTTCTACTCATCTAGAAAGCATATGGCATAAGGCCCCATGAAAATAGTGACTTTGGGGCCTATGAATCTTGAATCCATCAATCATATATTATGTTCATTCATGAACCAAACTGAATCATGTAAGCTCTTAATTTTTTTAGGAAAATGGGTTATCCACTATCTATGCATGAGTACCCAAAGAATTCATATATATAGATTTTCTGAAAAAAAATCATATCTCGGAAGATCTATTGATTCTATCGTCCCAGTGTATAGATATCAAGGCAAAATTTAATGGAATTGTGGTTTTTGTCCTTTGTTTATGGGAGAACTAATTCTCAAGAGCATATAAACCTGTAGAATCATTTGGAGTGATTACGAACTGACACACTCTCATGGTTTGTGGTAGGATATATCAACATGATTGTGAATGCCTTAGAAAATAAAGGGGGTTTGGTCACCTCAAATTACAACATACATGATTTCATGAACATTATATCATTAGAAGGACTATTAAACCTAGAGTTAACTGGCCATAAGTTAAACTGGTGAAATAAAACAAATGGTCAAAATCGTATATGGAGTCAGCTGGACTGGTGTCTTACAAACATATTAGGTGTAGACCACTAAAAAAACGATGGTTACACATGTACCTTGTGCCCTCTCGGACCATGAAACTATTCTTTTTGAACTTATGAGGGAGGCCCCGCTAATCCATTCTTTCCATTATAATAATATGTGGCACTAGGAGTCGAGCTTCTTATCTATGGTTAATGATTCATGAATCTGAGAGGAGGATATGAGAGCCTGTGTGGCTTGGATAACTATCTAAAATGGATCAAGGAGGACTTCAAACACTGATCGTCAAATCGTCCTAATGAAAACTATGGGGTGGAGCGTATCCACATTGACATAAATAGATTATAAGAGGTTCTTCAGGACATGTGGTTTGATAATAACATCATTCTTCTATGTGATAAGTGAGTGCTTCTGGTGGATAAACAACTAGATATTGAAAAGGAATACAAGAGGAGGTCTTATGTTAAATGGAAGAGGGAGGGAAATCACAACAGTGCTTTCTTCCATGCATTCTTGAAGGAGAAGAGATGATTAAAAAATCAGCATCAACTTGGGGAATGGTCTCTTCAACTATGACAAGGAGGGGATGGGGAAGATGGAACTAGAGCACATTAAAGTTATATTAGTCTACCAGGTTCCACCATTATATGAAAGATCTCAGGGGGGACACGATAGAGGAGGACATTGTGGTATGAATGCCTCGCCTAGTGGAGTGTTCTTATATTACCCTTTTTCCATCTCTCCCTCTGGACGAGGAGATCAAGGAAATAGTTTTCAAGATTCAACGATATAGTGCAACATGGCTAGACGGGTTCCCAGGGTATTTAGTTGTGGTGTCTTGGGAGTTGGTTGGTTCACATGTCATGGAAGAAATCGATGATTATTTTTTGTGGTGGTCCCTTGAATAGAATGTTTTGTTCCTATATAATTGTACTTATTCCCAAAAAAATAGGATCCCACGAACATTGGACACTATCCACCTATTTTCTTGTATAATGTATCTTACAAGATTTTTGCCTCCCTTATTATAACACGGTTGATCAGGGTCCTCCCACGGTTGGTATCATGGTAGAAACCCTACTTTATCGAGGAAAGAGAATCTAGGGGTGGTAGGGATTTCTAGAGAGTTGGTTAATGACATCAATATAAGGTAATTTGGATCCAATGTAATGTTTCAAGTGAATATGGATAAATATTATGATAAATTTGAATGGAGCTTCATCATCCATTTGATGCGTAGGTTTGGTTTTCAGGAGTGGTTTGAGGCCTTTGTTTCAGGTGATTCTCCTCACCATGACTCTCTATTTCAATGATGGGTAGGTACTTCAGTTTCCTCAAATTAGTATGTGGGGATCAATATGGGGACCCCATATCTCCAAGCCTCTTCATCTTGGACCAAGAAGATTTATCCCAAAATATATGTAGAGGATTATAAAATGAAAAGCTGGACTTATACTATAGCATGTGAAGATTGGAGAGTGTCTTCCATTTAGTGTGTGTAGATGGCATCTTAATCCTCACCAATGGAAGGTGGATATCACTAATTAACCTCATGTAACTCATTAATACATATGAGTGTTTGTGTGGGTAGGAGATTAATAACTTGAAAATCCATGTCTTCAACTCCAATAGATGTCCTCGTGGGAGTTGTAGGGGCATTCAAGACATCATGGGCTGTCAAACAAAGCAGATGATGGTGCTTTACTTGGGTTTCTCACTCTCTTATGGTCACAATCAAAATTATTACTTAGAGGATATAATCAATCAGCTGGTGGGAAGGATCACCATTTAAAAAAAAGGTTATTTCGTTTAATGGTATCATAACACTAGTCAATAGTGTTTTAACGTCTATTTGAAAGCATGCTTTTTCATTTCTCAATACTCCCATAGGAGTTATCATGCAGATTGAAAAAAACATAACCTCCTTTCTCTGGGAAGCCAATCAGGTGGGCCATTGCTGCTGTGCCTCCTGGAACTACATGGCCAGAACTATATCCGAGGGATGGGTTGGTCTCCGTATCATCAATGAAACATTTCATGGCATGCAAGGCTTACAATAATGAGATATTTTTTTTTTGAGAATACTTGGGGGAAATTTTCTTCAAGAATCAATATGGTATGTAATAGGGGATATCCACTGGAATTTTTTTCTCAACATTCGTTTTTGGATCGATGCCTGACATCCCACCTCGAGGTCCTCTCAGGTTCATCTTGGTGGATCATTGGAAAATGAGAGGATAGCGTTTGGAAGGTTATCTAGGTGGGTGTGATGTTGGATTACACCAGTTTCCCTCACCCTGAGATCTCCATCATGGAAGCGTATATCCACCCTCGCACCATTCAGTCATTCCTCAATCTTGGTCCTGTTAAGGCTTTTGAAGGCATTATGTTGATTGAAGAACTGGATAAATGTTGTGTCATAGGATCTTCTTCGGGAAAGTTTATCATGAAATATTATAGTGATCTCATGCATGTAGAGATTCCTCACAACAAGTTGTCCTCCAATGTTTCCTATAAGTAGATCCCCACAAAAATGAATTTCCTCACTTGATGTACATGGAATAGGGCGCTTCCAACAGATGAAAATGTTAAATGTAAGGGTATCACCCTGGAATCATGATGATTTTGCTACAAGAATCGGAAAAATGAAACAACTCTCCACCTCTTCTTCTAAAGCAGATGGGCCCATCTTCTCTGGTCCTTATTCTCCCCCATCCCTAATTTATTAATTAACATCCCCCACTTAAGGGATTACAGGGATCTGGGTTTCAATGAGTTGAAAGGAGGGCCATAGAGTGGAGGGTGTGAGCTATTTTCATCCCTTAATTATTCAAGACGTTATGGGAGGCTCACAATCACGTTAGTCTGGGAAATAAGATACCATATTTGTTACTAGAGATGTGAGTTAAATCTATGATATTTTAGCATGGATAACTACTTAAAGGGAACCAAATATCAGTTGTGTAATGCAACCTATTTAACATACCTTTCACTCCTCTATGGAAGGAGGGTCACTGGATTAAGTGGGCTTGACTGCTAGGTGTCCATAAGTTGACTGTAGATGGATCCCTCATGGAGGGTGATGAGGGGTGGAGGTGTTATTCATGAATCTCAGGGCTCAGTCCTTCTAGGATTCAACGCATTCTACAGCCCAAGATCTTCTTCAGGTGAGAAATTTAAGGCTCTTTTATCTAGTATAACAATATATAGAGAATATGGTTTTGAGGTGGCAGAAATTAAGTCTGATTCCAAGATTTTAGTGAGATCTTTACAAGGTAGATATGATGTGTTCTTGAAAATGGTGGATCTGGTTTGTAGGTGTTCTGTAGAGACCATCTTTGGGTAGAATATTCAACAGATTTGGAGAGAAGACAACTTTTTGGCCGACATTATTTCTCTAAAGGGAAGCGCGGCTGGGTAACATGTCATCTATGATAGCTTGGGATCTCCCTCTTGAATGTATGACAGCTAACCAAGGGAATGTACTTAGTTTAAATCACTTCTGACCTCCTTTTATTGTTCCCTCAGTTACTTCCTGTTTAATAAAAGTAGTGGAACCACTTAAAGGAAATAATATAAAAATGGGTTAAGTATTGAAATATAGAAAAAATGAGAGATAATGGTTATTAATAAGAAAATTTTAATAATTATAGTAATATTTAGAATGTAAATATTTTTATATTACATTGTTTTAGGTTATTTATTTGTTATATATAGTATTATTGTTAAATAAATTTTATATCTATTTTTTTGGTAAATACCCGGACCCTTGTCACAGAGAGATGGTTCCTTACATTATAACATTGGTACTAAGAATATTCAATCACATCCCAAAGGACCTAATAGTTTAATAGAATTAGAAAACTAGATAAAAACATAAATATTACTTTACAACGAGAAAGGAAATAAAACATAGTAACTCCATTAGAAACAAACCTGTTATTTTATATTTCCCCAATATGTCAATCAAAATATACATCTTGTAATCTTGGGGAAGAATAAAATAAAATAAAGGGGAGATCTAAAATAATCATTAAAGATAAGAATAAAAATGAAACTATCATAAAAAATAAATAAAAATAATTCAAGATTATTAACTAAAAAATATTCCATTGAATCATAATCATGAGCATAATATGGTTTGAAAAAATTATGATCAAATAATTCCATATTAATAATTCAGATGTTCTAAAATACATAGACATGAATATTTTACTATTTTAATTATCACATGGTATCAATGAATTATATCATAATGAAGGAATAGATAATGTGGGATGACTAAAACATACCATGATGGCCTCAACCAAGAAGTCTACAAAAATTGGTAAGGCCTTGGCCAAACCCAAATATTGTTTGTCACATGAGACATATAGATGAATTGAGGGGGTATATCAGGCCCTTCCAATCACACACTAAGTCCAATTAATTCCTTTTGTGAAAGGGTTGAAATGTAATCAACAAATGGATCCATGTAGAGTCTAGCACATGAAATAACTTTCCCCAAATAGTAAACATAATCACAAAACCATCCAGTGTAGTATGATGAATGGTATAAAAATAGAACATCCATATTCAAAAAAATCTTAAATAGTTCAATAAAATCTTGTAGATGGTGTCATATGTGATCAAACTCAATTAAGAATTGTACCCCAAAATGGGTGTTGACATAGATGATAAATACTCTAACAATGTTATTGAGAAATTGTTTAGATAAATAACACTGTAAATTGAAATCATTATTTAAAAAGATTCACAATTATAAAAGGGATTTTTTTATATAACCTTCTATAATTGTAATGGATTACTCAAGATATGATGTCTTCAAGATATAATTAATTTCTTCTTATACAATATAAATAAAAATAAAATTCATTAATAAAAGATTTTTTACTTGAAAAGAGGGTTTGTAAAAATAATGTACTTTACCAATATCATATCAATGAAGAGAGAATTAATTAAATATATGGAATATTATATTTAACTATAATGAGACATAATAAAAATAATATAATAAAAATTAATTTCATAAATAATCTTTTTTATGGTATAATCAATGAATTTGAAGTTTAAACCAAAGAATATAATTTGGATTTAGAATCCCCTTACTCCTCATTAATCAGTTAGAACCACATCTCACATAAATGTAATGATAATTAAATAAATAATTAAATTAAAAGAAGATACAGAGTGTCATGATCAGATATATTAATCTTCATTATGTACACCACACACAGGAAATAAGGTTTTAATAAATTATATTACTCATAGAAGTAAAAGTATAATGAGAACCCCTAATGTTTGAAAACATTTCACACTATTACTTAATATCCTTTATAATTAAATTATATCCATTAAATAATTAATTATGAACATATTAAAATATAATTTATTTATTAAAAAAAATTTCATTTTCATTTATGGCCATTTCTTTGAGTTATAATGTTTAATTTTGTGGTTCTAGGAGCATTCGTTCCATGGTTTTATGGTCAATTCCCTTTAGTAAAATATAGAAGTTCTTGTAAAATGGGAATAAATTCTTCAATAGTTAAATAATTTTGTATTAATGAAATTTTGAATCATTAAATGGTGTCATATTTCTATTTTTATATTATATGATTTTGATTTATTAGAAAGTGATGATGAAAGTGACTACCTTTAAGTTGGGGGTTTTTATGACCATTATTAACATGGGCCATTTTATTGGATATTATGTTTATATATTGTATATAGAACATTATATAATATATATTATGTATATTAAAATATCATTTACCAATAATAATTGTTTTTGTCCATCCTGTATGGAGGAAATAGAAAACGAAAACTCATTATCCACGAAGGTGGTGAATCAACACATAACGTATACTGGTTTAATTTTTAAAACAAAATGATAGTAGATGGGATTTAATGAAGGATAATAATTTGGAATAAGAAAATTACAGTATAAATGTGAATCCAGAGTTACCATTACAATTTATATGGGGGAAGATAATAGTGGATAAGTAAATAAAAAAATTAATGGATATAGAAGCATAATTTTACTTCTTGAATATCGTCTCCCTAGGAACCTCATTAAGACACTTGGATTTGGTATTTTTGTAATACTAGTAGGCCTTGGACGTGTGTATGATACTTGGTAAAGGTTTTGGGAAAATAATATACAATATTAAAAGAATTTATATTTTGGGGAAATGGTGTGGTGATGAGTGGTATTTAGAGTGAAGGAGGTGCGTTTTTTCTCAGGACAATAAATAGTGTTGATTCCCATGAATAAATATAGTGACTTTAGAATGTTATTTATAAATAATGGGTTTTCACATCTTTCAATGAAATATAATTCTTTTATATGTATTATTATGATAAATACCATAAATTAATGTACTTAACTATTCATAAAAAAATCAACAGCTTTAGAAAAAACCCAAAAAAATCACTATGACCATTTATCAGTAAATATATTTCAAAAAAAATTTCCATTTTATGAAAATAATAATATATATTTTAGAAATATAATATATAAATAAAATCATTATTTATTCTAAAAATATTTATTTTAATTTTATAACTCATTTTACAACACATTAAAAGGTTTAATGTGATCTCAAAAAATTATATTATAATTATAATGATAGAAAATATTATTTTTTGAATCTAATTTCTGAAATAAAACATTCCTTTAAATAATTATAGAAATTATGAAATTTTAATTATATATTTACATTTAAAAAAATTCCAACACTTCTTTTATCATTTTCAAAAAAATTATTTACATACTCCATCGTGTGAATATATCATATATTTTTTTATTAGATATCTAAATTTTATTTATACATTCATAAGTGAGGCTATTATTCTAATTTTTGGATTTCTATTTCTAATATTCAATTTACAATTCAAATTTTCATGTTAATTTTTAAAACTATATCATGAATCTGTTGAGCTCGTTGTTGGCTGGAACGTAAGATATTAATGATGCTAAATTTAAAAATATAAACACCATAAAATGTTGGGGTGTTAAATTCTCCACTCCTTCAATAAAATTCATCCTTTCAAATTAAATTATTAATTTAAAATTAAATGTTCTATACTTGAAAATCATTTTTTTGGGAAAACCACTTAATAATTTGGGTTCATAAAACATCCACTTAATAAGAGGAAAATGGTAATGGGAAGGTCCCCACAAAATTGGGCTTTTAAATAGGGCAACATTAGATGAAATCGAATATATAGGCATTGAATAAAAATATAACAAGAAGATTATTATAGACAGTGATATAGAAAATGGCCAATAGAAATTTAGCCATCATGAATAAATAAATTCATGATCAGTTAAAAGACCATTTTTTTATCATTTGGAAAAGACAATAGATAACATTTTTGTTCCAATTTTGTTTCCTATGACTTTCGGGATTTTTTACCTACCAGATATAGAACATGTGAAATTAAACATACATGATTTAATTGAACATTATTAGAATAATCCCTTCAATTTATGCGTTTTTTCTTTTTCCAAATAATTTCATACACCTATAGATGGATATTGAATTCTAATATTTCATTCTTGAATCACTTTTAACGAATCACAATGTCCTATTGTTATTTATTTATCATAAAAATATTTATCAAAACCAAAATTGATATAATATGTTATACATTATTTTAAAAAATAATTCATACATAAAAAATAATATACAAATTTCAACATAATCAATTTTATAAGTAGTTACCTTAATAATCATTAAAAATGCATTTTTCTAAATACTGATTCAAAAAAATTAGAAAGAAGGTCATTAAATTTCCATCATCAGCATAACATTCCCCCGAAAAAATAAAATTTATATCTTATTATCACATACCATATATATTTATAATTTGATCATCCTAAAACCTTAATGAAAACATGAATTATTCAAAAAAATAAAATCCCACGTCGTCAATTATATTCCTTATATCCAAAAAATATAGTAAATCATTGAAAGATAACAAAAAAACTAACTTAATGGTCAATAATATTCCATAAACATCCATTTTTCATTATTATCTCATCACAAAGAGCATAAATAGGGTTATCATTCCAAAACCTTGTCTTCTCCAAAAGATCAACATACAATAGAATCGACTTTCTTGATTACTGGTGTGAGACATCACATCCTCCCAATTGCTTAAATAACAATTATTATAGTACAATCCTTATATATATCATGACCATTATAATCAGACAATTATTATAATAATGTGAAAATGAATTAATTCATTAAGCCAAACACAGATATATTAATTATTCATATTCATCTGTGGTAGTAGTATAACTTTTCCATGATCCATCAGCCTTTTTTGTATGTTCCTTTGACACAGGAGACATTGATTTTCAAAGTGTTACATATCCTTGCAGTTGAATTATTATACATTTGAAATATTTTTATTACTACCGTAATGAAAATCACAGTGGAATTTATATTTACACTTTTAGTAAGATACCATTCATTTTAAGAAGGTACTATGGTGTTTCTATCTACAAGTATCACTTGTGGGAAAATTATTCATTCTATTATTAATCAATCAATATTTTTCATAGTATTAATTTTTTTTACCATGATTATTAATGAATTCATAATACATATATAAATATGCATTTTTCTCATTAGAATAATATATTATTTCCACACGAGGTAATAATGATTGGGAGACATGTTACCTTTGAAATATTTGAATAATAAAATATAATATTTGATTATTCTTACGCTTTGATTCATGTGCATTGATCTGGTTCTCATTCCTTATTCTATAAAACATTTCTAAATAATGAAATTGTAATAGACGGAACCCTCATTGTCTCTAAATTTTTCAAATCCTGATCTTGGTTGTATTATGGGGACTATCGGTGACTCGTTGGGAAGTTTTCCCAATTTCTGGTTGAACGAATGGTGGACCCGATGGGCATCGATGGCACCGTTGGGAATCGGTGGCACTAATCGGAATCAAAGCCAAACCTCCCAATTCTTGGGAATTAGTTCCATGATTTTAGTGAAATACCCATTAGTGAGTCATTTCACGCTTCTCTAGCACTTTCCAGTTTCAATCCATTGTCATTACTTTTAATGTAAAAGTTATTTAAATAAATTTTAAAGAAAGATATATTAAATACTATTAGAGTGGAGAGACCAATGACTTACCAAAAAACTGTCTTTTTTATCAGTTTCACACCCTTTGTCTTGTTTCCAGTTATGCCCCTAATATGTGTTTTTTCTCGGCTTAAATGTCACCTATCAACTAACATCCATCCACTTTTCTATCTCTACCATTTCTGAGGGGAATTATTAAGTATAAATTAATTATATCTTGTGAAAATGTCAAGCCATGTGTTTAATCCACAATTTGAAATTTATGTACTTCGATTTGGTCTATCGTATTTTAGGATCTTGCGTCTTATTAAGTTGAGATCCTCTCTTCTTCTTTCTTTTCGTTTTTCTATGTGCACCATGAGTATTCCTCTTGAGATGAATCGTGTGCCTGTTATAGAGACCATTCCACTCTACCTTATATTTATTCTTACTAGTCCTGACATCCCCTATTCTTGCCACAATGATAAAACATCGATCCATGATTATCCATGTAGGGGTTCCTCCTTCATCTCGCTTTACTATGCATCAAGCAGGGTGGGTATGATGATGTTCACTCAGGACGTAGATGAAACCAACTGTAACGCTCAAAATAAATGGAATTTTATAGAATGAAGGGGGTGGGTAATATGATGATGTTCTTGTTTTTAACATTAATTTTTATGTAGTTAATTGTATGGACACATGTCCACTGAAAATCATAGTCGTTGGTGGTCCTTTCTTGTGCACTAATGAAGATCTATTTTCTGGATGACTTCATGATTAAATGATTGTAACTTGGAAACTGATTAATCAAATAAACAAGGTTGATTATATGGATGACTGATGAAAACAAACCCATGTGTGATCACCATATTTAACCAAACAGAAATAAGGAACTTAATGAATACTATTGGATAAATCTGAATAATTGATTACTTGGTTCGGTTGATATGCAAGATTATTCTATTTGATGATTTTTGGGGTGACGTAGATGGGAATGGAATCTCGGGTTGATAGGTTGGTGTTTTATGTGTTTTAGGCCATGAAGATCTAGCAGTAAATGTTCTGGACCCAAAAGGATTGGTCTTGTTTTGGTTCCATTACTTTGAGGGATCTCATGGGATCCAATTTTGATGTTGTCATTTAGAAGAGAACCAAGAAAGAATAATTAAACGCCTGCTTGGATGTTTTCCTTCAATTTTTGTTTTGGATTGTGTTTATTAATGTTAGTTTCTCAGTAGTGATGGAATATATAAATGTAATCACTTGAACATGATAACAAAAACAGGTACAATGGGAAACTATATTCAAGAAATGGGTTGTGCTCTGGTTGTGGTTGTTGTGTACTTGTTCATATAGGGGTAGTAGAAAGAGTGGTTGTGTGTGGGGTGGTTTTTGGATTCAAGACCCTTAGGTTGGAATGAGTTCTTAATTACCTATATGTATAAAATTTAGTTCTTGTGTTGCTTATTTTCACCTAACCCATGTTGATCACCTCTTTCCGAACACCCTCATTTCATGGGTGATGGTGTTTTTCCTAACATTCCCATGAGTGGATAGTAATTTCTCCTTTTTTCTCCCTCTACCTGGTAGATGAAGGCTCATTAAGTAGTCTATGATAGCCTAAGGTACATTATGGCCTAAAAATTATTAGGTAGGTGTGTTTTGGTGGATTGGGCCTGGTGTGTGAAAGCAGGTTAGTTTCCAAAGTTTCTTTGGGATGAAGCCTAGGTGTCTTCAGGAAAGAAGTGTGGTTACGGTGGCCCTTGTGTCTACAGGACTGATCTATGTTTCTGGTATCCTTGGAGTTTGTGATTAGGATAATATTGTGGTTGAGATGGTCTATATGGTTGTTCTAGGGGGGACAGTGGGACTACATTGGGATTTTGGGGGAGTTTTGATGTGTAGGATGTTCTAAATAACCAGCGGGAAAGTAGTGCGTGGTAACCAAATATCTCTGTGCTATTACTATTATTTTACCTGACTTGTGTTAATTGGGGAGTATGCCTTGGTGAGGATGTGAAGATAGTTTTCCTTGCTAAGTGTTTTTGTAGTCACTATTTCTCATGGGGAATTACAATGTCTCCCCACTTGGGAACGAGCGCTTTTGTTTTCCCTACTGAGAATACCTGTGTACTCACCCTTTTATAAAAATAGCTTCCAAGTTTCTATGATGATTTTGAATATCATGTTGGACCTTACTAGCTCATGCATCAATACAGTTATCATTGCTGCATTTCTTTCATTTGGTACTTTACATCATAGTTTTCTTGTACTTTGTTTCAGTTTATTTGTAACATGAAAATGGGAATGGATTCTTATAATTACTTTTATCTTTAGTTCTTGTGTCGATAGGATTTACCATCTTATCTCACAATATTGTTCTATGAAAAGTGTAATTCCATCCATATTACGTGAGATTATATACCATTGTTGCTAGTTTCCACTCCTAAGCCAATTGATGGCAGGACTCTGGGGTCATTATCTATCCTTCAACATGAAGTAGGAAGGGTGTGGAAGTTTGTTGTTTCTTCCCATATCTTGTAAAAGGTGGTCCATGATAGAATGGTATAAATTTATGATGGATGAGAGATAGGATGAAATTCATGGTTAGGCATAGTGAGTATTTCATGCGATTGTATGGAAATAGGTTTATGAAATCATGTTGTGTGAAATTTTCCCAGGATGACTAGCTAGGACACGAGATTTCATGACCCCCCTTGATCTGATGCAAGGAATCTAAAACTACTTAACGACCTAGTGAGGCTACACTGATTTTAGGGTAGAGACATAAGGAAATGTCCATTAATCATAATTACTTGTTTTCTTCTCGTTCTTGGGTGTTTTGGAATTTAAAATAAATAAAAAAGTTTTAAAAAATTAAAAGTAATATTATAAAATACATGAACATAGGAATTCATTATTTACCTTTTCATCTAATACACCCAGACATCATCCATGAGAAGTATAAATCGTTAATTCCTATCAGGTTAATCTAATTGATCAGTTGTGGGTTGATCGAGAGGAGCAGGAAGACTATTGTTAGAAGACTCTTCATGCCATATATTGAAGACTCTAGGAATGTAGGAGGGAATTGTCTTGCAAATGGAGATAGGGATCTAGATCTAGGATCTGGTGATCGATTTCAGATTGATCTAGGATATGAAAAAGTAATGGGTACTTTTTAGAAGTGAGCCAGATGTGATGGGCAGTGCATTAGTGGTGGATGTTTTATCTCAGAAACAAGAGAGAAGATGAGGTTTCATAGACTGACATTGAGATGTAGTTCATGGCGGAATTACTTTCTTCAATAATGAAGGCCGATAAGAGGAAATAACTTCTCTCCCTCTAGAAAGAGAGTTTGTTGATAAGGTTTTTGGGGATCATGTTCAAGGATATACTTCATTTTTCTCTGGACCACTTTCCATATGAGGAGTTGCGCGGGAAAGATAGTAAGAGAAGGCCATGAGACCATCTATTCAATATAGTGTTACTCCCTTCACTCTACCAATGTAAATAGAGGTTCCCAAGAAGGCTGAAGTAGTGGAGGAAATGCACACACTAAGAGGTTTTTAGTAAGAGGGGTTCTAGTTGGGTTCCTCAAAGGGAAGTTAGTTAGCATTAGGCCTCCTGTATCTGGTCCCTCAATGTTTTGTCTAGTGGGGAGCAGGCCTCAGTAGTTCCTATTCAGGTCACCAAGTCATCACCCTATCACCATGGCCCTAGGACCAAGGAACTTTTATTTTGTAATTTTTGGGAACATCCAGAGTTAGTTTCCATTTTGAGCTTAGTAAAGTGGGGGTGGACAGGTTCCGCACCAACCTTCTTAGCACCAATTTGCATCCATACCATTCTTGTAGTAGCAGCAGCCTCTGTGAGCAGACGTAGTAGGGGGAGGCTGACCTCAAGGTGATACTTAGGGATCTTTACCAGGGTGCGGTTGAGGATGCGATGGATAAATAAGGGGAAGAGATCTAGGAATGGGTAGTTTCACGCCATAGAGGTAGCGGTTCCAGCTAGGTCATAGGTTGTTCGAGGTATGATCAGTATGATTAGAACTTTTCTTCTTCCTTGTTTAATTCATGATCTTCGTACTCCTTTTTTGTACCTAGAATAGCCCAAGACATGGTTCTAGACGTGGAGAGACTTTCCATGACCTTGGTGATGAGTATGCCTGTTGGAAGTCAGACCATCCTATGTGATGTTTGCTGGGGATGCAGACTGCTGTTGGGGCAACATCACTCTAGTGGGGATGTCTTTTTGATAAAAATAAAGCCATACGATATCATCTTATGCATTTACTGGTTGTTTTCCATGCATACTATTATCAACTTCTTCCATGGAAGGTTTTGTTATCATATATGGGAGGGCAGCGTTTATCTTTGGTTGGAGAGTGGGCTTTCTAGGATGGGATCCGACATGTAGAGCCCCTTTTTTCTTTGTTAGATGAGATATAAGTATAATAAACAGACTCAGAGATGGTGGAAGTTCTAGGGATTGTTAGTGAGTTTCTAGACAACTTTCCCAAATATTTCATGACTCTACCGCCATGACATGATTTTGAGTTTGGGATATACTTACAACTTGATGCCTATCGGATTTTGATGGCTCCTTATCAGATGGAACATTTGGAATTTTAGGAGTTGCAGATTCATGTTGATGACCTAATGATGAAGGGTTTTATCCGACCAAGAGTGTCATCATGGGGTGCTCCAGTCTTGTTTTCAAAGAAGGAAGATAGAGGTCTCAAGCTGTGCATAGACTACTGAAGACTAAATCATGTGATATTAAATAACTTTTACCCCCTCCCATGGATCGATAACCATTTTGACCAGTTGAAGGGATCGGGTTGGTACTCTAAGATTGACCTGTGTTTTGGATATCACTAGTTGATGGTGAAGGAGGGTGACATCTCAAATACTGCTTTCAAGTGAAGATATGGGAACTTTGAGTTTGTGGTCATATTTTTTGGCATAAAAACACTTCATCTATGTTCATGGGGCTCATGAAATCTGTTTTCCGTGATTATCTAGACCGATTCATGGTCATTTTCATCGATGACATCAAGATATACTCTACATTAGAGGATGATCACAAAGAGCATCTAAGGAATGTTTTGGAGGTCCTCCAACACCACCATCTCTATGTAAAGATTCCGAAGCACATGTTTTGGACATGAGAGGTGAACTTCCATGGACATGTGGTGTCCCAACATGGAATATCAGTGGACCCATAAAAGTTAAAAAATATGTTTTTTGGGAAGCACCCAAGAACATGGAAGAGGTTCATAGTTTCGTAGGACTCAAATTTTACTACCAGAGGTACATACCCAACTTCTCTCGAGTAGCATGTCCTTTGACAACCATGACCATAAAAGACAAATATTTCATATGAATTTAGAAGTTCCAAGAAACTTTTTATTATCTAAAAGGGATGCTATTCAGTGCCCTAGTGTTGAGGTTACCAATGGAATGGGTATCATTTGAAGTGTTATGTGATGCTTTTGGTTTAGTCTTGGAGTTTGTTCTGATGCAGAAGTAGGGATTGATATCTTATGGGTCTAGGAAGTGATACCCTCATGAATGTAACTATTCCACTAATGGACTAAATCTTGCAGTGGTGGTGTTCGCGTTGAAGCTGTGGTGGCATTACCTCATCAGGGAATGCATTGTAGTCTTCACCGATCACAAAATATTGAGGTACATTTTCGCCCAGTAAGACCTGATCATGTGTTAATGAAGGTCAATGGAGTTTATTCAGGAATATGAGTTAGAGCTCTCCTACACCTATGTAGAGGGAAATGTGGTGGATAATTTCTTAAGCAGGAAGTCATAGAAGTATGTGGTTCGGGAGTCTGCAGATTCTTATAAACCAGTGGCGGAGTCGGTAGCTTTACATATAGACATGATAGTGGGGGATGGTAGAGGCTATCTGTTTCAATTTACAGTACAGTTTTCCTTGGTATGGTAGGTGGATGAGTCTCAGTGGGGGGACTAAGAGACCAATGTGATTTGTGATCATGTTACCCATGGTGATGCTCTATAAAGATGGTCGAGGGATAGTCATAATCGAATGTTGTTCCAAGGGATGTTGTTTGTCCTGGTGGCGATGCATGAGGGAGTTCTCACTAAGGTAAATAAATCCCCATTACAGTATATCCAAGAGTCTACAAGATATACCATGGATTGAAAGTTTAGTTTTGTTGGCCTGAAGTTATGTGGGAAGTGGTAGAGATTGTGGCAATGTGCCTTGTGTGTCAGTAGGTGAAGGCTGAACACCATGTTATTGGCAGTCTCTTGCATCCCTTAGACATTCTCATGTTGAATTGGTATGACGTCATGATGGATTTAATCACAAGAATACCTTGGGTTGAGGGGGGTTGTGATCCCATATCGGTATTGGTGAAACGATTGATGAAATAAGATCACTTCTTAGCGGATAAGGAGTCGAGCGTAGTGCATGAATTAGCAGATAACTACGTTGGTAAAGATGTGAGATTGCACAGAGTACCCAGAACCATCACTTCAGATCCGGATACACACTTTAATTCATGTGTATATAAGGGATTATAGAATGATTTTGGCACCCAACTATTCCTTTCCACTACTTTACACCCTCATATGGAGGGTTAGATAGAGAGGACCATCCTGATGTTTGAGGATATGCTATGAGCATGTGTTTTGGACTTTTACAGATCATGGGTACAACACATTCTCCATATATAATTTTACAACAATAATATATATCACTCTACCACTGTCATGGAACCATTTAAATCCTTGTACGGGAGTCCGTGTAATTTACATGTGTTCTAGACAGATGTTGGGGAGGACGATTTTCTTGGCCCAGAGGTAGTACAGAGCATGACAGAGAATGATCCACTTGTGAGTGAAATTATAATGGCATATCAGGACTGGTAGAAGTCATATGACAATCATAGGAGGAGAACCTTGGAGTTCATGTTTGGGGACCACATTTTCTTAATAGTCTCCCCTCGGCATTGGAAGCCGAGTATTGTCAATGGGATTGTGGTTTCTTCCAGGTTCATCGGACCCTTTAAGGTGTTGGGACGAGTCAGAGATGTGGCATATCACTTATCATTACCACCACCGTGGGAGAGGATCCAAAAAATATTCCATGTATCTCACCTACATTGGTATCCACATGATGACTCTCATGTTATTGATTAGGGAGAGTTGGATATCGAGGATGATGTGAAGTTTGTGGAGCGACCAATGAGAATCAAGGATCATTAGGAGAAGTTGCTTCATGGATGGACCATTCGCTTGGTTTGTGTGTTTTGGAGTCATGGGGTCCTTTATGAGGAAACCTGGGACTGGGAGGCATAGATGTGTGCCCATAAACCATAGCTGGGATGAGTTTTGATCTTTTGTTTTCCTAGTTCCTTACTTATAATGTAATGTTTGACATTTCTTGTAGTATGATAAATTTTTTCCTTGTTCTCTATTCTGTGTGAAAATTATAGACAACAGGGAGGGGAGGACCTGATCCCTAATAAATACGCATTAATTTGGATACTATTAAACATGTGAGGACGATTTAGTGTCACACAAAGAGGATAATATCTGGACATGTAGGAGGGAGCACCCTCAACCATGTGTTTGGACTGTGTGACCTTTTATACTATTTGTGTAGTCGCATGAGGAAGTGGAGTGGTAGTGATTATAAATATTTTCTGGAGAATGATGTAAGAGATATTTCCCAATATGTCAAGGTTTTCATCCATATTTCTAACAACTCTAGTGCGGTTTTACCTGGAGAGGTATCTTACGAGGTGGTTGTTCAGACCCCTCTCTTTTCGGCAGGTTAACTATTGAATTCTTGGGGGTGAGAATATTTTGAGAGGTATATGATGTAATGTCATGGAACCTCTTGGTCTATTACATTGAAAAATCTTGATGTTTGAGTTATCCTTGGGACCATCGGTGACTCATTAAGGAGTTTTACATATTTCAGTTTCAGCGAAAAATGGCACCAATCGACATCAGTGCCACACCGACTGGTGCTAGGGCATTAGTGATATGATGTCGGTGACTCACCCATCGTTGAGATATTTCCAGCTTCTCCATGACTTTCTAGTTTCACTCTCCCAACATCTCATATAACATAAAAGTGTTTTAATACCTCTTTTAATGTTATTTAATTCTCTTTTAAAAATGATATCTTGAATACCCTAAGAGTGGGGTGATGCTTAACTTACCAAAATGTGTGGTCTTTTTATCAGTTTCTCACCCTTTTACGCATTTCCAGTTACACCGCTATTATGAATTTATCATGTCTTAAGAGTAAACTATCAACTAACATTCGTCTTCTAGTCTATCTATAACACCCCAAGCTTCCACGATACATTTCCTTTTGAATAATCATAATTCTTGCATTGTACACAACCTTGAGATTCAAACACACCATGACCAATCAGACTGGCCATTATGAATAGTAATACCACTTTTTGAAATTTTATATATTTTATTTTTCAAAATGGACTTCATTTTTGAATTCTGAATATCTTAATTATCATAGGGTGAATTTTTTTACTTTTCTAAAAACATTCAATTTTTGATGAATAATGAAAATGCTAAATTTTAATTAAAAACAACTTTTTTAACCGAAATAATATATAGTGTTCAATTATACATTTGAAAGGGTTTTAAGTATAAATAGATTATATTTTTATCATTTAATATAATTTAGTTAATTGGATGTAATCTAACGACTAAACTTGACATAAACAAGTGCAATATTTTGATAGTTATTATTTCATAAAAAGACACCTTTTATTTGGACAACGAGAATTAATATTTAATTAATTTATGCCACTTATGGGTTTTGAATTAGGAAAAATGGATTCCATATTTGTAATTAGGATGTCCAAATTTTGTAAATAGGTAACTTTTATTTTTATACATTATGTATATTTACTTAAGTAAATATTTTATTTACTATGGTTAAAAGGGTAAATCCAGAAAATAAATTTAAACAAATAATATTATAGTAAAATTAAATTACCCTAACACGTGTTAAAATCCTATTTTATGATACTTGTTTGATCATGGTCATCTTTGGGTTGATTAAAGGACCCTATAGAGCCACTTGGGAGTGGTAATGACATTTTATATAAAATAATCCAATGTAAAGAGAAAAATAACCAAAGAAAATATCTTTTAGTAAAATAATTTTTATATGAGGTTATATAATTTATCAATTTGAATATAAATATCCATTATAAAGATAAAAAGTTTTCCTGCATCACGATATTTCATCTATAAATTTTAGACATAAAATAAATATATTTATATATGACACAATAATGATGTAGTATTTTCTTTATTAATGAAACAATCAAATATATTATATTATAAATATTAAAATAAATAAAATTTGAACTTTTTTTATTCCATCCATAAATTTTATATGTTAATATTACATGTTAGGCTTGATAAAATAAATTTTTTCGAAGTAATCATGCTGTTATGACTTTAGGAGAAACAAAATACAAAATAGTGTCAAAATTGACATAAAATAATTTTAAAAACATATATTATATTATTAATTGATATATATTTCTAAAAATCTATGGTTTTAGAAAAAGACATATATAATCATAGTTTTATCATTAATTAACCACTTGGGGTTCTATTTTATGTTTATAGTATGTTTATTAACAATATAATATAAACATAAAAAGAGACATAGAAAATGTCAAACTATTTAACTAAGAGTTAAATCTAAAAGATAATGTTAATATGGTAATCTAAACCTATATAAAACCTATTGGTTGAGAGGTTATCGTCCCATCCCAACCTTATCCTTGAAATAATTCATCTCTGATCCATTAGAAACCTAAAATGATTTTATTATGATTTAATATTTCAATATTTTTCTAAAGTGACCCTCAACTCTCTTATAAAAGGGAACTTCCCCTTCTCTTAATTTCACACCTCCAAAGCCATTTGGATAGGCCAAATTCTGCCAAAATATCCACCCAACATCCATCAATTCAACCTAGAGGCCTTATTTTGATCAAAAATCCATCCTAAAAATCCCTTTTGATCAACTCATATAGAATCATCCGAAGAAGAGGTAAATATTTCAGCACCTCTTTCAAGTTCTTTTCTTCTTCCACTTATTCTTTCATTATTGTTTAAATTCTAAAATAATAACTCTAGTATCTTCCATAATAATTGATGTAATTTTAAATATGTTACAACCATATTCATTATTCGATTCATCCTATAAATGACAAATTCACCATACGTGCGTACATATGGCATTCCGTCTCCACGTCATGGTGTAGTTTGTCATTCAACACATCACTGTTTGGATGGGTATAAAAATGAGTAAAAATGATGTAAATAAAAAATATAAAATTTTTATTATTCAATATATATGATATAAAATCCAATTACATTTGATTTTTCCATCAATATAATGATATTTTCGCTCGTGCGTACGTACAAATTATCATCTCCACGAATGTGATGAGATTCATTTCCCCATCGTAACCATTCAAGAATAATTTTCATATGATGACTAAAAAGAATTTTCATTAACCTAATATCATTATTTATATTAATCAAATTCATACTATCCATAAAAAACTTGGCTTATGTAACCAAGCATATAAAGATAAATGAATCAGTTAACACAGAAATGATGATACTACTGAAATATTATTAAAAAAGCAATATTAGAGGATCATATATGATATCATATATATGTATATAGTAAATATATAATTTAATAACAATTATTTAACTATTATACCAGAGTTTAATGTATCTTCTACCAAGGAAAAGTACAAGGTAGGGGTCAATTTCACAATCTCTTTATTATCCGAGGTTGTTTATACTTGAGTATCTATTGGGACCTCTTTCTCATCCACATTCGTGTTTTCTTAAAAAAAATATAAACATTTTTACTATTTAATAAAATATAGATAATGTCATTTATACCTTTATTTGACCTTATATATTTTGAAAGCAATCATTCCATCATTTTCCAAACAATATACTTTATAACCATTTTGACAAAATTAAGGTAAGAATGTCTTTTTATCTTTTACGGCCGGTGCAACTATATTCCACCGTTATAATATTTTCAAAGATTATATTAAAATATTATTACAATATTATCAAAATAAATTTATTCTTTTATAATTATGTGACTCTTAAATTATTTCAAAATTGAAATGGATATTTCTCTCAAATAGTTTTGATTTCATCTATGTAAACATCCGTTGATAAACATTACACTTGTTTGAAGCTGATTTGTTATGAAACAAATATTCAATATTTTAATTAAAATTTTGTGATATCTTTGGTTTTGGATGTGTTATTTTTATAACATTCATGGTTTATGGTTAAATTATTGACATTTCGTATTCAAGTTTTAATACGAATGTTTAAGTTATGTTTCAAACCTTTCATATGAGGAATGTATTGGACCTAGTAAGTGACGGGTGGATTCCGCTCTAACTCCTCGGTGAATTTATAGGTATCATGAGATAATTCTATGTGTAATTAGCTAAGGCCTTTCCCAATTTGATATATGGTTTTGGCCGAGGCCTTAATTAGTCTTATATGTCTTGGTCGAGGCCTTGACAAAATGTTTCAAATTATCCGGAATTATACATTCCCTCATTATGAAAATAATATTGATGGTTTGTGTCCTTATTCAACTAGTATAATACCAATTACATTATTTTATTATGTAATTATTTAATCAGCTCATATTCATACCATAATGTGTTCATGTTTATTATTTTGAAGGGCATGTGTTTTTAATTATTCACCATGCCTAATGTTTATGTTATCTTCTGTTGTATGGCTTACCCTTACTGAGATTTTGAGCTCACCCCTTTCTCATGTTTCATTTTCCAAAGATATGAAGAAGTTAGTTATGAGTAAATTGATGGAATAATCTAGGAGGCTTGGATGTTTTTAATAGAATAAATTAGTGTTGTATTTCATTTCAAGTTGTAATGTTGAACTTATGTATGTATCGTGTTTCCAATAACACTAAACAGATCGGTCTTTCGGAAAAAGATTCCTTGTATCATGCCAATGTTATGTAATAAATTTACGACTCTAGGTAACTAGGGTTGGGGAATTGTAGTTGGTATTAGAGGAAGTTTATTATAAACCTTGGAAACTAGATTTAGGAAAACTATGATTAGATAACGTTACCATAAGATAGTCATTGAGGATTAGAATAGAAAAATTTCATAGAAATTTGGTAATGTAGATATTTTGTGTATTTTCCAAAAAAATCATCATTGTCTCAATACGAGTAGGTAGAGGCAGCTCGGGTACATATGTAACTAGGGGTAAAACCCAAAATCACTACTTTGAGCTAGACTTGAATGGGAACTGGTGCATGACAATGGGCCTTTCTGCACTCTTGGTTACGACACTCCCGAGGGATATTCTCAGGACAGTTCTAATTTTATTTATAAACAATTATGAAGGGTTTATGAGTACATACTTCCTTAATGAAAACATTTTTTTGATTATGGATTATTTCCATAAACTGTTCAATTTATGTTAAGTGTTTTACAAGTTTGGATTTTTGTGTTGTGATTCATAAACTAATCTAGTGCATGCCATTGTTTAGAAATAGAGCATAGAAGAAGGAATGGAAACCATATCAATGCACGTAATCCATTTAGGGATTTACCTCCTACTTTAGATAATTATAGTGGAGCAAGTAATGCAACTGGTGTTGATCAACTTATCACCATACTTGGAAAACTCACTCAGGTTATGAATAATGACATTAACCGTATAGATCACCCCGATATACAACGTGGAGGATAAACGTTATACCGCTTCATGAGGAAAAAACCACCAACATTAAATGGGAATATAAATCCATTTGTAGCCGAGGAATGGATAAGTTCCTTAGAGAAAATATTTCATGCTTTGGGGAGTAACTAAAAGGAAAAAGTTGTTATGGATGTTTATCACCTCATAGGATATGAAGATCAATTGTGGTCATTAATCTTAAACACAAAGGAAGATGAAGAAGAATCAATCACGTAATGGAGGGAGTTTAAAGATATTTTCAAAGAAAAATACATTCCTCATGACCATTGAGTGAATATGGAAATTAAATTTCTGAGTCTGGGGAAAAAAGAGGACGAGAATGTCATAAAGTGTGAGGCTAACTATAAAAGGTTTGCAAGACATGCATAAGATTATATACGTACCTCAAGAAGTAAGATTGATCGTTTCCTTGATGGGTAAAAATCATTTCTCCATTGAACATTAGTCTCACAATCCTTCTCAGCATACGAATGTATTGTCTCATGCGCTATCAAGATAAAAAAGGAATTCTATAATTATTATGACTTTAAATAAAAGAAATAGAAGAAGTGATTTTCTAAACACTATGGGAAATGAAATGAAGAAATAGGGAATAAGGGAAGAGTTGAATTTCCCCCATTTTATAATTGTGGACAGAAGCACATTGGTTCCTGTCTAAATGAAAAATTAGTATATTACCAATGTGAATAGAAAGGTCAACTTCCTAATTATTGTAAGGGGAAGAAAGAAGCTACCAATGTTAAATTCTACAATTACAGGGAGATGGGACATTATGCAAATGAATGTCCTAAACTTCAGGGTACCTTAACTCAGAAAAGATGAAGGAATCAAGGCCAAACCCATGTGATCACTACTACTGAGGTTGATGCTCTGAAAGATGTGGTGGCAAGTATTTTAATGGTTTCCTCAAGTTTATCCAATTCTTTATTGGATTATGGATCATCACATTATTTCATATCATTCCAATTTTCTATGAAAATTAGATATTTCCAATTTTATTTAACAAGGGATTTGTCATCTAAAACTCTTAAGGGAAGTATCATTGCAATAATGTTTTGTGAATCAGTCCCCCTTAAGTCATATAAATGATATTTATATGTTGATATTATTGTCATAACCATGATTGAATTTGATATAATCCTCAGTATGGATTGGATTTTGGGCAATGATGTAAAAATTTATTCTATGAAGAATGAGGTTACAATTCTCGATGATTATAAGGAGTAACATATCTTTAAAGCATAAATTTCACCATCAAATTCATATCTAGATCCACCCTTAGACGATCTACTAAATTCAATTATTGGGGAGGAAGAGAATAAAATAACTGTGGGTGAGAAAAGGAATGTCTGAATAGATGATGTACCTATTGTGCATGAATTTGTGGATGTGTTTCCAGAGGATTTTCTTGGACATCCTCCAGAATGAAAAATTGAGTTTTCTATTGAATTATTTCCTTGTTCTAGACCCATATCAAAGGCCCCTTATATAATGACCATTGTGTAATTAGTGGAACGAAAGAAACTAGTACAAGAATTCAGTAATAAGGGATTTATTCACCCTAGTGTGTCTCCATGGGGATCCCCTGTTATTCGTTTAAGAAGAAATATGGATCTATGATGTTGCGAATTGAATACAAGGAGATCACTGTTATAACAATAAAGAACTAGTATCCCCTACCTCACATTGATGATTTATTTGACCAACTTCCTGGAACTCAATATTTTTCAAAGATTGACCTTCGATTTGGATACCATCAGTTGTCTGTGATGAAGGAAGACATTCCAAATAAAGCATTTAGAACATGATACATGCATTACGAGTTTACAGTAATGCCTTTTTGGTTGACTAATGCACCCTATGTTTTCATGGATCTAATGAATAGATTTTCCAAGGAATATCATGATTACATAGTTGTGGTATTTATTGATGATATCTTGGTATACATAAAATGATACAAAGATCATGAAAATCACTTGTGCATTACCCTAAATACTCATATAAGAAATGAATTATATGGGAATTTTCGCATGTGTGAATTCTGGAATTAAGAGATTTCTTTTATTGGCCATATTGTCTCTAAGGATAAAATCTTTGTTGACCCTTCTAATACAAAGTCAATATATGAATGTCCATCACCAACAAGTATAACTGAGGAATGCAGTTTTATTGGTTTAGTATGATATTATCGACATTTCATCTAGAATTTTCCCCGATTAGAAAACCCATTGACTAAGCTCAAACATAGAGGGGTTAAATTTTTTTGGAAAAAATAGTGTGATGATTGTTTTGAATAAATGTAGAGAGTATTAGTCAATGCTCCTATATTTACTCAACCATCGTAGAATGATGGGTCTATTATTTATTGTGTTCCTTCAAATGAAGGACTTGGTTTTTTTTCTTATGCCGAATCAATGTGTTATGGCCTATGAATCACTATAGCTAAAAATTCATGAAATAAACTATCTTACTCATGATCTTGAGTTAGCAGCTGTAATCTTTACTTTGAAGATATGGAGATACTACCTCTATGGTGAAAAAAATGTGATATATATACCGATAAAAAGAGTTTGAAGTATATTTTCTCATAGAAGGAACTCAACATGAGGAAATTTCTATGGATTGAACTTCTCAATGATTATTATGGTACTATACACTACCACACTGGGAAGGCAAATAAGGTGGCAGAAGCTTTGAGTAGAAATGATCATGGGGTTATGAATAAAATGAGAGTTGAAATGGATCCTATGTACATATATCTAGTAAAAATGGATACGGGAATAATCATTGAAGGTGAAACATTAATACTTTTTCAAATGGTTTCCATAACAACTTTACTAGAAAGGTTAAAAAGTTCCCTGGATGATAGTGAGGAGTTTCAAAAGAAAATTATAGCTATGAATGATGAGATATTTACTGACTTCATATATGAAGATGGGATTTTGAAATTTGGGAAGTGACTTTGTGTTCCAAACATACCTGATATAAAAAAATAATTGATTAATGATGCTCATAGAGCCAATTTCTCTATACACCCAAGAATCACTAAGACGTATAGAGATTTGAAGGAACAATATTGGTGGGATAACATGAGGAGAGAGATCGATGATTATGTGTCAATATGTATGGTTTTTCAACAAGTAAAAGCTGGTTGGAAACATCCTGGAGGAGTCACGCAACCTCATCCCATTCCTTAATAGATATGGGATGATATTACAATGGACTTTGTCATGGGGCTACCAAAGACTCCTAGAAGGAACAATGCAATATGGGTCACTATTGATCATCTTACCAAGTCAGCACATTTTTTCCAATAAGAGATGATTTACCACTTGAACATCTAGTAAGAATATATATTAATGAATTTGTAATACATGAAGAAGTACACCTATTGATTATTTCTGATCATGATCCCCATTTTACATCATGATTCTGGAAATGTCTTCAGAAATCCCTGGATACTAAACTTCGTTTGAGCACTTCCTACCACCCTTAAACTGATGGACAAATAGAATAGAATTTTTAAACCCTAAAAAACATGTTTAGATCCTTCTCACTTGACTTTCAAGGTATGTGGGATCAACATTTACCTCTAGTTTAATTTTACAATAATAGTAGCTTCTATTCATGTTTTCAGATTGCACCATATGAAGAATTATATGGAAAGAGATGTCGGACACCAACTTTTTGGGATGATGTTGGTGAAAGAAAACTCATAGGCCCAGAACATGTTCAGGAAATTATGGAAATGGTTAAGGTAATCCAAACCCACATCAAAGTATCTCCAAGCAGGAAGTAGAGCTATGGCGATAACTGAAAGGAAGGATTTGGAATTTCAGGTAGAAGATCATGTTTTCATGAAGGTATCCCCATGGAAGGGAGTTATATGATTTTTTAAGAATGATAAATTAATTCCAAGGTACATTGGTAGTTTCAAAATTATATAATGAATTCGGGATGTAGCATTCCATTTGGAAATACCTCCAAGTCTCTCAAAAGTTCACAATGCGTTCCATGTATCATTGTTGATAAAATACATGCCTGACACAAAATATGTACTCAACTATGAGGAAATTGATTTGGTAAACGATTTTTATTGTTGTGAAGATCATGTCAAGACCTTTATACCAAAGAAAAAATGTTGAGAAACCAGATGACTGGTTTGGTAAAAGGTCTATAGAGACACCATAAGATGGAAGAGGCAACATGGAAACCCCGAGGAACTTATGATGAATAACCACCTGAATCTTTTTATGTGGTAGTATTCTAGAAATATATAGGAAAAAATTATTTGAAGTAGGGAAGAATGTAACACCCCAAGCATCCATGGTACATTTCCCTTTGAATAATGTAAAGGATTATATTGTACGCAACTTTGAGATTCTAACACTCCACGACCAATCAAACATGCCATTATGAATTGTAATACCCCATTTTTAAATTTTATAAATTTTATTTTTCAAAATGGACTTCATTTTTGAATTCGGGATATCGAAATTAGCTTAGGGTGTATTTTTGGAACTTTTCAGAAAACTTTAAATTTTAGATGAATAGTGAAAAATACTAAATTTTAATTAAAAACAACTTTCGTAACCGAAATAATTTATTGTATTAAATTATACATTTAAATGGGTTTTAGTTATAATTATATTATAATTTTATCATTTAATATAATTTAGGTCATTTGATGTAATCTCATGATTAAACCGGACAAAAACAAGTGTCAATCTTTTGATAGTTATTATTTCATAAAAACACGCTTTTTTGACAATGGGAATTAATTTCCACCACTTCTGTGTTTTGAATTTGGAAAAATACATTCCATATTTGGAATTAGGATTTCCAAATTTGTAAATATGTAACTTTTATTTTTATACATTATGAATATTTACTTTAGTAAATATATTATTTATGGTGGTTAAAGGGGTAAATCCAGTAAATAAGGTTAAAAAATTAATATTATAATAATATTAAATTACCCTATCACAAATCCCAACACTATTTACTAATACATATCCGACCATGGGGATCCTTGGGTCTATTTTGGGACCTCATGGAGCCACTTGGGAGTGATAATGGCATTTTATATTAAATAATCTAAAGTAATGACAAAAATAACAAAAGAAAATATCTTTTAGTAAGAAAAAATTTATATGAAGTTATATAATTGATATATTATACTATAAATATTAATTAGAAATCTAAAAATATTTCCTATATCCAGATATTTTATTTTTAATTTTTAGAAATAAAATAAATATATTTATATAAGACACAATAATAAGGAAATATTTTCCTCATTAATGAAACAATCATATAAATTATGTTATAAATATTAAAATAAATATAATTTAATCTTTTTATGCCATAATAGATTTTTATAGGTGAATAAAACAATTTAGGGATGATATAATGTATTTTTATCAATGTAATATTTCTGTTATGACTTTAAAAAATAACAAAATACAAAATAGTGTCAAAATTGACATAAAAGAGTTTTAAAAAAATATATTATATTATTAATTGATATATTATTTATAAAAATATAAGGATCAGCCAAAAGACTTATATAATTATAGGTGAATCATTAATAAACCACTTGGGGTTCTCTTTTTAGTTTATAGTAATTGTATTAACCATATAATATAAAAATACAATGAGACATGGTAGATGTCAAACTATTTATCTAAGTGTTAAATCTAAAAGATAATGTTAATATGGTGACCTAAACCCATCTAAAACCTATTGGTTGAGATTTTTTCGTCCCTTTTCCACCTGATCCTTGATATAATACATTTTTGAGCCATTATAAACTGAAAAATATTTTATTATAAAATAATATTTCCAGCTTTTCCTAAAGCGACCCTCACATCTATTATAAAAGGGAACTTCCCCTTCTCTTAATTTCACACCTCCAAATAAATATGGATCCACCAAAACCTACCCAAATATCCTACCAACTTCCCTCACATAAACCTAGAGGCCTTATTTTGATAAGAAAGACAACCCAAGGATCCCTTTTGATCAACTCAAAAGGAATCACCCGAAGAAGAGGTAAATATTTCACCACCTCTATCATGTTCTTTTATTTTTCCACTTCTTCATTCTTTTTTGTTTCAAATATAAAATAATAAATACCTTATCTTATATATACTGTGATTTTATTATAAATATGGTACAACCATATTCTTTATTCAATCCATCCTATAAATGACAAAGTCACCATACGTGCGTACGTACGACTTACCATCTCCACCTCATGGTGTAGTTTTTCATTCCACACTTCACTATTTGGATGGGTATAATAATGAGTATAACTGATGAAAATAATAAATATAACATGTTTATGATTCTTTATATATGATATAAAATCCAATTACATACGATTTCTCCATAAATATAATGATATTTTCGCTCGTGCATATGTACGGATTACCGCCTCCACGAACGTGATGAGATTCATTTCCCCATTATAACCATTAATGAATAATTTTCATTTGATAAAAAAAATAATTTTTATGAAAAAAATATCATTCTTTAGATGAATAAATTACATCATATCCATAAGAAACATGTATTACGTTAACAAACATATAAAGGAAAATGAATCGGTTAACACTAAAACGATCATACAAATAAAATATTATTAACAATGCAATATTAGAGGAACATATATGATATCATATTTATGTATATAGTTCATGTAAAATTTAATAACAAAAATTTAACTATTATTCACGAGGTTAACATAACCTTGACCAAGTAAAAGTAAAATTTAAGGTTTGTTTTCACAATATCTTTATTATCTGAGGATGTTTATACGTGAGTATCTACTGGGACCTCTTTTTCATCCACATCGGTGTTTTCTTAAAAATATATTTGAAATTTTTTTTGTTATTTACTAGACTATGGGTAAAAGTAATTTATACCCTTATTTGAACTTATATGTTTTGAAAGGAATCTTCCCGTCGTTTTCCAAACAAGGTACTTTATGTCCTTTTCGATGAAATTATGGTAAGAATGCCTTTTTAACTTATACGGTGGGTACGGCTATTTTCCATGGTTATAATATCATAAAATATTCTCTTAAAATCTTATACTAATATTTTAAAAATAAATGTTTTCTTTAATAATTATGTGACTCTTAAATGATTTCAAAATAAAAAGAGATATTTTTCTCAAATAGTTTTTTATTTCATCTATGTCACCATCATTTGATAATTTTTACCCTTGTTTGAAATTAATTTATTATGATACAAATCTTCCATATTTTATTTAATGTTTTGTGATATGTTGGACTATGGATGTGTTATTTTTATACCATTCATGGTTTATGGTTAAATTATTGACATTTCGTATTCTAGTTTTAATAAGACTGTTTATGTTATGATTTAACCATTTCATATGAGGAATGTATTGGACCTAGTAAGTGATAGGTGGTGCCTGATATATCTCTCAGTGCATCGGTTGGTCTCATGAGAAAATTAGATGTGCAATTAGCTGAGGCAATTCACATTTTGATATATGGTTTTGGATGAGGCCTCAATCATTCATAGTTGTCTTGGACGAGGCCTTGAGAAAGTCTTTCAGAATGTTCGGCATTATTCATTCCCTCATTATAAAAAATATATTAATGGTTCATGTGGTTATTAGACTAGTATAATATCTATGTCTATGTTTTATTATGGAATTATTTACTCATCTTATATTCCAGACATAGAGTGCTGATGTTTTTTATTTTTAAGGTCATGTGTTTTTAATTATTCACCATGCCTAATGTATATGTTATCATCCGCTATATTGCTTACCCTTAATTAGAGTTTGAGCTCACCCCTTTCTTATGTTTCATTTTTCAGGGATATGAAGAAGTTAGTTATGAGTGACTTTCTGGAATAATCTATAAGGATTGGATGTTTCTAATAGAATAAATTAGTGTTGTATTTCTTTTCAAGTTGTAATGTGGAACTTATGTATGTATCTTGTTTCCAATAATACTAAACTGATCGACATAATAATGACATGATTCCTTGTATCATGTCATTGTTAAGTAATAAATCACCGACTCTAGGTAGCTAGGGTCAGGGATTTACACTATCTCTACCATTTCTGAGGGTAATTATTAAATCTAAATTAATTCCAATGTTTGAAACCATGGAGTGGTGTGGTTAATCCAGGATTTGAATCCTATGTATATAGAAATGGTCTCATTCATTTTAGGATCTGGCTCCTTCTTTATCCTAGATCCTCTATTCCATTTTCCATTTCGTTTTTCAATGTTTTCCTCGAGACTTCCCCCCAGATGAATCATGAAACCGTGATGGAGACCTTTCTGCTCAGCCTTGGAGTCCTTCCAACAAGTCACGTCATCCCCTGTTCTTGGACCAATGAAAAAAATTTGATCCATGTTCATCCACGTGGGGGTTCTTCCATCATCTCTTTTTATTATGCATCATGCGGTGTGGGTATTATGATGTTCACTCAATAAATAGATAAAACCAACATTAACGAATATAACAAATGGAATTTTAAAGAACTAATGGGTGGGGAAGATGAGGAATTTGTTGTGTTTTACCTTCATTTTTATTTTGTGAATTGTATGGGATCATTTCCCTTAAAAATTGTCTCAATTGGTGGTCCTTTCATGCACACTAATGAAGCTCTATTTTCTGGTTGACTTTGTGATAGAACAATTGTAACAAGGAAATGTATTAATCACATAAACATGATTGATTACAAGGATTCCCAAGGAATAATAACCACTATGTGATCACCCTGGTTAACAAAATTGAAAGAAGGAACTTGACGAATGGTGTTTGCTAAATATTAAAACTTATTTACTCCGTTCTGGTGATATGCATGGTTGTTATGTTGTATGCTTTGTAGGGAAATGTAGAGTATAATGGAATCTCTAGTTGAGAGGTTGTTGTTTTTCGAATATGAGGCCATGTGGAGCCGGAAATAATTGTTATGGACCTGGTAAGATGGGGCTTGTAGGGTTCCAGTACATTGAGGGATCTCATGGGATCCCAATTTATTGTGGTCATTTACAAGAGAACCAAGATTGGATGGTTAAACGATTTCATGGATGTTTTCACGTAGTTGTTGTTTTGGCTTGTGGTTATGCATGTTAGTCCCCGGTTGTGAAGGAATATTTAAATGGAATCACTTGAACATGATAATGATCATAAGTACAATAGGCAATTATTTTCCAGAAATGGGTTATGCTCTGTTTGTTTACTTTTTCATGTAGGGGTAGTAGTCAGATAGGTTGTGTGAAAAATAGTTTTTGGTTTCAGGACCCTTTGGATGGGTTTAGTTCTTGATTACCTATATGTATAAAATTTAGTTCTAGAGTTTCTTATATGAACCCCAACCATGATGATCACTTTCTTCCAATCACCCCAATTTAATGGAGAATTGAATTTTTCCCAAAATTCGTATGAGTGGTTTGTTATTGTCTATTTTATTCTCCCTCTCCCAAGTATCCAAAGAATATTTAGGCAGGATGTGATGGACTGAGATTAATAATGTGTCACGAATCTTCAGGAATGGTGTGTTGTAGTGGGTTGGGATAGGTGTGTTTGGGTAGGTTTATTTCCCAATTTCCTTCAGGATGGGGCTCAGGTGTCTGCATGAAGGAAGTGTGGTTATGGTGGCTCAGGTGTCTACACGTTGGATGTGTGGTTGTGGTGGCCTATGTGTTTCCCGACGGGATAAACATGCGGTTGAGATGGACCATATGGTTGTTTTTGGGGGAGGTAGTGGTAATTCATTGAAATTTTTGGGGGAGGTCTAATTCATAGGAAGTTATAAATAACCTATGGGAAAGTGGTGTGGGGTACCCAAATATCGATGTGTTATAACTATTGTTTAACCTGACATGAATTATTTTTCGAGTGTTCCTTGGTGAGGCTGGGTGGATAGTTTTCCATGCTTGGTGTATTGGTAACCTATATTTCTCACGAATCATTAGAATGTATCCCCCACATGTTCATTAGAGATTTTGGTTTCCATACTGATTATACTTGTATACCCACCCTATGTATATAAAACTTCTTTCAGGTTTTAGGAGGATTTTGTAGAATGTGTCAGACCTTACTAGCTCTGGTGTCAGGATAGTTATCGTTGCTACTTTTCTTTACTTTGATACTTTCCTTTAGAGTTTTCTTGTACATTGTATCATTTTATTTTGAACATGCATATGGTAATGGATTCATGTCATTACTTTTATCTTTAGTCCCATTTGATGGTGGGATTTAACATCTTATCTCTTGATCATGTTCTATAAACTGGGTAATGCCTCCCATATTATTTGAGGTTCTATAACCCTGGTGCTGGTCGCCACTCTGGGGCCGATTGAAGACGGGACACGGGGGTCATTATCTCTCCTTCAACAGGAAGAAGGATGGGTTATGGAGTTTTTTATTCCTTCCCTCATCTTGGATAAGGTGGTTCATGACATACGTATAATATATTAAGTATTTTCATTAAGTATAATATTAGAACCAGTGAAATATTTTAAAAAATAAACATTTTAGCCATAGCTAATATTATAACCATAAAAATGGTTTTCCTGTTATTTTCTTCTATACTTATCCTAAATGTTTTCCATGGGGTTATGTTCTATTATATATTTTTTTATAAAATCTAGATCTCAAGGTTTCTACTAAAATTTATATGATACAAACTATAAATTTCCCTATCCTTGTTGCTCGGAGTTGGTGCCTTAATTTATTAAAATGGTACTATGTATAAATGATCACATCCCAAAGGAGTAAATAATTTAGTATGTTTTTAATTATATATACAAAAATATATTTATTTACAATAGGAAAAGAAATAAAAAAATATTAAATACATTGGAAACACCCTTATTTTCCATGATTATCCCTATATTTCAATCATAATATATATATTGGAATCATAAAGAAATATAAAACATAAGAATGTGTGATCTTAGATTGTAATTTAAGGTAATAATAGAGTGGAAACTGTCCGAATAGGCATAAATAATAAGGAAAGGTGAATAATTAAAAACAAATGTTCCTTAATCATAATCTTGTGCATAATATGGAAGGAATACATTTTGATCAAAAAATACCATATAAATAATTTACATGAGCTACAAAAAATAACCATGGGTATTATTAGAGTTGAATAATCACTTGGAAATCAATGAATAATCTCATAATGATGGAATGAATAATGCAATACATCTATAATAAAATATAATGGCTTCATCCAATAAGTTTATATAAATGGGTAAGGCCTCATTCAAAATCTGGTCAAGTTTGTCTCCTGATAACTACTGATGAATACGGGGGATATAGAGGGCCCTACCCATCTCTTACTAAGTACAGTGAATTTATTATATGAAGGGGGAGGGAAGTGAACATATACATCCATATTTAAAATATCATATAGAATAAGATTCACCAAACAATAGCCATAATCATAAAGAATCTATTGTAATATGATGTATGGTATGGAAATATTAAATCCGTAGTAGAACTGATAAAAAACAATCCAGTGAAATATGTTTTTTGGTCTCATAATAGATCAACCTCAATTATTAATATCATATGATAAAGGGTTCCATCATATAGGAAACACACTCTATTAAAATAATTGAGAAATTTTTGAGAGAAATGCACCTTTAATTTGAAATCATTTATTTAAAATGTTTCAAAATTATCAAAAAAGAACATTTTATTTGAAGATAACATAGTAAAATTTTAAAGGATTTCTCATGTAATAAATTCATCATTAATGTGGGAAAATATTCATATACTGTATAATAATAAAAACATTTCAATAATCACAGAGTTATAACATGAAAATAAAACTTTTTAAAACAAAGTCAATTATAAATATCATATTATTGAAGTGATAATTAATAAAAATAAT
Source organism: Viscum album (assembly GCA_963277665.1). NCBI lineage: Eukaryota > Viridiplantae > Streptophyta > Magnoliopsida > Santalales > Viscaceae > Viscum > Viscum album. The sequence continues at coordinate 1,627,357,382 of OY728122.1, forward strand.
GGAATATGAATATTCACTATAAATAGACATAATAAAACATATCATAGTTAAATTCATGAATAAAATCATCCTAAAAGATTCAATGAAGTACAAGTTTAACCAATCGAATGGAAATTGATTTAAGAATTACCTTACCACCTATCAATTAGTCAAACCGTATGCCCATAAAATTAATGATCATCTAATGAAAAATTGAAATACATGAAGATAGATTGATTAATTATTTTATATTTTAATGGGATTTATTTACACCACACATAAAAAATATGGTATTAATAAGGAATATATCTCTGAAAAATTAAAGTGATATTATGAACAATAACCTTATGCATGAAATTATTACGCACTTGGAAATAATGAACCAGATAATAAAATTAGGTTAATTAATTAATTAATTAAAATCCTTTTTTCATATATTTTATTTATTATTATTTTATTAAGTTCATTTATGGGAATTTCTCTGAGTTATAATGTTTAATCCCATTGTTCCAAGAGCATTTATTTCATGATTTTGCGGTTGGTTACCCTCTGTATAGATATGGAAGTTCTGGTCAAATGGGAGTAAATTATCTAGAAGGAAAATTAGTTTGTATTAATGAACTTCTATAAGTTTAAATTGTCACATATTTCACTTTTTTATATCATATAATGATGATTCATTAGATAATGTGGATTAAAATGTCTTAATTTAATTTTTTGTGTGACAGTCACAGACTTGTATCATTTTATATAATATTATGTTTATATATTGGTTCCAAAACATGATATAACAAATAATATGTATATTAAAAATCATATTTAACCATAATAGTGGTTTTATGACCATCCATGAAGGTGGTAATAGAAAATGAAAGCTCATTTTCCACGAATTCTATGAATCAACACATCATGAACAATGTTTTCTTTTTAAGAATAAAAGGATAGGAGAAGGGATTTTATGATGGATACTAAATAGAAAAAATAAAATTTTAGTATATATATGATACTTTAATTACCATGAATCTATTAATAGTGGAGGTTGGGAGATGGAATGAAAATAAAAGAAGTCAAAATAGAAAGAATGGAGATTTTACTTAATGTATATCTTCTCCTTGAGAACTTCCTTAACACAACTTGGATTTGGTTTCTACGTTTGAGCATAAGATATAGGATGTGGGGTAGAGTATTAGTAACTTATTTTGGTGGAATATAGGCAATATTCATTATGTTGGATGTGTTAGGAGAAGTGGTGGTGGGTGGTGGTAATTATAGTTTAGGAGGGGGTTGATTATTTTATTTATCTGTATATTACATTGGCCCAATACTATCAATAGTGTTTATCCCCATGAATAATTATATTATCTATATGATGTTTTTGAAATATTGGGTTCTTATTTCATTAATTTCACTATAATTCATGTATTTTTATTATAATGCAATTTGCCGTAAATTATCACCTTTCACTATTCATCAAAAATTCAACTATTTTAGAAAAATCCAAAACAATCACCCAAACCATTTAATGATGTTAATATTTTAAATATGGAATTTATTTTATGAAAATAATTTTCTAGATATGGGAAATTTATTTATCAAATAAAATCATCATTTATTTGAAAAATTACAATATTATTATCCTAACCGATTTGACGACACATTTTAAAATTAATTCTGGCCTCATAAAACTATCTTATAATTATAATTGAAATATTATTAATTATTAATTTACTATATGAAAATATATTTTTATTTAATTCATAATATTAATATTTAAAATTTTAAATAAACATTTATGTTTCCTTAAAATACGCACACATAAATTATCATTTAAAAAATTATTAGCCTATTCCCTGATATAAATATATCATTTTTTTATTTGTGAGATAAAAAAATTTTATTTATACTTTCATTGGTGACTTTATTTTTGTGATGTTCAAATTACTATAACTATCTATTACATTACTATTCCAATAGCCGTGTTAATATTTAATAGTACATCACTATTTGTTTATACTCGGTGTTCCGTGAAATATAAGATATTAAAGATATTAAATTTAGAAGATACATAAAAAAATCATAAGGTGTGGAATTTTTCTATTAGTTCAAATGTGTTTTTTTATTACATTCACAAATATTGATAACTTATTTTATAATTTTTCACTGTCTTAAAATTTCATGATATTGTAATCCCATTATTTCTATGACGATCAGAATTTTTTAAGAAAATATAAAACAATACATCTGTAATTAGAATAAATAGTGAAAAACATTTTCTAAACATAGTGGATATAATATTATTTTTAAACATATTTTGTTATATATAATTTGAATTTGTGACACATTTCATATTTATTTAATATATTTTATATTCATTTATTTTATAAGTACATTTCTATGAGTCACATAATGATACTAATCATGTCATAGATGGAAACAAATAGAGGATGTTAAGAAAGTTAAGAAAGTGCATGTATTGATGAAAAAAGAGAACTAAAGAATACTAATTGTACAAAAAGATGTGTTTTATGGAATAAAAAAACATATGATTAAGTAAAAATGAGTGATTTCATTAGTTACATTTGTGTAGTGGATATCTAAATTGTTAATGAGAAAATTTTCCGTATGTATATGTTAGATGCAATGAAGGGAGATTATATGTGGTAATAAGTCATAGTAATTTATTTTAATTATAATTTGAATGATTACATTATCATATATATAAATGATTAATAACATGAATATATTGTTTTTAGTCTGATTTTGAGTTTCATATTATTCATATAAAGTGTGTTTTTCATGTTGATGATGATGTATTATGTTATTTTTTTATATCATTGTGAGTTCATTCATTAATATATAATGTGTGAATATTAGTCTCAAGGATCATAAGATGAGCATCCTAACTATCCCATAAAAATTTTTGGATGATTTTTTTCTCTTTTACAAGAATATTTTTTTTTGTAAATGATAAATCATACTTTATTACTGATTTAATACATGCCCATAACCATTCGTTTATATTATTTTTCTTTTTCATATAAACTAATACATCAAAATAAAAATTTACTAAATAATCATCTATACCCCTATAAAAAATGAGGTTTTACATATGTGGGTATTGATGAGATGTTGGTAGATAAATACTTTCTTTATAAATATTCTTCTCCATTAATATAAAATATAATATAATATGATGCTCTTTTATTTGATAGCTAATAAATTATACTTTGAGTCATGGTACGTTGAGTAATATCACACCCAATCATAAAATATTTATTAATTCTCAACCCAATATTGAGGGTCTATATATTAATTATTTCATTCAACACATCGTTGATCACTTTTGTAATGGCCCGGACCTCTCTGACCCATTCCTTTGTCAAAAGAAGGTCATGAAGTGTTCTGGATGGTAAAATGGACTTTTCCCACACTTTTCAGAATTTTGAAACTACACGCCGTGTAGTGTGAGTACACGATGTGTACCCCCTAACCGGGTATACCCCATGTTCAAGGTCGTGTCCTTGCGGTGTGAAATAAATGGGTACACGTCGTGTACCTAATACTACACGCTGTGTAGTCCCTCCCCGCGTATGTGTTACCCTCAAGCAGTGTGTTGACTAGTCAACGGTCGTGTGTCGTGTGGGAGCTGTTTCCTTGCCGTGTGAAATAAATGGTTACACGCCATGTACCCAATACTACACGCCGTGTAGTCCCTCCCCGCGTATGTGTTACCCTCAAGCCGTTTGTTAACCAGTCAATGGTCGCGTGCCGCGTTGAAGGGCATGTTGGAAGCCGCGTGGTGATCCTGTGAAATAGCCAAGTACACGCTGTGCACTTTTTTTTCTCACCTATAAAAGTAGGGGTCCCCTCCTCCTTTTCAACTCACTCCTCTCCTCCCCATTCCTCTGATCGGAGCTCTCCCAAGTAACCCAAAGGCTCATTTTCTTCGATAACTTCTTCGTCTGAGCTCCGATTTACGATCTGTTAGTGGCTACGAGATTGTAACAAAGAGGCGAAACTTTTGAGCTTGGATCTGTTGTCTTTCCTTTGGTCCTTCCTTTCTAGCTTCCACCCGAGGAGTTTTTTCCAGTATTTGACCGAAGTGGCGGACGACGACGGACGTCTTCTAAAGATGATCCGGGGGACCTTTGTGATCAGAACATGTGGAGGTAGGTTTTTTACCTCCGTCTCTCTAGATTGTGCATCATGCGGGGTGGGTGTCCTCTTGTTTACATGAAACACATTTGAACCGGTTTAATAATGATAATAAATGGCTTATATAACCGGGATGGGAAGTTTGTGAGTACAATTACATTATTTATATCCTGTTATATTATGTTGTGAATTGAATAGCCTTATGCCTACTAAAAATCACGGTCGTTGGGGGCCTTTTCTTGCACAATTAAATGTTGCACTATCTTTCTATACCGTTTTTGTGGATGGAAACTTTTTGGAATGTGGGAATTGGATAATCATGTAAAGTTGGATGATTAAAATCGAGAACCCTTTGGTGATCACCCCGGTTGAACAAAAATAGAATAATGAATATGTGGGTGTTGGCTTGGATACGTGGCATGTGATGGCGGTGTTTTGTGGGTTGTTTTGGATCGGGTGAACAGCGGGGCTACAGTTGGATTGGTTGTGGGTTGGTATGAATGTTACAGCGGGGCTGCGATAAATGGAATCAAGGGGTGATGATGTACAGTTTTCGGTGTGTTTTTGGTTATGGTGGTTGGCAGCGGGGCTGCAGGGATGGGTTTGAATGTGAATGAACTATGGGTTGTGAATAATAAATAAAAAGTGGAAGAGTTAATGAATGGTGGGTCATGGTAACGGAATGGGATTTTATAAATAATGGGTTGGTTGGTTAATAGGACAGGACTTGTTTTGCTTGTGATTTCCTAACATGATTTGTGGATGGAAGGGATATGATTTTACGAACATTTGATGTGGTTGGTTTTGGATAGTTTCCCAGTAGTTAAGGAACTAATAAACTGATTCTGTTGAAACATGAAAACTGATATGGGGTTGGGGTTCTTTGTGGTATTCATGCTTCGTAGTAGCAGTGCCGAGGCACGTGCTCAGTTCTTTGATTAGAAGCCATAGGTTGGGATGAGTGTTCGATATATATATATATATATATATATCTTTATCTTTTGTGTTTTATCGCACCCCACCCATGTTGAGCACTTAGTTCCGAACACTCCCATTTCATGGGAGATGGTGTTTTCCCATTAGTTATTATCTCCTTTTGCTCCTTCTTCCCTTGGATGTGATGGCTTGAGGTGACCTTACACCCAAGACTCTTCGGGTAGGTTTCGATTGGGGTGGTTTTAGCCCAAGACTCTTCGAGCAGGTTTAATGGTTTCCCAAGAATCTTCAGGATGAGGCCCAGGTGTGTGTGGGCGGGATACGTGGTTGTGACGCCCAGGTGTGTGCGGGCGGGATACGTGGTTGTGAGGCACAGGTGTGTGCGGGTGGGGAGAGTGTGGCAACGTCAGGAAGTTCTCCGTTAAGAAGAGCTGCTAACTAAAGGGAAATGGTGCGGGGTACCCAATACACTTGTTTGTATATACTATTACCTGTTGTGATTGTGTTTTTGGTGAGTGTCGCTGGTGAGGTTGGGTGGATAGATTTCCTTGTTAGGTTTCTTCTGTTGTTCTCACGGGACATTATGATGCCTCCCCACTTGTGCACGAGAGATTTAGGTTTTCCTATTGAATATACTTCTATGCTCACCCTAAATATACTTTCAAGGTTTCTAGGAGGACTACCAGGCCCATGCGGGACCCTACTAGTCGGGACAGTTGGAGTTGTTGTAGTTGATATACACTTGTTTCTTTTGGTATTGTACTTTTTGAGCTTTCTTGTATTTATACCTTGTTTTTGAACTATTTTAACATGCATGTGGGATTGGTTTGGGTTTATTTCTATAAACTTGTTCTTTTCCTTTTTGATGGTTGTATTGTCCTATTTCCCGATCTTAAATAATAAAAAGTTTAATGCCTCCAATATTTGTGAAAACTCATACCCTTGGTGCTAGTGGCCACCCCGGGGCCTACTGGAGGCGGGACCCGGGGGTCAGTATCTCCCTTTCACAATTGCCAGCTTAGGAGGGGCATCCTTGGTGGGAGGGAGTCGTGACAGAATGGTATCAGAGGTGATGGTTGAGAGATAGAATGGAGTATGGAGTTAGGAACGGTGAGGATTTCATGGGATGGTAGGGCAACAATGTTGGTTAATCTTGGTGTGTGACATAGGCCAGGGAGGACTGGCTAGGACACGAGATTTTTGGGCCCCCCCATGATCCAATGCAAGGACTCTGAGCATACTGAACGACCAAGTGAGACTACATTTATTACAGGGTAGAGACCCTAGGGAAGGTACATGAATCATCATGATTGTGTTTTACTTTATTTGGGTGTTCTGGGAAAGAAATTGAAATGATAAAATAAAACCCTGAGAATTTCCTTATTACATGGGCATAGGTGATCTTTGTTTACCGTACATCTATGGCACATGGACGACATCCACGGGTGGCTCAGACAGCCGAGGCCCAGAATATTCAGGCGGTTGATTAGTTGAGGATTAACCGAGAGGAGGAATATGACCAGTGGTTGAAGAATCTCCATTATTTCCAGCAACAGACCCTCAAGAAGTACGAGTGTAGTACTTCAGATAAGGAGACGGAGGTGTGGCTTGAGGAGCTAGGGATCTCTTTTACTTTGATCTATGCTCTGAGGGAGTACTGGTTTCCCCTAGCAGTCAGTCAGCTAAGAGGGGCGGCACGTCAGTGGTGGACGATCTACCTCGTAGAGAGGACAGAGACAGAGGTTTTGTGGGATGACATTGAGTAGGAATTCCGAGAGGAATTCCTTATTCCATGATCAAGGAAGAGAAGCGGTATGAGTTACTCTCCCTTCATCAGGGGAGTATTTTAGTACGAGAGTTGGGGATCATGTCCAAGGATCTCCTGCGGTTTTCTCCGGATCACTATACGGATGAGGAGTCTCGGGTGAGATGATTAGAGGAGGCACTTCATCCTTCGCTCCAGTATGGTGTTACCCCCTTCACCCTTCCGACGTACTTGGCAGTACAGAAGAAGGAAGAGGTTTTAGAGAGGAATCACTCACAGGGAGGTGTACCACGTGAGGGGATCCAGCCAGGTTCGTCGAAGGGGAAGGTAGTCAGCAGCAGGTCTCCTGCAACGAGACCTTCCAGGTTCATGCCAGTGGGGAGCAGGCCCCAGCAGTTCCAGTTCAGATCATCAGGTCCTCATCCCTTTCTCACGATCCCAGGACCGAAGTGTTTTTCTTATGGAGGATTCAGGCACATTTAGAGTCGGTGACCGACCCGAGCTCAGTACAGTGGAGGTGGGTAGGTTCAGTGCCCACCTCAGCAGCCCCAGTTTCCGGTGAGGCCCTTCCAGCAGCAGCAGGACCATGCTCCTCCGAGGTTAGACTTTTTGGGAGGAGTCTGTCCTCCGGATGCTCCTCAGGGGCCTCGACCAGGGCATGGTCGGGTAGGTGGACGACATCAGAGAGGCAGAGGAGCATGGCGTGGATAGTTTCACGCAGTAGAGTAGGCAGATCCAGCAGGACCAGAGGTGGTGCGAGGTACGATTTGTTTGTTCAGCACTCTGGTTTCTGATTTGTTTGATTCGGGAGCTTTGCACTCTTTTGTTTCACCTGGTCTAGCCCATGATTTTGGACTATACGTAGAGAGACTTCCCGTACAACTAGTGTTGAGTACACCATTTGGAGGCCATACCATCATATCTTGTGTTTGTCGAGGATGTGAGCTGACGTTGGGACCGCATCGATCTAGTGGGGACCTTCTTCTGTTATAGATGGAGCCATACGATGTCATCCTAGATATCGAAGGTTGTTTTCTGTTATTGCGGTTATTGACTGCTTCCAAAGTAGGTTCTTATTCTCCGAGGTGGATGGACAATGTGTAGCTATTGCTGGCGAGAGGAGCTTTCAGGTGGGAAGCCAGCATGTGGAGCGTCTCCTTTCCTTGTTAGGCGGGTATCAGTGGTTCCAGCTGATATAGAGATGATGGATGTCCCAGAGGTTGTTGGGGAATTCCTCGATGTTTTTCCCGAGGAGGTTGTGACTCTACCCCCATGACGTGAGGTTGAGTTTAGGATAGACTTAGAGCCTGGTGCCCGTCCGATTTCGATGGCCCCTTTTCGGATGGCACCTTCGGAGTTGCGGGAGTTGCAGATTCAGATTGAAGATCTGACGGAGAAGGGTATTGTTTGAACCAGTGTATCGCAATGGGGTGCTCTAGTTTTGTTCGTGGAGAAGGATGATGGTGGTCTCAGGCTAGGCATAGACTACCAAAGGTTGAAGTAGGTAAGAGTCAAGAACCGTTACCCCCTTCCAAGGATAAATGATCTCTCCGACCAACTGAGGGGGGAAGGTTGGTTTTTAAGATTGATCTACAATCTGGATATCATCATCTAAGGGTAAAGGGTAGTAACATCTCGAAGACGGCTTTCAGGTGTAGGTATGGTCACTTCGAGTTTGTAGTGATGCCGTTTGGAGTTACGAATGCAACAGCTATGTTTATGGGACTTATGAACCTTGTCTTCCTAGAGTTTCTGGACCGGTTCGTCGTTGTGTTTATCGATGACATCCTGATCTACTCAAGATTAGAGGAGGAGCATGTTGAGAATCTCAGTGGAGTCTTAGTAGTCCTTCGACACCAACATATTTATGGGAAATTGTCGAAGTGTAAGTTCTTGATGCAAGAAATACACTTCATTGGGCACGTGGTGTCTCAGCATGGAGTGTCAGTGGACCCGTCGAAGGTGGAGGCAGTTGTTTCTTGGGTGGCACCCAAGGGCGTGGCGGAAGTTCGTAGTTTCCTAGGGTTTGTAGGTTACTATAGGAGGTTCGTTTTAGACTTCTCTCGAGTTTCTGCTCCATTGACAACTTTGACTAGGAATAACCAAGTCTTCCTATGGAGCGAGAAGTGCCAGAAAGCTTTCGACTACCTGAAGGAGAATTTGGTCAGTGCTCCCGTACTCAAGTTTCCAGAGGAAGCGTTGTTGTATGAGGTGTTTTGTGATGCTTCTGGCCTTGTTCTGGGGTGCGTGCTGATGCAGAAGAATGGAGGGATCTATTATGGGAATAGGCAGTTTCACCCTGATGAGCACAACTATGCCACCCATGACCTAGAGCTTGCAACAGTAGTGTTCACACTGAAGTTGTGGTGACATTATCTCTTTGGGGAGTTCTTTGTGGTCTTCTCAGATCACAATATCTTGCGTTATATCTTCTCCCAGTATGACCTCAACTTACTGCAGCAGAGATGGGTCGAGTTTCTCCAAGACTATTACTTCGAGATATCTTACACTGAAGGTAAGGTCAAAATTGTAGTTGATGCCCTGAGCGGGAAGTCACATAAAGAAGTGGTTCGGGAATCCGCTGATGCTTGGAAAGCGATGGGAGATTTGGATGCCTTGCACTTGGATGCTAGGGTAGAAGGTGTTAGAGGCTGTTTGTTTCAAATGACAATGCATTCCTCCTTGTTGCAGCAAGTGGAAGAGTCTCAGTGGGGGGACTCCAAGGTGGAAGTGATGCGTGATCGTATCGATCAGGGGAACGCTCTAGAAGGATGGTCAGAGGACAGCCGACATCAGATGCTTTTTCATGGAAGGTTGTTTGTTACAGAGGCGATGCGTGAGAGAGTTCTCCGTGAGTTCCATAGCTCAGCCTTGGCAGTACATCCAGGAGTTTAAAAATTTACTGAGGCCTGAGGGAACAGTTTTGGTGGCCTGGGGTGAAACGGGCAGTGGCGGTGTTTGTGGATAAATTCCTAGTGTTTCAGCAAGTGAAGGCTGAACACCGTGTTCCTAGTGGTTTGTTTCATCCTTTATATGTCCCCAAGTGGAAGTGGGATGACATCTCAATGGACTTCACCACAGGGATGCCCAGAGCTCAGGGTGGTTATGATGCTATCTATATAGTGGTGGATCGACTGATGAAATCAAATCACTTCTTAGCAATTAAGGAGTCAGAAACGGTGAGTACCTTATCACAGAGGTACGTATACAAGGTTGTGTGGTTTCATGGAGTTCCAAAGACTATCATCTCAGATCGGGATACTCGGTTTACCTCACGAGTCTGGAGGGGGTTACATCATTCTTTTGGCAGCCAACTACGCCTTAACACTGCTTTCCACCCCCAGACCGATGGGTAGATAGAGCAGACTATCCAGACGTTGGAGGACATGTTGCGAGCATGCGTTCTGGATTTTGGAGGATCATGGGTACGACACTTGCCTTTAGTGTATTTTTCTTACAATAACAGCTTCCACTCTACTATTGACATAGAACCGTTTGGGGCTCTGTATGGAAGACCATGTTGTTCACCCATTTTCTGGGCAGAGGTTGGTGAGATAGGTGCTCTTGGGCAAGATCTAGTATATATCACCACAGAGAAAGTTCATCTTGTGCGTGAGAGGATAATAGCAGCTTAGGACCGACAAAAGTCTTATGCTGATCGTCGGAGGAGGCCTTTGGAGTTTGAGGTGGGAGACCACGTGTTCTTGAAGGTTTCCCCTCTACGGGGGCAGTGAAGGTTCGGGAATGGGAGTGAACTCTCCGCTAGGTTCATTGAACCTTTCGAGGTGCTGAGGCGAGTCGGCGAGGTGGCATATCAGCAAGCCCTGCCACCTCAGTTGGAGAAGGTTCATGACGTCTTCCACGTCTCCCAGCTACGTCGATACTTACATGACGACTCTCGCATTATCGAATGGGGATAGTTAGATATGGGAGACGATGCAACCGTCGAGGAACGACCAGTCAGAATCAAGGATCGCAAAGAGAGGGTGCTCCGTGGATGAACCATTCCCTTGGTTCATGTGTTGTGGAGGCATGGTAGCCTTGAGGAGAGCACTTGGGAGCAGGAGGCCCAGATGCACGCTCAGTACCCGGAGTTGTTTTGACTTTTGTTTTTCCTTGTTCTTCTGAGCTTTGGGTTAATGTTATACTATGTACCATTGATATATGGAATGTTTGGCTTGTCGTTTATGAGACATTTGTTTCGTTGTTCTATGGAAGTCTGTAGCATGTCTGGATCTGTGGGAAAAAGGGAAAAACATAATCCTTATTCGAGACGCATTAAAACGGATGCGATTGAACCCATTCGGGCGAGTCAGTGCCGCCTAAAGCGGATAATATCTCGACATAGGAGAAAGAATTTCCCCAAACCACATGTTCGGGCAGTGTGTTGGTTGTGTGGTGTTGGGGGTAGTGCAAGTTGAAAAAAATCCCAATGTATGAAAGAGAGAAGACAAAATTCTTAATCGAGACGCATTAATGGGGATGTGATTAAACCCGTGAAGGCGAGTCAGTGTCGCCTAATGTGGATAATATCTCTACATAGGAGAGGGAATTCCCAACACCTATGATTAGGGTTGTTGGTTGGGTTCCTGTTATAACGAGAACCCTAAGAGGTATCTTGTTGGGTTTCTCTAGGTTGGTTTTTGAATTCTGAGGGATGAGAATGTTTTAACAGGTATCTAATGTAATGGCCCAGACCTCTCCAGACCATTCCTTTGTCAAAAATAAGGTCACAAAGTGTTATGAAGGGTAAAATAGACTTTTCCCACACTTTTTAGAATTTTGAAACTACACGCCGTGTAGTGTGAGTACACGCCATGTACCCCCTCGCCGGGTATACCTCGTGTTCAAGGACATGTGCTTTTCTTTTGAAATAAATGGGTACACATTGTGTACCCAATACTACATGCCATGTAGTCCCTCCCCGCGTATGCGTTACCCTCAAGCCATGTGTTGACCAGTCAACGGTCATGTGTCGTGTTGGATCTGTGTCCGTTCCGTGTGAAATAAATGGGTATACGCCATGTACCCAATACTACACGTCGTGTAGTCACTCCTCGCATATGCGTTACCCTCAAGCCATGTTTTGACCATTCAACGGCCGCATGCCACGTTGAAGGCCGTGTTGGAAGCCGCGTGGTGACCGTGTGAAATAGCCAAGTACACGCCATGTACCATAAAGTACACTCCGTGTAATTTTGTTTTTCTCACCTATAAAAGGAAGGGTCCCCTCCTCCTTTTCAACTCACTCCTTTCCTCCCCATTCCTCTGAGCAGAGCTCTCCCAAGATACCCAAAGGCTCCTTTTCTTCCATAACTTCTTCGTCTGAGCTCCGATTTACTATCCGTCCGCGGCCACGGGATCGTAATGATAAGGTGGATCTTCTGAGATTGGATATTTTGTCTTTCCTTCATTCCTTACTTTCCATATTCCACCCGAGGAGGTTTTTTTGGGATTTGACAGAAGTGACGGATGCTGACGGACGTCTTCTAAAGTTGATCCAAGGTAACTTTGTGGTCAGAACCTGTGGAGGTAGGGATCTTACTGTCATATCTCTTGATTGTGCATCATGTGGGGTGGGTGTCCTCTGGTTTATATGAAACACATTTGAACTAGTTTAATAAAGATAATAAATGGCTTATATAATGGGGATGGGAAGTTTGTGAATGCAGTTACATTATTTATATCATGTGATATTATGTTGTGAATTGAATAGGCTTATGCCTACAGAAAATCACGGTCGTTAGGGGACTTTTCATGTACAATTAAATGTTACCCTATCTTTCTAGACTGTTTTTTTGGATGGAAACATTGTGTAATTTGGGAATTGGTTAATCACATAATGTTGGCTGATTAAAATCTAGAACCCTTGTGTGATCACCCAAGTTGAACAAAAATGGAATAATGAACATGTGGGTGTTGGCTTGGATACGTGGCATGTATTGGGGGTGTTTTTTGGGTTTTTGTGGATCGGGTGAACAGTGGGGCTAAAGTTGGCTTGGTTGTGGGTTTGTGTGAATGTTATAGCGGGGCTGCGATAAATGGAATCAAGGGGTGATGATGTACGATTTTTGGTGTTTTTGTGGTTATGGTGGTTGGCAGCAGGGCTGTTGGGATGGGTTTGAATGTGAACGAACTATGGGTTGTGAATAATAAATAAAAAGTGGAAGAGTTAATGAATGGTGGGTCATGGTAATGGAACGAGATTTTATAATTAATGGGTTGGTTGGTTAATAAGAAGGTAATTTTTGTGCTTATGTTTTCCTAAAATGATTTGGGGATGGCAGGGATATGCTTTTATGAATGTTTGATGTGGTTGGTTGCGGACATTTGCCCAGTAGTTAAGGAACTAATAAACTGATTCTGTTGAAACATGAAAACATAAATGGGGATGGGGTTGTTTGTGGTATCCCTGCATCGTAGTAGCAGTGCCAAGGCACATTCTTGGTTATCTGATTAGAATCCATAGGTTGGGCTGAGATTTTTGTATATATATATATATATATATATATCTGTATATTTTGTGTTTTATCGTACCCCACCCATGTTGAGAACTTAGTGCTGAACACTCCCATTTCATGGGAGATGGTGTTTTTCCCCTTAGTTACAAGCTCATTCTTGCTCCTTCCCTAGGCTTTGATGGCTCGAGGCGACCTTATACCCAAGACTCTTTGGGTAGGTTTCGATTGAGGTGGATTTAGCCCAAGACTCTTCGGGCAGGTTTCACTATTTCCCAAGAATCTTTGGGATGATCCCCATGTGTGTGCGGGCGGGATACATGGTTGTGAGGCCCAGGTGTGTGCTGGCAGGATACGTCGTTATGAGGCACAGGTGTGTGTGGGTCGGATATGTCGTTGTGAGGCCCAGGTGTGTGCGGGCAGGGAGAGTGTGGTAGTGTCAGGACGTTCACGGTTAGGAAGAGTAGCCAACTAATGGAAAATGGTGCGGGGTACCCAATACTGATGTTTGTATATACTACTACCTGTTGTGATTGTGTTTTTGGTGAGTGTGGTTGGTGAGGTTGGGTGGATAGATTTCCTTGTTAGGTTTCTTCTGTTGTTCTCACAGGACATTAGGATGACCCCCCACTTGTGCACGAGAGCTTTAGGTTTCCCTACTGATTATACTTGTATGCTCCCCCTATGTTAACATTCAGGTTTCTAGGAGGACTACCAGGGCCGTACGGGGCCCTACTTGTCGGGGCAGTTGGAGTTGTTGCAGTTTCTATACACTTGTTTCTTTTGGTATTGTACTTTTTGAGCATTCTTGTATTTATACCTTGTTTCAGAACTATTTTAACATGCATGTGGGATTGGTTTTGGTTTATTTATATACACTTGTTCTTTTCCTTTTTGGTAGTTTACTTGTCCTATTTCCCGATCTTAAATAATAAAAAGGGTAATGCCTCCCATATTTGTGAAAACTCATACCCTTGGTGCTAGTCACCACCCCGAGGACTACTGGAGGCAGGACTCGGGGTTCGTTATCTCCCTTTCACCATTTCCAGCTCAGGAGGGGCATCCTTGGTGGGATGGGGTCATGACAACTTTTTATATTGTGTATGATTGTTTAATTTGATTAATATCAACGTGTTTCTTAATATTAGATAAAACATTAAATAACATTTTTTTATTTTATTTCATAGACCTAAATGTTATAATATTCCATAAAATATGATCTTTATAATGATAGAAATATTCAATGTTTAGATTGGGATGTGATGATAATATAAGGAACTTTAAGGATGCCTTATTTAATTAAATATAATTTTATAAAAAAATTAATGATATTTATTATATAATCAGATTTTCTTAGATGAGTGTGTTAGGATGGAAGCTATGATGAATGATTCTTTCTAAAGTAAATAAACTCTAAAATTTAAAACTATTTTAAGGATTTTACTGAATTAGATAGATGGAATTAGAAACATCTATTCTTGTATAGTGGGGCTATAGAATATGAACGAATGAGTTTTAGAATTATCATCTCTGATTCTAGATGGATGTGTTCTCATGGTACAAGAACTGGCATATGATGGTTTCCCTAGTCAAATAAATATTGTGGATAATTGATTAGGAAATTAAGGATCAAGTAAAATTAGAAAAAAAAAATTTCTGTTTTTATAGATATATCATATATAGAATGGGTAGGGAGTTATTGGGGTATAATAATGGGTGTGTATAAGGATTTAGTTTCTTTTAAATCTATTTAACTTGAGTTTAGTCTGGTGTTTGATTATTATAACATGGATATATTTATATTCTTATAATCTTTTTTTTTCAAAGTTTGTATTGTTCCTCACATGGACTATGGAATTTACTAAACTTTGTGAATTATTATGTATGGGTAATGATGTGTTTGTGAGTGTATAACTTCATTTTTATTCCATTTTTAGATGTTATGTTGTGAAAATATACTCTATTTATTTAGAGTCCAGTACCATAGATCTAATATAATAACATAGGTTTCTTCTTAATAATGACATTCCAAATCCACATTTTGAGACAGAGGATTATTTTATGTGCATTTTGGATAGAGGTATTTTGGCACAACAAGTGTTATTCGAGTGCTTAGTTCACATTGTTGTAACCATTGGTATTATTATTTATCTTTTATGATTTTAATACAATTGTAGTACTATTTTATGGATGTAGATTAAGGAATGAATTGTTTATATTATCAGTTTTAATTAGATGTATTTTATAATCTTGATAAAACATATCAAATATAATATATTTAAAATTGATATTGACCTTCCATTATTGAGTGTAAAATCGATTCCTGTAAAATTTCGAGTTTGAAAATTCTACTGGATGCAACATGGGGTTATTCAGATGATTTTGGGATGATATCTGGTATTCAATATCTATGAGTTGAAGAAATTTTTGATATCATTCCCACACTATCAATCATGTATGGGATGTATGCAATAATGAAAAAAAAATTCTAATTGAGATATTATTCATCCTAAAGACAGTGGAAGGAATGTTGAAAGTAGATAATGCTAATGAATTAAACATGATTTAGAATCTTGTTGAGTTAGTATATGTAAATTTCATAGGGCTAGTTAAGGAACTTCTTCATCAATATCCATTAATATATTCATGGGATAAGATAGTTACCAAAGTGAAAAACTTATGCTGAAAATAAGTGTTATTGTCAATGGGAATTAGAGGACGTATTCTAAAGGAATAAATTGAAATAATGTGAATTCCAAAAACTATTGGAACATAGTTTAGTGAATATGATATTAGATATTTGGTTTAACAGAAAAAGTTATAAGATGAGTGATGATATGAGAGAAAGGAGTAGGGGGATTTTTTCGGTCAATACCCATATTAATGCATTATGGGAAATGGGGGAACATGAAGGAGAATTATAATTGTCCTTGGATTCAATTATAGAAAATTTTCATCAGAGTCTTCATCCATAAATACTAATAATAGGGATGATAGCATGATGTTTTTGATAATCACTAGTCAATTTGAGTCGTGTGTCATTTACATTGGTGCCTCATTTCACTCAATGTCTGAGAGAGGGTGAATGAATAATTATGTATATAAAATATTTAGAATGTTTTATATTGTAGATGATGAATATATTTTGATTCTTAATATTAGTGATGCGTACATCCAAATATAAAATTTATTATGATGAAATTTTCAAGGAGTGAATCGCATACAAGAGCAATAAGAGAAAATTATTTTGATAGGTCATCTAGATGACAATGTTTTGACATTACCCAACTCATTGGGGATGCGACTTGGTAGGTGATAAGTCAATGGTAAAACCCCAATACTACCTATAATAGGGAAAGGGTGGGTGACCAGAATTGAGTAGTAATATCCAAAAATATTGGAGGATTTATCCTATAGGTGGAAAAATAGATAAATATATCCAATACCTAAAAAATAGAATCTCCTGTAGCGTGAACACAAATATAATCAAATAAGTTGTATACAACACATGAATAAGGAATCAGGTCAAACTAAATCACCACAATGTAAAATGAAAATAAAATATACTACTAATACAAATCTAAATATAATAGGTATAGGTCACAAGAAATCACATCCTCTATGCATGCACTCCGGGAATGATCTCCTATTGGAATAGACACTACCAAGAATAAGGACCTCCAAGATCAAATATATTTCATCAAGAATCTTTATGTGTTAGCTTTGAACAATCCATACAAACTTCACACGAACCCAATCTATATCCAAACTATGTGTTATCTCTATACAAAATGTTTGTTGGAAAAATCCCTTGAATGGGTGTGTATAATGATATCTAGTAGGATCACCCAAAACAAGAATTTGTAAAAAACAACAAGTGAACTAAAGTAATCAATTTTTTAATGAATAATTTACAGGAATTACCATAAGATATATAGATATGATCTAAAACTATAATTTTCAGGAACATAGATTAGTAATAATCACCACATATCTAATACGAGAAGGACCAAATCTCATGAGTGACTAAGGGAACTCAGTGTACCAAAAAATGCTCATATAGTATGAAGTTGATAGTCCAACTATACATTGGATCTCAAGTGAGACAGAGGGGTGACTAAGGAATCAATATTCAGAAAATGTTAGATCTTCATATCCTTTCTTCCATATAGCTTCAATATTTAGTCAATGTTAAATCAACATCCTCATTGTACAACTTGAAACAAAGTTAAAACCACACTTACTATTCAAAAAATAATTTTCACTAATCTTCAAACCCATAGATAAAATATCCCTACCCTAAGAGGAGTGATAGATCAGGTATTCATAACTCCAATACCATAAAAACCAAAGTTATGCACAAACCCAATACTTGTCACAATGAGATAGAGGGGGAAAGTCACAAAACCTTAAAGAAAAAGTGTCAGTTAGGGGTATAAAAAGAAACAAAATAATCCCAATATCCCAAGTCACGCACAATAGATGGGGTATCACAAGAATTATGGAATGGAGATAATCTATTTACATTAGAGATACAGGGGACTTCATCCCCATTATATAACATATAAAGGATAAGGGGAAACACATGTCTCTAAAAAATATCTAATAAACTTGCATGATATATCACCCTAGGCTTGTACTAATGGGAACATTGTTAAGGACACTCTCTTTAAACACTAGATTTGATAAAATGTGAGATGAAACAATATTTATTTTAAAATAATATTATAAGTTAAGAATTGCATCCAATAATAATCACTCTGCCCTGAGAATGAATGTATGAGTGTATTTGGTGATAAAATGCATAAGAAACATATTTTATGATACATGAATACATTTCTCTATAATCGAACCCAACTATAATCCCTTCAACACATTTCCTAAATAAAAATAATCCTCATAACTAGGGGAACTGGAATCATAATAAATAGGTTAGCCGAAATGATAAATAAGGGTAAAGAAAAATGATAATAATAAACTTTCATAAGTGCTAATAAGATGAGAATTTGAATATAATCCTATGACATGGAAATAACATAATACAATCATACATAGAAGAGAATAGATCAAAAATAAATATTCATGGCATAAAGCATATGATATCATAAATAATTTATTTAATGATTTTTGAAATATTAATCAATAAAAAATATCCATGAGACTGTTACATTAGGAGAACTTATAATTGTGGAATAAAAATTATAATAGAGAAGAAAAACCTTTGTGAGTTAAAAACATTCACTTATGTTTATGAGAAATTAATTTTTTTATTATATAAATCTCTCTTGAGATATAAAATTTTAACCAATGCATAAGAGGAAGAAATAATACCCCACCCATCATTCATCCATACAGATGTGTGTCACTTTTATTTAATCATTATTCATAACATAAATAATCCAAGGAAATAAAATGCATTTTTTATACTTTTCAAATGGATTAATATAAGAAAATCATTCATAATTCCATCGAAAATTATAATAGGAAAAATGAATGAAAAATAAATGGGTATCAAAATATATTCAATTACATCCAATATAATTACAATTTTATTTAAGATAATGCGGTATATAATTTTCACCCCATATAGATAAATTTTATATAGTTTATTAAATCATTCAATGTATGTAGTATTATAGAAAAAACCCATTAATAAATGAGAAAAAATATATTCTCCACATAGAGGGAATTTATTGAAAGATGAACCATGTAAATATATAGTGGATGATTAGTCAAGACAAAAGTAGAAATGGGTTTCCATGAGTTTAATCCAATAAAAGTACCAGATAACATAAGAGGTAATTTTCTGAAAAAAATTCCAAAAAAATAAATAATTTTTTGTGATAATTGTAAAAATGTAAGAGAATCCATGATAGTGTTTTTTTAGAAAAATCTTTTTAATATAACCATAAAACAATATGTTGCAGGTTATTTTAAATATTAATTTATAAAAAGGATTTGATCAAGCATTTCATAACATTTAGATATTCAAATAACCATAAATAAATGAGTCATGAGAATGAAATATGGGTTAAATAAATGAGATTTATAGTGGAATACAAAACAAATGAACATGGAATGGAACTTTTATATTATAATTTTTTGTATAACACATCAAAAATTGGGACATAAATATTATTTTTATAACGATGATAAGGGAATGATGGTAGTCACCTGATATAACATAAAATTATGTTTTAAAATATAAAAGAGAATATTTGATCGTTCGTAATAATATGGATACATAATAAAAAAACATTATGAAGGATAATGAGAATTATTATTAAAATTAGATATAATTATGGTGAATAACTTATTCATTGATGGATCCTTGAATTAAAAACTCATTTTCCCAAAAATTATTTTCAAATTGAAGATGGTAATTGAGTTAATAAAAAACCTTATGATAATTGTAACGTATTAATGAAAATAACATAACAAGGTTACCATTTATAGAAATTAAAATATCATGAAATGAATGATCTAAATTATAATTGATTGGGATAGGAAAATTCATAAACCATATAAATGAAATTATGGTTCACAATATTAAATAGGCTTCATAGAAATGAAAATAGAGACAAAGTACCCTTATAATAGTTCATGATTCACTATGTGAATGCACATATATTCTTGAAAAATAAAATTAATATTATTGTAAAAATTATCAATAATAATTTCAATCATTATTTCATTTTCTAATGTAAATTTATTATTTTATTATTATTATATAGTAAAAAAAATTATATTGTTTATATGTGGTTTTTTAGTAGATTTATATGATTCTTACTCGATATATTGACAATGGGAAATTGTGATGGAAAATTGATTCATAATATCTAGAATTATAGAGTTGTTTCACTTTTATTATTGAATTAGAAAAAAAAATTAAAAATTTATTTTCTTTTCCAAAAATGTTGTTAAATTAGGAAAGGTACCCCAATATGTTCATTTTATGTGGTTATGTTTACAATGACCATTTATTATTAATATCACTTATATAATGTAAAATATTACCTTCTAGAATATTAATATTTTCATAAATATAATTTATTTTCATTAAATAAATATTTTTGTTCATCCATGTTAGGAGGTAATGGAAAATTTATTATGATATTATGTGGAGGTGATAATATGTATATACACATAGATGACACTTTCATTTTCTATAGAATTAGAGGGGTAGAAAAATAAAATAATTATATTTTAATAATGTAAATAATGTTATAAATTTTATATATTTGAATTAAATAAACAGTTTTATGAGCTATTAATGGATTATATGACCAATAATGAACAACGTTCCAGGGGGAGAAAATTGCACATATGCATGATGACATCTTCATTTTTTTAACTGTATTAGAGGAAGGTTGTAATGACCCTAAATATTATATATAGAAATTATCATAATATAATGATTTCATATGGCATAAATCATATAAAAGCACATATATAACACAATAAAATCATTATAAATGAAGAATGAAATAGGTGATATTCTTATAAATTAAGAACCTATACTGATAGAATAGTTACGTAACCCTTAGAATAGTAACATGAACATTTGGAATATTAATCCATCAAAAAGAATTGTGAACTCACTCATAAAAGTTAAAATAATATTTATCTATCATATAAAAGAAAATGTGATATATTTATATCATTGTATAAGTAAATAATTTTTTAAATGGTAAATTCTGTGTTGGTATTTTTGTAAAAAATATATTTATTTATAATTTTTTAATTATTATAATTATAAAAATGAAAACATATATTCGTAAAAATGTTTAGAAAATTAATATTTATTTTTCCTATTATGATAATATAATTTTATGAGACCATAATTAAAATTTTAATTTTTCATAAAATAAGTTATAATTATGAAATTGGAATTTATCTAATAAATGATGATTTCAATGAAAAATAATATATCCATTATTTAGAAATTTATTTTCATAAAATTTAATAAATTTTTTATTTTTAGATGTTAAAAATTGGTTTAGTGGAATTTTTATAAAATAGTTGAAATTTTCTTGAAAACTGAAATATGGTAAATTACCGTATTTAAAAAATACATGAATTGTATCGTAATGACTTATGCATGGATGATGTAAGACAATAATATCACATTATAATTAATTATTTTATATATTAAATTATTATGAACAAAACTGTTGATAGTATTCATAAAAATAATAAAATAATTAAAATAATAATAATTAATACCCATATCATCCCCCAATAAATACCATACAGAAACACCACTTATCCTCACACCTTCAAAGCTGGAAAACATGACCAATTTTACCCAAAACTCTACCCATGTATCTCCCCCAAGTCCAAGAGTCTATGGTCTTATCCAAAAACCAATCACATTTTCTATAAGGAGGTTCTCAATGAGAAAAATGTTCAAGAGGTAAAATACTATTTTCCTTTCATTTAATTTATTTTCAAATTATTTTATTTTCTTATTATCTCATAAACTCCCCTATACAATTTTAATTATAACAATAGTATCTTAAATATAATTTAATATTATTTTTTAATATGGAAGTTCCATCATCGAACCTCTTCTCCTCTCCTTTTTATTCTATGAATGATCACATCATCCGTGATGTGTCAATTTTTTTCCACGGTGAATGATGCATTTTCATTTTCTACTAACACCTTATATTATTTTAATAAAAATATTTTTATAGTTAAAGGGGATTATATAATACATATTTTATGTTATATAAATATCTGGAATAAGTATATTAACATTATATTAAATAAAATGATATAAGTTGTTGATGGTTGTAAAAATAACCAAAGTAAATTAAATCATTTTCATTAAAATATAATCTAACGAATCATCCTAATACGTTAAAAAATGATATATAAGACCAATTAAAATTTTATAAGGTCATTGATAATATATAATTTCAATTATTTATAATAATTAACATTTTACATGAACTTTCATACTTGTATACAAGAGATACGATCTTGAAAACCAGGAAAACGAACACTTCCCAATAAATAAAAGAGAAGCCTATAACTCAACTAAAGAAAAATAAATGAACATAAAAAAATTATTATAAAAAAATAAATTTATAATATCATATTAATTTATTAATTAATGAAAAAAATTGATTATCCATGATATTAAAGTAATGAAATCATTCAAATATAAGGTAATGGGATTCTCAAACCAAAATTCCATTATTTTAGTTAATCCTATTTTATGCCAAGTTTTAGCGTGGTTTTTAGTTTGATATTCCTAAAATATAATTTTCATTGTTCATACCATTTCATTTCTAGGATACAAAATTGTATAGTCTAGTTTAATGATAAATACATGGTTTTTTCAACGAAACAGTTCTTTTCAATGAAATTTTTGACTCATCCCCATATGTTTATTATTCACTGAAGAATGATTAACATAATTTCAAATATGTATTTCCTTTTTAATTTGGGAAAATTATTTTTATTCATGATTTTTTGAATCATTATTAAACCAAATTCGTTACATGGTTTACATCATGACGTTGAATGATTTATATTTTATGTGGCATACATGATTATGTAAATGTTATGATGTTACGGGTGCACTCGGAATTATACAGTGCCCCAATGCATTGGTTAATGTGATGTATCGCATCAGATCATGTGAAATACAAATGAAAATGACGCTACATTTTATTTAAAATGGGTATTTTAAGATTACTCACATATGTTATGTGTGAACATGATACTAGGTATCTTGAAATGTGTGTATGGTATTTGACCACTAAGACATGATGTTTCATTTTTATCCATTTCTACATCCCATTCCTTTATCAAATGTTTCCTATAATGATTATGATGGTTATCCAATTTATAAGTTATGATGATGATTATTATTATCACCTATGTTACGTTGCTTTATGTTGTTATGTTTCCTCTTACTCGGCCTTTAGATCAATACGTTCTTTAATGTATATCCTCAGGTGAATACGTGTACTAAGGAGAATGTGACGGACTCTAAGAAGGTAGAGAATAAGGAATTAAATATTTCTTATGTATTATTTTTTAAAAGTTATTTGCAACCCTAATATTCCCAATACACTTAACAGCTTTTTCTTTTATTTGTTATGCTATTAGGTTTCTTATATTTAAAATGATGTAATGGTCTTGTAATAAAAGTACCTTCGCTATAGTTGGAATCATTACATGGTATAATTATTTTTGGAAGATATGATTAGAAATAATTATTATCGACCCTAGAGATAATTTTGTCCTAAGTGATAAAATAAAATGGAAATTATGAAATAAAAATATAGGATATATTTTTGATTTACAATTTTATCATTATATTATCACAATTTCATTTTTATATGATCATTTCATATGTATTTAATCCCCAATTTTTTTATTTTATAGATAATGGTTGTAAATAGGAGAAGTACCACCACCTATTTTCACCTTACAATATAAAACAAGATTTTGTGTGTAGAATTTAATAAGGGGGGATGTAACATATCATAATTTTATCAATGGAAATTACCTTATTATAATTATTTCATATAGTATAAACAACATAAATTCACATATAGAACACAATTCAAACATTATAAATGAAGAATGAAGTAAGTGATACTCATAGAAATTAAGGAACATATACTGATTGAATAGTAACTTGACCCTTAGAATAATAACATGACCATCAGGAATTGTAATCCATATAATAGAATATTAACCTCACTTATGAAAGAATATGTTATATTAATCCATATTTTAAACTAAAATATGATATATTTACAACACATTATAAGTAAATAAATGTTATAAAATGATAAATTAAGTGTTGGTATTTTTGTAAAATATTAATTTTTATTTTCAATATTATAAGTAAGATAATAATTTAATATAAAATTTAATTTCAGAAAATAGAATCTTAAATTAATAATTTTTTTGTATTAGAATTAAAAGATAATTTTATGAGACCTTAATAAATTTTTCAATGTGTCATAAAATCTGTTATAATATTAAAATCAGTATCCTTCGAATAAATGATGATGATAAATAAAAATGAAATTTATCATAATTAGATAATTATTTTCATAAAATTGAGTTCATTTTATAATTTTTCATGTCAAAAACTAGTTTGGGTGGATTTTTTGGATTTTTTTAAAATAGTTGAATTTTTCATGAATAGTGAAATATGATACTTTTTGGTATTTAAAAAAGACATTAATTATTGGGTCATGAATGATTTACGGATGATGTAATCCCAAAATCTGTAAATATACATTATTATTGAATATATTTATTAATAAGGATAAAAACTATCGATAGTCTTAATCTAGAATAATTAAATAACTAATATAATAATCAAGAATAAGCCACACCACCTCTTATCCTCGCAGCTTAAAAGCCTTGAATCATGTCCAAATTATTCTTAATACTCTACCCAATTATATCCACAATGTATTGTTTCTAAAAATAATACAAAACCCATTTTCCACAAGTAGGATCTCAATTAGAATAAGCTCAAGAAGTAAAATCATCATTCGTTTTCTTTTAATATGTTTTTCCCTTTTTTATTCTCACATCACCGCCCCTTATCCAAGTGGAATGATAACTCCCGTATCATATATATAATATAATATTATTATTTTAAGGTAATATTCCTCATCAAACCACATATCCACCGAATTCTATTCTAAATATGATAACATTATCCGTGATGTGTCGATTTACCACCATCATGAATAATGTGTTTTCCTTTTACATTACTACATTCAACGATTGTCATAAATACATTTTTATCATTAAATGATATTTTTTATACATATTATATGTTATATAATCCACTATAACAAATATATGAACATGATATCAAATAAAATGATATAAATTTGGGATGGTCATAAAAACTACCAATGTAAATTAAATCATTTTCAATAACATTTTATCTAATGAATCATCCAAAGAGAATATAACCAAATAATATTTAAGAAAAATTAAACATATATAATATAATTGATAAATTATAATTTCAATTTTTTATAATCATTCCCATTTTTAAGACACATCAAAACTTGTATACAGGAAAACCGATCATGAAAACCATGAAATGACACTTCCAAATCGACAAAATGAAACTCTATAACTCATCAAAAGGACCACAGGATAAAAGAATAAAATTATAATAAATTAAATAAACATAAAAACTGTTATTTATTAGTTAATACATTAATATAATGTTATTTACAAGGATATTAAATTGATGAAATAATTTAGACACATGGTAAAGAGTTTCTCAAATCCAATTTTCATTCTTTCGGTATTTCCCCTTTTATTCCAAATTTCTTTGTGGATGTTCTATTTATATATCATAAATTTATTTTAAGTGTTATGAAAATTTATTTTATATGATATAAATGTTTTTAATATGGTTTTATGAAAAATACAAGGATTCTATAAAATTAATATTCTTTACAAATGACATTTTAAATCCTATTGAGTTGTGTCTTCTTTGCTGAAGAATGATTAATCTTGTACAAATTATGTTCCCCCACATTAATATGGTAACCATTTGTTTACTCATTATTTATTAGATCCCTATGAAACCAATTCTTTATATGGGTTACTTTGTGATATATATTGATGAATATGTTATGTGGAATGCCTAATTATTAAAAGGTTGTGAGGTGATGGGTGCACCCAGAATTATATTGCGCTCAAATGAATTAGGTAATGTGATTTATATCAATAGATAATGTCATATATTTTTATAATAAATTTTTCATAAAGATAATTTTATGAATATTCTCATATGTTATGTGTGAATATGTTTCTAGATTTTATTTCAACTATTTGTGGTATTTGACCAATATGATGCGATTTGTTTTTCAATTTCACATTACAAGAATTCATTTAATACCTCCAATAATTATTATGATAATGATCTTATGATTATGTTATGACGATTATTGTTATTCAAAACCATAAGGAATTTATTTGTGTTCTTTTATATCCCCTTAATGCACTTTTATCTCACCCTTTTCTTTGTTGTATATCCTTTAGTGATTAATTGTACTAAGCAGAATGCAAGGGCCACTAAGATTCTACAGAATAAGATTCTAAATAATGTTTTATGTTTTATTTTGTAATAGTTTTGTGTATGACTAATTTTAGAAATACACTAAACCATTTGATCCTAGATTTATAACGCTAGTATGTTGTTTAAATTTAAAATTATGTAATAGTCATGTAAGAAAAGTACGATCTCTATAATGGGTGGAAAAATTCCATTCATATAACAAAATTTAATCATATTATAAATAAAAACATTATCATACAATTTTATATTTAAATATATTTATGGTATATAAGAAGAAAAGTAATAAGGGATCTTGGATAAGAATAATACCTCCCTGTTTTTTATATTTTCCTTTGCGTAACAACTTAAGGCTCTTTAGCATGGAATGTTTTCAAGAAAAATATATAAACCCGGACTTATAGGATTACAAAATCTTGAATTAAAAGGATAATTCACATTGACGATCTATTCAGGTTTATAGTCTTAGAGAATTAGGCCCTAACTATTACATTACATCTCAAAAATTAAAAATTAAAAACTTTTTCTTAGTTTAAATTTTTTCATAAAATAAATACTCATGAAAAAAAAGATTCAGGTCTACATCCATGTTCTAGACACAATGACTTTTCCATGATCCCCTCCTGGACCATATTCATTTTTAAGTCCTGTGAAAAACATTTCAAAAACATGGGATGAACATAAAAATCTTAGTAAGGGTTATAAAAGGAAGAAAGAAATCATTAGTCCATAAATATATATAAAACATAAACCCTTTTACTTACCTCATGAAATCATAAGATTTATGAATAACACATAGTAATCACAAATAATAAAGTTAACTTGTGGCATCCATAACATAATTACATTGTAGCTTTCACATCTATGTAGGGAGTAAAATTTGGAATACCCATCACAGTAAATTCCCAAAATCTCTAAGGAGAAACATTCACGTATACATTTTTCACATTACCCAATTCATTGGAGATGTATCTCGTGCTCACCAACCAAAGGTTTATCATGGAACCACCGGTATACGTAACCAATTTCTAAGCACCTTAACACATAAAAAAGCATAAAGAAAACATAAAATTTCCATATTGCAGTCACAATATATCATTTAAAGATATTTAAATAATCAATTCTGTCTAAAATTTATTTTCTATACCAAAGTACATAAAATAGTATATGGTATTTATTTTCCTTTTTAAAACATTATGGATTGTTAGAGAAGCAAAAGATCAAATAATACTCGTGGAGGTGAAAAATGTAATTGTCACCACGTATGTTAAAAAGAAATATTATTTTTGTCATTTAGTAATAATCCTCATACAAAAAAGATTCCATTTTAATGAAATTAAATGTCAATGGTATTTATACACCGTATAATAGAATGTCGTGTATAAAACTAAATATTCCTCAATGAAAGGAGATTGAGATGAAGTCCCTTGCCTCGTGTCCGACATGACTCGATCGTTCTTCAATATCCACAATAATAAACTAAAGATAATTTATACATTCTAAAGAATATTTTTAATTTTTATTATTACTTTTATTTAACTTGTTACCATATTATAAAAATTAAGTAATCATTTAATTTAATAATGGTAAATTTGTCAATATTTGGTAGATGATTCAAAAATTAACTTCTTATAACTACAAGTAGTTCATGTGGTCAAATTTACATTATCTCAAGAATGATATTCAAGATGTAGATATAATATATATCACATATATCATTTATATGTATGTATTTACAATAGTACATTACTTTTGGAGATATGAAATGAAATTCACTGTTCATAGAGACGGTAAGTCGTATGTACGCATGAACACTACTTTAATTTCTATTTAATACCTAATGTAACAAAAATATAATGATACATAGGTATATTATCATTTAATTACAATATCATATATAATTTCATTAACTTAATCCTTTATAAATTCCACCTATTTCCTGAATAATTCATATCACTTTGAGGGGGCGGTAGTCCACATTTCCTCAAATGAAATTATTGTATTTACCCACTAAAGAAACCATAAATGTATTCTATAAATGGAAAATAAAGATGAATAGATCAATATAAATATAATATATGTAAAATATAAATACAATGACATTTTAATGGCCACGATATGATGTGGTAGGAGATGAATGAATAATCATCGTTTCGTGAGGCAATAGTTCTCCATCCATAGAAACTGTACATTCTTTTTACATTAGATGGAGGTGTGTGTAAGTGTAGTTTTAATAATTATCATAACAAAAACCTAGTATATTAAGGATAATTTTGTTGTTATAAATGAATGGAATAAACATATTTTAGGGTGTTGGAGATGTAAAATAAAATAAAAGAACTTAACAGAAGATGTTACCATAAAATCAGGTATCTTCCTTGGGATTGAACCAAAAGGTTTACACGACTTACCTTATTCCTTGGGTAAGGAATCTAGGAGAAATAGAGGGATGAATTGATATTAATGGGAAAGAGTTTTGATGATCCAAGGGGCTTTAGAGGAGTGAGTAATGGAATAGAGGCGATGGATTTTTATAAAGGGGAGGAGGGGCTCTTTAGAAATGTTTAAAAATATAATTTTATTATATAATGATTCTCAGTTTCTGAAGGTCTAAAAATTATTAAAGTATGAGATAAGATTAATATTGTTCGAAATAAAATCATCCAATAATAATTGGCCTAGTTTTGGATATTTATTATTGTTTTATAATCTTATTCATTTAAATCATTCATTAATGAGGTAAACACAACATCATTATTGTATCATAAATAATTTTATATATTTGATGTATAAAAAATATAAAAAAATACCATGATGTAGAAAATATTTTTAGATTTTAAATTAATATTTATAGTCGAAGAGATAAATTATATAACACCATGTTATAATTTATTTACTAAAAGATATATGTTTATTTCATTTTTTTCTTTACATGAAATTAATTAACATAAAGTATTATTATCACTACCAAGTTGCCCCATGGAGTCCCAAAATTGACCACAAAATTCCCATGGTAGGAAATGTATCACATAATAGGATTAGGACACACTTTAGGGTAATTTATTATTATTATTATTATAATATTATATTTTACCCTTATTTACCATATTTACCCTTTAACCATGGTAAAAAAATATTTATCGAAGTAAATATTCATAAAATATAAAAATAAAAGTTACCTATTTAAAAAATTTGGACCTCCTGATTCCAAATATGGAATTCATTTTTCCAAATTCAAAACACAGAATTGGATGAAATTAATTTATTATTAATTATAATTGTCAAAACAAAAAAGCGTGTTTTTAAGAAATATAAACTATTATAAGATTGACACACGTTTATGTCCAATTTCAAAGTGAAATTACTTTCAATGAAAAAACATTTGATTAATTGATAAAAATATTATATAATTACCCTTTAAAACCAAATAAAAAGATAATATAACCATATAAATAAATTAGATTAAAAGGAAATTTTGAATTAAAATATAGTATTTTTTCACTATTTATTAAAAATAATATTTTGATCAGAAAAATACAAAAAATTTACCCAATGTAAATTTTGATGTCCTGATTCCAAATAAGAATTCTATTTTGTCAAATAGAACTTATTAATTTGACCAAAACATGATTTAATGAGGGTTTACCATCTAAAGGGGGTAAATAGACCTTTTAATGAATATTAGAGTATTTATGCTTAAAATCATATTCTTTATAATTTTAAGACTCTAAAATTTATTTAATAAATGTAGAAAAATTTAAAAAAACACATATATTCATTTTTTAGTTAGTTTTTTCCATTCGTGCCAATACAATGGTTAGGGATTAACTTCCATTTAAAATAATATTATATTACTATTTTTTAGTATGACCCAACATTGTGTGCAACGTATGATTTTCAAGAATCCTTTTGTTGCATATCAAGTATGCCATAGAACATAGGATCCCCATTAAATTAAAATTAATATTTAACTCACAAATATTAATAAATAAGAAAATGACATATTCTTTATTTACCTAGGATGTTACATCCTTCCCAACTTTTATAAATTAAGTCCTTGAAATTTTTATTCACTTATCAAATATGTGGGGATATTTATACCTCGTATCATTTTTATATTACCAAATTTCATATTAAACCATATGGGTTTTCCACTAAACCTTTACCAGATAAATTACCTTATTCCACAACACTTTATCTCTTCGGTCAATAATCTGTACATCTCATTATTCATAAGATAGATTCTCATCCAACTGAACTACCTCTGGGCTCAAAACATGAGATGGATCCAGAATATACTTTCACAACATTGAAACCAGAAAAACATTTTTTACCTGGGAGAAACATGGTGGTAAAGCCTCTATGTAGGCAACTGATCGAACTTTCTCTATGACTTCATACGGTCGATCGAATCTCTGACTCAACTTTCCCTTCGTACCAAAACACATCAAACTTTTCCATGGAGAATCATTGAGAAAGACATGATCACCATCCTCGAAAGGGAGATCCTTCATCCGGTTTTCTAAATAAATTTATTGGCTACTCTAATCTGTTCTCATGTGCTTCTGAATCAACTGAACATTTTCTACCATCTTTTCTACCAGTTCTATTTCCAATAGTTTTCTTTCACCTACTTCATCCAAAAAAGCTAGAGTTAGACATCTCTTCCAATATAATACATCAAATGGAGCCATCTATATATTGGAATGAAAACTATTATTATATGAAAATTAAACCAAAGAAATAAGGTTTTCCTAACATCCTTGGTAATCCATTGATCAAGCACGTAACATATCCTCCATGGTCTGGTTTTTTTGTTACGACTGCCTATCTGATTGAGGATGAATAGTTTTTCTAAATTTTAATTCAGTACCAAATGACTTCTAAAGGCCTTTGTAATAGTTATATGTAAACATGGTATCCCGATCAGATACAATGTATAGGGGAAATCTATGCAACCTAACTATCTCTTTATCAAAAACCATGAAAGTTGATCTATAGAAAAAGTATCTCAAATTGGATAGAAATGAGAAGATTTAGTCAATCGATCAACAATAACACAAATTGCATTATTATCTCAAGATGTATTTGTTAATACCACAATAAAGTCCATGGATATATTTTCCCATTTCCACTCTGGCACTGGTAAAGACTAAAGCATCCCTTTCGGTAACTACCACTATGCTTTAACCTGCTGAAAAGTCAAACACTTCAAAGTAAAGTCAGCAATATCTCTATTTATTCTGTCCCACTAGTAATACTCATGAGGATCTCGGTAAATCTTAGTATTTCCATGATAAATTAAAAATGAAGAACTATGAGATTTACATAAGAACTCATTCTTCAACTGTGAATCAAAAGGAATGCATATTCTCATTCCAAATCTCAAAATACAGTCACCATCAATGCTAAAATGTCACAACATACCCTTCTGAACCAACTCTACCTTTTTATCCAACTCACTATCTTCCTTATAATCTTGCTTAATTATGTTTGATAGAGATGATTTCACTAACATAGGAAGAAAAACGGAGTAATTTCCAACACCAACAACATCTACTCCAATGTTCAACAAATCATAAACCAAAGGATCAGTTGGTAATGGATCGTGTAATCATAATCTATGATTAATTCCAACCATTTACTTTGTCTCGTGTTTTTTTCATTTCATGTGAATATATACTGAAAAAAATTTTGGTTGGTATATATTTCAAATTTTACTCCATAAAAATGATGCCTCCAAAACATTAAAGAAAAAATAACAAAAACAAATTCCCAAACATGTGTAGGGTAATTTTACTACTAAGGTTTCAACTAAAGTGAATCATAAGAAATTACCTGATCATTATTCATTAGGAAATAACCATGTCCATTTAACGAAGCATCATTTTAGATTAAAAACTCACCATTTCTGGAAGGCAGTTCTAATACAAAAGAATTCACCAATCTTCTTTTTAATTCCTAAAAACAATCACCACATTCTTCTGTCCAAAAGACCTTAACACATTTTCAATTAAAATTATTCAGTGGGATAGATAACTGTGAAAAATTTAAACAAACCTCCAGTAATAACATGATAAACCAACAAAACAATGAATCTCGGTTATATTTGTGGTTCTTGACCATTATTTAACAAATTTTTTTTGCAGGATCAACAATTATGCGATTTTTTGAAACAATGTGGCCAAGTAAAAAAATTGTAACAAAAACACACTTTCTTAATTTACTATAGAGTTTGTTTAATTTTAAGTATCTCAAGACAACCCTTAAATGAATTTCTTACTGCTATTTACTTTTAGAATAAACTAAAATATAATAATTGAACACAAGAACAAACTTTTCCAGGAACTCATGGAAAATTCTATTCATTAGATCCATGATTACAGATGGTTTATTTGTTAACACAAAAGGAATAACTAAAAATTCATAATGGCCATATCTAGTGTGAAACAGGGTGTTTGGAATGTCTGATTCCTTTACATTATATTGATGGTACCTTGACCTCAAATCAATGTTCAAAAAATATTGAGCTCCCATGATCTAATCAAACTAATCATCGATATGAGGCAATGGATACATGTTATTAATAAGAAAGTTATTAAATGCTCTATAATCAATTCAATTTCTCAATGAACCAACTTACTTTTTAAAAATAAGAAAGGAGCTCCCCATGGTGATGTGCTAGGTCAAATGAATCCTTTATCTAATAACTATTTCAATTTCTTCTTTAACTCTAAATATTCAATTTGATC
The DNA here is from genome assembly GCA_963277665.1 of Viscum album. Lineage (NCBI taxonomy): Eukaryota > Viridiplantae > Streptophyta > Magnoliopsida > Santalales > Viscaceae > Viscum > Viscum album. Next base: position 1,627,390,514 of record OY728122.1, read on the forward strand.
CATTTGATAAGGTGGTTTTGAAATTGTCTTAGCATCAGGAACTAATTCAAGAATAAATTCAACTTCCCAATCAGGTAATATAATAGGAAAATCATCAATTAAAACATCACAATACTCATTTACCACTAGCACATCATTAATCTGAACAATTCCTTTATTTTCAATAATCAGTGCAAGGTTACATTCATTTCCATCTTTTACTACTTTCTCAGCTTCCTGATATGTTATAAAAATTAACGGTTTTATCTTGTACACAAATTGAAAATATTTCTGAAAATAAACCTCTATATCTCTATAGTAAATCTTAGAATGATAAAGTTAAAAACAATCCATACCTAAAATAACATCAAACTCTACTATAGGAAAAAAATAAGGTTTGCAGGAAGATTTATTCTGCAAAAATGGATAAAATGGTTCTTATAATTATTTTTTTCTCAAAATTCCCCCAGTGTTTTTACCATAAGGTCATGATTCATATCATGAGATGGAATTCCAAATTTACATAACAACATCTCACAAATGAATGAATGTGCAGACCCGGAATCAAACAAAACATTGGCATAATCTAAACAATCAAATAGTGTACCTGATACTACATCATTTTATGGCCCTGCATCTGCTGAAGTAGTTTCTTAGGATTTCACCCCTCCTTTCTGCTTGTAGTCTAGCTGCTTTCCCTCAATTGAGTTCTTCGTTGGACACTCATTTTTATAAGAACCCATTTCATTTCCCTTAAAACATTTTATTTATTGTAAATAAGATTTTTCCTTACCGTTACCCTGATATTTTTCAGAGAAATTATGAGCCTTATGTCCCATTTTACCACATTGGTATCACTTACCAGAATTCAATAGAAATCCACCAACATGCTTTTTACATCAATTTTCAAAAAATTTAAACATATGTTTTTTACCATCAGAGATTTTTGAATAGTTCTTTCCTTTATTCGTCCAACTCAACCTCTTATTATATTGTTTTTCAAAGAAGACCTGATCATCATCAAACTCCATTTCCACATTCTACACACATCGAGAATGTTTTTCATAACTTTCAAAATCATGAGAATCAAAAGCCCTTCGATACATTGGATTTAATCTTGGGTAAAAATGGTTGATTTTAATAATAAGATCTTTTATAAAATTTAGCGCATACCTTGCTAGTTGAGTTAATTTTTCATCATATGTGTCCAATTATTTGTCCTCATACTTCAATTCCCAGAATTGTTTTTTCATCTTAAGATGAACCACCTTATGAAAATATTTCTCAAGAAACTTACCTTTAAATTCATCCTTATCATGATCAACAATATACTCACTATCGATGATATTTTTTTAACATCGACCACCACTAATCAAATTCTCCTTCAAAATGGTAAACAATGAGTCTATCCATTTGAGGTTATGAACACCCCATGACCTCAAAAATCTCCTCTAGTGCTTTAATGCACCCTTCACCTAGCACAAGGTAAGATTATCCTTGGAATGATGGTGGATATTTCCTCATGAAATTATCCACTACTGACATGATCCTATGTTGTTGATCTGGATTCCCTTGTGTATGGATGAAACCCCCATTTATAGCTTAATTCAATTGTTCCATCACTGCAACAAACTGTTCAGTACAAATTCCGACCATCCGAGGTTGCTAATTTTGATGTTTTTATTCCCCCTAATGTTGTCCCATCATAGCCACCATGTTTCCTCTGGGGAAAACCATTCTCAACATAGAAATATCATAGGTGAAGCAACATGGTAATCTTTAAATGCTATATAATTTCAATTATACCATAAATTAATTTATGGACATTAATTTAACAATTTAAAAACTTCTAAATTTGTCTAAACTGACCTTTGATACAAACTATAAGGACCCAGCCTTATATCATTGCATAATCATTAATTGAATGGATAATTCACATTGAGGGCCTTCTCATGTTTAGTGTTTTAGAGAATTAGGCCATAACTATTACATTATATCTCAAAATTTACAAAGTAGAAACTTAAAATCAATTTCCATTCTTTTCATAAAATAAAGACTCTTGAAAGAAAGAGTCCTGTCTAGTTCCATGTTTTAGACCACATGAATTTTCTTTGATCCCATCCTTGACCATATTTATGAATAACACATAGTAATCCCAAATCATAAAGGTAAATTTAGGGATCCATAACATACATATGTTGTATCTTTCATAGCTACATATGGAGTTACATTTAGAATACCCATCACAGTATATTCCCAAAATCTCTTAGGAGAATCATTCACATTTACCTCTGTCGCGTTTCCCAATGTGTTGGAGAGCTATCTTGGTCTCACCCGCCCTAGGATTATCATGGAACCACCTGTATACGTAAACAATACCCCATAACCATAACACATAAAACAAGCATAATGGAAATATAACATTTCCACATTGTAGTCAAAATATATCATATCAAGATATTGAAATAATCATTTATTTCTCAAAACCATTTTCCATACCAAAATACGTAAATAGTATATTGTATTTATTTTCATTTTAAACAAATTATGGCTTGTTAAGGAAGCGAAAGATCAAATAATACTCTTGGTGGTGAAAAAGGTAATCATCACCATGTACGTTAAAAAGAGCCATTCTTTTTGTTGTTCAGTAAAATCACTCATAGAAAAAAATATTCCCATTGAATGAAATTAAAAGTAAAAGGTTTTTATACACTGTATAAAAGAAATCCGTGTATAAAACAAAATACACCTCATTGATAGGACATTGATATGAAGTCCCTTACCTCATGTATAACTTGACTCGATCATTCTTTAATCCCAAGAATAATAAATTAAAGTTAATTTATATTTTCTTAATAACCTTTTTCAAGATTATTATTCATTTTATCTCACTTATTACCATTTTATGAACATTATGTAATCATTTAAGTTAATAATGGTCGTTTTGTCAATATTCTGTACTTGAGTCAAAAATGATCTTCTTATAATTACATGTTGTTCATGTGGTCAAATTTCCATTATCTTCAAAACGATATTCAGGATGTAGATATAATATATATAATATATATCAAGTATATGAATGTATTTATAACATAACATAACATTTTGAGATAAGAAATGAAATGAACCATTCATGGAGACGATAAGACGTACATACGCATGAACGCCACTTTCATTTCTATTTCATATTTAATGGATTGAAAATATAATGATACATTGGTATATTATAATTCTAGTATAATATAAAACATAATTTCATTAAATCCATTCATTAAATGTTCCACATATGGCATGAAAAAGTCATATCACTTCGAGGGGGTGGTAGTCCGCACTTCCTCAAATAAAATTATCGTATTTACCCACTATAGAATCCATAAATGTATTATATAAATGAAAAATACAGATACATATAAAAAATATAAATATAATATATACACAAATTAATATAGTACCATATTAATTGAAACCATAAGAAGTTGTAAGAGAAGATTGAACAACAATCGTTTCGTGAGGCAGTAGTTCGTCGTCCACAGAAACTGTATGTTCTTTACCCACTAGATGGCGGTCTGTGTAAGTGTAGTTTGAATCCTCATAAAAAAGCTATTATATTGAGGATATTTTTGTTATAAATTAATGGAATAATAAGATTTTAGGGGGTTGTAAAAATAAAATAAAATCAAATAACTTAAGAGAAGATGTTACTTTTAAATCGGGTATCTCCCTTTTGTTTGAACCAAATGGTTTACTTCAATTACTTATACCTAGGGGGAGGATTCATGGTGAAAGAGAGGGATGTAGGGACATTAATTGGATAGAATGCTTATGATAAAATTGTCATGAGAGGTGTGAGTAATGAGTTAGAGGTGATGGCTTTTATTAAGGGTGAGGAGGGGCTCTTTAGGATAGATTAAAAATATTATTTTATTATATAATGATTCTCGGATTCTAAAATTCCAAAACGTAATAAGGTAGATGATAAGATAACTCTTGTTCGAAATAAAATCATCCAATATTAATTTGTTAGGTTTTGGATTATTTTTATGTTTTATAATCTTATTTATTTAAATAATTCATTAATGATGTAAACCCTGCATCATTGTTGTGTGATAAATAATTTTATTTATGTGATGTCTAAAAATTATAAAAATAAAATAAATTGGTATAGGAAATATTTTTATCTTTAAAATTAATATTTATAGTCTAACAGATAACTTATACAACCCCATGTAATAATTTATTTACTAAATGATATATGTTTATGTCATTTTTGTATTTACTTGAAATTAATTAACATAAAGTGTCATTATCACTCCCAAGTGGCTCCATGGGGTCCCAAAATCGACCCAATGATGCCCATGATCGGACATATTTCCAAAAATAGGATTAGGACACATGTTAGGGTAATTAAATATTATTATAGTATTATTTTTTACTCATATTTACCATATTAACCTTTTATCCATGATAAATAAAATATTTATCGTAGTAAATATTCTTAATGTCAAAAAATAAAATTCACCTTTTTACACAATTTGGTCATCATTATTCCAAATATGGAATCAATTATTCCACTTTCAAAACACCAAAGTGGCATAAATTAATTAAATATTAATCCCCATTGTCAAAACAAAATGCAACTTTTTTGAGAAATAATAACTATCAAAATATTGACACTGTTTATGCCCAATTTCAATATAAAAAAATTTAAAATAACCAAAATTGGATTAACTAGTAAAAATATAATCTAATTAAACATTTAAACCAATTAAAAATATAATATACCCATATAAATAAATTAGATTAAAATGCAGTTTTGAATTAAAATACAAAATTTTTCACTATTCATTAAAAATGAATTATTACAGAAAAATACCAAAAATATACCCAAAGTAAATATTGATGTCTTGATTCTAAATAATAATCTTATTTAGTCAAATAGAACATATAAAAGTGACCAAAACTATATTTAAAGAGGGTTCTCCATCAAAAGGTGGTAATCAACCTTTTAAATAATACTAGAGAATTTATGCTTAAAATCAGATTCTTTCTTATTTAAAGCCTCTAAAAGTTATTGGATAAATGTAAAAAAAATTAAAAAATAGGTATATTAATTTTTAGTTAATTCTTTCTATTCTTACCAATACAATGGCTAGGAATTAACTAACATTTAATATAATATAATATTATTACTCTCATAATGACCCAACGTTGTGTGAAACATATGATTTCAAAGAAACTCTTTGTTGAGTATTGGGTATTCAATTGATCATAGAATCCCCATTAAAATTAATATTTAATTCAAAAAAATTAACAAATTTTAAAATGTTAAATTCTATATTTACTTGGGATGTTACAAAAAATGTTTTCTACAAATTATATAGGGAGTTTGGTAGATAATAGTGAAATGTTTTGGAATATATATAGATTTTATTTGTCATGAAATGTGGTGGTATAGAACCCATTTTATAAGTGATGGAAATTTATATTTTGTAAATATATATGTTAATGTTTTAATGATGACCTAACACAATTCTAGGATAAATGAAAAAAATGGTAAATAATTAATCTTTGGGATATATAAGTTTGATAAATCCTCTACCACACAATTTCACAGAAATCGAAAACATGTTTCATGCCTTTTACAACTTTATTTTCTTCATTTCACAATTTTTTATCATGGAACTAGTATTTACCTAAGTAATCTATATTTCATTAAAAATATAATGTTACACTAACTACAGAATTTTGATCTTATTGGAAAAAATTTAGGATCCACTAATCAAATTAGAATTCAAAATAAGTTTAAAATAACATTTTAATTAAAATAATTCATATATGAGAACACTATTGGAGAAAAAAGTTGTTTTTAACATTTTGTGATTTAAATCTTATTTTTTGTTGATTACAAGTCTAATTAATATTAATAAGTTTATATATCGGTCTAAAATTTTCATTAATGTCGTTTTTAGTAGTGATTAATTTATCTAATAATATATAAATTACAAAATGTTATTAAAACAATTCTTTGAAAATAACTATTTTAATACTATAGTGGTAATTAACATTAATTATAATAATATAATTTTTATATATATAAATAGAATTATCCTAAATATATAATATGAATTTGATGATAGAAAATTATAAATCAGTTTTTTACATTTAATTTCTATAATTTTTGGAAACTAATATATAATATGAGTGAATAATAGTATAATTTTAGAGTCAAGTAAAATATAAGTGTCTAAAACATTAATCAAGAGTTATATTTATAGAACCTCATATTTTTATATGAATCATTTCACTCCATAAATTAATTTTTTATATCGGATTTTTTTATAATATTTTATGTTCTAGTTACTTAATGAAAAAGCTATAATCAATAAACAATTGATATTTTTTTTATTAAAAATCATTTTTTATAAAAATCATAAAAAATTAACCATAACCTAATTCAAAATTTCTAAATTAAAAAAGGTAGTTCATTTTACAAAATTCAAATTCTATAATATATAAATTCTGTATTTAAATAAAAATAAAATACATATATAAATACAACATTATATAGAAAATTAACATTTTAATCTTTTGGTGTTAAAAAAAATTATGAATTTCTTCTGCATTATAATATTTCTATTTATTATAAGTTTTATTATTATTAAATTTTATTAATAATATTCATATAATATGTTTTATATAATTTTTTCGTTGTTGTGTGTCAAGGAAGCTACTGAACAAAGTATTTATATAGAGAAAAATTATAATTCAAAATCTCAGGGTGTTACATTCTCCCCCATTAAAAAAATTGCAACCTTGAAATTTTAACAAAAACTCAATAAAAATAGCTATAATTAACCATAAGGTAATCATCACTCAAGGTATAATTTTTAATGGGATATGAACCTCTGTATCATAGTTAAGACTAGAACTCTGACATTTTCAATCACAATAGTCCTATATATCTATTATCAAATATTTATGAAAAATATACCACATTAGCTAAGTCATAAGAGTTTCGAGATATATGACTTTAATATATTCATTTTCAATATCTTTTTTATAAATTATTATTAGAACTAATTTTATAACGATAATAACCCATAAAATCTTATAAAATGACTAAATAAATATGAAAATCCAATCATAATATTACTTCTCCAATAAAAAAATTCATTTAATATTATGATAATTTCAATTCAACTATGATATAATTGGATCAAATTATCACAACTCGAGTTTAAACTATGTTTTCTATTGAGATTTTCCCATTATGTTATATAAAATTTTCAATCCCAAATTATTTTTCATAAATTGAGAGTGAATTTACAAATCATACCCCCCTTAATATTTTCAATATAGATGTGTGAAGTGCATTGTGTTGCATTTGATGTCAATGAGGCATGAAGTTGTCCTGGAATGAATGGATGTCAAGGAGTCAAGAAGTGAATGTCAAAGGATGTGATGGTGATGGTGATGAAGGAGAATGGCCATGGTACACAGATGCATGTCACTTAGGAGATTCACTAAGTGACATAGGAGATGTGGTTGAAACATTCTCTAGTAAATCTGACGATTGTAGAGCTGTTCTTTAAGTTCATAGAACTTGTATCAAGATGATACAAAGTCACAACATGATTAGAAGACCATGCATTGTAGTGACAATGCATGAGGAGTTGAAAGTGATCCATCCATAAGTTGTAAGTGGATGAAGTGGATTAAAGAAGTCCATGTACTAACTCCTAGTGCATGTGAATTGGAAGTGATCCAACTTGGTCTCTGATTAGATCAATGAAGCACATTGGAGAATTCATGTTGATGCAAGAGCTCGGTTGATGAAGAACCTTCGGGAATTCGATATCCTAAGTGAAGATCACATGAGAGGAGGATTGATGAATTCCTAAGAAGAAGAGAGAAGACATGGCTTAGAGGAGAAGGCTTGGAGTGGCTCTTGGCATTTCACATTATGTATGTGGTTACTTTGTTTTTATACAAAGTACCCTATATTTACTTTGCCAAAAAATTGGGCCACCAAGGAGGCCAGCCGAGGGTCATCACCCAAGGCACATGTGGGACTCAAGGTCACCACGCCCATGGGGAACCCTCAAGGCCAGGGCAGCATCCTTGAGGCAGGGGCGCACCCCAAGGACACCGCATGGGCGCCTGGGGCACGCCCGGAGGAGCGCAGGGGGCCGTGTGTAAGCCCCCGAGGGCACGCGGTGGTGAAATCCGCGCGCTCGAGATGCATAGTGGGCGCTAAGCGCGCCCGCGGGAGCAAGAGTGGGCGCAGAGCGCGCCCGTAGGGAGAACACGGTGCGGGGCGGCACCGTGGAGGGAGGAGTTTCAACTGGCCGTTCAAGGGAGCGGCTGGGTTATAAACCGCGGAAATTCCGCGAGAGAATTCGATGTGGGACGTGGAAAATTTCCCGGGAGCGAATCTGAGCCGCTCGATTGATCGCGCGCTTGATCTGCACCGCACGATACATCCGCGGCGCCGCGATCTAATCCAGGCCGCCCGATGTATCTCAAACGACTGATCCGACGGCCGAGAGCTCGTCTCCTTCCTCGAGCTCGAGCCGAAGCCACCCGCGAGCCCCGCTGAACCAGGCGCCTCCCGAGTGATGTTTTTGAGATTCCGGCCATCTCTCTCGAAGCCGAAGGCACCCTCGTGCTCGTCTGGACATACCGAATCCATCCATGCACTAAAGAGAGCATGCATGAAATGTTTGGAGGATTTTGAGTTCGGCCGAGGCAAGCAAAGCTGCCGAGGCTTTGAAGGGTTTATGGTTTGCATGGATTAGCCCAAAACCGAGGCCGTGCATGCGTTCGAAGTCGCATGCACGAAGAGGAAGAAAATAATAAAGGAACCTGCGTGAAACAGATGAAGAAACGAGATTTAAAAAAAAATCTTTAAAGATCCGAAGATCTCGGGAGTTTGAGAATTATTGCACGCGGATGATTCGGGCATCTCTCTGCCTATAAAAGAAGAGCCAGAGGCTCTCATTTTGGTGGCTGAAACTCTGTTGAAAAACCGAGTCCCGCGAAGCCTCTGCCTCGTGAAGTAGAAGCCCCGCGCAAGCTATTTGCGCGGCTGTTGTTCTCGGTGCCACCCGAGGCCCGAAGGAGTTCCTTTCGCGCATCCCTTGCGCGAAAGAGGTGAAAGGAGATCCCCTGCGCGCTAATCCTTGCGCGGCAGGAAGAACCGGGGTTGCAGCAAGCCTTGCGCACCTTTGGTTGGAGCCCACGGCTAGCACTTGCGCACCCTTGTGCCTTGTGACTTGCGCGACCCGCGGCCAGTGCACACTTGCACGCCCTTGTGGCAGTGGCACTTGCGCACCCGATCCTCCTTGCACTCAAGTGCTTGAGGACTTGCGCGATAGTGGGAAAGAAGAGGCAGTAGGGTGTGTGTAAGAAGAGAAGGAAGGCCGAGCCCTTGTGCTTGTGTACCAAGAAGACGAGAAGGCCCTACGGGCAGTATCTTGTGCAAAGAGGGAGAACCCAAGGCTTAGTGCCTTGTGTGCAAGGTGAACAAGGGAGGCCGTAGCCTTTAGTCTATGCAAAGTGAACATGAGTTGGCCGTAGCCTTGTGTGTGTGCATAAGGAGGAAGACCACACTATTTGTCTGTGTGCACCAAGTGGAAGACCACACTTTGTGTGTGAGAGGTGAAGAAGGAAGGCCGAGGCCTTTGTGCCTTTGTGTGCAAAAAGAACAAGAGAAGGTCGTAGCCCTTGTGTGTGAAAAATGAAGAACCAAGTGTGTGCATAAGTGGAGTGCACACTTTGAAGAAGATTATAAGAACAAGGAAGTGAGTGTGCTTTGCAAGTGAAGTAGGCCAAGCTCAAGTGTTTTCCAAAGTGAAGAAGTTTTGTGTGCAATGAGATAAGGAGGCCGAACCTAGTGTGTGTGCACTAAGTGAAGTGAACACACTTAGAAGAAGGAAGATTGAGGAGACCCTCACACTAAAGTAAAACACACTTCTGAGTGTGTGAGCAATTTGAATATAGTGTGTGAAGATTGTGGAAAAGGTGTGTGCTATAATTGATTACACCCTTTGTGGGTCTACTGCACCAAGAGGAAGAAAAGGAAAGTGCATGCATGTATGCATGCACGTGCACACGTGAACAGTGCTAAATCAGTGGTGTGCATCTGAGGAGTCCAAGACATGAAGATCTTGAAGAGGCCATGCACTCAGTGCATGATGTTGAAGTGAACTGAGACTGAGCCAGACTGAAGTTAAAGAGATTGGTTGTCTGGGTTTTCAGTAGATTGAGAAGACCCTGATCATCACAAGTGATCAGAGGTACAGAGCAAGGCCAGCAGTATTTATCCCAGGCTGCTGAGGATACTTGAAGAACTTAAAGTGAAGAAGAGCTACTCGTGCGACTCGAGGAGCCAGGAGAAGACCATGTGGGACTCAGGGAGAAGAAGTCTTCAGTGGGATTCTGGAGCAGGCCAGTGGGACTCTGGTAACACTGCGGGACGCAGTATAAAGACCCTCCTGTGGGACTCAGGAGAGATACGGTGGGAAGCTGTATCGACCATTGTAATACTAACAGATTATAATGGGAGAATCCATGCTGAGAGAGCATGGCAAGGATGTAGGCCTTTGGTGCCGAACCTTGTAAATCCTTGTGTCCTGTGCCTTTTCATTACTGCATTATCCGGGAAAGGTTGAGAGATACAAGAAGAGTGGATCGAGGCTTTAACCAGCCATAGAGGTTTAATTGATTAAGAATCAATTAGTAAAAAGTTTTAAAGGATCACTGATTCACCCCCTCCCCCTCTCAGTGATTCACACTGATCTGGGCACTTCAATTGGTATCAGAGGGAGGTTGCCTCTAAAAGATCCAAGGGAGTCTTTATGAAGTGCAGATTTGAGGAAACGAGCAACCAGCCTCAAATAGAGATATCTGTCAAGACTCAGAAAAATAGAAAGAAGAAACAGGCCAAGAAGATGAAGAAGAAGGTTGCTGCAATCAGAGAAACTCCTTCTATGGAAAGAAATGTGAAAGTCACATCAGATGACAACTCCTTTTATCATTCTTCTGATGAAGCCTGTCCTAGCTGTGATGAAGATGGAAGGAACAATGATCTTCTAAATGCAATCAAATATCTTCAGAAGAGAGTCCCCAAGGAAATTGCAATGTGTATAGCTACAGGCCTCCTTGATCTTCAAGAAGAAAAATTACAGCTAGAAGATGAAGCCAATTCTCTGGAAGTCCAATTGGCAAAATGGGTTGGCATAACCAACACTCTCAGAAAGCTGGTAAATGCTAAAGATGAAACAGTTTCTCTTTGCAATGAAAGATATGAAGACACTGCTGAAGAATTGCAGAGAAGCCTTTCTGAGAAAGAATTCTTTAAAGTAATGGTCAAAGAAGTTTTCCATGCACTGGAAAAGAGGCACAAAGTGTCAATGGTTGTCAGAGATGCTCAACTAGAAGACAAAGTCAAAAGGGTGAAGGAGCTGGACAATTCATTGCAAGAATTGAAGAAGGTGCATGAAGACCAGATGAAACAGTTGGAAGAGAAATGGGAAGGAAGGCTAAGAACAGTTGAGGATGAGAAGAACTCCCTCAACATGAAGTGTTTAGAATTAGAGGTGATATTGAACAATCAGCAATCACCCAAAGCCAAAGCTTCTCAGTCAGCTGAAAGGAGAAATGTTGCTACTCAAGTATGCATTGAGCAGGATGATTCTAAGAGAAAGACATCCTCTAGTGAAAGTGCAACAACTTCTAAAAAGAAGGTACCATCCATACCATCTTGTACTAATGCTTCTAATTGTGTTTCCACAAAAAGTTCAGGATGGAAGAATAATTCCAAACAAATATGGATGAAGACAGTAAAGAAGCAGAGCTCTCCTAAAACAGCACAACAGGTCAAGAAAAGTACCCAACAATCAGAAGGAATCAAAAAGTCAAGATTTGTGGGTCAATGTTGGTGTTGTAACAAGTATGGGCATTGTGCAAAGGATTGTTGGTACAATCCACTGAATGCCAAAGCACAGAGAAAGCCCATGCCTAGGGGGAGCAAGCCAGAAGGAAAGAAGCAGCATCCACAGGTCCAGAGACATCTGTTTACTGCAAATAGATTTGGATTACTTGATAACATCTGGGATGATTGCAAGAGTGGTCAAAAAGATACATGTCAATCTCCAACTGTATCCAGAGCTCAAAAGAAGAAAAGATCACAGAACCTGGCTAAGAGAGATTCCTTGGGAAGCAAGAAGAAAGTAGAAAATGCTCCCAAGAAGTGTTTTAGAAATGAACAGAAGTCCTTGGAGTCTGAGTCCAAGAAGGGTGATGTATCCAGAAGGACCACCAAGAAATGCTTCTACTGTGGAAAGAAAGGACACATCATGGACCTTTGTAAAGAATCCATGAAACTAAATAGAAGCAGACTGAACTCCAAAAGACAATCAATCCAGAAGAAGAAGGGATTGATTAAAAATAAGTTGCCTAAGAGAGGTAGCTTAGCAGCATCCAAAGAACCATGTGGAACTTCCAGAACTGAGGCCACACTTCCAAGTGACTTACTAGTCATATGGCCAAATCAGTTGCAACTTGCCAAAGATCTGAAAAGAGCTGAAGATGAAGTTCTGTCAATTGCTAAGGCAAGAGGGAAGAAAAATATTTCACATGAAGATGTATTGAGATCCACACCAGCACCAACATCATTGAAGATCAAATGTGCAAGTGTGAAGACTGGTGAAAATGGGACATCTTGGTTGAGAGAATCTTCTCAAACTTGTTGATCACATTGATGAACCAAGAAGGTTCCATCTTATTCCCTTATACATTGGTATTTACATGTGCTAACAATGCAGGGAATTGAAGATGATGATCATTCTCAGCTGGAGGATGGTTTTGGAAGGAATGGAGTGCACCCCTTGAGGGGGAGCCAATCTGGAGAAGATGATGTTCTAAAATTAATATCATCTTGAGAAAGTGAAGGTATTCCAATCATACTTTCATCCCTTGTTTCTTAATTGAGTTTATCTTGTCAATTAAGGGGGAGTATGGATTGAAGGCAAATGGATGAAAGGGGGAGCTTTATCTTTGCACTGAACTTTCTAATGAGTTTTGTGAAGTATGTGCAGGATTTAGCAAATTCATTGTTATATCTGAAAAATTTCAAACCCCTAAGCATGATCTCACATGTGTAGAGAATTGTGGACAGCATTGAGTTCCTTGGTTACATCACTCTTGTTTTCTACACCGGGTTATCCCAAGTAGACTTAGAGCTGATTTACTAAAGGTTCATTGCTCAAGTGAACATGTGACATCATCCCTCTCTTAGTGATTTTCAAGAAGATGCTATTCGAAGGGAGGAAGAGATATTTGTGAAAGAGTACCACACCACACCTTTGCATTTGATTTCCAATAAGGGGGAGAAAATATTGGCACACATATTGACCCATTCATATGTGCTAAAGGAGTGTATTGACAACAAATACAAAGGGGGAGATTGAAGTGCATTGTGTTGCATTTGTTGTCAATGAGGCATGAAGTTGTCCTGGAATGAATGGATGTCAAGGTGTCAAGAAGTGAATGTCAAAGGATGTGATGGTGATGGTGATGAAGGAGAATGGCCATGGTACACAGATGCATGTCACTTAGGAGATTCACTAAGTGACATAGGAGATGTGGTTGAAACATTCTCTAGTAAATCTGACGATTGTAGAGCTGTTCTTTAAGTTCATAGAACTTGTATCAAGATGATACAAAGTCACAACATGATTAGAAGACCATGCATTGTAGTGACAATGCATGAGGAGTTGAAAGTGATCCATCCATAAGTTGTAAGTGGATGAAGTGGATTAAAGAAGTCCATGTACTAACTTCTAGTGCATGTGAATTGGAAGTGATCCAACTTGGTCTCTGATTAGATCAATGAAGCACATTAAAGAATTCATGTTGATGCAAGAGCTCGGTTGATGAAGAACCTTCGGGAATTCGATATCCTAAGTGAAGATCACATGAGAGGAGGATTGATGAATTCCTAAGAAGAAGAGAGAAGACATGGCTTAGAGGAGAAGGCTTGGAGTGGCTCTTGGCATTTCACATTATGTATGTGGTTACTTTGTTTTTATACAAAGTACCCTATATTTACTTTGCCAAAAAATTGGGCCACCAAGGAGGCCAGCCGAGGGTCATCACCCAAGGCACATGTGGGACTCAAGGTCACCACGCCCATGGGGAACCCTCAAGGCCAGGGCAGCATCCTTGAGGCAGGGGCGCACCCCAAGGACACCGCATGGGCGCCTGGGGCACGCCCGGAGGAGCGCAGGGGGCCGTGTGTAATCCCCCGAGGGCACGCGGTGGTGAAATCCGCGCGCTCGAGATGCATAGTGGGCGCTAAGCGTGCCCGCGGGAGCAAGAGTGGGCGCAGAGCGCGCCCGCAGGGAGAACACGGTGCGGGGCGGCACCGTGGAGGGAGGAGTTTCAACTGGCCGTTCAAGGGAGCGGCTGGGTTATAAACCGCAGAAATTCCGCGAGAGAATTCGATGTGGGACGCGGAAAATTTCCCGGGAGCGAATCTGAGCCGCTCGATTGATCGCGCGCTTGATCTGCGCCGCACGATCCATCCGCGGCGCCGCGATCTAATCCAGGCCGCCCGATGTATCTCAAACGACTGATCCGACGGCCGAGAGCTCGTCTCCTTCCTCAAGCTCGAGCCGAAGCCACCCGCGAGCCCCGCTGAACCAGGCGCCTCCCGAGTGATGTTTTTGAGATTCCGGCCATCTCTCTCGAAGTCGAAGGCACCCTCGTGCTCGTCTGGACATACCGAATCCATCCATGCAATAAAGAGAGCATGCATGCAATGTTTGGAGGATTTCGAGTTCGGCCGAGGCAAGCAAAGCTGCCGAGGCTTTGAAGGGTTTATGGTTTGCATGGATTAGCCCAAAACCGAGGTCGTGCATGCGTTCGAAGTCGCATGCACGAAGAGGAAGAAAATAATAAAGGAACCCGCGTGAAACAGATGAAGAAACGAGATTTAAAAAAAAATCTTTAAAGATCCGAAGATCTCGGGAGTTTGAGAATTATTGCACGCGGATGATTCGGGCATCTCTCTGCCTATAAAAGAAAAGCCAGAGGCTCTCATTTTGGTGGCTGAAACTCTGTTGAAAAACCGAGTCCCGCGAAGCCTCTGCCTCGCGAAGTAGAAGCCCCGCGCAAGCTATTTGCGCGGCTGTTGTTCTCGGTGCCACCCGAGGCCCGAAGGAGTTCCTTTCGCGCATCCCTTGCGCGAAAGAGGTGAAAGGAGATCCCCTGCGCGCTAATCCTTGCGTGGCAGGAAGAACCGGGGTTGCAGCAAGCCTTGCGCACCTTTGGTTGGAGCCCGCGGCTTGCACTTGCGCACCCTTGTGCCTTGTGACTTGCGCGACCCGCGGCCAGTGCACACTTGCACGCCCTTGTGGCAGTGGCACTTGCGCACCCGATCCTCCTTGCACTCAAGTGCTTGAGGACTTGCGCGATAGTGGGAAAGAAGAGGCAGTAGGGTGTGTGCAAGAAGAGAAGGAAGGCCGAGCCCTTGTGCTTGTGTACCAAGAAGACGAGAAGGCCCTACGGGCAGTATCTTGTGCAAAGAGGGAGAACCCAAGGCTTAGTGCCTTGTGTGCAAGGTGAACAAGGGAGGCTGTAGCCTTTAGTGTGTGAAAAGTGAACATGAGTTGGCCGTAGCCTTGTGTGTGTGCATAAGGAGGAAGACCACACTATTTGTGTGTGTGCACCAAGTGGAAGACCACACTTTGTGTGTGAGAGGTGAAGAAGGAAGGCCAAGGCCTTTGTGCCTTTGTGTGAAAAAAGAACAAGAGAAGGCTGTAGCCCTTGTGTGTGAAAAATGAAGAACCAAGTGTGTGCATAAGTGGAGTGCACACTTTGATGAAGATTATAAGAACAAGGAAGTGAGTGTGCTTTGCAAGTGAAGTAGGCCAATCTCAAGTGTTTTCCAAAGTGAAGAAGTTTTGTGTGCAATGAGATAAGGAGGCCGAACCTAGTGTGTGTGCACTAAGTGAAGTGAACACACTTAGAAGAAGGAAGATTGAGGAGACCCTCACACTAAAGTAAAACACACTTCTGAGTGTGTGAGAAATTTGAATATAGTGTGTGAAGATTGTGGAAAATGTGTGTGCTATAATTGATTACACCCTTTGTGGGTCTACTGCACCAAGAGGAAGAAAAGGAAAGTGCATGCATGTATGCATGCACGTGCACACGTGAACAGTGCTAAATCAGTGGTGTGAATCTGAGGAGTCCAAGACTTGAAGAACTTGAAGAGTTGCCATGCACTCAGTGCATGATGTTGAAGTGAACTGAGACTGAGCCAGACTGAAGTTAAAGAGATTGGTTGTCTGAGTTTTCAGTAGATTGAGAAGACCCTGATCATCACAAGTGATCAGAGGTACAGAGCAAGGCCATCAGTCTTTATCCCAGGCTGCTGAGGATACTTGAAGAACTTAAAGTGAAGAAGAGCTACTCGTGCGACTCGAGGAGCCAGGAGAAGACCCTGTGGGACTCAGGGAGAAGAAGTCTTCAGTGGGATTCTGGAGCAGGCCAGTGGGACTCTGGTAACACTGTGGGACGCAGTATAAAGACCCTCCTGTGGGACTCAGGAGAGATACGGTGGGAAGCTGTATCGACCATTGTAATACTAACAGATTATAATGGGAGAATCCATGCTGAGAGAGCATGGCAAGGATGTAGGCCTTTGGTGCCGAACCTTGTAAATCCTTGTGTCCTGTGCCTTTTCATTACTGCATTATCCGGGAAAGGTTGAGAGATACAAGAAGAGTGGATCGAGGCTTTAACCAGCCATAGAGGTTTAATTGATTAAGAATCAATTAGTAAAAAGTTTTAAAGGATCACTGATTCACCCCCTCCCCCTCTCAGTGATTCACACTGATCTGGGAACTTCAATGTGTAGTCTTTGAAACACTCATTATGAATGAGAGTGAAGATTTAGTTGATACTCAAACAATATTTTTAAAGATTATTTCCCCTAGTTGAATCTATTCTATAGATACATCCACCTTCTAGTATGAATAATTGGATGTAATATCTATGATATACACTTAATATCTAGTTTAACAAAACATCATGATGTTACAACACAATTATACTTATCCCTTGGACTTTTCCATAATGTTCTCACCAATGTTCCTCAATATAATCACAAAATTACTAAACAAGTTCAAAATATTAAAAAACCATTCTTTAAGATAAACTATAATTTCCTGGACAAACACTCATAGGTATACAGATAAAAACTCATTAATTAAACCATGACATTTAAAAAAATGAGATGAACCATTCTTTAGTATAAAAAATTTCATAATTTGAAAATTACATCTCAAGAAAGTTATAAAACCCTAATAAAAAATGAATTTATAAATTTGAGAATTATCTACATAAGAACCTTATTTTATGATACGTGTGACCATATCTCAATAAACTAACCACACTAAACTCCCTTATATATTTCAAATAAATTACACTAATCACCATAAAATGGGAAAATTGAGTCATATGAATGGGGTGAGCTTAAATTATAGATAAGTGTACAAAAAAGAGATAATAATTAATGATCACAAGTGAGTATTTGATGTGCATATGGGTATAATCTAATTAAATGCAAATAACATAAGATAATCAAACGTAATGTTGAATAAATCGCAAATCACAAGACATGGAATAAATTTTATCATATAATAAGACATGAATCAAAAGAGTTTTATGAAATAATGTAATACACTTTATCAATGCAAGTGTAAGATTATAATTCCATTAAAATGTGGCACAAACATTATCCTATGGTAATATCACCATCACGAGTCACAAACATTCACCCACTCATGTGAGAACATAAATTGTTCCCATGTATACTTATCTTATGATATATAAACATTTAACGAATGCATTAGAAGGAGACATAGGACATAGTGCACTATTCGTCCATTCTTCTGTGTGCCACAATAATTCAATAATTCACCATAACCCAAAAATTCCATTAAATTAAATGGGTTTCATTTCATTTTATTGCGGATTCACATAATGAAACCACTAATAATTCCATCAATAATCATAACATGATAAAACCGTGGAGAATTAATTGGTATAAAAAATCATTTAGTAACACTCTATGTAAATATTGTTCAATTAAGATGATGAGGTATATCGTATTTACATAATATAGATAAAAGGTATATTGCCTAGTAATTAATTTACCCAATCAATCCATGTATAGAAACTTGGTGAACACTCTATAATCAAATAAAGGAAAATATATTGTACATAGTGGAATGAAAATGGAAGAAGAACTAGGATTATACATAGTGGATTATTAGGAAAGGAAAAATATTGAATTGATTTTTAAGAGTTTTATTCCTAAAAAGATTATAATAGAATTTGTTAGGATATTTATGAAAAATAATTTCTGAATAAATAATGCCTTTTTGGAATAATGATTAAAATGAAAGTAAAACCATGAATTATTTTTTAATAATATTTTTAATATATTCATAAAATAAGAAGTAATAGGTCATTTTAAAATTTCATTTTCAAATTGATGAACTGAATTTTTTTTAAAAAACTATTAATTTTAAAAATATCCTTCAATAATGGATTCATGAAAAATAAATAAGGTTTTGATTATTAGAATTTTGATTGGATGATAAAAAATAAATAAGGAAGGAAAACCATTCAAATATTTTAAAAATACATTTATAGAAACTCACATAAAAAATAGTTAGAAAATATTATTTTTTAAAATAGAAGGGAAAGATAAAGGTAACATGTGATGACACATAATTATGTTTTTATATTTAAATCATATCACTGGTGAAATGGAAAAAATGTTCATGGAATAAAAATCATCATTAAAGTGAATGAGAATTATTCATAATAATAACATACTTTTATGTGGGAAAATTCCCCATGGAAGGATCATTTATTTTAACATTGATTTTTTACCCATATAAGAATATATGAAAAAATATAATATAAAGTTTTTGTGGAAGAATCCAATGATGGAAGAATTTTTTTTAATGAATTATCATTATATCTCAATTAAGTTATATGATTTAGTAAAAATTCTTATGATAATGATAATATAAGAATAAAAAAACATAATATAGTTACCATGTAATGGAAATTAAAATATCATGAAATGAATTATATTAATTAAGTTGGATGTTAATGGGGAACTGAAAAAACCATATAAAGGAATTATGGTGTGAAATTCAAAACATGTCTCATAGAATTAAAAATAAAGACAAATAAAAATTACATTAGTTCTGAATTCAATTCAAACATTCCCCTAACATCCCAAACAATGAAATTAAATTTATTAAAAAATTTATTAAGATGATTTTCATATATTTATATATATATATTTTTCTAATTTATATCTATTATCATATGTTATTTCGTTATTAAATTGTTTTTTCTTTTTGGGGTTACTTTAGGTGGTTCAGTTGATTTCTAAGAAACATCCAGGGTACATTTTATATGGTCAATTGAGTTGTGTAATGGAGTCATAATGTCCAGAATTGTGTAGGTGTATTTATTTTATTATTTCATTTCCAAATTTTTGTTTACAGTTTCTAATATTTTCCCAAGGTGGACTCTGATTATGAAAGGATTTTTAATATGATCATTTTGGATGGTTAGGTTTAATATGACTGTTTATTGTTAATATCAATTATATAATGTCTAATATTTCCTTTCAATAATATTATTATCTTCAAAATGTTATTTTTTTATTGTAACTATATTTTTTATATATCCATTTATGGTGGTAATATCAATTGAAATATGAAATTACATTGAGAAGGTAGTCTGCACAAACACACATACGACACATTCATTTTCTATTAAACATGTCATGCTAGAATAATAATATAATTGTAATATTGTAATGTTAAAAATGTAAAAAATATTATATTTTTTCCCTAAATTATTGTCTTAATTTCATCCATGAAAGGTTATTATGAGCAATTGAAATCATATTTCCTGTAGGTGGTAATCACATACGCATGATGAGGTCTTCATTTTTTGAATGGTTTTAGTGGAAGAAAAAACATGGATGAAAAATTAGTGTAATAATATTTAATAATATTTCTAATAATTCAGTTATAATATATTCATGTATTAGATTGAATTTGATGGCATATTAGTAGAAAATAAATAATAGGGAAATGTTTAGAACATTACCTCTCACTTTGGATGTTCTCATATGGGCACAACCTTAAGGATCTATAACTTGGTCTTCTGGAAAGCCCAAGGATTTTAAAAATTTGCGAGGTTGTTTATAAGATACTAGGTTAGATTTATTTTTATATCATAGGATTTATAATGGGTGGATAACTATGTAGCATGGTATCCTCTTTTACCAGTGAAAAAATGGAACATTTGTAAATACCCATTAGATTATTAATTATGAATTACATTATTTTTGGGTCAATCGATCAGTATTTTGAAATAATGAATTTTAAGGAGATATAAGTTCTCTCAAGCCTCTACCAATCATTTTCACACATGTTTGAAACATGTCTCTTCGATTTAAAAAAATATTTTCTAGGTCTTAACATATTGGTTTTTACCCTAGTAACATATTTTTACAAAACTATTCTATATTTTATTAAAAATATAATGGTAGGATTATTTAAAATAAATTTTTTATTAATCTAAATTTATTATCAAATTAATATAATTAAATTTATAAATAAAATAAAACAAACTTATAAATTATAACATATAATTTATAAAAAACTATTTTTTGGAAAAGGATGTTTTAACTATTAGGTGTTCTTAATCGTGTTTAATATATATTACCAACTAAATGATTATTAATATATTTATATACATGGCTAAAAATTATTTTAAATTCATTTTTTATAACATATTTGTTTATTTTATTTGATTTAAATTACAGAATACTAATAAAACAATTCATTTAAAATAACAGTGTTACCATTATTACTATAACTAAAATTAATCCGAGTAATTATATTTTTATAAATAAAAATAAATTGAAATTACTTAATAATAAGAAAATATTGATATAAAATATATAATAAATTTTTAGAGAATCAATATATTCAATTAATAAAATATAATTTTTAATATTAGTTAATAAAATAAAATATTACATATGATTTTAACTCTTGGACATGAATTTTATGAACTCCAATTAATATTTTTAAATGAATATTTTAACACAATACATAAATTTTTTATCCTGAAAATTATTTATAGGTTTTAATGTTATAATTACCTCATGATTAAGTTATAAAAATTAAAAAATTAGTAAAAATGATATTTTATTCTATAAAACTAAAAAAATTTTGTTTTAAAAAAGAATTAAAAAAATCACTATAAAATAATATTGAAATGATCAATTAAAAAGTGAAGTTCATTTTAATAATTTGACATTCCACAATTTATTTATTTTATGTTGAAATAAAAAAAAATAAAACGATTAACTAATTTTATTATGAAATGGAATATTTAATATTTTTCTGTTATTAATAATTTTTTCATTCGTAATTGATTAAAATATTTTTAATTACAAGTGGTTTTTCTATTTTTAAATATCTTAATAATGTTCTTTTAATATGTTATTTATTTTTTACACTGTTGTGTGTGGATAATGTTATCAATCATAGTAATAAATTTGAGAAAAAAAATTCTAAAATATCAGGTCGTGATACAAGAACCCTGTTGTTGGTCCTACCAATCCTAAATTACACTTTTTCTTATTTTTCAACACAGAAATAATTTGAAGAATAAATAAACTATTCCATTATGATATATATATATATATGTAATTGATATAGGATACAAATTTATTATAATAATTTAAAAGGTGAAAAAATGTGTACTTAACCATATCAAATATGTGACATGTTATATGATGTGTCCAAAGGTTCATTCCACGGGTCAAATTTATTTTCCAAATATTAATGTTTCATGGTTCATCTCATTATCTATATTGAGATGCTAAAAAATGATCATCAATTCGATTTCATGGATGTGAGAGATAACTATTAAAATAATTAATAATAATAATATTATTATTATTATTAACATTATATAAATAATATATATTTGATTGAATATAATTATTGGGGTGGGTTTCATGACCCCCCCCCATGTTTCTACCTCATCATTATAGTGGGATGAATAGTCACCACTATTCACACTCACTGACTACCTAAGAAGATTGTGAGCTACCAACACAGCCATCTATGTTTTCCCATGTCATAGGTTACGTGAAGAGTTTTCATGAAACAATACCTCTTTATCACCCCTCAATGAGCCCCACCATTCGTGTGGCCTCATTCCAACCAACGTTAGTGACGTATCATTCAAAAAGGACATGGGATTAAAAGGAGAGAGAAAGAGAGGATTGAAAATAATAGAGTTATAATATAGGATAATTTATACCATCATTTTTCATCATACCATCATCAAATCCATAAAAAATCAATAAGTTTATAGAAAATAAATGGATAATCTTAGAGAATAGTCCTGAAGAAATAATCATCAACCATCCATTAAATTCTTCACCACAAATCAACAAGGATAGACAAAATTGATATAAATACTCAAGGATATTCATTTTAATGTGATCCATAGATAATATTTTCCATATCAACTAATATGATAAATTATTCATAAGGAACAAGGACCTACCTCAAATAATATTCCCCACAATGATATAAAATCACCTTCTCTTTGATCCATCCTCATAGCTCTAAATATTTTAAACATTATCAGAAAAGTTTTTCATTGATGTCATCATGGATTCGATCCCACACCTTTGATCTGTTGTCATCACAAAAAAATTTGTCTCCCAAACCCCCACTCTTGGGTTCATTCCTATAATAACAAAACTAACACTAGAAAAATACCATGAAAAGGGAATAAATAATGGAATCAACTTTTTTATCAATCATAAATAAATTAATTAAATGATTATTAATTTATCTAATCTCTCACCCTTGATGTCCTTAATCCATGGAACCTATAATAATACCATATTTGACACTTATTGGGTAAAACACTAATTATTTATGAAACTACTACATCTATTTTGTTATTATATGCCCTATTTGGGATATATATGAATTTGATCACAAATGCATGTATGAGGGATAAAAATACTATTTTTATACTAAATATTTCATTAACGAGGACCAATCTAACCCAAAATTATACAACAACTCAAATAGGGATAATCATATAACATCAAAATAAAGAAACAATAAGATAATTTCTGTAGGTCATCTAATAGAGTAAATTTTCCATTTTACATTTGAATATATCTTTAGACCTAAAAACATATAAGTGAGCAATGATTAATAATTTAATAAAATATTCCAATCCAGCCTCCCCACCATAAAACAATTTCTTCCGTAAAAAATAATAAACTTGTTCTCCTTATAAAAGAAGCTTACAAAACACCTTACAACATATTGCGATTTTGGAATATTTTTTTTAAATTAATACTTTGTTAAATAGATAACTCCACATGAAAAAGAGAAGTAAAAATTACAATTACATGTTTATTATTAAGAAACATTAATCATAATAAAACCTCAAAGAAATAAAATTTATTTTAATCAATGTTAAAATGAACATACAATATGTAAATGTATAATTAAAATTTTAAAGGGGATTTTACAATGAAAGTCGTTTACATTATAAATATTGAATTTTCATTTGAAATATATAATTATGAATTTTATAATTTTTATTTTACTAGATGATATTAATTTTTAAATAGGATTAAAAAAATTCAACCTCAACTAAATTGTTTGGTTTTGAATATAAATGATTTTTAGGTGAATAGTATGAAGTTATGATTTTTCTAATATAATGGTTTTTATAAAATTTTCATTATAAAATAATGAACCCAAAGTCAATAAAACAATTTTATATGTAAATATTTAATTTCGATAAATAATTTAAAATCACCTTTTTTTATTTATAAAACACATGTTTATAATTTAGGAATGATAAGTAAAACTTTGCTCTAATTGTTTTTCTTAAAAAATATTAATGATTATATTTCATCATTTTTAAATATTAAATCTATTAAAATTAATTAAATATTATTTGAAAAAATTAACATATAATGTAATAAGGTCCATTTTATTTTGGGGATAATTATGGCAACTTTTATTAGGGTTGGTGAGAACGATATTGGTAAAACTGCTTTTCTCAGTGAATTATCTTATTAGTATTTTATTTAATTTTCTATAATATAATAAATTGTTTATTTCCATGTTTGGTTATTACCCATGTGATTGTGTTGTTGGTTATGTGACCTCAGACATACCTCCCTATATTCTAGATGATTATGACTAGAATCGTGAGTGTAAGGAGTATAGTGGTGAGACTATAACCTCTGATGTAGAGTAAAAAAGAACAATATAAACAAAATTAATAAACCACAAGGAAACACAATTAAATAAAGGAAAAAATTTAACAATTCCTAGTAATAAATGAATAATGTAATGTTAGGATAAATATATCTAATTTTTTAGTTTAAATTATTATGAATGAAATAAAAAAACAGACTTGATAAATGATTCCAAAACCCTACTCGTAAACCCCATGTCAGTTCCATATACAAGATCCTACCCATATAGAAATAAATCAACCATCATAGGGACCCTTTCCCTTATCCATTATTAAATCCATGATATCTGATTGGATACGTAACGATGAAATAAACTTAGTGTGACTGAAACTTAGTAGGCCCCAACTGATTACATATAAATATATCCTTTCTATGTATATAGTGAACGAAATAAAGTGATAAATTATTTTATTAATTTAATGAATTAATATTTCCACATAAATAATCCCACCAAACCTTGAGTTTTGGGTTGGAAACTAGGGCCAAGAAATCCTATTTTGGCATAATGCCAAATATAACTAAGCATGTTAAGGGATCATTCTAACAATATTCATACCCCTATCAAGGTTTATCCCATAAATAATAATAGGATAACACAAAATATCCCTAATATTTTTAAAGTATGTCTAGGTATAATATCATTTTTTCATCATTTTTTCATAACCAGGTGTTATACTTTTGTGTAATAATTTAAGTGTAGCTGGGCTCAGTCCCTTTATATAATAATTTTAGAATCACTAGGTACAGTCCCTTTATATAATAATTTCATCATAACCAAATGTATGTATTGTATATAATAATTGATGCAGAACCATGATCAATCAATTTGTATAATCATTTCTTCATCAATCATGTCATCACATGATTCATTAGTAAACCATTTCATTATTACATTTCTCCCCCTTATTCTATTGATTCAAACATCAATAATCATTAAGATTGTTATAAATACATTTTAGTTAATGTGATACATATTTAATAAAATTACCCATTTACCATTTCATGTGTCAACTTAATTTAGTTTCCATGTGACTCATGTAGAAAATCAAAGTTTACATTACCAAATATTCCAAAATTAAATTTTTCCACCAGGGTAGGTTCGCCACTTGGGTGGCCACAAGTCTGATAAAAACACTAATGAACCCAATGAGATCAAATGGGAAGTATAATCATGAGAGATTCATTAAATATTTCATTTTACTTTTAGGTTGGTCACACCCATTTAATTATGTCCTGATCTGACTTATTTCACAAATTAAAATAAATGAAGTAGATAATGGATATTTTTTTGACCTCCAACATCAAAATTGGAGAAGACACCGACAAAATGTTGATTAATGCTGTATAATTTGGATCCTTCTCCTTAAAACTCTTGGCATAGAACAACAAGATCATATTAATTTTGCTTCTGGATTGAGTTGGACAATTACAGTTTAACATTCAACGTCTTGGGTCACTATGGATTGATCTCTATAGGGTGGGATTCAAATCTGATTGAAAAGAGATTCAAATTAATTAGAAAATATTTCATGGGTTCCTACCATTTTACTAGAAGAGATCTAAAATAAAAATATTAAAAATAGTTTAGGGTTTTTATTGATATACTGTAAAATAGACTCTATGATGTAGCCTCCCAATCAACATCAAGGAACTTTATGACATGGGTGGGACTATAGCATTGCATAAGAGACCACATCATAGCCTACCTGGTCAAATCATGTAAATATATTATTTCTAGGACCACACCTCAAATCCTTTTAACTTGGAGGATGCACTATGGAATAGCCTCATCAACAACATTATAGAACCCAACAACCCAATAAGTGGGATACAGATCAGCACAACTCCCCACTGCATGGCTACCGAATTTAGATATGCCAACCAAATTATACCATGGACCCACACACTGCATCCACTCTCTCTATTCCATAGAGCTCAACCAACCAACACAAAAAACAAAACCTATGGTGAAAACATTCCAAACAATGGTAGTGGATTCAAATTATCTTCCCTTATAACCCTATGAAATAACTGGTTCACCACACTGAAATAACACAACCATTTTCCCAGCACAATCCTCCATGATGAAGAGACTTCTACAACTCAACTCCGTTTTTATTTTCCCTCACAGGACAAAATAATCCATACTATGGCTCTAAAACCAACATCAATAAAAATAAACTCGCTTAATAAGGTTTTCCAATGATTTAAAGAGGTGTGTACTGAAAAAAATTAGTTCTGACGATCACCTCCCTGAAGAACATGTCATTAACGATCTACAATCAAAAGAATATTTGTAGTTATCTGTGAAAAATTCAATCCATTGTTCCAAAAAATAAAACTCCCTATCCTTAGTATCATCTTGCAGATTCCTAGGCTACCACCTCACTCATATAAGATGTATGGTCTTCCATGGAGATTCTTCTCACTATACTCCATGATATGGATCAGACGCTCGTTGAAGGAAACATCAACATCCATATTGATGCCACCAATATCTATCATGTAATAATGGTAAGGATGATATATTTTAATATGTGAAATGTGAGACATTTCATTCAAGGTGATGTAGTTCGATGGAAGGGTAAATACAATTTTACTAGACCGACACCTTTTCACTATCTTGAATGGAAAGATAAACCTAGGATATAACTTTCCTTACATACTAAAAAAGCATCTCCCCTATGTAGGTGATACATGAAGGTAAAAGTGTTGAAAAACCTAAAACTCCAAAGGTAGTTTGTGATGGTCAACAAAGTATTTTTTTAGATCTATACGGTTTCCAAACACTTTTTGATCAAATGAACCTAGTCTGATATCTATTACATGAGACTTATCCAAATAATAACTGACTCAACTACCTAACACTAGAAAAGAGTTGAATGAATTGATCATCCAAACTAATCCTCCTAATTATTTATCTGGATCGATTCATATAATCTATTATTATAATATAACTTAATGGGTATTATATGATTCACCCAAGAACCATCAAAATTTAGGCCATAGGATCGCAACATATCTTCTAGAATATGAATCGTCCATTAAAAATTTCTTATATATTGAGGATGATAGGTTTTACATTGATGAATCGATGATCCAAAATCCTTCTAAATAACATTCTAAAATAGAGATGTGAAATTAATATCTCAATAAAATAATACTCTTAAAAATACTGTCTATCCTAACTATCTCCGTCATGTAGATGTTAACCTAGTAATCATCAATGATGGTATTTATGATAGGTAAGAATAGGGTTACCTTCTTCTATTGATACATGATCACCCATACCACATAACTATAGTGAGTTTAAATGGGTAAAACTATCTAGAAAATCCATTATGACATCATCCCTCTTCCATTACAGAATGGGAAGAGGCTATAAAAACCCCTAAGTCCTCTAATGATCAATCTTTACTAGGTTAAAGGTGAAATAAATCACATTAATTCCCACCATTTCCATTTACATCAATTTTCACTAGTATATTCTATACTGTTCAGGATACATCTTAGTCAGTCACGGATGTACTACTCATCTAGAGGAATGAAATTCCTTTATCAGCTCCTAATGCACGCCCAACACAAACCCAAACATGGGTAAGAAGAACATCATCACTGCCATTGGACTACCTTGATAATCTATCCCCAAAATATAAATTTCCCCATAGATCTAATCCCTTGAGATTAGATTACTTCTCAATCTTGATTCACCTAAGAATGATGAGTAATATAGAAGTAGAAGTGAGATCTTCTCATCTTTAGGAACTCTAATGATGTATATATATATGTAAGCAGAGAGTTCCATTAGCAAACACTAATTTCAAGACTCTCAAGATACCTATATATATTTCATCCAACTTAAGGAATCAACAAAGATTTTGTATTTAACTAGAATGTAGGCTAACTCAAATTCATAAGACAGTATATACATGACCCAGATTTTTTGTCTAAAGTTCATGTCTCACTATGAAATGATTTTATTGGGGATCTTGTGGTTCCAATACACTACAAAACACATCCCCAATAGATATTTTCTCCATAATCAATGTGTTTATACCACCATTGGTAACTATAAATCCTGAGAAGTGCATTTCTTCTCATGCAGACTTAGATATCTGAACCCATAAGAAGACACTCACTCTTACACCATAAAAGTATCTTCCAGTCCAACTCTTGATTTATCACACTACATAGTGTAATCCTTAATCAGAATGAAAAGATGAAAATCAGTTCTAAGGTCAACTACTCTCTGGCTTATATAAATCTATCTCACAATTATATAACTAAAAAATATCACCCCTTTATTTTTCATCCTTCATGTACATTATATTAAATTGGAGAATACTATGATTAATCCCTGATAATTGCATTCTAGACCCATAAATATCTGAAGATAAATTTCAATATTGGTTCACTACCAATATACCTCAACTTTAACCTTCTCTAGCTTCACATATACTATATCCATTGAGGTAACATGACCAAAGAAGTGTACTCTATAAATATATAAGCTTCATTTAGATATATTATAGTAAAGATGATGGTCTCTCAATGTACCCATGATGTTGTCATGATACTGGGTATGAAGGTCTATATAATGGAGCTATAATTGGTTTTAATTGAAAAAACTAATAAAAAATGACATTGGAGTGGATGGAAAATTTGATTCCTCAAGGTCATGAATACCACAAGTATAATTGTTAGATTAAATAACATCACTAAAAAAATTTACTGGAAATAAATACATCTAAATGTAGTTATGTATAAAATTCACACACTCAACAAATAAAACCCTTACTTCAAGTCAATCATGGATAAAATTTAGGCACTTATAAACTGATTGAAGAAATATTTGATGTGAAGATTGGGGTGATTTTTCATCAGCATCATCTATTTCAACCTATGATAATACACATATAATCACAATGTCTCATAAGAATTAGAGGAAAAAAGGATAGGTTAACCCAATGAATAAGTAGTTAGTCATATGAAATAATTTTCTTCTTGATCTTCTAATTTAATATTAATCTTAATAATAATAGTAGTTTCTATTCAATAAGGTTTTATAGAAACTGGATCAACTACCAACAGAAACATGATAGTGAAATTGATCTCTCGCTCAGCTAGTAAGCCAAATAACTCTTCAAGACATATATCCTAAAAATTGTTAACAATTGGGGGGTAAAGTATACTACAATATTTCTCTATCATCCATGAAAAGATTACTATCATTTCTACGAGACAATCCAATCTGCATTAAATTGTCCATGGATGACTAGCCTGAGGATCCCAGTCACCCTTGTGTGTATAGATGCCCCTAATGAATATAGGAAGGAAACTATCCTCTAAAAAATACAATATTATTATTGTATAAAACTAAAAAATCCACATTAAAGATCAAAATGAAATCTATCTATTCTAATAGAAATATCTCCAAAAGAAAGTTGTATGCACAAATTATAATAAAATAGACTATAAAACCAAATATACACACAAGTTCCTCTTAAATAGGTGAAAACAACAGAGAACCACCAGCTCAAGGTTCCTATTCACATATATTAATAAGATAATTCTCATATCATTGCATTTTCATTAATTTATTCTTATCATATATAACAATTAATTTTATTTCACATTTTATATGGATAGATATAATATTAAATAGATGTCTCCTAATCATTAACATTGCGTGCTGAGATATATAAATAGGTTCCTACTGTGATGCATGCATACTCATCTCATTCCATTCAACCTTAAGAGTAAAATATCAATAGAAAATAACCTGACACAAAAAGTTAATCTCACTATGTGTAGTAACATCATCACTATGACACATGAACAACATTAACAACAATATTATCCTTATTAACACTATTTTTCCACCTCACGTGAGTTTTTCACTACCATGCATGTGATCATTAACAATCATGGACACTTACTTGAATCCTTATAAAAATTTCCAAAGGATTAAATCAATAGAAAAGAAACCTCAAATGATACCACATTGTAACATCCTAGCCTTATGATTGATCACATGACCTAGTCGAGTGGTTACAGGACCTCATTCATGCCTCCCTATATGCTAG
This sequence comes from Viscum album, assembly GCA_963277665.1. Classification (NCBI taxonomy): domain Eukaryota; kingdom Viridiplantae; phylum Streptophyta; class Magnoliopsida; order Santalales; family Viscaceae; genus Viscum; species Viscum album. The sequence continues at coordinate 1,627,421,009 of OY728122.1, forward strand.
AGTCATACGACAAGCTATGAGGGTGTATGTATTATTGTGGGGAGACTATACACTCTGGTATATAGTAATAATAAAAATGGATATAAAATAAATATACATGAAGTGAACATAAATTAATAAAAGAAAAAAATTAAAAACATCCTAATATTAGTAGAATCATGTAATGATATGGTGAATGTTTTATAAATGTCTTGTTTAGATTCATATGAATAAAAGAAAAAACACAATCAATAAAGGACTCTAAAACTGTGGTCAATAAACCATTGTCATTCCCATCTCCAAGATCAATACTAAATTGTAACTAGTCAACTAATGTAGGTTCCATTTCCCTTTTCCAAACCTAAATCCATGAAATCTTCCACATTACAAAATTTAACCCAAAAATGGGTATGACTACAACCCTATAGGGAACCACCAACGATGTATAATAAATCAAATCTAATTATATAGTGTAAGAAATTATGCAATAAAAAGTTCTATTAAAATTCCCTATTTAATATTGTGTAAAAACTGACTGAAAATTCAATTTTTATTATTCAAACACTTTTTAGTAAAATGAAAGAAACCAACCATGACATCACGACTTATAACAACCAAACCAACATGGTAAAAAAAACTTTAAGTCCATACAACACAAAGAATACATATAGGATTACCATCCCAGCATTAAAAACAATAAGACCTGTTTCCTTCTACTTCTCTCTATCGGCTAGCTATAATGCATGGGCCCAGAACCAATAGAAAAGCCTTACCCTCTCAAACATCAAATTCTAGAGAAATGACCAATAGAAAAACCTCTGCTCAAAACCCTATATAGAGAAACCTCTTATGAAACTGATGCAGAAACCCTCAAACCTCAAACCACATGGCCACAGGATTCACAATGCCAAAAGTTCATTCCACCCATTCAATGAATTAAACACAAATATCTAAAAACACCAAAATAAGACCTGTGAGATAAGTTGTTGGATGCTAAAATTCAGAACAAAATACCCTCCCCATCTGTGCCACACCAGTGCAAGCATCGAGCCACGCCCGAGGGGAACCAGCCAAGGCGGATCCTGCGTCGCCAATGACAAGACAAAGAGACGCTCTCCTAAGGAAGCCAGATCCTCCTCAGGAGAGCATCCCAGTGATGGATCTCGGCTCGGCGTTGGCAGTGAAGGCTTTGTCGGCTAGGAGAAAATACCCTTATGTTTTGGTTTGAAACCTTTGGCCAACCAATCCTACTTCATCATGATACCAGATATATCTAAGAATGTAGGGAATCATTCTAGAAATTTCCTTATTCCTCACGGGGTTTAATCCAAAAATCATCATAGGATAACCATGAAGATCTCTAAATGAATTACATTATGTTCAGGAACAATCACTTTTAAAATAATTTCTTCATGAATAGTTAAAAACACTTTATATAAGAATTTCAACGTAACTAGGTGTAATCCCTTTACATAATCTTTTTAGCATCATCATGTGAAATATAATTATATATTCATTTTGGTAGATCTTGGTTCAATCCCTTTACACAATAAATTAATCTTAATGAGGCATAAGGCCTTAGTATAATAATTTTAGCCTCAAGCATGTGAAAAAAAGACAACATTAGTTTACTATTTAATTATCACATCTCACTATCTAATACCATTGAGAAAAACATAAATGATCCCCAATATTACTATAAAAACAATTTAGGTAATGTGATACACATTTAATTTAAAACCCCTTTTACCATATCATTTTAGAACTCAATTCTATTTCCAAATGACTCATATAGTTTTCCATGTTCACATTATCAAATTTTAAAAATTCATTTTTTCCATAATGGTAGGCTCACCACTCAGGTGTCCAGGAGTATAGTCTCAATTCCGACAGACCTGAAGAGATCTAATGGGAGGTTTTAGTATATAAAATTCATCAAACATTTTATTATCCATTTTGGTACGTTTAATGGATTGTGTTGTAGTGTGATCAGAGTTATTTCATAAAGTATATGAATTTTAATAGATAAAATGAAAATTATTTTAGACCCACCACCTAAAAATAATAGAATATATTAAGAAGCTATCAACATTTGAGGTATATTTGGTTCATTTTCCTTGACACTCTTTGCCCAAAACACCAAGATCCTACATATCATTCTTTTAGATTAATGATGATTCTTAAATTCTATCACTTGACATCTCGTATCAGCATTTATTTATAATTAGAAGGTGAAAATTAAATCGAATTTAAAATAAATAAAAAATATTTTGAAAAAAACTATGGTGTATGTGAGGCTCGAGTAGAAAATATATGAGAGAAAATGGTTTGGAAGGGTCTGGGGTATTTATAGACAGCCTATAAAATAGAAGTCCATGAAATCACATCCCAAACTATGCCTTAGAATGAGATATCATGGATAGGATTATGGTATAGCACAAGGGACCACACCACAACCTACCCTCTCAAACCATTCCTGAAGATCACAGCTATAACCATGCCACATATTCTATAAATATGGGGAATAAACTATGATGAAACTAAGAATTCTACGTCTTATAACCCAAAAACATGATAATTGATCTATAGAGTATCCTAGGTCTACACCATATGAGTGTATATTTTCATAGAACTGAGAAGTTTCCACCCCGGGCCCTTATACCACTGTCACAATCACCAAACTGCTGAGATCAAATGGACTATGTTAGAGCCTACATCTAGAGAGCTGCAATGCCAAAAATTGTAGTGGATTAAAATTTCCTCCCTCATGCATTTTACACTATAGATGGATCAAAAATCTATAGATTTATAACATATGGTGCAGCCTAGGGAACTATGAATTAGAATATTAAATAGCTCAACTCTCTTCTTCTTACATTGACCTAGATCAAACTCATCTAGAATAATTCATTATAACCCTGGCTCAAATGAAAAAGTAATAGATCGTATAAGTTTACCAAGACATTAAAAAGAGACATACCATAAAATGGATAAGGTCTTAAAAAATTATTTTTTTTCCAAGAAAACAATTTATAATAATTTAAAACTAATATATAGATATATATCTCAAATTAAATTGGTAATAAATACTAAATAAGATTAAGATGATTTAATGGGAAAATTCTATAAACTAATTTTTCAATATATTATATTTTTTTAAAAAAATTGATGTTAAATTATTTATAAGTTCAATTATATTATATGGGAATTAAATTAGGGTGTATAACCTCTAAATTTGGTAAGTGGGGTTTCCTTATATATTTCTTAAAATATAAACTACTAGGGTTAACCATAATTATCAATGTAAAAAATAAATTGTGAAATTTAAAAAATATAGTGTTGATGTCCTGAAACTTGTTTAAATGATGCTCTAAAAATTAGAGGTGGTGAATTTATCGACCTTATCTCTCTGAAACTCCAAAATTTATCACTTTTGTAACCCTTTACCCTAAATAGTTACATTCCATTATTGAAAAATAATGGGTGCTCTAAAAAATTCCGTGTACATCACTTATAAAAGGGGATAACTTACACCATCTCAAAGTTACACATTCCCCTTAAACATTACATAAACCCATAAAAAACTCTCCTCTATTATAAGATCCTTGAATTACCTAAATACTTTGGTACAAATTGATTTCCTATGCAATTAATTTCGGCATACACCTTCAAACAAAATTTCATGGTCCCAAAGTGTTTATTACATAATTCATATACTTCTATTCATAATCATTCTATTAAAAATATAACCCAATAATAGAAATATATTTAAATCAGTGTCATTATTATATTTATGTGTTATTTTATTAATGTAATAAATATTATTTATTAATTTCCATCAAATAAGAAAAATAAAATAACATTGATTGTGAATACGTGCATACTACCACCTCTACTAAACAATGTGATTAGTTTTTATTCACCACCTATAATGGATGAACATAAAAATGTATGTAAGTAATGAAAATGATTTTTATGAAAGTATTTATATAATAAAATGTTAATTTTTGTCATATTATAGGAGATACCTACAAAAATTTGTCATAGTAAACTTAACTACCTAAAATAAACATTTCATATTACCATTCTTAATGTAAGTTCGTTTTTTTAAACATATACAGATTTATTAATTTCATGAAAGTATAATAATAATGAAAATAAATCTCTACAATTTTATATATTATGATTTTATTTTGAAACAATTTTAACCACAATCATCATAAAAAATGAGTTATGAGGAAATTGATTGAACCACCTCAAATACCAAATATAATAAAAAATGATATAATAAATAAATATCATATGATGAAAAATGATTTTTAGTAAATTAAATATACCTAAATAATGTGTCTAATAAGATTAATTTTATTATTCATGATGTCATGCACATTCATATATAAAATATTGACTACGGTAAGGGTTTGTACATACATAATTTTCATCCATTGAGTTACAACTTTATTATCGAACTCTATTGTTCAACGATTGATTTAATCTACCTAATAAATATATTATATTCCATTTGATCCACATGTTTGGTGTTTTAAAATTTCATCCTTATGAACTCATTATCAAATGATTTTTACATCAAATATTTTTTTATTTTTAATAGTTTCTTTGTCTCATTTTCAAACACATGAGACTTGTTATATGTTGCAAACCCTCATGTCTTTTATATGGGGATTTTACTACCTAATGAATGTATTTTAACATTTTCATTAAATAAATGATATTTTATATTCCATATAGCATTATATTCATATATGGATTTCATTTTCAAGGATAAAAAATTTGTAACTATTTTTATTAACTCAACTACCTACATTTAGTTATAATGTATATTTTTTAATTTTTTCCAAACATGATTTCTCTCTTCCAACATAATATTATATTTTAAATAAATTTAGTTTCATTTACCTAGAAAATATTTTATGAATGTTACTCATGATAACATCTTTTAAATTAATGGAAAAATTTAAAAAAACATTTAAAATTAAATTTTCTATATGATAAATATTCTTTATAGAGCATCCTTTATATATTTGAAAATGGTTTTAAAAATTATATTAACTTTTGATTATTTTTTAAAAATGATGGAAATATTCTTTTATTTTGATAAATTAAATTTTTTACTTGTTAAAATGGAAGATTGGATTTTAAAAGGGGTTTTAATGGATTTTGTTTTAACAAATGTTTTTTCAAGTATTTAAATATATTCTCAAAGAATTTTTTAGATGAATATATATATTTTAAGAATTATTTTCTAAATTACCAATTATGGATGTAAATTATTTTATATAAATTTTTTTTCATGATAATGTATTTAATTTTTATGAAAATATATTTAAGGAGTTTTAAATCCTTTAAAAAGAATGTATTACTTCTTTTTTTCATTGGATTTACCCAATAATATAAAATAGATATTTTTAGTCTATGAAAATATCCCTAATTTTTTAATTTATATTGGGGATTTTTTTACTCCACCATCAAAACTCATTATCTTGATGTCTTATAGAATGTTCTTGGAATTTTTTTTATGAAATCAATCAATTTTATAAAGGTAATTTACCTTATGTTTTAAATATGGATGTTTTCATGATTTAATTATGCATAAATGTATAGATAATTATCATGTGTTTTGAGGAGTCCAATATTTCCCTCAAATGAGTTGGTTAATTAATTATATCCCATGATATGACTATTATATTCATGAATTGATATATTCTCTGTAATTTTTATGGGAATTATATTCTTATCCCATCTCCACTATGTTTAAGGGAATTAAGTGGTGATGTTTTCTCCACTATGTTTTTTGGAATCTAGTGGGGATACATTCTCCACTTTATTTAGGGGAATTATTTGATGATGTCAAATCCACTATTTTTATGGGAACCAAGGGGTGATACCTAGACTACTATGATTATAGGAATCATTTAGTGACGCATTCTCCACTATGGGAATCAAGTGGTGATACAAACTCCATCATATTTTGGGAATTGAGTAATTCCCTCATCCATAATTTTAGGAGTTCTATTCATATATTAGGGGAATAATTTATTATTATGCTATATTTACTCAAGGTTCCATATATTTATTCTAATTATATTGTAGAATGCCACATATCTATTATCATAATATCCCTCACCCTTTTTCTATGGATAATTTTTGTTCATTTTATATTATAGTCCCTTCTATAATTATTTTTGTTCAAATATTATTCTGAAATTTTATTTAAATATGATATTTATCCCTTGTTTATGACTTCTAATATAATTTTGATCTTATTCATGATGATATTTGGATATATTTTATCCTTAAATTTTTTTTGAGATCAAACCCTTCTTAATTTCTCATTTCAAAGGTATCAATATGAGAATAAACTATTAAGAATATAGAAGGTGTCTTAGTGTGGTTCAATATGGTAAATCATACACAAGCATCACAAAATATTAATCTTATGTAAATAATCATTAAATATATGAAAGCACTAATTATTTTGATTGTGTGATTATTACTGAGATAAAATATTAAACTTATGGGAATTTGATAACATAAATATAGGTTTATATAACTTTATATCAAATCTATTATTTAAAGAAAGTGTTTTTAGCACTCGAATCAAGAGTTCATGTATGGAGTGACTCAGGTGGTATCAGAAAAGGTTTCATTTATTTTTTAGGATTATTTTATGTATTTTTATGGATTAATATTGGATAAATTTTGTGAAAACACTACATATAAGTCTATGTATTGTAAAACATAATGATGTTTTTTTTAATATAGAGATTGTATGGTTCTTCTAGAAATTACATCCATATCTGGATACTAAATATTGGATATAGTAATGGAATTTTTGTACCAAGCGGTATTCATCCTTATAATTATTATTCAGTATCAACTGAATATTTATTCTGGTTCACGATGAGTGGTCTTAAGGTTGCAATCCTAGGTAGACACTCTTGAGGGATATCATATGGTTGATCATATAGTCTTTACAAAGTATTATAAGAATCTAATTTTATTTTGAGGATGTAGAAAATAACTATAATGGTTATAATAACCAATAAAAATATGAGAAAGGGCCACTGAGGTTGAATGGAAGGTTTTTTAGTTTCATCCAATTTTATCAAAGATTAACTAAAAGTATCCCAAGATAAAATGAAAATATTATTGGGGAAAATATATTAATATTGATTTTTCAAATTTATATGATCATTTAATTTAATTTAATTGACTATTTTCATAAGCTTATTTATTATTGTATTTGGATATAAATATAACCATAAAAAATGAAGTCGTGAAAGGTATGTGTCTAAGAACACCTTGTGAAGCATTTGGAGGATACATAGATTAGTATTATTATAAAGGATATTCTAGTTGATATCTTAGTAAAAGATATATATAGATTTCCTTACAGATCCCTTAAAATTTTCATTTAGGGAATTATAATTAATATTTAGAGTATTTAATTTATTGGTGGGGGGAATGAAACACCTAATTTTTTTCATTGTATTTTTCTTCTAAATTAAAATTATGTTTGATTACCTACTCCACAAGAAAATCCAAAATTAAATGATTCATGACATATTTATTATTAAGAATATTTTAGAATAAAAAAACACTCTTTAAATAAATTTGTATATATTAAAATATAAAATTCATAATATATATGATTAAGAATACTTAGAGTTGTAAAATACTTTTTTTAATTAAAACTGTTTTTCTTTATATATATTGTATTTTTATTTAATTATTATAATTATAAATTTTATAATTTTAATTTTGATAAATGATCTTAATTTATTTATTCCAAAAAAAAATTGTTTATTAAGGTTAATTTGTTATATTTATCTATAATAAATGATTTTCTTATGAATAGTAAAAAATTACATATTTTCTAATACCCTAATTTTTTTAATATTATAATAATATAAGAATTAATTATAATTTAATAAAACCATTATTCTTAAAAAATATAATGAAAAATAAATTATTTATAAATAATATTTTGACTTTATAAATCCCATGTTTAACATTTTGGAAGCAAGAAAAATAGTTTTCCTTAAAATGAGTTTTTATTCACTTATATTAAATATTAGTTTTCATCAATTTTAGAAATTAAATAATTAAAAAAGAAATTAATATTTGATACCAACATGATAAAATTATGTGATAAGGTGATATAAATTTTTTGGAATAAAGTTATGATTATTAGGATTAAGTTTAGTGACCATTATAATGATGAAACTTTAATTTTCATAGAATTTTTGTGTTAATTTTTTTTAATTTTTATCTAATAAAATAAATTAATATCATCCCAATAATTTCATCAATATAATCCCCAAACTAATATATAAATATATTATCTATTTTTTAATGGGTAATAAATAATAAATAATATTATGAATTTTGAATAGGGAAAAAAACTTTTTTTTATCCAAAATAGTTTTCCTATATTTTAAATATTTCAATTTAAATATTAATTTAATTTTTTTTAAATTATAGAAAATTAAATGGGTAATAGAAATAGTTTTAAAAAACCCATATTTTGTATGATTTTATTTGAAATATTTCAAAAAAATAAAATACTAGGCTAAAAACTATTTAACAAGGTAAAACCTAGACGGTAAAATGTAAAAATTATGTGTTAAAGGCCTGAAAAAAAGTGTAAAGTAGAAAAATTGGTAGAGGAGGATTTAGGGACTATATTTCACCCACACTACATTATTTATCAATTTTTGAATTATTGATACATGAAAACTTCCATTCCATTATATAAAAGTAATGGGTGTTCACAGAAGTTCCCCATTTTCTCCACCTATAAAAGGGGTTCGCATACGCCCTATAAAAGACAAACATACTATAAGGACACACCCTTAAAATTACATATTATTGGGTTTTTTAACTATAATTAAATTTTTAGAGGATATTTAGTTTACAATTTTTGAAAATTAAGTCATAATTCATACATAACATTCCAAAATCATACAAAGTGAATACTACTAAAATAATATCCACTTTTTCAATAATAAAACCTTTTAAAATAAAACATGGATTATTTTTCATAATAATTATTTACAATATCTAACTTGACTTCCTTATTTCTCTTTACAATCCATGTAAACTGTGATGATGTTTTAATACTTGGGATTTGCACAAAAATCATTGTAAGGGATATAAAATGAAAAAAAAAATTAATCTAGTAAAAAACATGAATAACCATTCAATTTTATTTGAGATAACAAAACATTTTCAAATGAAAAATGAAAAAAAAAATCACAAATAAAATCATAAAAACCATTAGCAAGTAATTAAAACTCCTTTAGGTGACATGGATCATCTTATTTGTAAAACCCTTTCAAAACCATTTCATTTATAATAACCATAATTATGACATTAAAAATTGTTATTACCCAATGAATTTGAGATCTATAATTTGGATCAACCTTTGTATTAGCTATATCAGGCACTCCTATGAGCTAAAATGGGGATCATTCCTTCGTATAAGCTATATCGACCTCACCCATGAGCAATAATGGGTCCCGTCCCATAATATAATCTATATCATGCTAATTTATGAGCTATAATGGTGCTTAATCATATGTATAAGATTTATCTGACTCGACCATTTCACATTATTCCCATGTACCATTTCCTTAATAAAACAATTTCACCAAAAAACCCCCTTTGAAAAACTCTTCTAATCCCATATGAAACAAACTTTAAAAAAATACCATTTTCTTTGGAAAAAATAATACCCAAAAGGAATATAACGATTTTCTTTTAATAAAACATTATGAATTCAAAGGAAGATAGAAATTAAATAGTTGTCATGATGGCATAATTAATTTCATCCCACACATTAAAAAGAACATTCCTTTTGTTATTTTATAAAATGTTCCATATAAAACACATAAAAACATTTATTTAGAATTATGTTGAATTAAATTTAAAATATAGATAAAATTTATTTGAAAATCCATTAATATTAATTAAATAAAATTTTAAAATAATATCAATAATATTAATGTGAAGAAAATATTTTACAACGAAATCTTTAAACATTCGAATCATCTCATACCACTTTTAACATATAAATAATAAACCACATGATACAAGAATATTTAAAAAAATTAAATAAAATGTGAATATATATATGGTGTACTTGGAAATTCAAAGGGGATGCATATACCAGTTTATAAAAAAAAGGTGCACATCATTCAGAAATATCTCAATGATGGTAGATTTAGATGAAATCCAATACCCTAAGTCTCACTCATCACATATTTTCTTTAATTTCATGAATAATAAAAATATGTTAATTATTTACATTATTTATAACATTTTCGTGTTTATTATTCAATTTATATCACTTATTACCTTATTATACAAATTATTTATTTATTTATGTTCACATCAGAGGTTTTGAGGATATTTGTTACATGAGTCCTAAAATGACATTGGTATGATATCAATAGTAAAAGTGGACATTAGTTTATCATATAAATAATAATATTCATGAAATTAAAATCAAATTTATACATAAACTATTATTTTAAATCCATTTGTTAAATTTGGTATGAAAAATGAACTATGTTACAATCATGGAGATGGTAAATAGTATGTACGCATGACTAACATTTATATTTTTCAATGATCATTATGGAAAGAAAGTAATTATTATTTTATATTGAAATAATGATCATAATATAATTAATTTAATTTCAATAATTTTAATATAATTATATATTTCATCAACCTAAAGTGGTGAATAAAAACTAATCACATCGCTTCATGGATGTGATAATTCACACGTACGTAGGAACAAAGTTATCATCTTTTTTGTGCATGTTAAGATAATAATGTAAATGATTTATTATTTTTTCATAAGGATAAATATGTCATGATTATCATATATAATTAGTTATTCCATCCTTATAACTATTCTTGAGAGATGGTGATGGAAAACAAATTATATCGGTTCAACAGGCGGAAGATCTCCATACAAAAGAATGTTTATTATTTTACCATTTGATGGATGTTGAGATGAATTTATGTGATATTATTTACATAATAACATATCATTATATTTAGGATACTGAATTTATTATAATATCATGGTGGTAGAATAATTGACATCAGAGAAAGCATAAATAAAATAGGAACACTTAATTAAAAATGATACCACTTCTTCAGACGATCTCCTTGGATTAACCCCTAAAAACACTAGTAAGGGTGTTCAGAATAAAATAAGTCCACTATAATGTGGCGATGAATTCCAATAAGGTATTTTTGTAGATAATTTCAGAACTTAGTATATTTTTATGTGTGGTGAAAGGAGATGAAATGATTCCCTTTTATAGACGTGGGTGGGGACACTCTTGGAAATCATCAAAATATTAAATTAATATAAATTAATTTTATAATAAAAATGGATATAAACATATTAGTTTTTAATATTGTATTATTTTGAGTCTAAAAAACTCGGTCCCAAAAAAATTGATATGTTTTCACTATTTTATATCCTTATCTTTTATCTTTATCCATTATTTAAACTTTTTAATTTTTATTAAGATGTTATGTAATATTCAAATTAAGGGTTAGTATAATTAAAAATAACTAAAAAACTACAAATAAATTATTCATTAATGACAGTTTATGACTTTTACATATCATATGGTCTAATATTATATGTTTATTAATTCTATATCATTTAAAAATTATTTGTTAAAAAATATCATGTTTGTCGATTTTAACCCAATTCAATACATGATTGTTTTAAAATGTCATTAAAACATGATAAATTCAAAAAAACTATTTTAATTAATAAATAAAATGTAAAATATATCTATAAAATTTTTGGATGACATTAATTAGATCAAATTATATTTATTGTAATATTTTTAATATCATTTATTTGATTTTACCATTTATTACAGAATTAGTGCACTATCATTGTGTCACCATTTAATGTAATTATATTATAAATAAAAATTATAAATAAAATAACTTGATGTAGATAATAATTATATATTTCAAAATATTATTTATATTCTAACACATATTTTATATGAGCCCACATTAATAATGTTTCTCTTGTTAAAAATAAAAGTATGACAGAAATTGACTTTCCGTTGAATATAATATTTTTATGGTTATATTGGCATCCAAAATGATATAAATTGTATCATAACCGATAAAATAATTCTTGGGTGTGAAATATGCTCATAAAATAATATTATTGCAATTTTTAGGGAAATTATTTAATATTTATAAAATTAGAGTTACCTTTAATTTCCTGATTTACCCTTAATCGTGGTAATAAAAAAATACAACAGTTACTAACCATATTACCCAAATAATGGTAACTATTTAATAAATTTGGAAATTATAAATTCAAATATGGAATCCATTTTTTAACATTAAGAAAACCTAAATTTTAGAAATTAATTAAGTTTTAATCCCATTAGTGAAACCAAAAAACAAGTTTTAAAAGTAAAAACCTTCAAAATATTCAAATGGGTTTATATCCAATTTCAATTTGAAATTGATTATAATTTCCGATGTTTGATTAACAAATAAAAACATTATATATTTCTTAAAACCATTTAAACATATAATTTGACGTTATATATTATTTAGATGAAAATGATGTTTTTAATTAAAAAAGGCAACTTTTTTAGAATTCATAAAAATATGAAACTTTTCCACAAAATACATAAATGTAAATCAAATTAAATTTTTATATTAATATTTCAATGACGGTGTTTATTTTTTCAAATTGAATTTAATAATGTCTTAAAATATAAATTTAAGATAACTGAACCATGAAATAGTGGCAAAACGGCATTTTTTGTATATTAAATCGTTTATGCATAAAATTTTATTTGATCTTGAATCGTGTATCTATAACAAATAAGATGAAATTTAATCATTTTATTGAATATTATATATATATATATACATATATTTGGGTGTGTGTATTTCATTAATGGGATCCAACATGAGTGATTTGTTTATTTACTGGTATAAAACACACTTGTTCATATTTAAATAGTTTTTCAGAAAAAATGATTACATTGATTTAAAACTGGGTTTTACATTCATTTAAAAATAATTGTTCAGATAAATATATATAAATTTTTAAACCATTTTTTCAAAATTTATTCAACACCATTCATACCCTATATTTTAACATCTTTGTTATAATAGTAATATTAAAATAATAATATTTAGTTTTACGTTTATGCTCAATGTTGTGTATCATGTATGCTATAAAAACTTTTTTTTACATAGGATGTTAAATTATACTCCTTTAATGAATTTTTACCTCTTATTTTGATCTATATATTTAATATTATTGGTTTCAAAATTCAAGGTTCCATTATTGAAATCCAACATCAAAACAAGGATCAATAAAACTACCACCTTAAATGAAAAATAGGGAAGTTTGAAGGTCACCTGAGATAAAACATTATAGTGTTCAATATAGGAAATCATAGTTATAGAATAGAAATTATCTATCATGTTCTAATGGAGGGTGATATAGAACATGGTTATGATAATTTTAACATTCTCAAAACTATAAATTTGTAATGGGATAATATTTAATTGATTAAATTTTAAGAAAACAAAATGAATAATGTTTTTCATTACAAATAATTTTACTAGAGTTGAGGAAATAATTTACTATATAATAACATAAGGAAATTTACTTACTTAATATATTTATATTATATACCAAGAATTTAACAATCATATGATGAACATACCTAAAATAAACTTAATAAACAAATATTATATAAACCCTAATGTTTATTAATACCTAGGACTCATACCCATAAGTAATGGAATACTTATCATTAAACTAAATCCTTATAAAAACATAATCCAACTAATTATATCTTAAATGTTATTAAGAACATTATGATCAAGTAACAGAAAACATCAGAAGTTGTGTCTAAAACCTTGAACATTAGACTTACCATAAAAAAAATATTGAGCACCCTAGATCTTCGATCACTTCAAATAATGTCTCAACATCAACTAGAGTATTAGAAAATTATTTTCCCAAAACATTTTGTTACTATTAATAATGAATTACACCATGAGTAACTAACTATGGACACATGTTAGCATAATTTCCTCACTCATTTCAACAAAACATCTTACTATTGGATTCTATTTTATTTCATAATCAACTCCCATGTCCTCGGGAGGCATATGACCAAAATTAAGACATCCGAATCACTTCCCTAGATTTAAATTATATTATCTACTATAATTTTTAACAAAATTCTCACAATATGTGAGTACTGTTTTCTTACAATAAATATTTTTTCTAAATGCTTTCTCATTTCATTCCAACAAGACCTCTTATTTTTCTTATTTTCTTGGGAATCATGATCATAATCATACATAACTTCTTCCTTTTCAACACATAAAACATTTTTAGTATATATTTTGAATTCCTATAAAGTTAATTCCATTCAATATCTTATCTTGAATCCTATTTAAAACCGATTTATCTTATTAAAAGAGACCAGATAAAATTTGTGAAGTAATTTTGAAAATGGGTGGACAAATTCCGCCACCAAATCTTCATCCTTTTTTCTTAATGAGTATAATTGTTTCTATATCCTATGTCAAAAATAGATTGGAAAATATATCTGAATAAATATATTCTTAAATTCACCGCATTCTAAGTAATCAATCACCTTACATTATCTAAATTCTTAATCATTGACCACCACTACTCAACTTCAACTTGAAAATACTAAATTGATAGTTAAATTTTTGTGTTACAAAAAACCCTTGACATAAAATATATTTTTTATGTATTTAATCAATCATTCTGCTAGAATTAGGTTAGATGGTCATATGACTGATGAAGATGTTACCAAACAAAATGTTCCACGCACGATATGTTCCATTATTGTACAATAGTGTCCTCTCTAGCATGAATGCCACCACAATTTATATAATGAGTCAAATGATCCATAACTAAAAATAACTATTCTATTATGATTCCATCCTTCTCAAGATGTAGATTTGGAAGGATGATTTCCACTTGATTCCTTCCCACAATTGATGCTATGTTTCCTAAGTGGAAAATAGTTTTTAACAAACATATCTAAGACAAACCAACAAGGTAATCCTAAAATTATATATCATTTCAACATAAAAATAAATTAATATTTTCTACAGGATTTCAATAGAACTGTCCAAAAATTTGAGGTTGTATAAAAATTTCTTTTGTTAACAATTTTAAGGACCCAACATTAAACATTACATATTCTAGGTTTTTTTAACTATAATTCACATTAAACGATCTTATAAATTTATATTTTTATAAAATTTGTTCATGATTAATAAATAACATTAAAAAATCATCCAAATTTAATAATCCTAAAATATTATCAATATTTTCTATAATATACCTTTTTAAAATAATACATGGATTATTTTTCTAGAAAAATCAACATAACTTCTTACATAACTTCTTTCTTTCCCATACACAACCTTATACCATGTGAAAACATTTTAAAATATAGGATGATCATATAAATATTAGTGAGGGAAATAAAATTAAATAACATAATTAAGCCATTGAAAAACAAGAAAACCCATTTTATGTTCAATGAGAGAACAAATTATTTTCACATTAAAAACATATATCTTTTTCTTAAATAAAATAATTAAAACCTTTTGCAAGATATTAATACTCTTTTAGTTAAATTATAGAATTATATTCATAAAACCCTACTAAACCTATTTAAATTTGAATAACTGTATGGCTGTCTTCGAATATTATTATTACCCAATGAACTATAGGTGTATAATGTGGATCACCCATCATAAAAGCTATAGTGGTTTTATTTGTGATCTATAATGAGTCTCACCCCTTCTTATAAGCTATGTTAGTCTAACACATGAGATATAGTCAGGATCAACCCTTCATATAAGTTATATCAGGATCACCTATGAGATATAAAAGGGAAAAACCCTTCATATTAGCTATATCAGGCTCACATATTTCATATAATTCTAATGTGTAATTTCATGAAAGAAACCCTTTCATCAAAAATCCCTTTCAAAAATATTTTAATCTCATATGAAAAAATTACATAAAAATACCATTTTATATAATAATAATAATACAAAAAATATAAAATATGTATTTTTTATAAATAAAACATGTAATCATTCAAGGTTTCTATAAATTTAATAATATCCATGGTGGTTGAAATTATTTTTTCGCCTTATATGTCAAAAATAATATTCCTTTTCTCATTCGTCGAAATGTTCATTATAATCACATAAAAATATTATTTTTGAAAACCATTGATCAAAATAATAAATATATAAAAAATGACCTTATAAATACTTTTATATACATATAAAAAATATATAAAACAATATAAATAATATTGACATGGATGAAAAGATTTGAAGATTAAATATTTAAACATTTAAAGTATCCCATACCACCTTAAACATTTAAATCATAATCCACAAGAAATAAAAAAATTTAAATAACATTAAATATTAGTTTAATATATATATATATATATATATATATTATGTATATGTAAATTCAAATAGGTTGTATATACACTTTAATAAATAATAATGGTTTATATCATCAAGAAATCTCTCAATGAACGGAGATTGAGACAAAATCTCTTACCCTTAGTCCTTATCATTACTTATGTATTTTAATTTATTGAATAATAAAAATATGTTAAATATTTAATTTATTTTTATCCTTTTTAATATAACCATTCCTTTTATATCACTTACTACTATGTTATAACAACTTTTTATTTATTTATTTTAATGCAATATGTTTTGACGATATTCGGTACATAAGTCCTTAGATGAATTTGGAATGATATCAATATTGATGGTGGAAACTATTCCATCATCTTCATAATAATAATAATTAAAAAATAATAAATTATAGACATAAATTATACTTTTAAATCCATCCATTAAATATGGATATGAAAAATTAACTATGTTACAATCATGGAGAAAGTAAGTCGTGTGTACGCATGAGTATCGTTTAAATTTTTCAATGATCATTATAAAAAGAAGTTAATTGTTAATTTATATTTTAAGAATTATCATAATATAATTAATAATTTTTTAATAATTTAAATATAATTATATATATACTCTATGTGATGTGGGGAATAAAAATGAATCCCATCACTTCATGGATGTGATAGTTCACAGGTTCGTACGAACGACATAGTCTTTTTTATGTGCATAGTATGATAAGAACATAAATGATATATTATTAGTTAATAATTATAAATATATATATAATATAATATATAAACATTAATTACATAATTATATCCATTATTGAGAGTTGGTTTTGGAAAACAAAATATATTGGTTGATGAGGCAGTAGTTCACTATACACATCAACGATGATTATTTTCCTATTTGATGGAAGTGTAGATGCATTTAAGAGATGATATTAATATAATAAAATCTATTTATATTTATGATAATTTATTTATTATTTCATCATTTTGGAAGAATAATTTAAGGAATATTATGAAGAAATAAAATAGAAACACATAATTAAAAAGGATGCATCTTCTTCATACGATCTCCTTTGATTAACACCTTTACAATTGTAAGGTGGGTATTATGCATAATATAAATAATCTATAATGTGGGTATGTATTATAGGAAGGTATTTGGGTTGAAATTGTATCAACCAAATCGTTTTTTATGTGTGATGAAAGGAGAAGAGTGGGTTCCCTTTTATAGGAGAAGGGGGCACACTCTTGGAATTTTTCTTCAAATTAGAATTGTTTAAAAATAAAAATGCATCCAAACAAGTTAAATTATAAGATATTATTATTATTATAAATAAATTCATATAATAATTATTATATATATTTTTACTTTTTTTAAATCCTTATCTTTTAGCTTTACCGTTATTTATCATTTTTAATTTTTACTGTGATATCATGTAATATACACTTTGAGGGTTAATATATTTACTATAAAATGAGAAATTAAAAATAAATAAATAATTTATGACATATTGATACTTATATAATTTATTTGGATTAGTTTTTTATTTTTTTGAATTTTATTTCTTTTAATATAATATTATATATTTTAAAATGTCACTTCTCTCAATTTTGACACTATTCATTACATTACTTTTAACAAATATCATAAAAATTATAAATTCAAACCAACTATTTTAAAACATAAATGAATTATATATATAATATATAAAATTTTTCAGTGAAAATAATTATATCAAATTATATTTATTTGAGTATATTTAATGCCATTTATTTTTTTCTCCCATTAATTAAACAAATACCGAATTATCATTATTCCAACGTTTAACGTATTTATTTTATCACTAGAAATTATAAAGAAATTAAATTGATGTAGTTAAACATTTTATCATTAAAAATAATATTTCTAGTTTAATATATCCATTTTATAACTCCACATTTAAAATCGTTCCCTAGTTAAAAACAGAAGTATGAAAAAATTAACTGTCATTTGTATATAATACTATAAAGGTTATATTCTTATTAACGAATAATAAATGGTCTCATAACCCATATTTTAATTATTAGAGATAAAATATGATAATATGAATAAAATTAAGATTTGTGTTATAGATATTTTCTAATATTTATAATAATATATTTACCCTTAATAACCTGATTTACCCATAACCGTAGTAAAAAAAATTATTAAAGATACTATTCATATTTTCCAAAAAATAGATGGGACCGATTTTATAAATTTTAAACTTTTTATTATAAATATGGAATCCATTATTCAATATTATAAACATATAAATTGTATAAAATAATTAAAAAATTAATCCTCTCGACGAAGGAGAAGACGGGTTAAGAAAGTAACAACTATCAAAAAGATTGAAATATTTTTATATCCCTATTTAAGGTTAAATTGATCCCAATAACATAAATTGGATTAAATTATAAAAAACGATATAATTCTAACATAAAAACATTATAATATATAATTACACAATATAATTTTTTATATGAAAAATTTGTTTTATAAAAATGCTATATATTTTTAACAATTCATCAAAACATGAAATTTACAAGAAATATAAAAAATATTCAACCAATGTAAATTTTTATGATACAATTTAAAATAAGAATTTTGATTGGTGAAATATATTTTATAATATTGTAAAAAATTAGAATCAAAATAATATTCCCATTAAAAGGTGGAAAATTGCCATTTTTGGAAAATACTTATTTTATACCTAAAATTTATTTCATTCTAATGTCATATCTAAAAAAATATAAGATTAATATTAAAGATTATATTGAATATTATATATATATATATATTTCATTAATATAATCTAAAAATATTTATTTTTTATTTAATGGTATTGAAAACAAATGATTAAATTTAAACCGTTTTTCAAAAACACATTTCATTTTATTTTAAAAAGGGTTTTACATTAATTTATAAATAATTGTTAAAAGAATAATATATACATGTGTAAACCATATTATCATAATTATGTTGACCCTATTCATACCCACCATTATAATGAGTTTTTTTATAATGTTAACATGTAAATAAACACAATTAGATGTTTGTTTAAGCTCAATGTGGTGTACGACGTACTCTATCGAACCTATTATTCGTTTTTTTAACTAATTATGTTACACATACTATAAGGCCCCAGCCTTAAACCCTACTTAATCTTGAGTTATTACAATATTACACATTGAGGATCTTTTCAGGTTTAGAGTTTTAGAGAATTAGATCATGAAACTTGCATTACATTCTACATTTAAACAAAGTGGTTACATAAAAGACAATATTCATTCTTCCCATCAACGGAAACCTATTTAAAATAAAACACAGATTCTTTCTTGACACATCCTTGACACTATCATCACATCATGTACCTTTCCCTTGACCTTTGAAAAACATTTCAAAAACTTGGGATGAGCATAAAAAGCTCAGTAAGGGTTATAAAAATATGGAAAGGAAACATGAGTTCATAAATACATAAGAATGAAATCATACTTTACCCATAAAAAATAGGCATATCAAATCATGAATAAATCATAGAAAACATAAGACATAAAGGTAACTTGAGGCATTCATAACATTCTTACGTAGGGAGTAACCCTCTTGGTTACGTTTGGAATACCCATCACAGTATATTCCCTAAATCTCTTCGGAGAAACCTTAACGTTTCACTCCTTCGCGTTACCCAATGCATTGGAGAGCTATATCGGGCTCACCCGCCCTTAGTTTATCACGGAACCACCCGTTCTTCATAACAATGCCCAAGAACCATAACATAATCGTCTCACATAAACATGAATAAAGGAAAAATAACATTTCCACATTTCAATCACAATATAACATTTTAGGATATTGAAATAATGAATCCATTCAAAAAGAAACCATTTCCAAAACCATTTAAAACATTTAATAAAGATATTTTTGAATCAAAGTGTCCCATACCACCTTGAAGCTTTTAACATTTTAAACCATTAATATCCAAATAAATAAATCCTTAAAACCATTTTGAAAACATGGATATTAATAAGAACAAATGATTAAAACATTTAAAACAATATTTTGGTTAAAGGGGTTTTACCAAAATTAGAGACACATGAATACAATAATTGAGGTATAACATTTAGTCAGAACCTTATAATATCATGAGAATAAATGGATTCATGATATAATACTCCAAAGGACAGTATATACACCATATAAGAGTGAATTGGTGCATAACAACAATGAACCCTCAATAGAAATGTCAAATGTGATGAAATCCCTTATAAAGAAGGTATCCTTAAATTAAGGACAAATCAATCTCAAAAATATGTGTGACAAATATAAATACACCCAATATAAGTGTATATTAATTGTAAAACAATAAAAGGTCATTCACACATATTCAATGGATGACATATTCAATGACTACATGTTGAACCCAAAGAAATCGAAATTAGGTTAAAAAGTTCCCTTGACAGCCTAACAGCATCACATAAAAATGAGTTGATGAGAGATAAAAAGTGTATCTCATCACTTGGAAATAAAATTTACATCAATAAGGATATATGAGAACATATCCCAACATAACAATATGTAAATTAAAAGACCCAACAAAAGAAGTCTTTTAAAAAAGAGAAGGGTGAAAGGATCCCTTACCGACATGGGTGTTTTTCAAAACATACACCCCATGAAAGAAGGACAATAGATCATTGATTTGAATACTCATAAACGAAATTATATTACACAAAGAGTAGAATAATGGGCAGTACATACACCACTCAATGAAATTTGTGGCAAATGTAGCATAAATCTCACGGGAATAAAAGTGAGATGAAAAATCCCTTACGAAAACTCGACATCCTAACGGCACCACATAAAACTTCTGAATATGGATTGATGAGATCCAATAGGGTATCTCATCACATTACAATAAAATGTACAGAAATAGGAATATAAAAGAACATCCCCCAACATTACAAAGAGGAGCTTAAAAGAAGTGACATAAAGGAGAGTACTTAAAAAGAAAGAGAGAGGTTAGATTTCTTACGAAAGTTCGGCAGCCTAACGGCGCCACTCAAAACATCCAAAATGGATTGATGAGAGAGAATAGGGTCTCTCATCACATGAACATAAAAATTACAGTATGTTTAATATATAAGATCATCCCAATAACAAGAAAGATGAGCTTTAAAAGGAATGACATAAAAGTGTATACTTGAAAAGAAAGAGAGGAGTAGGATCCCTTACCTCGGGTCCGACTTGACTCGATCGTTCTTTAACGTCCTGAATAATAAACTTGAGTTAATTTCCACTTTATTAAGAACATATTTCTAGTTCATTATTCCTATTAGATCACTTATTTCCATGTTATAAACATTATGTAAACATTTAAGTTAATAATGTTTGTTTTGTCGATATTTGGTTCTTAAGTCGAAAGTGGACTTCTTACCATTACATGTTGTTCGTGTGGTCAAATGTTTATTATATCCAGAATAATATTCATGATTTGGATATCATATATGTCATATATATCCAGTACATTCATGCATTTATAACATTACATAATCATTTAGAGGTAAGAAATGAAATGCACCGTTCATGGAGACGGTAAGCCGTACGTACGCATGAACGCTACTTTCATTTCTATTTCATATTTTATAGAATGGAATAATAATGATATAAAGGTATATTATAATTACATTATAATATCATATATAATATCATAGTTCCATCCTTTATACGTCCCACATATGGTATTTAACGAATCAAATCACTTTGAGGGGGCGGTAGTCCGCACTTCCTTAAATGAAGATATCGTGTATACCCATAATGGAAGCCATAAAGGTAAGACAAAAATGAAAAATACAGAAGCGTAAATAAAACATAAACATATTATATATCATATATAAAAATAGTGACATCATAATGGCCACCTTTGAAGGTGTTAAATGAGTATTGAACAATCATCGTTTCGGGAGGCAGAATTTCACCATCCACGGAAACCGTATATTATTTAACCATTTGATGTAGTTGTGTGAGAGTGTAGCTAGAATAAATCTTATAACAACATCCTAGTATATTTAAGATACTGGTTTTGTTACAAAATAAGTAAATAAAAAGAGTTTAGGGGGTTTGAGAAGCAAAATAAAACAAATGAACATGAGAGAGTGAATTACCTTTAAAAGTGTAACTCCTTTTGATTTGAGCCTAAAGGCTTCCATTGAAAGGATTCTGCCCAAAGGAAATCCTCTAGGATGAGTAGAGGGATGTGGAGAGAGTAAATGGGCAGGGGTTGGCCGAGCCAAAGGCTTGAGGAGTGTGTTAAATGAGGTAGAGGTGGGGGCCTTTTATAAGAGGAGAGGAGGGGCACTTTTGGAAAGTAAAAAAATATTACTTTATTTGAAAATGTGTTTCGGTTTCAAAAGGTCCCACATTTATATAATTCGTGGATAAGGTGATAAGTCTTCTAAATAAACTCATCCAATAAGTTTTGGACATGTGTATTTCATAGATTTTACATTATCTTTCCATTTTATTTAAATCGTCAAATAATGATGTCATCGCTGCATCATTATTATGTCATAAATATTTTAATTTATTTAATGTCTAAAAATTATAAACAAATATACTATGATGTAGGAAATCTTTTTAGCTTTCCAATTAATATTTATAATCAAATAGATGACTTGTATAACCTCACTTAAAAATTGTTTTAGTAAAACATATCATGTTTGTGTCAATTTTACTTTTACATTAAATAAAATGTTATTTATGTCATTTCCAAACCAAAGTGGATCCATGGGGTCCCCAAGTTTACCCATGGCTTGTATTGGTCGGCCATGATACAAAAAATGAGGGTAAAACATGTGTCAAGCTCATCTCATTTTATTAAAGCATTATTTTTACCTTAAACCACACTAATTACCACTAATCGCGATTAAAAACTTAATAAGTTACTATTCACCAAAAAATTATTTTAATCTCATTGAACCACATTTTACTTCTTAATGACAACCATGTATGTCGGATTTTTGAAAATCAAAACACAATGATGGAAAAAATTCATTTAAACGGAAAATCAGTTTTTATAAGTACCACTTAGTGGTTTCACTATTCATCAAAAATTGAAGTTTTTCAGAAAATTCCCAAAAATTCACCATAAGCTATATTTGATATTCTGAATTCAAAAATGAAGTCCATTTTACAAAATTCAAAACATATAAGTCACATTAATTAATTTAATAATTAATTCCCGTTATCATGACAAATAGCGTGTTTTATGAAACAATAAGTATCAAAAGATTGACACTAGTTTAAGTCTGATTTCAAAGTGAAATTGATTCCAACGACCACTATTGGATTTAATGGTAAAAATATTTTCTAATTTCACTTTAAAACCAATTCAAAATATAATCTAATCATATAAATAAATTAGATTAAAAAGTGGTTTTGAATTAAAATACAACATTTTACACTATTCATTAAAAAAAGAACTTTATCGGAAAGATACCAAAAATTTACACAAAGTAAATTTTGATGTCCCGATTCTTAATAAGAGTTTTATTTGGTCCAAAAGAATGTTTAAGAGTGAAAAAAACTATATTTAATGACGGTTCTCCATCAAAAGGTGATAAGTGAACCTTTAGTGAAAACTAGGGCATATACGCCTAAAATTGAATTCTTTCCGTATTTTAAGCCTTTATCTTTTATTGTATAAATGTAAAAATATTTAAGAACATATATAATCATATTTTAGTTATTTCTATCCATTCCCGCCATTACAACGGCTACATGTTAACTACCATTTAGAATAATATTATTTTATTATTAGAGTGCAATGTAAGATTCCCAAGAAACTCGTTGTTGCGTGTTGGGTACGCCATCGAGCATAGCATCCCCTTTAAAGTCATATTAATATTTTATTCAAAAATATGGATAAATATGAAAATGTCATATTCCTTATTTACCTGGGGTGTTACACATAAACATTTAAATTTCCTTGAAATATTTAAAAATAATACTATTCTTGAATACAATTCCATTAAATGAATACTAAATTAACCATATGTTATCCTAATCCATTCATTTCAAATAATGCTTTCATAAGAAAGTTCAAGGTCCCAAACTGAGTATTACATAAACATTATCCATTAACTAATATTATTTCACATCTAAACCTATAAGAATTATTGAAATATAAATAAATTATTATAATTGGAATAAATAATCGTTATTATATAAATACAACAACCCATATATATTCGTTTATATCAGCTAAGAAATCCAAAATAATGTTGATTGTGTGTGTTTGTGGAATATCGCCAACATGAAATGATGTGATCTATTTTTCATCACCACTAACATGGATGACTTGGAAAAAAGGTAAAATATACTATTTATGAAATTATTAATATTATATAAATATAAAAATGTTCATCTATATGTGATAATAATAATAAATAGTCATAGTAGACTTAACCAGCTAAACCGAACATATCAATGTACCTCTTCTAATTTGATTACATAAATGAAAGTATTATATAACTATATAAATTTTAATATAATTTAATAATAAATGTCTTAAATTCATAGAATTAATAATATAATTATGATATTCCAAAGCACATTTAACCATGGTCAACACACCGACAGTGTTTTAATGAAATTCACCAAACCCCCTAAAATAAATAACATAAGTAGAACCTATATGATAAATAAATATCATATGATGATAAATAGTAATTATTAAATGAAATATATATTAATATAGTTCCTAATAATGTATATAATAAATTTAATATTATAATTCATGAGGTTAAGTGAACGCATATAAAAAACGATGACTA
The DNA here is from genome assembly GCA_963277665.1 of Viscum album. Lineage (NCBI taxonomy): Eukaryota > Viridiplantae > Streptophyta > Magnoliopsida > Santalales > Viscaceae > Viscum > Viscum album. The sequence goes on from OY728122.1 coordinate 1,627,446,397, forward strand.
ATGTAAGGGGTTGCAATAACACCATTTTCAAATGATAAATTATAAACATTATTATAAAATTTTATTATTCCATGTTTTAATTATTTTACCTATTGAATACTCTATAAAATATTTTCTAAATATTTTATAGGTTTTTACAATTAGTTCTTATGATATCATTATTAAATGATTCTTACCTCAATGACTATGTCTCCAGAAAGGTTTTATTTGCCTCATTTTAACATCCATGTGACATGATTAATATTGTGCACCATAATTTATTTTATATGGTGTTATTACTACCTAATTAACTATGTATACCACATTCCTAAAAATAATTTTATTTTAATATTCAATTTTTTCTTTATTTAAATGGTTTTTATTTCAAAGGATTCAAATCATTAAAATGTTTTTGTTAAATCAGTCCCAATTATTGATTTATAATTCATCTTCTTGAACTTCATTCTTCAAATACTAGTTTCTTCCAATCTATGCTTTTATTTCATAGTACAATATATTACATTCTAGGTAATATTTACTTGGATTGTGTGTAATAAAATTTATTTTATGACTATGATAATAATATTTTTTAAACACCATTATTGTTTCATTCTCAGTAGGATAATTCTTATTTATGAATATTCCATTCCATGTTTTAATTATTTTTTATATCTAAATGAACTATACTGATTTTTGAAATTAAAGGAAATATTATTATATTTTTATAAATTATTTTTTTTTATTTTTGGAATGTAAATATGGTTTTAGAAATGGGTTTTAAAGTATTTTGTTGTAAGATAATATTTTTCAAATAACTTACAAAATTCTTAAAGAATGTTTTAGAAGAATCTTTCTATTGTATTTTTCTTCATAATCCTATTTTTTATTAAATTATGATTTTAATTTATTTTATTATTATTATGAAATTAATATTAATGGAAAAACAATTATGTGGTTTTCAATACTATCAAAAAGGGCCATTTACTATAATTTTTCTAATTATTAATCCAATGATATTAAAATGTTATTTTTTGTCTTTGAAAACATAGTAAATTATAATTATGTTATATTAAAGTTACTTTTAATGTAGTGTACATATTATTTCTATTTATGTAATAATTAATGTTCTAAGAGTTAATATTCAAGAATATTGTATATTTTTTATGGGATAATTAAGTGATTTTTAGAGTATGAATCTTTTTATATACTAGTGGTAGGTATATGTGATGAATATTATTATGTGATGGGTGGGGCCTTATATTTACCTCATGTGCATTGGTTATGTATTTATATTTCATGAGAGGAATATGGGAATATGGAATACATACCGACTCCGCTATGTTTATGGAAATCCAAAATTGATGCCTTCTCCACTATGGTTTGGGAACCATGTGTTGATACTAACTCCAGTGTGTTTATGGGAAGCATGTGGTGATTCCCACTCCACTATTTTAATGGAAGTCATGTTGTGATTCACTCTCTACTATGTTTATGGGAATTAGTTGGTGATTCCTACTACACTATGTTTATGATAATCAGTTGTTTATTCTTATTGTTATGTGTTTTTTTCAATTGGGTTGTGATTCCCACTCCACTATGGGAATTATGTTGTGATGGCTGTATCACATTTGGAATTTTTTAGTGATGCTGACTCCACTATGGGAATTATGTATTTATATTGGATTTAATATGTAAATTAGTTAGTGATTCATAATCCATAATTTTATGGGGATAATATAGTGAATCCAACTCCACCATTTTATATTTTTTTCATATATTACATGTGGGCGTCATTTTGTTAAAAATCCATAACTTTTGCTATATCAAATGCTCCATGTCTCATGTTCATTATCACATGTTTCTGAACTCTATTGTTAATTTATTTGTTTTTTCATTGATATTTTAGTTCATCTAACATTAATTTTAGAAAACAATTATTTTTATATATTCTTCTAACAATATATTTCTCCCCTAATCATGGCCTCTCTTCTTTTTATGTTTTAACCATTGAAAACATGTTAATGATTTAATTACATAATAATCCTTCTAGAACACCCATTTTTTATATTTTAATTACAAGGATTTTGAAGATGGAAATAACCTATGGGGAATCTATATGGGAGTCTAATGTGGATAAAATATGGAGAAATGTACAAAAGAATCATAAAATAAGTATGTTATATAGTTGATTATTAAAAAAACTAAACCTTTAATTTATGATCATGTGTGACTATTTGAGAGATATATTATTTATATTATGTCAGTGTAATAAAATAAAGATAGATTATTATCATTTTTAATCAATGATAGTGTTTAAATAATGTGTTTTTAACACAAGACTCAACAGTGAGGGTATGGGGTTCTTCGAACCCAATATAGAAAACTAGAACCGTCACATGCACCATCACTTCCATTGGAATTATGATATCTAGGGGAACATTAATGTCACCCACCAATGAATGAATTATCATCTTTTAACACTGAATAAATTATCTCCATCCCATCTTGATGAATGATTTCAATAAAAAATTCATATGATCTATGTTAGTTATCAAAGTATTAACACTCAAAATATTTCCACATACTAGGTTCAACCTTCCACATTGGATGAAACAAATCCAGGAACCATTTACGTTTTCTACAAAATGGTTTATCGACAATGTTATCACTTGTTGCAACACCTTGTCCCCAGCATTTCTAATTTTTATTAGTGGTTTGGTATGAGATAATCCTACCCACTCTTCAATAAAACAACGAGAACCTCACAATATTTCACCCTAACACCATTAATGTTGAAAAGAATCATACTCCCCCACATGCATTTCATTGTTCATATAATGTCATTCCCTCAAAGAAAAACCTCAACTGTCACTATCTCATGCCACAGATGTGGCATAATCCTTCTTCCCCAATCATGAACGTATATGGGAATCCTTTAACCAGATAATAAATAACTTAAAGTTCCATGTCCACTATCGATGATAAACTAGTTGTGTTATCATCAGTTTTTATGAGATCTACCAAAAATTACATCCAAAAAAATCCCCAACCCCTTAAACTAATCAACATCACATAACTACCCATAAGGTTTTACATTACACCAGAATATGAAGTGGATGGTCCAGACCATTTAGATGGGCCTACAATGTTAGTTCAATACACTGAGATATCATAGTACTAAGTGAAATCAACTATAGCCTCAAGATACAACCTTCTACCCCACCACATAGATAGAATCGAAATATGGTGGGTATGTCTATTAAATAAATGTTAGATATACCACACAAATGATTGTGTTCCCTAAGGGTGATCCCTACCGTGGGTGCCCACCATGAAATTCAACTCAAACTTTATAGGGAAACCACTATCCATAAGGGAAATGGGTGATGTGATTCTAATATTAATGAAATCCCGAATATTTATATCACCTAATAAAATCCATATATATCATATTTAAAAGAAAAAAACATTATTTTGGACCTCACTCAGACATGGAAAAATTGTGCATCCACCACCATTGACAATGTTGAGAATGTTGTCCATAATAATAATAAACAGTTATTATCAAATATTCTCATGTTCTTTCCCAATAATTAATACACTGAGTCCTCCACTGGAATATCCAACTGCTATACCACTACCTTTTTCACTAAGATTTTAAGAACCACACTATATCTAGCTTATTGAAGACCAAAACGACTCCAAGAATTGGATCCCTCACTATGAATGATGAATACATAGATGATATTAATATAGTATAACTTAGTAATTTCCATGAATTCCCAATGGACACCTCAAAAAAAATAATATGGAGGATTTTTTCATGATGTTTCATAAATTCCATGAGGGTGTTCACCGTTCCACTTAGAAACATTAGATCATCATCATCATAATCTATTCTAATTTATACATCTGTCTCAGGTTAAGGGGCACACTTGGGTCACACATTAATATAATATATTTATTCCCTAATATCTAAAATGAGTGAACTCTACTAACACCCACATATTTTATAATCCCATGAAATTGATTAATTTATTGTAAACCAAAACATTCTTAGGGTGGGATATAATTCCCACAAATGAAGGGGTTCCACTCATAGCTTGAGGAAGGTGGAACTCACCTAACCAACTCTACTTTAAACAACTCACAATAATAATTATGTTACCAATTCATAATGTGGTCGGTACCACTACTCATTAACTATACTATGAAAAAATATATTAATTTACCTCATCTTATCAAGGAACATGAGGTACATTGATATCATTTGAATATTAAAATTCAAAAATAGACTAAACTATCAATCTCTAACCATGTTCTAGAATATGATTGTTACACATCACTAGGAGGGGATAATTAAATACATTCACCATAAATGGAAACTCTATAGTAGAAAAAGTTATGGATATGGGTTCCACTTGAATCTCTGAATCAAGAACATATGATACTAATTTAATAACTCATCTATGCGTTACCCATTATGAGGATCCAAAAATAAAGGACACAAATCATACTCTACACTACCACACAGATGCATATCTATAGTTTTCCATTGTTCTCATCATCCCACTACATATACAGATAGCTCTCCGTGAGAAACAAGAACTAACAAAATATGAAAATTGAATGAGTGGATCAATGAATCATATACCCTAAATCCCTAATGAAAAATTTTGTTGATAAAAAATGAATCCTATAATAGAGTTATATAAACTCATCACCACTTTATATTCTTCATATGAGCATCTAAATAGTTTCAACAGCCAGGGTGTACCTCTACCCAAAATTATTACATCAACCATCACTTAATTTGTGGACTCTAGTTTAGGTTGTTTTTTCTAATAACACAACCACATATTTTATTATATTACTTAAAATTCTCAACATAAAACCACTAAGAACATACAATTGTACAAAAAACATTCCCATATAACATATCACAAGGTCATCAATGAACATTGAAATATAGGGACACAATCGTTTGGAAAGTAAAATATCCTATGGTAATACTTCATCTTTGATGAAGTTTCAAACTCTATCTATAGTATAATATTCCCGTCAAGAGTTCAATAATAGACACATCATCCAATATAATCATTTTATACATGAATCACGATAGAATAACTAATATCTGTTTAGTAAAGTTAGGATCCGATTGAGAAAAAGGGTCTCAAACTACACTAAAACTCCTTTCATCAATGTTTAGTTTCAAATTGAAAATTCATGATATCTAAATCATCATATCAAACCAAAAATATAACTTACACATGTATTCTCATCAAACATATTGGGTACTACCATTCACTAAATATGACAACAAATAAGAATAAAGGGGTGAAAAACGATATAGAACAGTGGAATAAGAATATATATCAACAAAGTCTTCGAAAAAATCCCCATAACACCTCTAGAATCAAATAATAGAACTTCTGCATCATTGAATAACATATAAATAGATGAGGCTTACATACAAAAATTTTCTGAAACATGCTTGAGAACTGATGACTTGTCAGATGGTATATAGTAGATGAGTATGATTCATTGGAATGAAGATTCTAAAAAAGAACATATGACCCAATAAATATTAAATAGTAAAAGAGGGAGGATCATAGTTATTAGTTATATTAAATTGTATAAAATATTCCTTATTAGATTACACACATCATAAAAGGGAAGAAAAAATAAATTGGGTGTACCATACCATGGATGGAAGAAGACACCGAGTGATTAAACATAGATGTTGAGAGTGCACTATAGGTCTCAGAACACCGAATAGAATCCTCTTATCTTATTTGGATAATAATAAGAGTATCAAATGAAGGAATGGATATATTGTGTCCCTACCTTAGAACCTTGGATGATATCCTATATAGAGGCCTCCATCAATTAGTACTATGATCCACATTTAACAAAGAATTTCAAAGGATATAAATTAATAAGGATATGTATATCAGTAATTAACTCCAAAAGTATTCATGTGTATTTATAGTCTCCTACAACTAATGCCTCAAAGTATTGAGTTGACTAGAAACTCACTAGAGTCCTTATGAATGGATATATTGTAACGACCCAAAGTTTTTCAATGGAAATTCCCTTCTTATATTTATGTCATAAAATCAAATGAAAACAAAACATAATGAACTAATAAGTGCTAAGTAACCATTAAACATAAGTTTGTCACTTCTGTGTTTTGAATTTCGAAAATCCGACATACACGGTTGTGTTCAAGATGATTTTTGGAGTCTATTGAAAAATAATAATTTTCTATGAATAGTAACGTACCCTTGTGAATAGTAGCATACCCTTATGAATAGTATTATGACCCTTATGAATATTAAATCATCCAGCATAAGATTAACATTACCCATGAATAATTAAATAAAATTTAGGCATCTTAGAAAGTGACAATTCGACTTTAGTAAACATTTTGGTATTTTGTAATTCATAAATAATTAATTATAATTTATTTATTTATTTAAAATAAAATTTATTTTCCTAAAATTTTCTCATAAATTATAGAAACAATGTTGTAATGTTTTTAAATAATCTTATAAGACCCTATGTAATTTTTGAAAGCATTATAAAATCAGTTTTAACTTTTAAAAAATGTTTTTTTAAATAAATTATGATTTTAATTAAATATAAAATTAATAATATTTGGAAAATTATTTTTCAAAAATGGACATCATATTTGGATTCTACATATTTTAAAAAATTGGTGCAAAATTTTGAGATTTTACTGAAATTCTTGATTTTTTGATGAATAGTGAAATACCGTAATTTACAAAAATAAGGTAAATAAGCTAATTATAGAGTCATGTGTGATGTTCTGATAATGTAAGCCCACTAGGTTCAGGATCACATGATAAAATTACTATTCTTGGTCATTCAAGAATCACTATTCTTTGTCTTTGAGGAAATTAATAAACTATTGATTTTTATATTAAGGAAGCCCCTCTCACCTCCACTATAAATACCACCCTTCACACCCTCATTTCCTCGCACCTCTCAAGCTCCAAGCCTTCTCTAAACTCTGCAAAAAAATCTTCCCTATCCCATCTCCCACATCAAAGATCTTCTGGTATCATAAAAAGTCCAAGCCTAGCATCATTAATGAGGATATAAAGATGAGGATTTAAGAGGTAATTTCTCTCCCTCTTCTCCTTTATTTTTCTTTCATGTTCATGTTCATTTATTGATCTCTCCACACCTATCTTCATCCAAATGGTATTATAAATCTATTATTGTACCTTTAATGTAATTTTATGTTGCTAATATGATATTATATCATCCAACCCCATTTCCTTGTTCCTTTTATTTTATTAAAGAGAATGTTGTTCGTGAGGTGTTAATTTATCAACTTCAAGTACAACATGCTTTCTTCTTCCATTTATACCTTCAGATCTGGTAATGAAACCATTTATATGGTTGAAAGAGAATATGTTATATGTATTATCTCCTTTTTTATGTTTTGGAACTAACATATGTCCATATTTCTAAGTGATAAATTAAAACAAGTTCATTGTGATCCAAAAACTGCCCAAATTAACCCAAATAATCATCATTTAATTCTTATCTAATGATTCATCCAAATGGATATAATATGCCTCATTATAAGATCATTATAACTCCTTAAATATCATTAATAACCTGTAATATTATTTCGGAATGTTTACCCATGTTCTACCCAAACATCAATTTAATAATACAAGTGAACCACTCAAGAAAACCATAAAAACAAACATTCCCGAATAATATTTTTAGACTCTATAACCCATGCAAGGGAAGATAAAATCACTTAATTAAACCATAATGAACCATATTAATGTACACAAGGTTCCTGATTTCTAATTAATGAATATAATTTCATTATACAGGACATTAAAGAGAAGGAAGCATTCTGATACAAGGTAAGGGGAAAATCACGAACCCAATTTTCTTTCTTCGGGTTCTCCCCCTTTCACTCCAATTTGGAATGGTCACTTCTTAAAAATCATTTGTCCATCATTATATTACCTTTTCTGGGATATAAATGTTTTCTAATGAATTTTATGTCAATCCAAATGTTTTCCAAAAAGAACACTTCTTTTAAGAACTCAACTTTTACCTCTCATTCATGGTTGATGGTTCTTGTATCAAGTATGTTGTTCCCTCTTTCTTTTGGAAACCCAAATCTTATGAATTTATTATTATGATATGAAACCTATTTCTTACCAAGGTTTATTTATGTTCAATTTTTATGTATGTTCCATGTGGGAATCATGATAATGATAATGTTATGACGTGACGGGTTCTCCATCAATTATATAGCGCAATATGAATCTTTCAAAGTGACGGGTGCACCCGGAATTATACAGCGCTCCAATGCATTGGGTAAGGTGATGAATCTCATGATAAAATGTGAAATGCTGTGTGAACAATATTATAGCTTGTATCACAAGTATGAGTGGTAGTTAACCACAAAGACACGATGTTTCATTTCTTATGAATTTCCACATTTCATGTCTTTTATTTATGCTCTTATCATGTTCATGATCTTTTTCCGATGTCATTGTTATGCTCACCCCATGCTATATTCTTCTTATCTATCCTCTTACTAGTATTTTAGCTCACCCCTCTCTATGTATATCCTCAGGTGGCTACATGTACTAAGGAGAGGACAAGTGCCAATAAGATGCTAGAGAAGTCGATCATTGGTGGGTTTTGATTAAGAACACCTAGCTAAGGGAGGAAATTGAAGAGATGGAATGGGAAGACATTATGATAATGTTTCTTGATAAGTATATCCCACAAAACCTTTGTACAAAGATGGAGAGAGAATTTGTAAGGCTCAAGAAAAATGAAAGAGAATCTGTCACAACCTATGAAGAAAATTACACCAGGCTTGAAAGGTACGCTTTGGGGTTTGTTATCAAAAATTATAGAAAAATTCATAGATTCATTAGTGGATTAAAATAACACCTAAGAAAGGCTATTGAAATTTGAGACTTTTGGAGTAATGAAGAAGTCGTTTGATGTTCTCTTAAAGTTGAGATGGTGTTTAGAGAATGGCACCATGGCTATGGTGATAAGAAACGAAGGATATAGTTTCATGCCAGAGGATCTAATAAATAAAGTGGAATGAAAACTCAATGACCCACATGCCAAAAATGTGGGTCGTTGCACCATGGGAACTGCCTCAAAGGGACGTGGAAGTTCATCAAGTGTGGGAAAGAAGGACATCATGATCAAGAGTTTCGAAAAGACACGAAAAAGAAGGAGAATGTTTCTAATGAAAGGAAAGAACCATTAATGGTTCAATGGTACAAATGTATGGGGCTAGGACACTATGAAAACTAGTGCACTAAACATTGAGTTCTCGAGGGTAATCAACATCAGTAGCCACCAAAGCCAAAAGAACATGGGAAGGATTATCCCATAACTACTGTAGAGGTGGATCATGATAATGATATCGTACAAGGTACACTTCCTATACACTCGAGAATGGAAAAAGTCTTATTTTATTGTAGTTCTATGCATTCCTTTATATCTTCCATGTTTTCTAGAACTATCGAATAGAATCCCTGAATCCTTGAAGTAGGGATATCTGTAAAAACACCAATTGGTGCAATCATTACAACCCAAGTGTTTGACTCTTCTCCTATTGGTGTATGTAGGAAGATTCTTCCGGAAAATCTCATAATAATTCCCTTGGTGGAATTCAACTCTATAATTGGTATGGATTTCCTCTCGTTATATAGAGCACATAACGACTGTCAGGAAACGGAAATATCTTTTCATATTCCAAACCATCCCATGCTCCTCTACAAATGCAAGGAAAATCATGAATATCCTTTGACAAATCCTTCAATGGTGTGGGTATTGATTCCCTATGAAGAAGAATACCTCACTCAAATGGTTGAGTTGAAGGAAAGTTCCCACCTTGAGGAAATGACCATCGTGAGGGAATACGACGATGTATTTACCAAGGAGTTACCTGGTATTCCCCCGTATCATGACATAGAGTTCTCAATTGAACTCATGCCTAGATCTACACCTATCTCGAAGTGTCCCTATAGGATGGATCCGATCGAGCTAGAGGTGTTAAAGAAACAGTTGTAAGAGAATCTGGACAAAGGGTTCACATGCCCTAGTTCATCACCTTGGGTGGCACCGGTGCTCTTTGTGAAGAAGAAGGATATAACAATGTGGTTGTGTATCGATTATCGGGAACTCAACAAGATCACCATAATGAAAAAGTTTCATCTCCCAAGGATTGAAGACTTGTTCGATCACTTATTAGGTTCTCTATAATTCTCAATGGTAGATCTTCGTTCTGGATATCATCAGGTAAAGGTGAAGAAGGATGATATTCAGAAGAATGCCTTCCGAACAAGGTATGGGCACTATGAGTTTTTGGCGATGCCCTTTGGACTTACTAATTCCCCTGAAATCTTCAAGGATTTGATTAATAGAGTCATTAGACATTATCTCGACAAATTTTTGGTAGTGTTTATAGATGATATTCTCATCTACTCTAAGAGCATGGAGGAACATGAAGAACATCTAACACCTGTGTTGGAAACATTAAGAAACCGGAAGTTGTACGCCATGTTCAGACAGTGTGACTTTTGGATCAAACAAGTCACGTTCTTGGGACATGTGATCACAAGTGAGGGAATTTCTGTGGATCCTTAAAAATATATGGCGATTAAAGAACGGCCCAGGTCCTCTAGTGTCATAAAAATCTGTAGTTTCCTTGGGTTAGCTGGGTACTACTGACGTTTTGTGAGAAATATATCATGATTGTCAAGACCGCTAACTATGTTAACAAGAAAATGGGTAATGTATCTATGGATGGAAGAATGTGAGGGAATATTCATGGAGCTAAAGGGAAGGTTGATCACTGCACCTATACTCAGACTATCGAAAAGGGGAGAAATTTTTGTGATATACAGTTATGCTTCAATGAAAGTCTTGGGTTGTGTACTCATGAAAAATGAAAATTTCATAGACTACGCCTCATGACAGTTGAAGATCCCTGAGTAGAACTACCCCACGCATGATCTAGAGCTGGCAGCCGTGATTTTTCCTTGACAATCTGGAAATACTACCTTTATGGAAAGAAGTGTGACAAATACACCGACCACAAGAGCCTAAAGTATATATTCACACAAAAGGAGCTCAACATGTGTAAAATGCGATGTTTAGAGCTAATAAAGGATTACGATTGCTCGATTCACTATCATCCTGGAAAGGCGAACAAGATAGTTGATGCTCTAAGCAAAAAATAACATGCTACTCTATCCATGTTGCAGATTGTGAAAGACCCTATCTTCTTGGATATGCAATGAATGGATTTAGAAATCATAAGGGAAGGGGATATATCCTTCCTTTCCCAAATATTGTGCAACCATCCATCCAGGAGAATAATAAGGAAGCACAAAGGGATGTTGTGTAGATACAAAAGATGGTGAATGCAGTAAAGGAATGGATGCTGCAAGAGTTCTATATCGATTATGACAGTGTGATTCGGTTTGGAATTCGGTTTTGTGTGCCTTCATCACCTTCAATAAAGAAGGATCTATTGGATAATGCACATATCTCAACATTCTCTCTCCATCCTGGGAGTACCAAAATGTATTGTGATATCTGAGAACACTTTTAGTGGTATAACACGAAGAATGAGATTGCATAATATATATCAAGGTGCTTGGTATGTCAGCAAGTTAAAGCTGAGTGAAAAAGTCCAAAGGTATGATGCATCCATTTCCTAAACCCATGTGGAAATAGGAAAATGTTAATATGGACTTTTTCATGGGTCTCCTGAAGACGTCGAAGGGATATAATGCGATATGGGTTATGGTTGACCGACTCACTAAGACTGCCCATTTTATCTCTATTTGGGAAGATATCTGGCTTGAACTACTTGAAAAGATATATGTGAAGGATGTGGTGAGACTGCACGGTGTTCCACTCTCGATTGTCTCTGACCGTGATCCAAGGTTCACATCCAAATTCTGGAGGAGTCTTCAACATGCTTTGAGTACTGAATTAAATTTCAGCACGACCTATCAGCCCCAAATTGATGGAGAGTCTGAAAGAACTTTTAGAAGCTTGAAGATATGCTAAGAGACTACTCTCTTGAATTCAAAGGTGGTTGGGATCAAAATGTCCCATTGGTTGATTTCTCATAAAACAATAGCTTCCACTCAAGTTTTTAGATGGATCCATATGGAGCTCTTTATGGGAAGCGGTGTAGATCTCCAACTTGTTGGGATGAAGTTGGAGAAAGAAAGCTACTTGGACCCGATCTTGTTCAAGAGATGACAGAGAAGATTTATGTCATCCAGAGACACATCAATTCTGCTCAAAGTCAGAAAAAGATCTATGCTGACAACCGTCGAAGGGACTTGGAGTTCGACGTTGGAGATAAAGCCTTCCTTTAAATATCTCCATGTAAGAGAGTCATGTGATTCGGGAAGAAAGGGAAGCTAAGCCCAAGGTATATTGTCCCCTTTGAGATCCTTGACCGCATAGGAGGTGTGGCCTATTGTATTTCACTTCCACCAAATATGGCTCAAGTTCATGATGTGTTTCATGTATCATTACTTAGGAAGTAAATACCAGTCCCCTCACATGTTCTAAACTCAGAGGTGGTGCAACTAGAAGATGATATCTCCTATGAGGATGAGCCAGTAAAGATTCTGGATCAGAGGGATAATGTTCTATGCACCAAGACAACCCATATTTTCAAATTTTTGTGTAGGAACCATAAGTTTGAAAAAGAAACTTGGGATCCAGAAGAGGCAATGAAGGAGAAACACACTCACCTATTTGTGTAATGTGAAATTTCAGGGGAGAAATTTCCTAAGGTGGGAAGAATGTAATGACCCAAAGTTTTTCAATGGAAATTATCTTCTTATATTTATGTCATATGATCACATGAAAACACAACATAATGAACTACTAAGTGCTATGTGACCTTTAAGAATATTTTTTCACTTTTGTGTTTTGAATTTCGAAAATCTGATATACACGATTGTGTTTAGGATGATTTTTGGAGTCTATTGAAATAGAAATAAATTTTCGTGAATAGTAACGTACAAATGTGAATAGTAACATACCCTTATGAATTTTATTATGAACCTTATGAATAGTAAATAATCCAACATAAGAGTAACCTTACCCATGAATAATTTAATAAAATTTAGACATCTTAGAAAGTGACAATTTGACCTTAGTAAACATTTTGGTTTTTTGTAAGTCATAAATAATTAATTGTAATTAATTAATTAATTTAAAAGAAAAAGTATTTTTCTAAAATGTGTTCATATATTATCGAAACAATGTCTTATAGTTTTTATATTATTTTATAAGACACTATGAAATCTTGGAATGCACTATAAAATCAGGTTTAACTTTTAAAAACTGTTTTTAAGTTAATTATGATTTTAATTATATATAAACTTAATAATATATAGAAAATTATATTTGAAAAATGGACCTCATTTTTGGATTCAACACATTGAGAAATGGTTGGGGTAACATTTTTGGATTTTTCTGAAATACTTGAATTTTTAATGAATAGTGATTTACCGTAATTTACAAAAAAAAATAAGCTAAATAAGCTAATTATTGTGTCATGTGTGATGTTCTGATGATGTAAGCCCTCTTGGTTCGGGATCACATGATAAAATAACTATTCTTTGTCTTTCAAGACTCACTATTTCTTGTAATATGGTAATTTAATAAACTAATGAATTTTATATTAAGGAAACCCCTCTCACCTCCACTATAAATACCACCCTTCACACCCTCATTTCCTCACACCTCTCAATCTCAAAGCCTTCTCTAAACCCTGAAAAAACATCTTCCCTAGACCCTCTACCACTCCCAAGAGTATCTGGTCTCATAAAAAGATGAATCTTAGCATCCTTAAGGAGGATCTCAACAGGAGGATTTGAGTTCTAATTCATCTCCCTCTTCCCCTTTATTTTTCTTTCATGTTCATGTTCATTTATTGATCTATCCCCATCTATATTCATCCAAATGGTATTGTTACTCTAGTATTATACTTGTAATATAATTTTATTATTCTAATTGGATATTATATCATCCATCCCCCTTTCCCTCTGCCTTTTATTTTATTAAAGAGAATGTTGTTTGTGAGGTGTTAATTTATCACCTTCAAGAACGACATGCTTTCTTCTTTTATTTATACCTTCAGATCTGGTCATTAAACCATTTTTATGATTGAACCGGAATATTTTATATTTATTATCTCCTATTTAATGTTTTGGAACTAACTTATTTCCATATTTCTATGTGATAAATTAAAACAAGTTCATTGTGATCCAAAAGCCGCCCAAATTAACCCAAATAATCATCATTTAGTTATTATCTAATGATTCATCCACATGGATATAATATAATTCATTATAAGATCATTCAAAATCCTGTAATATCATTAATAACATGTAATATTATTTCTGGATGTTTACCCACCTTCTACCCAAACTTCAATTTAAGAATACAAGTGATCCACTCAAGTACACCATAAAAACAAACATTCTCGAATAATGTTTTTAAACTCTATAACTCATACAAGGGCATATAAAATCACTTAATGAAACCATAATGAACCATTTTAATTTAAAAAAGATTGTTTATTTCTAATCAATTAATATAATGTCATTATATAGGACATTATGGAGAAGGAAGCATTCAGATACAAGGTAAGGGGAAAATCTCGAACCCAATTTTCATTCTTCGTGTTCTCTCTCTTTCACTCTAATTTGGTACAGTCACTTCTTAAAAATCATTTGTTCATTATTATATTACCTTTTCTATGATATACACATTTTATAATTAAGTTTATTTCAATCCAAATGTTTTCCAAAAGAACTCATCTTTTAAGAACTCAACTTTTACATCTCATTCATGGTTGATGTTTCTTTTTTCAAGTGTGTTGTTCCCTCTTTCTTTTGGGAACCCAAAGCGTATAAATGTATTATTTGGAGATGAAACACATTCCTTAACATGGGTTATTTATGTTCACTTTTGATGTATGTTCCATGAGGAAAGCATGATAATGATAATGTTATGATGTGACGGGTGCGCCCAGAATTATATAGCGTAATATGAATGTTTCAAAGTGATGGGTGCACCCAGAATTATACAGCGCTCCAATGCATTGGGTAATGTGATTAATATCATGAGTAAAAGTGAAATTATGAGTGAACAATATGATATCTTGGTTCACAATTATGTGTGGTAGTTAACCACTAAGACATGATGTTTCATTATTTATGCATTGCCACATTTCAAGTCTTTTATTTGTGCTCTGCTCATGTTCATGATCTTTTGCCTATGTCATGATTATGCTCACCCCATGATATATTATTCTTATCTATCCACTTAATGTGCTTTTAGATCACCCATATTTATGTATATCCTCAGGTGCCTACATGTACTAAGGAGAGGAAAAGTTCCAATAAGAAGCTAGAGAAGAAGAAATTAAATAAATGTTTTTCTTGTGTTGTAATTGTTCTGTATGGTCCTAGTTTGCAGAAGACACTAAAAATTTGGATCCTCTATGTGTAATATTTTTATTTTGTTTTTTTTAAAATGATGTAATAGTAATGTATGAAATGGTCGGGTTTATATATATATCACTCACTACAACATCACTATGTTCCCTAGCCTAGCTACCAAACAAGATATTCTATATAACCACTTCCCTAAATTCTCATCCATCCTCACATAACAACTAATGTCACAATCTAACCTTAGAATTAAACTACATTTTTAGTAAATTTATAGGAGCAACTCACTGAGGTCCTACCCAGGCCGCTAGTAGGTCGAGGGTTCCAACAGAATCCCACCAACAATAGTCCTCAAGATAGTGAATTTCATTGAGTAGGAATATCGTACATTATACTATTACTTATCCATTACAAAATTTTAATAGATATATATATCTATAATTCTTAAAATAGACATTAACTATAACATGATTTATAAAAATATAACAAACTTATTTGAATAAAATCCATGAATATGACATTGTGTATAAATAGATTACCATAAAGTAAAACATAAGGGATATTTAAAATAAAATTTACTCAAAACATGATAGGTAATGGTCAAATGAATGATCATCCCTACTATGTTCACTCCTAGAATTTTTTCCATCCACAACAATCAATATCACCAACAACGACCAAAAATCATCGATAGGAATAAACATGCATTTCCATATATAAGATCTGAACAAGAAAGAATAGCATCACATCAAACAAGACTATCTCTAATCTTCTCCATCATCTACTTGTAATCAAAATATTTGGTCACAAATCTAATTCATTGGCGAGTTTAATGATACATAGTAATATTACCAACAATCATAAAGGGAAAAACCAACAATTTATCCCATGTTTTGGATATAAGTATCAATAAATAAATGGAATGAAAATGATAAACTAGATATTCTCTATGAATGGAATATTAGGAATATAATGTAGGCCAAAACATCATTGCTCCAACCCTAGAAGGTTAAAACCTCATGAGGGACTTGTGATGCTCAGGGTATCTAAAACAGCACACATAGTTTGAAGCAAATAGTGAAGTTTTATATCATGACTCAATGGAAAATGAGGGTTTACATAGGAATATTAAGTATTAAAATATCTGATCTGTCAAAACCATTCTTCCAAACGACCATTAGAATGATTAAATTGTAAATCAACTAATTTTTTTATAATTCACATCATCCAAGGAAGTTACCCACTCACTATTCACCAAAATCACGACATCAATCTAAAAACCCATAGAGAAACCACACATAAAAAAGGAGGTATTTGAGACTGTGGACTATTAACTCCTTCAAAAAGAACATAGGTTTTGTGAAAAATCATGAGACATAATAGACAGTAAAAGTGGGTACCAAAATTTTATACCATTGAAAATTATTAAGTGAATGGACAAACCAACACTATAAGAATTTGTAAAACCAAATAAAATGAAAAAATAGTGGTATCACATAGATGGATAAAGGGATTTAATTTATTTCTATTGGATCTATGAGAGAGAACATGAGCCTTTGCCCAATTTGTAAGGACTCTGTAAGTGCATCCAAGCGACCCAGGATCAAATCTAGACGGAGGCATAACTTCCTGGGCAATGTAGTAGGTACTATATCAGGTACTGTAGAAGCTGGGAATATGCCACCATTCATGCCTTCAAGCCACCGATTTGGTCCCCGAGTCTATTAAGGCCTTCGGGCCACCCAGGAATTTAGGTTAGAAAGGCCTTCGGGTCACCTCAAGGCCTTCAGGCCACCATAAGTGCTGATGAAAACCAGACAACCTACAAGGAATGAGCTGTACAAGGAGGATGAGTAGATGAGATTTCACCACAGAATAAGCTAAATGGATTTCAATAATGAGAGTGTATGGAACCTACCATCAGGAAAATCCAGGGAATGCACTGGAATGCCTAGCCAAACCGCCATGCGAAGGTGGAGAGCTGGATTCACGATGAAGATGATGGGTAGGATCAGTTTCAAGTAGTTAGTCTGGGTTATATGTAATGTTTGAAATACTATGGGCGATGTATTCCTCTAAGCCCAACATGCCATGTAATATATACCCCTACGGGCCTTATAAGGGTTCCACCTCACCCCTTGAATGGTAGATTATAAAAATTCAATAAAAAAATGAAGGCCTTCGGGCCATTGGATGGATGTATTGGATCTATGAGAGACATATTCCTCACTATACAACAAAAATAGGGTATGTGGGAAATATTTGACCCTGAAAACACTCTGATCATCTGACCGGAAATCCATTAGTAGTCATAATATTTGACCCTGAAAACACTCTGATAATCTATTAATTCATAATAAATGTAAAAAAATATAAAAAATGTTCTTTTCATTGTATCCAAACCAAGTGGAAATACCTGAAATGACCCTGTGCTGATTCCATAAGTTGAATTTAGGTACAATGTATTAATCATTGACCCTTGGTCTCATTTTCAAGATCATGATGTTTTAGACTACCATCAATATTATGTTTCAAAAGATTCCATGACCAAAACCAGAATTAATAATAATAATATAATAAAAATATAAATATTTATTCTTATTATTATATAAAAATTTATAATTAAACAAATAAGTTTTATTGGGGTATTATTTACCATAAACCCTCCTGAACATTCCTCCCTCTTCGCAACTATGTCTATAATTTTCGCCACTCATCACACCCATTGGCCACCTAAGGAACCACAATGCTATAATCATAACCTTCTATAACCCATCACACCACTAGCCACATTAATCACCACCACACACTACTACCTCTTTCTCACCTCACAACAATCCTCATCATCAATTTTTACTCATGATAACTTGTTTCATGTTTACCACCACCATCTAGGAATCAATGTCCCGATATTGTTTCCATCTTCCCTACACACATCATTCACTCACACCATTCTTACACTTTTCTTCTCTGAATAACTTGTTGGCCTAGTGGCTAATAATAAAAACATGAATGCGATATAAAGGAGGGTGGGAGAGTGATAATGATGATTATTTTAATGTCATTTATTTATTGAACTTTAACCAAATAGTTTTCCACAAATCAAAATGTTTAATTAAACATGAAGGATTTTATTAGAGAATAGTGACGAGGGAAACATCATTGATCCACCCTGAAATTCATTGTTGTAAATCTCTATAGATATATAAAATTAATGGTAAATCGCACAGGGTCATCATAATGAATTTATGTATAGATAACATAATTCTTATCCACTAATATTACATTGGAATTAAAAATAACAAATAATGCAATAAATATTATTATTTAACGTAAAAGATAATATTTTTTCACTTCAATCTATCATCTTATTTTTTAACCCATTCACCATCACCATGATATTTGATCATTGATGTCATCATAGATTTATTCCTTATCCTGCGATCTAACATCGTCTCCAACAAAAATATAGTCTCTATACCCCGTTACTGTAACATCCCAAGTAAGTAATGAATAATAGATATTCTTATCTATTTCTATTTATGAATTAGATAGTGTTTTAGAGGCTTAAAATGAGAATAAATCCAATCTTATGCATGGAATACTATTATATTTTTAAAAGTTTTTTTTACCGCCTTTTGATGGCGAACCAATTTTAAATCTATCATTTGACAATTTTATAAGCTATATTTGTCAAAATAAACTTATCCTTTATGACTGGGACATTGAAATTTACTTTGGATAAATTCTTTGTATTTTTCTGATAATGGTCATTTTTAGTGAATAGTGAAAAGTGTTGTATTTTAATTGAAAACCACTTTTTAATATAATTTAATTAAATGATTAGATTATCTTTTGATTTGGTTTTAAAGTGAAATTAGAATGTATTTTTACCATTTAATCCAATAGTGCTCATTGGAATTAATTTCACTTTGAAATTGGACTTAATCTAGTGTCAATCTTTTGATATATATTGTTTCATAAAAACACGATATATGTTCTGACAGTGGGAATTAATTATTAAATTAATTAATGTGACTTATATGTTTTGAATTTTGTTAACAGAAATCATTTTGAATTCAAAATATCAAATATAGCTTAGGGTGATGTTTTGGTATTTGTCTGAAAACCCTCAATTTTTTATGAATAGTGAAACCACTAAGTGGTACTTAAAAAACTAATTTTTCGTTTAAATGGAATTTTACCACCTCTATGTTTTGAATTTCAAAAATCCAACATACATGGATGTCATTAGGGAGTAAAATCTTGTTCAATGGGATTAAAATAATTTTTTGATGAATAGTAACTTTTAAGATTATTAATCGCAATTAAAGATAATTAGAGTCATTTAAGGTAAAAATAAAGTTTTAATAATATTAAATAACATGACACTTGTCCTAACCCTATTAAATGAGTCATGGCTGACCAATAAAACCCATGGGTCGATTTTGGGGACCCCATGGAGCCACTTTGGTAGGAAAATGACATAAATAAGTTTTTATTTAAAGTTAAAATAAAAATGTCACAAACATGAGTTGTTTTACTAAAAAACATTTTACATGGGGTAATAAAAGTAAAATTTTTTACTATAAATATTAATTGGAAAGATAAAAATATTTCCTACATCATAATAGTTTTTTCTATAATTTTTAGATATTAAATAAATTAAATTAATTATGACATCATGATTTTGCAGTGATTATCTCATTATTTAACGATTTAAATAAAATGAAAATATAATGTAAAATCTAAGACCTACACATGTCAAAAACCAATTGGATGGGTGGATTTAGAACCCTTCTCCCCTTATACTATAAATAAATCAATGTGGGACCTTTAAAATCCGAAACTCATTTGAAAATAATGTAACAGTTTATACCTTTCCAAGAGTGCCCCTCCTCTCATCTTATAAAAGGCCCCCACCTCTACCACCTTACCCACACCTCTCAAGACTTTTTCTCGGCCAACCCCTACCCATTTTGTATATACAAATCCCTCTATTACTCCTAGAATCCTCACTTTGGGATGAATTATTCCCAAGGGAGCCTTTAAGCTCAAATCAAAAAGAGTTACCCATTTTAAAGGTAGTGTTTTCTCTTGTGTTCTTATGTTTTATTTTGCTTCTCCAACCCCCTAAACATTTTTTATTCCTTTATTTTGTAACAACACAAGTATATTCAATATACTAGTATGTTGTTATGTGAAGGATTCGAGCTACACGTACACACACCTACATCTAATGGTTAAAGAACATACTGTTTCTGTGGATGGCGAATTTCTGCCTCACGAAACGATGATTGTTCAACACTCATATAACACCTTAAAAGGTGGCCATTAAGATGTGACTATATATATATATATGATATATAATATGTTTATTTTTTTACTTAAGATTCTTTATTTTTCATTTCTGGAATAGATTTATGGTTTCCATTATGGGTAAACGCGATATCTTCATTTTAGGAAGTGCGGACTACCGCCCACCTCAAAGTGATTTGATTCGTTAATTCCATATGTGGGACGTATAAAGGATGGAGTTAAAGTTATTATATATGATGTTATACTAAAATTATAATATACCTTTATATCAGTATTATTTCTTTCCATTAAAGTATGAGATAGAAATGAAAGTAGCGTTCATGCATACGTACGACTTACCATCTCCATGAACGGTGCATTTCATTTCTTATCCCCAAATATGATGTACTATTATAAGTACATATATATAATAGATATATATGATGTATGTTACATATAAATGATGAATATAATTCTGGAATTAAAATATACATATCTATCATTTAATTTCAATTCCATTAATATGACATAGAAATGAAAGTATCATTCAGGCGTATGTACGACTTACCGTCTCCATGAACGGTGCATTTCGTTTCTTACCTCTAAATTATTATGTAATATTATAAATACAGATATATACTGGATATAGATGATATATATTATATCTACATCATTAATATAATTCTTGATATAATGGATATTTTACCACATGAACAACTTGTAATTATAAAGAGTTTATTTTTGACTCAAGTACCAATGATCGACAAAACAACCATTATTAACTTAAATAATTACACATTTTTCATAACATGGTAATAAGTGATATAAATGGAATAATGAACTTGGAAAAGGTTCTTAAGAAATTAGAAATTAACTCATGTTTATTATTCAGGACGTTAAAGAACGATCGAGTAAAGTCAGACCTGAGGTATGGGACTTCATCTCGATCTCCTTTCATTGAGGCATATTTTGTTTTCTACACAACAATATTTTATACAGTGTATAAACCCCTTTGACTTTTATGTTTATTTTAAATGAATCTTTTTAATACAAAGCATTTTACTAAATGATAAATGGGAATATTTTTGTCGTACGTATGCGGCGACAACGACTTCTCCGCCGCCGTGACCATTATTTGAGTTTCGGATTCCCCTAAAATCCATACCATTTTTTTAAAGAAAAATAAATACCATGTTTTAATTTTCTTTTATTTTGGTATTGAAAATGGTTTTCATAATTTTTTTATTATATCAATGTGTTGTATTGATATCTTGTGATTTAAATTTGGAAATGTTATGTTTCCTTTATGTATTTTTTATGTCATACGATTATGTTATGGTTCTTGGGAATTATTCTGAAGATGGGTGGTTCCATGATAAACTAAGGGCGGGTGAGCCCGATATAGCTCTCCAATTCATTGGGTAATGCAAAGGAGTTAAACATTAAGGTTTCTCCAAAACGATTTAGGGTATATAGTATGATGGGTATTCCAAACGTAACCAAGAGGGTTACTCCCTACATAAGAATGTTATGAATGCCTCAAGTTACCTTTATGTCTTATGATTTCTATGATTTATTGATGATTGGATGAGGTATGTTAAAGTTCTTATGTTTTATGAGTAAAGTAAGACTTCATTGATTCTTATGTTTATATGTACTCATGTTTCCTTTCCATATTTTTATATCCCTTATTATGATTTTTATGCTCTTCCCAATTTTTTGAAATTTTTTTCACAGGTCAAGGAAAGGTACATGATATGATGATAGTGTCACGGAAGTGTCATGAATGAATCCATGTTTTATTTTAAATATGATTTCATTGATGTGAAAAATAAGTACTATCTTTTATGTAACCACTTTGTTTAAATGTAGAATGTAATGCATGTTTTATGATCTAATTCTCTAAAACTCTAAACCTGAAAAGATACTCAATGTGAATTATTCATTTAATTCAATATTAAGTAAGGTTTAAGGTTGGGGCCTTATAGTTGGTATCATATGTCGGTTTAGTCAACTTTATGAGTTACAAAATTTTAAAAGTATAAATTAATTTATGGTATGATTGAAATGATATAGCATTTGAATATTACCATGTTTCTTCTCCTAATATATTTCTTTGTTAAGAATGGGTTTTCATAGAGAAAACAGAACAGATTTTTTGGGAAGGAATACAGAGGGAAATTACCTTTCAAATCAGTATCCTGAGATGGTCAGAATTAGAACTAAACAGTTTGTTGCAGTGATGGCTCAGTTGACTCAGGTGAAAATTTTTGGTTGTTTTTATTGATGATATTTTAGTGTTTTCTAAAAGTAAAGAGGAGAATGAAAGACATTTAAGGGTTATTTTGAAAACCGTAAAAGAAAAGAAATTATATGTTAAATTCAGCAAGTGTGAGTTTGGGTTGCAATAAATTTCATTCCTTGGTCATATTGTTTTTAAAGATGGGATAACTATTCATCCTGCAAAAAAAAGGTTGTTGAAGAATGGCCAAGACCCACAAATGTAACTGAGATTCTTATCTTCCTTAGTTTGGAAGGCTATTAACGAAGGTTTGTTAGAAATTTTTCACGGTTATCTTGTCCAATGACTAAGCTAACTCGGAAGTGTGTTAAGTCTATCTGGAAAAAAAGAATGTGATGATTGTTTTCAGGTGTTGAAAAGAAGATTGGTGAATGCTCTGGTTTTGGCACTACCTTCCAGGAATGGTGAGTTAGTTATCTACAGTGATGCGTCATTGAAAGGACTTGGTTGCGTCCTAATGCAGAATGACCAGGTAATTTCTTATGCTTCACGACAGTTGAAAACTCATGAGGTAAATTACCCTACCCATGATTTGGAATTAGCTGTTGTTGTTTTTTGCTTTAAAAAATTGGAGGCATCATTTGTATGGAGTAAAGTTTGAAATATATACCGATCACAAAAGGTTAAAATATATATTCACTCAGAACGAATTGAACACGAGACATAGGAGATGGCTAGAATTAATCAAGGATTATGATTTTACAAATAATTACTATCAGGGAAAAGAAAATAAAGTGGCTGATGCTTTGAGTCGAAAAAGTAATGCTTCGTTAACAATGTTGCGTTTGGAACGTGAACATTTGGTTAAGGATTTGATGAACATTGACATAGAAGTTGATGGTGCAGGATGTACTTATGTTTTGTTTCAGGTATCAGTAAAATATTCTATATCAGACAGAATTAAGAAAGAACAGAAGCAAGACAGCGAGTTTCAGAAAAAGGTAGAGCTGGTTCAGAAGGGTAATTTGCCTGAATTCAACATTGATAATGATTGTGTTTTGAGATTTGGGATGAGATTGTGTGTGCCTTGTGATTCACAGTTGAAGAGAGAGTTGTTATGTGAAGCTCATAGTTCTCCATTTTCAGTTCATCCTGGAAGTAATAAGATGAATATAGATCTTCAGATTTATTACTGGTGGGACATGATGAAAAGGGATATTGCTGATTTTACTGTGAAGTGTTTGACATGTCAACAGGTTAAATCAGAGAAGCAGTTACCGAATGGGATGCTTCAGACTTTACCAGTACTAGAGTGGAAATGGGAGAATATATCCATGTACTTCGTTTTCGGATTGCTGAAGACACCTCGAGATAATAATGCAATCTGGGTTATTGTTGATCGCTTGACTAAATCTGCTCATTTCCTTGTTATACGAGATAATTTTTCCCCAGATCAAATTTCCCATTTGAATCTTAAATAGATAGTCAGGTCACATGGAGTTCCTATATCCATTGTATCTGATTGTGATCCCAGTTTTACTTCTAACTTTTTTAAATTCCTTCAGAAGTCGTTGGGTACTGAATTAAATTTTAGTACATATTTTCATCCGCAATCTGATGGGTAGTCCGAACGAACAATTCAGACCTTCGAGGATATGCTACGTGCTTGCTCTATGGATTATCAGGGAATTTGGGACCAATATCTTTCTTTGGTTGAGTTTTCATATAATAACAGTTTTCACTCCAGTATAAAGACGGCGTCGTTTGAAGAATTATATGGAAAACAGTGTCAAACTCTAGCTTTTTGGGAGGAAGTGGGTGAAAGGAAGCTGATGGGACCAGAATTGGTAGAAGAGATGGGAGAACAAGTTTAGTTGATTTAGAAACACATGAGAATAGCTTAGAGCATGTAGAAGAGTTATGAGGATAATCAGAGGAAGGATATATCTTTCGAGGTAGGTGATCATGTTTTTCTCAAAGTTTCATCATGGAAAAGTGTGATGCGATTTGGTAAGAAAGGAAAGATGAGTCCAAGGTTCAATGGACCATATGAAATTATGGAGAAAGTTGGATCAGTTGCTTACCGAGTTGCTTTACCTATGATTTTATCTCAGGTACACAATGTTTTTCATATTTCGATGTTGAAGAAGTACATGCCAGATCCATCTCATGTTTTGAGTCCAGAGTTAGTTCAGCTGGAAGAGAATCTATCTTATGAGGAACAACCGGTCCATATTTTTTACCACAGGGAGAAAGTGTTGCGGAATAAGGTGATTCGTCATGTAAAGGTTTTGTGGAAAAACCACATGAGTGAAGAGGCAACATGCGAATCTGAAAATGCAATAAGGGATAAATACCCACCCTTATTCGATAAGTAAATAAATTAAGGGGAA
The DNA here is from genome assembly GCA_963277665.1 of Viscum album. Classification (NCBI taxonomy): domain Eukaryota; kingdom Viridiplantae; phylum Streptophyta; class Magnoliopsida; order Santalales; family Viscaceae; genus Viscum; species Viscum album. Next base: position 1,627,471,839 of record OY728122.1, read on the forward strand.
ACAATTTTCAAAAGGGGGGAAGGATATAACATCCCAAGTAAGTAATGAATAATATATATTCTTATCTATGTCTATTTATGAATTATATAGTGTTTTAGAGGCTTAAAATGAGAATAAATCTAACCATAAGCATGGAATACTCTAATATTTTTAAAAGATTGTTTTACCACCTTTTGATGGCGATCCATTTTTAAATATATCTTTTGATAATTTTATAAGCTATATTTGTCAAAACAAACTTATTCTTTATGACTGGGACATTGAAATTTACTTTGGATAAATTTATGGTATTTTTCTGATAATGTTCATTTTTTAATGAATAGTGAAAAGTGTTGTATTTTAATTCAAAACCTCTTTTTAATCTAATTAATTTACATGATTAGATTATCTTGTTATTTTTTTTAAAAGTGAAATTAGAATATATTTTTACCTTTTAATCCAATAGTGGTCATTGGAATTAATTTCACTTTGAAATTGGACTTCAACTAGTGTCAATCTTTTGATTCATATTGTTTCATAAAAACACGCTATTTGTTCTGACAGTGGGAATTAATGATTAAATTAATTAATGTAACTTATATGTTTTCAATTTTGTTAAATAGACATAATTTTTGAATTTGGAATATCAATTATATCTTAGGGTTATGTTTTGGTATTTTTCTGAAAAACCTCAATTTTTGATGAATAGTGAAACCACTAACTGGTACTTAAAAACTGATTTTTCATTTAAATAGAATTTTACCACCTCTGGGTTTTGAATATAAAGAAATCCAACAAACGTGGTTGTCATTAGAAAGTAAAATTTGGTTCCATGGGATTAAAATAATTTTTTTGGTGAATAGTACCTTTTAAGTTTATTAATCGCGATTAAAGGTAATTAGTTTAATTTAAGGTAAAAATAATGTTTTAATAATATGAAATAACATGACACTTGTCATGACCCTATTGGATGAGTCATGGCCGACCATGAAAATCCATGGGTCGATTTTTGTCACCCCATGGAGCCACTTTGGTAGGAAAATGACATAAATAACTTTTTATTTAAAGTTAAAATAAAAATGTCACAAACATGAGTTGTTTTAATAAAACAATATTTACATCGGGTTATACAAGTCAGATTTTTGACTATAAATTATCATTGGAAATATGAAAATATTTCCTACATCATAGTATTTTTGTTATAATTTTTAGACATTAAATAAAGTAAATTATTTATGACATCATGATGATGTAGCGATTACCTCATTATTTAACAATTTAAATAAAATGAAAAGATAATGTAAAATCTAAGACCTAAACATGTCAAAAACTTATTGGATGGGTGGATTTTGAACCCTTATAACTTTACCCTAGAAATACATCAATGTCGGACCTTTAAAATCCGAAACTCATTTGAAAATAAAGTAACATTTTATAACATTCTAAGAGGGCCCCTCCTCTCCTCTTATAAAAGGCCCCCACCTCTACCACCTTACCCACACCTCTCAAGACTTTTTCTCATCCAAAACCTGCCCATTTTGTCTCTCCACATCCCTATCGTACTACTAGAAGCCTAACTTTGGACAGAAGTCTTCCCATGGAATCCTTTGAGGTCAAATAAAAAAGAGTTACCTGTTTTAAAGGTAGTGTTTTCTCTTGTGTTCTTATGTTATATTTTGCTTCTCAAACCCCCTAACCTCTTTTTATTCAATTATTTTGTAACAAAACAAAGTATATACAATATACTATGATGTTTTTATGTGATTTATTAGTTCTACAATTACACACACCTACATCTAATTTTTATAGAACTTACTGTTTCTGTGGATGGCGAATTTCTGCCTCACGAAACGATGATTGTTAAACACTCATATAACACCTTCAAAGGTGGAAATTAAGATGTAACTATATTTATATATGATATATAATATGTTTATGTTTTACCTAAGCATCTTAATTTTTCATTTATGGCATATATTTATGGCTTCCATTATGGATAAATGCGATATCTTCATTTTAGGATGTGCGGACTACCGCCTCCTCAAAGTGATTTGATTCGTTAATGCCATATGTGGGATGTATAAAGGATAGAGTTAAAGTTATTATAGATGATGTTATAATGTAATTATAATATACCATTATATCACTATTATTTCATTCCATTAATGTATGAGATAGAAATGAAAGTAGCGTTCATGCGTATGTACGTCTTACCGTCTCTATGAACGGTGCATTTCATTTCTTATCCCCAAATGTGATGTACTATCATAAGCACATATATATAATGGATATATATGATGTATGTTAAATCTAAATGATGAATATAATTCTGGAATTAAAGTATACATATCTTTAATTTAGTTTTAATTCCATTAATATGACATAGAAATGAAAGTAGGGTTCATGCGTACGTACAGCTTACCGTCTCCATGAACGGTGCATTTCATTTCTTACCTCTAAATGATTATGTAATATTATAAACGCATGTATATACTGGATATATATGATATATATGATATCTACATCATGAATATAATTATTTATATACTGGATATTTACCACATTAACAACTTGTAATTATAAATAGTTTATTTTTGACTCAAGTACCAATGATCGACAAAACTACCATTATTAACTTAAATAATCACATAGTGTTAATAACATGGTAATAAGTGATATAAAAGGAATAATGAACTTGGAAAATGTTCTTAAGCAAGTATAAATTAACTCATGTTTATTATTCAGGACGTTAAAGAACGATCGAGTCAAGTCGGACCCGTGGTATGGGACTTCGTCGCAATCTCCTTTCATTGAGGCATATTTTGTTTTATACACAACCTTCTTTTATACGGTGTATAAAACCCTTTGACATTTAAGTTTATCCAAAAGGAATCTTTTTTATAAAAAGTTTTTTACTAAAGGATAAAAGGGAATGTTTTTGTCGAACGTATGGGGCGACAACGACTTCTCCGCCGCCGTGACCATTATTTGAGTTTCAGCTTCCTCTACAATACATACCATTTTTTTAAAATAAAAATAAATACCATGTTTTAATTTTCTTTTATTTTGGTATTAAAAATGGTTTTCATAATGTTTTTATTATATCAATGTGTTGTATTGATATCTTTTGATTGAAATGTGTAAATGTTATGTTTCCTTTATGTATGTTTTATGTGATACGATTATGTTATGGTTCTTAGGCATTATTGTGAAGATGGGTGGTTCTGTGATAATATAAGGGTGTGTGAGCCCGATATAGCTCTCCAATGAATTGGGTTATGAAAAGAAGTTAAACGTTAAGGTTTATCTGAAGAGATTTAGGGAATATACTGTGATGAGTTTTCCAAACGTAACCAAGAGGGTTACTCCCTACGTAAGAATGTTATGAATGCCTCAAATTACCGTTATGTCTTATGATTTCTATGATTTATTCATGATTTGATGAGGTATGTTAATGTTTTTATGTTTTATGAGTAAAGTATGATTTCATTGATTCATATGTGTATATGGACTCATGTTTCCTTTCCATATTTTTATATCCCTTAATGAGATTTTTATGCTCATCCCAAATTTTTGAATTGTTTTTCAGAGGTCAAGGGAAAGGTACATGATATGATGATAGTGTCAAGGAAGTGTCAAGAAAGAATCCATGTTTTACTTTGAATATTATTCCGCTGATGGGAAAAGTGAGTACTATGTTTTACCTAACCACTTTGTTTAAATGTGGAATGTAATCCATGTTTTATGATCTAATTCTCTAAAACTCTAAACCTGAAAAGATCCTCAATGTGAATTATTCATTTAATTCATTATTATGTAAGGTTTAAGGTTGGGGCCTTATAGTTACACTAGGGTCCATCCAATGGGAATGGATAATAATAGAGAAATTATATTGAATGGGTATAAATAGGGAAATTTCATGGGTTCACCAAACAACAATTAATTTATTAAATATTAATTAATTTATCCAATTGATCCCATGTTACAACCCAAACCTAGAGACCCAGTGTGAACACCCAATATATTTATCCTTGGGTAGAAACCCCATTATAAATGCAATTAAAGTGTGTGTTTACCTATATAATTCTATATTTAGTAAATATACTAATATAATAATAAACAACTGTATGTAGGATAAAAATAAAATTTCTACAATTATTATATATTTATTAAGGCCACTATTTGCTCACAATTCAACACTGACTAAACCCAAGTGTAAAAAACACACCCCAAAATCAAGAAACCATTATTTAATTTTTGGAGGATATATGTTAAGGTAAATTTACTATTTTATCCTAGAAGTTGACCTATGATATGAATGATTAGAACTGATCTATGTCTTACTTTTGAAAATTTCAGCTTGCTACAAATTTTGTTTCTCATTCTTTATGCATGGTGTTTTGAAGATCTCATTTTATTTAGTAGTGGTGGTAAATGGTGTATGACAAGTAATATTATATCTGGCCAATATTTTTCAAGGGGAAGTTTTTTTAGTATTATACAATTTTTGAATTGGAATGTTCTACCATGCTCGTCATGGTCAAAATGGTGAGTTAGGTTTGAAGGTCTTTGTTTTGAATGGAATACTAAAATTCAATCAACTAAAGTATAAAATAAATAATGTGTATATCCTTAAAATGAAAAAATGATTATTTTTTCATTTATGTAAATGAATAAATGAAATGGAAGATAATTTTTGTCAACACTTATTTATGGGTTCCCATTCTAATATATTCTCATGATGAGACACTATATTTTTTTACCATCATGAATGATGTAATAGAGAAGTTGTGAGTGTTTTTTATAAAAAAAAGTGGGGTTTTAATCATTAATCAGATTGAGTGTCTTGTTGAAAAAAACATATTTGTATAATATTGAAATTCATAGGGTTAAAAAATTATAGTTTGTACGGTAGTATAGAATTATAGAATATCTATTATAATAATGGAATTAAAATTGAGAAAACTATATCTGGTAAACTAAAGTAGAATGATTTTGAAGAATGTATTAATAAGACAAGGATTGTAACAAACCATATATTTAATAATGTTATTTAAGGCCTTTTGTATACATTTTAAAAGGTTAAATAAGTAGTTCATTACGATTTTTGATTTTGGATTAGGGGTTAATTTTTTATTCTAGAATTTAGATCCTATATTACGTATGTGATGATGGATTCATGAAAACTTTTAGATACTGTATAAGAATAGAAAGGGGGATTAAAAATATGAGTGTCCTTGCGATGGAACCACATACAAAAAAAAAATCCAAGTTGTACCAAGCACTTAGTGAAGGGTATCAGTTACCTAGTTTCTTAGGAATAACCTCATTTATTCCATGGTTTCGAAACAGGTAACCAATGGACCAAAAATGCACACATTGTGGTTTGATCAAATTTTTATTTTAAAATGGTTGCAGTTTGGTCTTTTATCCACTATTAATTTACTCCCATGTAGGGTATCATTCAAAAATTCCTTCTTACTAACTAATTAGAGCAACTATTTGGAGCTCTCTTAAACTACCCATCCTCTCCTTCCATTAAAAAATTTGTAATTAATACATTATTGGTTAGTTAATAACTATAATAATACTTAAGAGGGTCATGAATAGAGTTCTTGGAATTTTATTAACATTAAAAACCATGTTTAATGTTTAATAATTTTTTACATTTTATAAACATTAGAATGAAATGAAAATAATATGCTAAATAATATTGATCCCAAGAGATTTATAGTTTCTTGGGAAAAAGAAATTTCCATATCCACTTCACCAACACTCAAATCCTAGAGCATGGTGATCTTTATTAACACCAATACTTTTCCCATGGACTTCCCAAATGAGTAAAATAATCTATCACTTGGTAAAAATGATATTTTTTAGGATCCATAAATTATTTATAAACATCATCATTCATGTTTATTTTATATGGAACATTTAAATAATAGTATAAGAAAATGAAAATTATAATAACAAGATAGAATGGTGAAGATTTTCTAATGAAGTTCAAATCTTCAAGATGAAACTGAGAGAAGAGAAGAGTTCTCAAATAGAAAAGATAATAATGAAATACCAATCAAGTATATTATTCTAAATACAAAATTATTGAACTATGAAATATTAGCTATAGAACATGAATCATATATTATGTTTTCTCATAACATACTAACATATAAATTTTTGAGAGAGAGAGATTTGATGGTAAATGTGTTATTTTTATCTTTTATATTCTCTTATATATTTATTTGTTTCAATAATCATTCATGAAATCGATCATAATATTATACAACTAAAAATCGTTCATAATTTAGTCTCTAAATTTAAGTCAATGATTTCTCTTCACAAAAATCCAGAAGAAAAAATAACGAGAAATAAATTATTATTGTATTATTTTATCCTCTAAACACTAGAAACATATTTATAATAAATTTTTTCATAAATAATTAATTTTAAACATAATTCATTGATGACAACATTAAATTCAAAATAAATTATAGCATTAGTAATAAATATATAGATTTCCAAAACATGTAGGCAATTATTGATCACCATATAGACGAATTCTATCGATTAAATTAACATTGCTGGATTGATCCATGTTGCCATCATTGTTATATAGAAAAATCACATTGATGATTTACTCATACAAGTTAATTTTTAGTTAGCCGGCTGATTCACAAAGAAAATGTGAACAATATAGCCCAATATTATATTGATCTATTTCACATAGCCCAATGTTCAGATAGTAGATTCAGATAGAAATTTCATCAACATATGTATTTTCTTACGTTGGAAATTATTCAACATTGGAAATTTTCTCATAAGTGATTTCAAAATTATACTCATTCGCATTGTCATTTCCATCATATAGATGATTAATGTAACAAATTTATCAATGTAGCTACTTTTTCATGAAGGATAAGTCTTTATGTATCTGATTTATAATATTATAAAAATTTCACCAAAAATTCCAGAATTATAAAGGTATAATATAACCAATTAAATAGATATAAATCATGATGAACAGACATAAAAATTTATAAATATTTTGTGAAGGGTTTTTTAGATAATGAAAAAATAAATTAAAAGATATATATTATAAAAACATTATTATTAAAAAAATATCCCACTTTTTGATAATCACAAAACCCATTAAACAATAAACATGAATTTTTTAATCATGTAAAATATTCTTACAAAAAAAAATATTAAATATATATATATATATATTGATTTTAAAAATATTTTTTTATCATATCTTCTCAAACGTTTTTATACGTCTCCCTCCTTATGAAACTTCTCTCCCTTTGTGACATTAATATAAAATGATAAAGAGATGAAATATAATTAATATAGAACTATGAGTGATGAACTATTTATGTATAGTGCTGATTTTGAATGCCAATTATGGAAGGGATAAATTTCATAAATTTATTTCAAAAAATAATATGAACAATGATAAAAAACATTAAATAAAAAATTGAAATTGAAACAGAAATATAAAATACATTAAATAAAAAAATCACTTTGAAGTATAACAATGAAATGAATAAGTATTTCACAAATAATTAAATTTGGTACAAATTTAAAAATATACAAAAACCCAAAATACATTAGTTAGATGACTTCAAGATTTTGGATTAAATCTAAATAACAAGTCATGGGTGGTTTTTTCATTAATTATGGAGAAGATAAATAGGTAGTTGAAGGGTTAAATATAAGAGGTATAATGTCTCTCTCATGATCCAATAAAGTAACCTCTATCCCAAAACCTAATCTATCTCATAGTGTATCAGAATATATAGTAGAAAAAGCTCAAGAGTCCTAGAGTACACATTGAAATCCTATAACCAAAACTGGAAAAAGTTTTATTCTTAACATGCTCTGATGATTTAGATCCTTTATCATAAAATTTACTGGAAACTGAACTAACAACTTTGATGTTTCATTTTTGATAAATCCTAATTGGGTCCAAAATAGATTTTACTATTTCTTTGTAACCTCTATACAATTTGGTAGTGCTGGGGTAAGATATTTTCTCCCCCTTAGAGAAAATAGGGAATCAACACAAATACTAATTCTCTTAAAGAAATATGACTTGCAGAAATCTAGAATGGTAGTGGAGAAATATCTGTACATCTTGGAAGATATTGTTAGAATTTTTTTCAAAATTCCATTGAAATATTAAATCTACCTAGTAGGGAAACATTGTGTTGTATTGAAAATAGTTGTACATTGAGGTGTGGATGAAATATTATGAGTCTCTAAATAAATATTTTTCTAAGTTATTTCAGACAAAACATGTAAAAAAATTGGAAAACCTTCCAAATATATCAACTTGTTTTCTATATTAGCTAACTACTTTGTCAATATTTGAATATCCTCATTTAATGAACAATAAAATTCTTAGGAAACCATATTTACTATTATGAAAAGATAGTATTAGGTAATTTAGAGTATGTGGTTGTGTAATAACTTGACTGAAATTCATATAAATTATAATATCTCTTTCTTTAAGAGAATATGGAATCATAAGAGGGGATTCCTATAAATTGAGGAACTAGAAAACTATTCTGAATAGTCAATGGGGATATCATATATCCCTTCTCAAATATTGATCATCAAATCTGAAATTGATGATAATTTCTATTGATTAGACTAATTTATCCTGAAACCGTATCAATTAAATGATTGGTTACTCCCATGTCCACTTATACTTATATACCAAATGTCCCTTGAAGATAGAAAACCATTTAATTCAAAGACAAATCAGTACCAATCCCAAGTTTTCTAACTAATTATATAGTTTCCAAAAACATGGATACAAATCTCTATTAAACTCTTGCATGAGAACATGGATGAACATGTCACATTGAAATTATAGGATATGATAGGGTAATAAATTCAAATAAGAAAACACTTGATAAAATTGATCCTTGAGATCTGGAGACACGAAATTTATAGAAGTATATGGTGTATTAGTTGGATGAATCCTTTTTAGGAAATCAAAATGACTCACAACTATAATATTCTAAGTGTTTCAGATCTCCTTCACTTTAGTCTTGAATTGCTTGATTTCATCAAGAGAATCCACTGATATATTTTATTTTACCAGAGTCATATTCTAAACCATAAATCTTTGAGATGACACATGCAATACTAGTTCATATTCTAATATTTGGTTTCAAAAAATCATCTAAGATCACCCAGTTGATCTCTCAGAGTATCAAATTCATTATAATTCAAACTAGATGAAGAATCTAGCATAAGAGAGAATTTCGTTATCAATGTTGTTTGAAAAAAAACATCTCAACTATCTTTTCAAATTAATATTTAGAAACTAAATTACACATTAGCCATATTATTTCATCATAAGAAGACAATAGATTCATTTTCAAATCATCATAATTTCCCTTATTATTAAAAAATTATATCATGAATACATTGGAAATTTTCTATATATGATTCTCACCATCATAACAATATAAACTATTTATTGTCGATAGTGGATCTACTTGCACATTAAGTCGTGATAAAATGAGTTGTGGTGTCTGTAGATAGTCAGCATCATCCTGTATAGCCAGGTCCATGAATCTATCTCTATCAGAAATAGATGATATATGTGGTAGATAAGCCTCAATTATTTTAGCCTAAGCTTCCACTCTAACCTTAGAAGTAGGAACACAGAGCATAGTCTCAACTAGGAGAACATATTCATCTTCAACTTCAGTAGCAATCTCTAAACCAAGAATAAATATCCCAGATGATTCAATAACAATGAAAATTTCATCTTCATATCTATGATATTATTCATCAACAACTTGACTAATATTGGGATCTACATATTCTATTCTCTTAGAAACTACCTTCTTCACTTCCATATTAGGTACCCTATAAGTAGGTTTTGTATCCTTAAGATGTGAGTCAGTTGATGGATCCCCTTATGTTGGTGCCCTATTGTCTCTAACTTCATATCCCCCATGAATTAGAGAACATGATGTATCATTATAATTATAAAAAAAATTCAATAGAATATTTAAATATGTTTTTCTATTATGACGGTTATTAGTTTCTCCCTCATTCAAGTCCACTTAATTTTTCTTTTGAACCAGAGAGATCAACCCTCCATAGGGGTAGTAGTTCAACACCGATTTTTCGTAAATAAATGGTGCATTTATCACATAATGTATTTATCTATATTCAACTTTAAATTATTGATCAATAAATATAATATGTACATTTCCTAGTACAATTCTTTCTCCATCTCACCATCCTTTTGAAAAAATACCGATCTGGATAATCATATTGAGAAAATTCCATTTTAATTAAACATCCCCCATAGATTTATTCTCAAAACCATAGGAACCAAAAAATATCATAAATATCTCATGTGGTCGAATAAAAATTATACACACTAAAAATTTCATGAATATATACTCAACCACATCAGGTATGAGAAAAAAATCAATTTCCACAAATAACATAAAAATGGATTTCTTATTTATATTTTATGAAAAAAATATTCTATTTGACCAAACTGAAACTCTTCATTTCACAAGTTCTCATTTTACTCCTCCTCAAATAGAAATACTAATTTTTTCTTATAAAAAATATCCATCCTTGGAATTGAAAGAAATTCTTCAAAATCATTTAAATTCCTTTTTTACAAGCCATCTCCATGGATTTACCCACAAGAACAAGACAAGACACACCATCATCTATTTATTTCTTAGAATATCTTAAACTACTACCATCTCCTCTATTTGACTTCCCTATTACAAAAAACGATCATTTTGAGGTTAAGGGAAATTCATGTTCATAGTTAAGCTTCATGGATAATGATATACTGGAGAAATGTAGGCGAGGTGAGGGGTGATATAGTTTTTAGGTCACATTCCAAATTCGAAAAAGTGTTATCTATCCAATTGGGTTTCATGGGTCCATTTGACTTCATAAAAAATGAACTAAAATAAGATAAAAAATAAAATAAATAAAATATATTTTAAAAATACAATCATTCTTCATTATGTATGTAATTTAAATAATCATTACAAATAAACAATATAGAATAAGTTCCTTTAATTACCATAATGAATTAAAATATAGATATATTAACAATAAATGTATAAATAAAAATGTAATTAATAAAAAAATTAAAACCCATTAAATTCAAATAACCCAAATTACCTCTTTATAAAATCAAATAGTTTATAACAATTGGTTTTGTTAAAATATAAAGTAACTGAATAACTGTAGTGCTAAATTCAAGAGTGATATATTATTTTTCTAGTTTAATATATCAAGAAATTATGCCTTAAGTCTATATGATTAATTATTCAATGGTTTATAAAATTAATTGAAATGTTGATATGACTAGTATTATATCATCTAATTGAAACCTAATTATAATTGAATCGAAAATCCATTAAGGTGTGTTTTATCCACAACACCTTTTTATTAATACTTCCGAAAGAAATATATTCCTCTTTAGTTGTAGATAACATAACTGGGTATAATTTCATATTGGACTATGATATCATATAATTACCTAGAATTTGTTAGGTTTTTAAGGTACTCTTTCTATCTATTCTACAACCACAAATGTTAGAATCAGAAAATGATGAAAATTCAAAATCATATTTATTTTTGGAAGAAGTGACTGAAGAGAAATGATTCCTTTTAAATACCTCATATTTTTTTGGCAAAATGGAAATTATTTTTTCAGGAATATATTGGAATATATAACATAATAATTCTAAAATAATATTCTTTGGTCTCCTACTAGTCAGATCAAGTAGAATCCCAATAATTTCTCTATATAACTTGTTGTCAACCTATTTTCCATCTTCGTACAAATAACTAATTTCATTAAACCAAATAGGTGTTTCATGCACATTACCATTTCTAAGTCTAATCCTATTATGTTATTCAATTATATATTTACATTGATTCATCACATTCCTAATATAATTTTTATAAATGCTAAAAACATGATTGAAATTTATCTCACCCATCATGATGATTTAAAATACCTGTTTATGAGTATTGAATGATCATTCCACAAATTAATATTTGTATTACTAAAAATAGAATCATTAAAATATATTTGAACTAATAATAAATTTCAATATTATGTTTTCTTCAAAAGAGTAAGATATGAAATTCCTACAGAAAATCCATTTGATAGAACATAAATTCTTATACCATGATCTTGGAACTTGTTTATTCCACTAAAGAGAATTGTGTTTTTTTAAATATAATTTTTGAAAATTATGAAATATAAAACCATCATATTTTTCAATATAAACATCCACCATAAGAAAAACATTTTAAAAAAATCGTATTTTTAACATTCATATGATATAATTAGAAATATATTTGTGATGCATTGGCTTGGATAATCCTAATGGATTCTAGACTAGCTATTAGTGAAAATTCATCCCCATAATCTATCAATTCTTTTTTTATATTCCCTTTAGATACTAATCTATTATTCTTTTCTCTATTTTCTCATAATAGTATAGTTAGTGGGTCTATTAACTAATTCCCTTACCCAGTTCCTCATGACCTAAATTAACACTTCTTTCATAGTTAAAATCCTACTATCATCAGTCAAGGATTCATCTATATTTTTAAGTACTAGATTGGAAAAAATGGTATAAAACATGATATGGTTTCAAAAAATCCTTCTATTATTAATCACTTCACCAAAGATTCCTTTGATGTTATCTAATGGATAATTTTTCATAGTTCTAGGATTTCTATTAATAAAACTTTAAACATAACTTTTAACCACCCTTTCATGGTTTAGTTCATAAAAATAAAATTCCAAATAAAATTCCTCTTTTTATTTAAAGATATCATTGGGTATCAGGTTTTCATAATAATCATGAATATAATTAACATGATTCATTTTATTATCAAATTGATCAGTTTCATCAAATATCGCATGAGTTGACTCTTCTATAATCATGGAACATCAGTTTAAGACTCTATAATTCGTGGATGTAGTAGAATAACCAAAAATATTCCTTCAAAATCACATGGATAAAATATACAATTATTATACTTGGTGTTAAAAATCTAATAATTTCATCTAAACATATTGTAATATCCAACATTTGGATTTTTTTCAACAACTCATATGATGTTTTCAAAAAAATAGTCCAGAATAGAAATTTTTATAACATAACTTGTTTTATTTTTAGATTCATAAAAAATGAATAGGATGGTTATACTCATATAATATAGTTCTATAAATTTCATGTAATGTTATATTACTCTATTCAAAAACACCATTCTATTGAGGTGTCACATGGGAAAATGTATAATTGATTCTTTGTTCAGGTCAATAATAATTTAACACACGGTTCTAAAATTATCCTCCACAATCACATATAAAATAAATAATTTTTGAATCAATATTTTTTTAACCAATTTATAATATATTTTTTTTAAATAACAAAATACACTTTTTTCACTCTTAATAAAAATCCATGTAAATCATGATAAATCATCCAAAAATAAATAAAAACAAGTTCTTCTTTGGATTACTATTCTAAATGGCCGAAAAATATCCATGTTGAAATGTTGTCGAGGGATAAATGTAAAATAATATTTAATTGTTTTTAATTATGACTTTCTCTACTTTTCCTTTTTTTCGTACATCAAAAACTCTTTCATTGTTTAGATTATATAGACATAAATCTGAAACTACATTCTTTTTAAAAAATTTCCAAATATAATAAGAATTATAACATCCATGACTTTTTTTTATATTCCAAGATTATTTTGTTTCAATATTTAAATATTTAATATTTTTCTATATATATAACTAAAGATCAATTTAATAGACATAATATTTTCTACGTTCCTCAAATTTAATTATTTCATTTTGGGGAAAATTATTGTATAATTTGAAAAATCAAGAGAATAAAATTCATCGCATGATTTTTAAATAATCATCTTATTTATTTAATCCTTATACATAAATAATTTTTTGATGTGGAATAATCATGGAATTATAACTAATCCATCTCATGTAATCATCCCATTATAATTTTCACCAAATGTGATACAGGTTCCATTAATTTTAGATAAGGAATTAAATTTTTTGAAATCTATAATCGCGTTCCTTGATCTTACACTACAAAAAAAATATTTATTATTAATTCACTTGGGAAATATTCCTTGTAAAACAAATTAAATAATAAATTATGTTTGTTTCCATACATTCTTGGGTCCTAAAATGTTATAAGCTAAATATTTCAGAAACTGAGTCTGTTTGCGAATTCCAAAAATTCAGGTACATAATATTGAAACAAATAATAGTTTAAATAAAAATATAAAAAAATTAAAATTTCATATATTAATTATATTTTCATAGTTACATGATTCTCTATTATTAAAAAAATACGGTTTCATAAGTTTTTTTCATGAAACATTGAATGAAAAACAAGAAGGATTAGGTTGTTAACCCTGGATTCCTATACAAAATTTATTTTTCATGGAATTATTATTACAAATAATTTTGTTGAAATAATTTTAGACTTCATAGAAAAAACATTCTACGTATTTAAAGACTCATAATTCCTTTTTTAGGATTTCTGTTTTATTAAAAAATACAAAAAATGATGTAACAGAATCTCCCAACACAACATTAAGTAAAACAATTTTATTATTCATTCCTTACTTTTCATTGACAAATAAATTAACAGAATTTACAATGGAATTATATTTTCTCTTTAAGATTTTATATTCTATATCACTTATGTAACATTATTTATTTAATTATTCAAAATAGAAATTTTCATTTTTAGAGTTATATTCATGAGGAGAAGAAAAAAATGTATCAGCCATATAATAGTGTGCCACAAAGAACATGTTGGTCTTTTGATGGGATATTTCATCTTCTTATCCTAAATATATATCATCAATAAATTTTTTTATAAGGCGTATATTCTTCCATCGTGGATTTATTTTATTTATAATCGTATCATACCTTTTTAAAATAATTCTTCTTATACATTTAATTATCATGTAGTTAAGTGTAGTATATCTTGATGTGCTTTAGTTTCTTATAATCATAACAAATGAACTCTTTACAGTATCCCTCATACTTATTATACATATCGAATGGTTTTATGAAACCTATTGATTTATTATAAAACATTTTAAACATTATCGATAACCTATCATGATAATCATTGGATATCATATTTCATTAGGTATCTTGTTGTCCAATAGAATCAAAAAAAATATACTCTTTGTCTTCATTTCTTCTTTGGAAGTATGAACCATTAATGTGGAATTTTAATTTTTAATAAGATTATGATCTCTAGTATCATATTCAATTTCTTATTATTACTATATAAGTATACCAATACATTATTTCATTTTTAAATATCTGAAATTTGTTGATAAATCAATGGCATCTAAGATTCCACTCCCTTGAGGAGGTAAAATTCGTAGAATTTTTAGAACCTAATCTGGTTCAGGAATAATTCCTCCTAATATAAGAACATTATTTATCACCATAGTATGTCTTATAATCAGATGAGTGATTCCATCTCCTTCCATCATTCTAAAAGTATACAATTTTATTTTTTATATTTTGTATCTAAGATATCTCACATTTTCAGTTCCTTCCTAGGAAACTGATATAGTATTTTATATCTCATAATCCCTTACAGAATATGAAACTATATTAAATATTATAAGTCCTAATATATATATTATTTCATTAAAATTTTTGGAGTTAAGATTATATTCCCCTTACATAATATAATTCTACCTATTTGGATCAATTTTATAAATAGTATAATTATTCATGAATTTAAAAAAAAGTAGATAATTGTTTTTCAAATAAATGACCATTCATGCCTTCCATAAGCCCGAATTCTCTCTCCTAAAGTATAGAGATCCTACCATTGACATACCATATATTTTTTCAAGTTAGAAAAATTATTTCAAGATGATATTAAGACATAAACCTTATATAATTTAAAAATCATGAGTTATTAATATGAAACCAATTGTTTTTCAGAGAAAAACGTCACTAAGTATTAATTAGGGGTGAATTGAGTTCGTAGAAATTTATTCACCTTAAAGCCCAGCCTATTTAATGTTTAATAAGTTTCTATTTTTCATAACACACGAGATAAATATAAATAATATTATAAATAAAAGATAAAACAAAATATATTTATAATGTTATATGGAATAGAAATCCCCTAGTCCACCACACCAACACTCAAATCCTAGTGTTTGGTTTTCTTCTCTAGAACTTGATCTTTTCTCATGGAATACTTGACATAGTGAAAAAATCCATCACATGAAACAAAATGTATATTATTTCAGTATCCCTAAATGATTTATAAAAACCAACCTTCAAGGTTATGTTAATTACATCCTTCGTATATTAGTAAGAAATGTTGACACCTAAATCAATTAGAGAGAACAGTGAATGTTGACAAATGAATATCACCATTAGAATATGAAATTAATAGAATAAAAGTGTTATATAGGATATATGATAATAATTAAATTCATTTCTAGGAGGGCCTTATAAATATAGCAGGATTAAACATTGAATTCACATGTTTAGAACATGAGTCTTCGTCAAATTTATTCTATAAGAGAAAAGAATATAAATCTTCAAGAGAAAAAGAGATAGAGTTTAGTGTTCATGTTTTTTTATTTTTCTTTTATATTATATTATGTATTTATTCATTCAAATAAAATTTCTTGAAATATATATTAATATTTTATAATAACAAAACACGTAGAATATTTTCATGGAATTTATATCCCAGGTTTCCTTTTCTTAAAAATCAACAAAATATAGTATACAAAAACAAATTGTTATTATAAAATTTTCCTATCTCAGTAAATAAAACAATTTTTCAATCTATTTTACCATAATGAAATAATATAACACTTAATTTATCAGTTAAAATACTTAATCTCACTTAAATTATTACAATAGTAATAATTATGTTAGTTGTAGAACCATGCAGACAATTCTGGATCACCATGAAACCAAATTCCATATATTAAAATTCATATAAGTGAATTTATCCATGTAGATAATTTCATTATATATCCATGTCACATAGTCCATTTTTGTACATAGAATTTTTTTGACATTGGTGATAGATTCATGAAGATAAGTTGAAGAATATAGCCAAATTTTTCATCAAACTAATTCAGGAAGATGAATACTACAAATAACTGATTCACTTATCCATATCATGAACGTATTTTTTTGATCATGTAGTAAATTCATCAACATAAGAAATTTTATTTAATATAATTTCATGAAAAATACGATTCACAAAGGTATTTCATTCTAATATCTAATTGACGTAGGTTATTGTTCAATATAGATATTTCTTAATTTAGGTATAGTGTTTATGAATCCAATTTTCAAGTCTTAGGTTAGTATTAGTAGAACATAAGGAATTGTAGATATATAGTAGGATATATTTAATAGATATAAAAAACTAATGAACATAGAGAAAAATAAAATCTATATTAACTTGTGAATGGTTTTTTATATTATTAAAATGAAAAAACATGGGAGATATTAGAATGAAATTAGTAGTATATTAGATTTATAATGGTTTTTCATTCCTAAAATCCAATGTGAAACCCCATCTTATCTAATGTTTCATATTCTTTTCTTTTTTTCCAATTTTATTTACCTTTTCTAGAGATTATAGATTTTATTATAAAATAGTATATTCAAATTTTTCCTAAACAACAAAATTTTAATCCATTTTGGACTAAAAGATATTATACATTCTATTTTAATTATTTATGTATCCATTGTTGTTATAAATTCATTATGGTGTAGTTTCTCCTAGAGTTATTCAGTTTCTATAGTAAAACATAATGTTAGATCATTGGGGATTGTTTAGGGTGCTAGAAAACAACAGGTTTGGGATGATTTTTGACGTTGATTTCATATGATCACGTATATATTTTACTTGTTATAGATTTATACTACCTATTTTATTTAGTTATTTTATTTAAGGATGTATGTTTTAATGTATTTTATTTCCCCCTTAGATTTTCTTTAGAATAAAAAGGATCACTTAATTTTTTTTATGTATTCTTGACTGACTAAATGATTTTAAACATAGGAAAGTCAAATGATAGCCTATAGTTTTTCTTAAATAAATGAAGAATTTAATTTGTACTAACATAATAAAATTATTTTTTTAAACCAATTTTTCTATATGATGGGTTATAACATTTCAAGAAATTTTTTTGGTTTTTTAAAAAGAAACACAAATTCTTCTTTTTTATGTTTTATATTTTCATTTAATTGTATTCTATTTTATGGATTACATGTACATATTCATTCTTCATCTTGAGATTAAATTTGAAAATAAGACAAGTAATCCACGATTAGTCCTTTATATTTTTTCCAATATTCTTATAGGTTTTTTAATTTACCTTAATATTAAACATGGGATAAAATAAATACATTGTGGTGTTATTTGACCCAAACGGATTTGTAGACAACTCTTAAGATAGTAGTATTACCATTCCTAATAATTCATGGATTTAAATTCAATATAAAATTAATTCCACATATTTCAAAAAAAGTCAATAATTTATGTGAGATACCCCTGCTTAAACAAAAATGAGCTATAAGTCAATGAACCACATGTAACTTATAGTTAAGATAATGTTTTAGTGGGAATTCAGTGCAGATGTTTCTAAGTGTAATAGGAGACTAATCAAAAAATGATTAATTATTTAATATATTCATAACCGTGAAATTTGAAATCATCCATGGTTATTTAAAATTGGTTTAATGTGTTGGAGGTTTTCTTAAAACCCAAATATAGTAATGGTTTCTTATAAAAATGACTTTTAGATTAAACTCCACACTCTCCCTATTTCCTTATTTACTAAAAGTTTTTTCTAAAAAATTATCGAGTTTACTCATATTTTATCCCATAAAAATTGGTTATTGATGTAAAATCAAGCAATGGAGACCGTATCTATTATGGTATCATAGTGTGGGTGAAACACGGGAACCCATTTCCCATCAAAAATTCTTTCATATTAACAATACCCTTATGACCGATTAAATAATAAATTATCTCTTTTGAACCACATCATTACTTGTATATAAGCTTATGTAAGGCATATAACACATATAAAATTCTTATATGTCCTGGCCTTTGTGTGAGATCATACTATTTTTTATCCAACATATTATTGAGAAATGTATTTTTATTATGAAAATAATTTGTAGTGATTAGAAGTGCAATTCAAGTAGAAAAAATTATTTAAGATAGTTGCATCCACTTATCAAAATTTACATGCATTATTGACATCCCACATATTATATGGTTCTATTTATATTATAGCTTATAGAAATTAGGGAATACAACTTTTATCCTATGTTCCAATTATATCTTCCAATAATATCAAGATAGATTAACATCAATACTATATCATTATCAAGAAAGACATTGAAAAAATGAATAATAAGTGTAATAATAATAGGTTAATATTCTATTGATAGATCTTATAGACAATAAAAATGCCCATTAGAGAATGAACACAAGAAAAAAGCCACTTACTCCAAAACAAAAAGTGCATGGATCAATGGAAATAAAACTAGATTTCATAAACCACATCAAAATACATGAGCATCACTAATTTATCACCTTCTCTATCCAAAAATGATACATTAGGGTATTAGGATATGCTTAATTATCGATATCATTATAGATATATTTCTTCAATATTTGTAGAAGGATATTTTTACAAATTATTTATCATTTCCACTCTATTAAGTGATTTTAGATCTTCTAGAAACATAATAGATTTGGTCATGGGTAGTAATTTCAAATATTCAAATTTAATCATTCTCTGGAAAGTCTCCCCAGAATACTCTAATTTAATGTCAATTTAAATTTTAGTCAAACATTATTATATCTCCAATAGAATCGCTACTACTGGATAGTGGTGTAATATTGCTGGAATGTAATAGAGTAAATCATCATTGTATTTATTTATAAGGATTGTTTTTTCTCTTTTAAAATACATTTAATACATTAAGTGGGTTATTATAGAGCATTTTGAGGTCATTTTATTGACCATATATATTCATATAATATCCATAAAATCATCATTAGCTAACCATATTATTACCTGAGAAACTTTTCACAAACCTATTATTCTTTGTCTAAACATGATTTCTATAGTTCTGTCAAAATTATACTGGCTTATCTATACCTTATTCTAGTGGTTGTCACAACATTATAAAGATAGTGAATCAACATTATAAATTATAGAACCCTTTTCTGTCTTGGATAAACTTATTCAATTCTATTCAAATTTTTATCAACAATACCTTTATCAAGAGTGACATCCAATTATAACTCAAAATACTTCTCACTCATTCCACAATAGTCTCACATGTGGAAAAATCATTCAATAATTATAAGGGAACATCAATATACACAATTGTATTTATTTTTAACACATAGAAATATTTATTAATTAAACCGTAACCACAAAATTTCCCACCAAGAAATACCAAATTATAGCCAATATCATAAAACAATATTCCTAAGATAAAAACATGTTATGTAATGTTTTTCACATAATTCCATCATTCAGTGTAATGAAATAGTTTTTCAATGGGATAAGATTTTTACCATAAATCAATTAACTTACCACATGGAATAAAATAACCTTTTCATTATAAACATATCCACTGAACCATAAATTAATATGCATATAAATTCACCAATAGACATACCTATGAAAATGTATCTTCTAAAGATACAGTTGTGAATTTAATTTTACACATTGAAAACATAATCTAAGTATCATTGGGGGACCACAAAGAATATTTTATGTTGCTGGATACTGGGATGTGAATCCATGATCATTCCATTAGATGTTCATAAAACCATAATTGTGAGTATCATATTTAATTTTACTAAAATTTTATTCAGTGGTATGTTGTTTTGATTTTTTTAACGGAAATGGTAGTTCCTCAATTTAGTTATAGTGGGGTATTTAGCTGTTGGTATCCTCTAATGACATCAAGGACCATATAGAATTTTCTCTTACTCTCTAGAAAAATTTCACTTTAAATAAGAATCTAATGGTATTTACATGGGTATGTACATGAGGCTATCTATGTTATGAGTGGTCATCATTAACATTCTATATAGAGGATCTTCTATGAATATTGGTAGGGAATGTGACTGAAACAACTATCTGATTTTTATAATAAAATGAAGTGGGTATTGAGCATTAACAATGTATCTATGTATGAAATAGTGATTTGTATGTATTCATTGTTTACTAAGGGAACATACATTGCATCAAATTTTTTATCCATGTTTTAAGCATTAACTAATGAAATATAACTAATGGTGGTTTCCAATTGAATGTATTTATTTTTTACTTATCGTAATATAAATATCTTTTAGTGGGTACACCCATTAGTGTAGGAAATAATTTTAAATCATGTTAATCTCCAATAAAAAATTACATAATTATATTCTTATATCTCATACATTATCATTGTATTTTTTCATATTTATTATTTTTTTGTGATGAGGTGTATATGAAAATGACGTAATGAGGTTTTTTAGATATTTTGTCTTCCTACTTCAAGTATAATAAGTCAACGGGAGGTTAAATTTTAGAGGATATGTTTTTTTGCTGTACTAATAAATTTAGGAACTTCAAGTGATATATCAGTCATACTTCAAGATGTTTTATCAGTACTATAGGAAATCAGTTTATCATGGGAATTTACTAACATTAGTGGTGGTGAAAAAACATGATTATAATCAAGAGATAAAATCTATCCTATGTGATATTTTGGTGAAAATACCAACCAACTAGTATTGTGTAGTAGTAAATTACTTCTCGAAATCTCTATTGGGGACTAGCTTATTAATGAAATGATATATGATATCTATATTATAAGACCATTATGATGTCATATTATTTTAACATTGTTAAATAAAACATTATTTATCATGATGAATTTTGAGAGTTCATTCCACTTTCAACCTCAAAGAATATAGCTACTCCTTTCCAAATCATTAGAGTAAGGGTACAAGTAATAGAAAATTATTTAGCCTCTATTGTTCTCATTTTTTTAATGTTCTATTTTGTGTAGCTCCAACTCACATAGTTATCCCCCAAAAGAAAAATTATACCAAAATCAAACCATCTAAAGTCACAATATCCTTTCTTGTATATATTTGTATGTCGAGAAAGATTAAATTATCTTCCTTTCCTATAACATTACCAATATTTCACCGTCCATTTGACATATCTAAATAACATTTTTGTATCCAATATATATAACCCTTTTGTGTAAATATGATATTTAATATAATGACTCAAATAATATATAATATATGGCCTATATGATATGATAACAACAAAGATTCCAATTATATTTCACAATTATCTTTGATTTACCATCTCACTTCAAATATCTGTAGATCATTTTATCCCAGCCTGGTTTAGTAAAGACACGGTATTTCAATATTGAATTTCAAAAATATATAATATTTCAGTATAATGATTCTCATATCATATGAAAATATCTTTCTATCCTTGATTAAATTATAACAATAAAAGAATCATATCTCAACAACTACCGACATCTCTAATTTTTTATTCATTATTGGGGAAATTCATTTCATTCAATTTCATGGTCACCTACAATATTTATTTAGTCAATATATACAATAATTATAAATATAATTAATTTCATTTTGTTGATTAAAAGATTTGTGTCATCCTTTTCATTAGTGAATCCAATTTCATTAATATACTTACTAATTCTTGAATACAAGGCCATTATGGGTTAATTTAATTTATTAATGAATAAATTAAATTACACAGCCTTCATCCAACATTATCAAGCCTAAAACCCTCACTATTCTCAATATACACCTATTATTCATATTATATATTAAAAAAATGAATATTTTATATTCGTATAGTAATTTTTTATTAATAATAGATTCCATTGAATAGAAGATTCTTATGACCCACAATTTTTCAACTAAATTTTTTTTCATCCATATACACTCATTTAACATTATAATAACCAATACAAAAAGGTTTTTCCATTTGCTAACAACATTTCATTGATGATTAATACTATTCATGGATATCCATTTTTTTGAAATGATATTTTTGTTATTATTTATTAAAAATGTTTCTTTGTAGCATTCTTTACAATTCAGTTCAACCCATAATACACAACATCCATCCAATCATTATATCTAAATGCTTCAACCAATTAATGGGGCTCATCCTATGAAATTAATGTTACTTTGTTTCAATACTATAATATTCTTATATTTTTAACATATCCTAACTGGGTTTCAAGAATATTCACACTATAAACATTCTTTAATATATTTATATAATGTTTTTTTCATTTCCTTAAACCGTTCCATCATCACTGGCCTAATAAGATTCATTTTCAATAGTCCAAACTCCATTTTCATATTTTACAGTTTTTTCTTTCCCATAAATAAACTCCTTGTTTTCTATAAAAAACTCAATAATTGTTTTATATTATGTTTGGTTATTGGGTTGATTTCCAATTATTTTAGAATAATAATAGACCAATAAATTATTTATTATTATATTATGAAATTTTGATCATTTTTAATTGGCTTAGTATATATGGAAGATTCCATATTTAGCCTTATAATCTAATTTATCCTGATTCTAATAATTGATTTTAATCATAAAAAGACTTCCAAATACTCTAAAATAAATATCTAATGACTATTTTTTTATGAAATATCCTATTTGGTAATGTTTTAATTTTATTTTAGTAATCACATGCTCTAATTACGTATGATTGTTCTCAAATATTCCATCTATAATAATGTTGAACTTTTAATCTCAACTAGTATTGTTCGTCCCATTTAAAAAATTATTCTATTAATTATCTATGAAAATGAAATTTTATGAAGAGTGTAGGGGGTTATATATTGTGATTATTCTTATACTAATCAAGATGTAAATAAGAATTTTACCTTATAAATTCCTTCTCATTATCAGTCCTAAGAATCATGATGTGAATATCATGTTATCTCCCAACATATATTTTTAAATGTTTAAATATTTTAGATAGGTGTCATTTATATTTTATATTAATTAATCTATTAATCCATGTGTATTAATCAATAAATATGATTAAATATATATAAAATCTTGATTATTGTTTTCTCATTGTTCAACAAAAATATGAGTGAAGCAACTCAACTATTTTAGTTGATTGTTTTTAAACTCTTTTATGGTTTCGTTGGAAAATCGTCCCCTTATGATAATTATTAAATATATGATATCTATCTCAGTTCAATAGAAGTATATCCCTGAAAAAAATTTATTTTGAAACTTTTTTCATGTTATTTTAGTTGATATGGAAAATTATTCTATGTAAGTTATTATTCTATACTTTAACAGTTATATAACTATATTTACTAGGATATCAAATATGAAATTAATTTCCTACTGTTATTTCACCTATTGTAATAACATTAAAATATTTAATTATTTTAATGAGGTAATTACTTTTCCTAAAAAACACATCATTTTTCTCATCATAGAGTAAACTCCCACATAGAAAATATTTCTACATTCCATCAAAAAATAAAGCATCCTTTGATTTAATACACTATAGATCCATTTTTAAGGATCTAGTCCTATTGATATTCAACTTGATATCATTGCTAAAATTCACAACACCACCATCATGAACTTCAATTTGTATCATGAACTTTTTTTCTTCTATCAAGTGTGATGGTAACCCATTATCAGGTGAAATTATGGTTGTTCCTAAGTAGCTCTATTATAAAATGGTATCAATGGATGGTTTTCACAAAATCCAATACTCATATACATGTATCATCCTCAAGTGTTAGAGGGTTATATGTATACTCGATATAGGACTATAGAAACTCAATATGTAGTGTGGGAATGTGCCTGGAAACATAATTTCACAATTAACCTTGAGTTACATTATATAGTCAAGGGGATTCTATTACCCTTTTTTTAGTTTTGTCCCATTTATGATTCATTTCTAAATAATAATTTTGTGATAAAAGAATTTAATTTTGTTCTAAATGGTTTTAATAAATTTATTTATTTATTTTGGAGCATCCCTAAAGAACACTCTTCAATACTAAAGTGGATGTGATAGGTCCACTAGGTCAAATACCCTGAGGGGGGTGAATTAGGGTATGATAGATTAAAACTATTACTCCATTGGATCTTATTTCATTAAAAAATGAATTTATCTTTTCACCCATTGTAATATATGAATAGAAATGAGATCAAGCATAGGAAACAACGATTTGTTTGGGTTCACCCTCACTGGGAGATGTCCAAGTAGCATACAACGACGATGTGCCGATGTAACAAATCCAATAAAGCTCAATGATAATAAAAATGTTTTGGGTATATCTTCTATGCCTAGGCTCACTACCTTTACCAGATTTAGGGTCTAATTAATGAATTCCCATGGGTCACTCCCTACATCTCTTCCTCTGGCAAACTGTAGGTGGGAAGGATCACCATTTTCCTTCTTCCTTCACTCACTAATCTTGGAAGGGATCCAATCACTATATATAGACCTATATGTCTATTCATTTTCATGAAATAATGAATCATCAACTCTATATAGATGAACCTTTGATGTTCATTTCTCACACATAGATGAATTAATCTTTTTTTACATATTGTTCGGTTAGTAGAAATTTCATTCATGAACTATTTTTGAGCTTTTCTGGCTTTATTGAGTCTTCTGTGAACCACCAACGTTCCTTCACATACCACCTTTCTTCCTCCACATAATGTCTACCAATTTATCTATGTGGATTGCCTCTTCTGCATACAGCCTCTGCTCCCACAAACCGACCTCCTTCACAGACTACTTCTGCACTACTTCTACGTACCATCTTTTCTTCATAAACCATCTCCACTACCATGAAACATCTATCATTTGTGTTCTACATTGTTTTATACAGATCAATTATTCTCCGCATAATAGGTTTTCCTCCTTATTGTAATGTGTCTTCCTCTACCACATACCTCGTTCTTTACGAGATAATATTTCCCAAAATTTTTTTTATAGAATTGATTCAGTTTGAACCACATCTCATAATTCCCCTTTTGGATCACCTTCGGAATTTTTTAAATTCTAGGAGAAAATATGTTTTAATATGAAAATATACCTACCTAATGATGGGATTATCTCTACTTATATAGGAAAATCTATCCATGAATTCATCTAATCCAATATTTACCAAATCTTCAATGTGGTACCATTTTCACTACAGATTTCCTCCCACACATACCATTCTACCCAATGTTGTCAATGTACTATCATTCCTCTTTCGAAGATTCCTAAATAACAGTCATGTTTTTTCGAATGAATCTGATCATGATATGTCAAATCACCACCTCATTTGCACGATTGAAAATCCATCCAATGTACCGCAAGCCCTCTTCTTACCACATGCCTTCAGTGAACCTCTTATGTGACCTCTTGTCCTTCAGTGGACCATTCCATGTACATCATTTTCAATCCAAAAATTGGAATTCATGGTCCTTGTACCATTCCTAGAACATGGTATTCAGTTCACGTCCCTTTATACAAGGTTACCTTCATTTTCTGATTTCCTTCACCATTCTTCATCACATTCACTCCTATATAGATATCCTTCCTTTGGAAATAAACAAAATTATAATTTTGAGTCCCAAATATTTGGAAAACATTGGCACACTACACCACCATAAAAAATTTCTTTCAGAAAATACAAACCATACATATTTGTGGTGTTATATCCTTTTCTACAAACACCATAATTCCAAAAACATACCATGGGGGTACCTTGAGATAATGTTCCCAACAATCATCCCCTTTGGGTTTTTGAAAAAACATTCATAATTTTATATCTTAGTAAAGCTTATTCCGATATCTACCAGCAACAACTTCTTGCGATCATGATAGGGATCAGGGATTTACTCAACACATATTCTAATCCTAGACGATTCATGCTCGTTGTGAGAAAAAATATTATAAAAAGATTATGAATGACTAACTACATTCCATTCCAGTATGGCTCATCATCTTTCATCAAAAACATCTACTTTCGTGATATGAATCCTTTGATTGATCACATATAGAATCATCTAATTTGAAACTCCGCTACATTAATGCTCCTCCAAATAGCTTTAGCTCAGCTCAACTTCAACTCCCCCTATCTAACTATCCCACATAAAATATTCTCCCCAAGTCTTGAACATGACATTTTATCCCTTTAAATAGACATAATTTATCCCCCTTTATAAATGAACCTAAATGTCACTTAATGGTTTTTTTCAATTGGGTAAAGAACATATATTAGTACACTATCAAAAAACATACTATACCTCAAGGAGAGGGGGTTCCCACATCCAAACATTTTCAAGTACATGGAGTCGACTGAACTCCCAGAACTATTAGATGTATTTAAAATGCTTCGTTGGGTATGGCCTTTATTAGAATATATGTATATTATTGTTCTATAGGCACATACTCCAACTTCACAAGATCATTCTCAAGATTCTCCATGATATAATGTTATTTTATTTTAGTGTGATTTTTCCTTGATTAATGGAATGAATTTTTTATATGATTTATAGCTCTTAAATTATTATACTAAATTTTCAAAAGAAACGTCACTTAATTTCCCATATCGTCATGCTTCTTCTTCATCAACAATAATTGTTTCCATGTTTGAGTAGGTGAAGTATATTCAGTTTATACAGTTTAAATGAAATGAATTCTTGTTTCTTTATTATCTATGAAATACACAATCATCCAAGATATAATGAACCTCCTGATGTTGATTTCCTATCATCTACTAAACCATCCCAAAATGTATCTTTATATCCTAATAATTATGGATGAGATTTGTCATTTTATATCAAACTAAAATACAAAAATCACTTGATATGCCGATTTTTTTGACATGCATGTGGCATTATATGGGATTAAATTGATATTGGGTTTCTTGACATGCTGAAAAAATAATATCTGGTCATGTCACTATTATGTACAATAGACATCCAATGATCTTCCTATAATCTGTGAAATTGACCACCTTTCGTTTATCATCCTATTATTGTTTCATCTTAGTAGCCACCAGATTCTTCATCTCCATTGAATTATCCATTCCAAACCCTCCCAAAGCTTCCTTGGATTATTTATATTGATAAATGAATGTATATTCTATCCTTGTGTTACCTTCAAACAAAGGAAAATACATCAGTTCAACAATCATTGAAATTTCAAACTAATTTTTCATGAATTCAGAAAACTATCTACAATGCACATTATAAAATCCTCTAAATATTATTCAATCAACATATGATTTCACCATAATCCTTTGATTACTATCATGGTTGAAATATATATTGTAACAAACTACACTATGCAAAAAAGATCATTTTTAGAAACTGGTCTAGCCTTGAATACAATGCTCTTGGTGCTTTTGTAAAACCGTATAATTCACTCTTCAACCGAAAATCATTTTTCACATATTCATGAATGAAAAATCATATATATTCTAAAAATAAACTTCTTCTTCTGGAGGACCATTTATAAATGATGACTTGACATCCATCCAGAATACTAAAATATTTCATTGCACTATTATGGACATGATTAATCTGATAACCCCCTTCCTTGCAACAGGTGAAAACATTTCATCAACATAGATTTATTCTATCTTTGAGCACCCTTTCACACTAGTCATTATTTATTTAGAATCACCATTCCATATTAATTCTTCTTTTTATGAAAGACGCATTTCATCCCGATGAAATACTTTTCTATTGGTCTCGAAAAAATTTCTCATGTCTGATTTTTATCTACTTGTTCAAGCTCTTCATTCATAGACAGAATCGAATTCTCATAACCAATGGCTTCAAAAAAAATTTAGGTTCTGCATGTAATAGGTTTGATGCTTTATATTGTGTCTTTATCCTCTTTGTATGCACCAGAGTCGTCTGACCACAAATTATGTTCTTTCTGTTAATTATAGCTCTTATCTTCTATCGTTTTGTAGATGTTGAATTTTTTTCATCCTTTAAATCATCTAAATCATCTTCAGAATGAACCTCTAGAACTTTATCATCACATGATGTTGTTATTTTTTAATTACTAACCTCCTATGATTGATCATTTTTTTCTGAATATTCTCATCATTCCTCGTTATGGTTACAACATGGATTTTAATAATCATTCCAAGACTCCTTTTGAAGAATTTATAAGTTATTTTCCTTAGAGATAGCCAAGAAATATTCCATAATCTCAATGACCAAAAAACATTTTATGTTTCTCCTTTTTGAGAATGAAACACCAACTTCAAAATATTCAAAAGTACATCAATGATGGATTTTTTCCATAACATAGCACATATAGAGTCTTCTATTCTTTCATACATATTAATTCCCTATTTGATGTATAGACTTCTGTCATCACACCTTCATTCCCAGATTTCTCTAGAAGGTCTTTCTCAGTGATCATTGTTTTGAACATGTTATTGAAAATTCAATTTCTTCTCACATCTACTTTATTCTATTATGGAGTACTCACCACTGAAACTTGATTCCTTATCCCGTGTTTCTCGAGATAATCCTCCGCATGGAAATTTGTGAACTCTATTCCGTTATATGTTCAGATCATCTAGATTTTCGGATCTAGCATCTTTTCAACATCTTGTCGATATCTTGCAATGAAACTAAACACCTTATACTTGTCGTTAGTGATTGATACCCATTTCATTCTGCTATAATAATCAATTTTGAGAACAAAATATATCCTCCCATGAAGATCTATGGGAGAAATTGGTATGCACACATCAATTTTAATCATCTAAATAAATCATTCTGACATTGGATATTTTTCCTTATATGTATACCAAATGATCTTCCCTTATTGGAATGAATTACATGTATGTGTATGATCATTTGATTATCTAGGGAGATCTTGAGCACCGTCATATTTTATCAGATCTTATAAGGACATTTGGCTTAAATGGATAAGACATTTATAACACAACATATTTTCTTCCTCCTTGGATAGAAAGAACTAATCTTAATCTCCACTCACAAGGTAGACATTCCTATTTCTATACAGTCCATCCAATAACTCTTTCCTTGATGAATCATAATTTCTTAGAAAATCATATTGAATGACCTGAGTCACACAATTGAATTACTCGTAATATTTTTTTAATAATAACTTTTGACAACCAAGACATCTACATATCTCATGGATTTAGCGCCAAATTTTTCTTTTCTAGAGATTAAATTTTTAAACCCTTCATCATTGACAAATCTCATGATACCTTATTTATCGCAGTTGATTCCCATCACCAATTCCTTATGTCCAATCATATGGGAGGTTCATCAACTATCAAATATCATTATCCCTGTGTGATCGGATACCTGGAATACAATTTCTGCAACCACTCCCTACTATGATATTTTCTTTTAGATCCATATTTCTAACTTCATAAATGGTATGGATTGATACACTTGAATTTCCACAAAATATGATGGACCAACTTCATATTGCTGATCTTAAAATTGATTTTTCATATTTATATCATTTTATGATACATTTTTCTTCATCATATAACAAACCTCATTCTGGTTCTACATATTTCTATTTATTATTGGTGAGAAAAATCTTTCCATGTGTCTGAATCCTCCACACATGAAATAAATAACCTAAAATATGACCTAGAAAATTGAGTTCTGCATGACTTCCTATGTTGATCCTGATCCATTTAGTATTTACTTGATATGGAACAAAAATATTGTGTGTGTACCATCTTGCTGCAATAATAACATATTATTTAGGTTACATTCTTCTATCTAAATAATGCACCACATGTTATCCATTGGGTTCTCTTAAACATCTAATTCTTCTTCGTACCGAAATAAATATTCAATAATGTAGTGGGTTCTTATAGTGTTACTTCAATGTTCTAGAGCTTTCCCCCACAATGTATGTGATGTTTTACATATCATCAACATGGAATATATTTCATTGGATAGAGATCCCCCTAAATAATTTATCCATTTATCATCAGCATCCAATTATCATCACCCAGCTTCTAATTAATAAGAACTATCAATATTGGTTGAAATACCATGCATGGATTCTATAAAAAAAATATATTCCCATATATTGGAAGTAGTGTTTCATCTAATTATTCAATAGTTGAAAATTATTTCCATCAAATATTAGAACACCATTGCGATTGAACACCTCAATTCCTTCTACTGTGAGAGACTCAATTAATTTTATCTTTTCCCTCTATTACCAATTGTGAGGTCTACTAGGTAAAATACCCTGAGGGGGGGGGGGGGTGAATCACGGTATGAATGATTAAAACTCATACACCTTCATATCTTGTTTTATCATTAAAAATCACTATTCAATAATTATCCATATCAATATATGACCATAATTGAGATCATTTAAAGGGAACGATTATTTTTCGTAGGACACCCTTACTGGGCTACGTCTAATGAGCATATAATGGAGATGAGATGATGTGCCAAATTTACTAAATATCACCACCAATTACAAATTTTTTGAATTATCTTCTATGATCGTGCTCACTACCATTAAAATATTTTGTTTTTTTCTCACTACATTGACAAATTTTACCCCTATGTCTCTTCCTCTAGATAACTACCAGTGGGAATGATCATCATCTTTCTTCTTCCATCAAACACTGCTCTTAGAAGGGATCCACTCATAGTTTATGGACTTCTAGGTACATTAATTTTCATGAAATAATGCATCCTAAAACTATTAGTTATATTTTCCATTGAAGTTCCCATTTCACCCATAGACGAATACCACTTTTTCACATATGGTTAAGTTAACGAAAATTTCTTTTCTGAACTAGTTTTGAGTTCTGCATGCTTCCTTGAGTTTTCCTCAAACCACATAGCATCCTCTATGAACATACTCGCTTACTCTATGTAATGTATAGTTGGTATTATATACAGATTACCACTTTCAGATACTGTCTCTTCCCCCGTGATGCGTCCTCCTTCAAAGACTACTTCTCCTTTGCTTCCTTGTACTGCCTTTGCTTCGCGGATTGTCTCCGCTTCCACGAACCATGTTTCATCCATGGATTACCTCTATTTATATGGATCAAATATTTTCTAAATATTAGTATTTTTTCCTCTATGTACCTCATCTTCTTTCTCTACATACCGTGTCTATTGTGGTCTACCATTTCCCAAAAAAACCTTCAGTAGAATTGTTTCTGTGTAAACCAATATGTACAGTTCTCCCTTGCAGATCACCTTAGAACATAGCTGAATTACCAGAGCAAAGATGTTTTTTGACGAAAATTTCTCTACATAATAATGGGATTACCAATAGTTATATAAGAAAATATAACTAAAAAATCCATTAATATATGATTTACTAAATATTCAATGTGGTACCTCCTTCACTGCATACTACTTCTCCTATAAACCATTCTACCCTAAACTATCTACGTACTGTCGTTCATCCTTATAAGTGGCCCAAATCACCATGATGTTTCTCAAATGATTCCCTTTTAGGTATATCATATCACATCCTTGTTCTATGAATGAAAAATATATCATGTACCTCATGAATTTCGTGTACCACATCACTTCTGTGTACCACATGCCTTTGACATGAACCACTTCTGTGAAATCATCTCCTTCTGTGAACTATTCTAGATAACTTTTTTGCAATCCATGAACCAAAAATCATGGTATGTGTACCATTCCCAGTACATGGTACACAAAACATATTCCTTTCTACATAGTTCACTTCCGTTTATGATTTCCTATAATATTCTACATCTCATTCATTCCTATGTATAAATCCTTCCTTTTTTCAAAACAAAAACTTGATTTTGAGGCCTAAAAATATGGAAATCTCTAGGAAAAAGTGTGACCTTAAAATATACATTTGGAAAACTCCAAATTTACTTATTCATGGACATATGACTTTTTTGACACACACAATCACACCCAAAACATACCAAGAAGACACCATGAGGGTTTTTTTCCCAAAGGTAAGATATGGATCAATTTATGATAGGTAATCCTTCAGTTAACATAGTATAGGTGAAGAGAATAGTCTAAATGATCCAAACCATAGATCAAGTGACATAAGTTCAACATGATGAGAAAGTGGAATATTCTTCACAATTTATTGAGAAACATCCACCAACATTATATGGTGATAGGAGACCATTGGATCTAGTGTAATGAACTTAAAATATTGAGAGTATAATACACTTTTGGAATTATTTAAAAGACTCTAGGATTTTATTCTCCACTTATATTCTTAAAATTATTTGTAGGATATAGTCAGAATATATTATGAAATCAATTTTTCATGAATATCTCAAAATGGCCACTTTCATGAAATACTTTAATTATATTTTTATCTTGAGACACATAGAGTGGTGCTGGAATAAGAGTTTATTTCATTAGAATAGGGAGATCGTCCATTAATGGAATATGAAACCAACATTATTGAGTTGGGGAACATTCCCCCATATCCTATATCCAATGGATAACTTAATTCATGGAGGTTTTAGATGTGTTTTATGGAAGATATTAAATCGATGTTGATTCTTTGGTGCATAACAAATTTTAAATAGGTTGCAGAAAATGAGTCTATGTCTATGAAAACCACATCTAGTAAAACATGGATCTTTAGAGCATTAGTGGAAGCAAGTGTTATCCATAGTTCAACTTTTGTCAATAAAAATATGCTGGGTTACTAGTGGAAAGATTGTTATATGAGTTCATTACAGTCATCATGAATGTGTTAGGTGGTCTTTTACTATTATAGAAAAATGAAAACCTTAAACATAAATATAAGGTATTACCCATAGTGTTTCACATATGTGGGAAACCTTTTCATCATCAGTGTTTCTGTGATAAATCATCCTATAGAAGTAAATATAGATCCACCCTTACCAATGGATCATGGTTAACATATAATATAGGAGAAGGTGTAGGATATCAACCATAAGATAAAGGTTATGCTTAGGTTTAAAAGTGCTGGATAAGGTTGTTTTTATCAATACAATGGAATATACAACAACAGATTCAATGGTAGGAAGGACTACTACGAGATGATTTGTGTCTATTTCATATTCTATTGTCATTTTTATTTTTTGTATGGGTTAAACTCATTACATTTTATCATCTAAAAGTATCATAGTGTTTGGTAATTACTTAAAAAATATTCAATTTAGGATGATTAATTCCACTACTTTGGGGATGAAGTACAAATAGGGTATAAATGTCATGACTATTGGTGATGAATACTAACCATGAGACCATATGGGAAATTTTAGTTCCATATCTTGACATATTTTATTTTATAATTGGAATGAATATGGAAATTAACTTTAAAGTATAGATTATTTTATATCATCATTGGGTATAATATCTTTCTTTTGATGGTGTAACACATGTATTTCATGGCTAGTGGGATACTGTATTTGGGATATATGTTCTATTAGTTCATAGTACTGAAATTATTTCATTCTAGTGGTAATAGTTGTTTCTTAATGATTGTTATCTGTGTATCAGTAGTATACTTCTAGTGGTTTTGTGTGTCATCCCACTATCTTTCTAGATTAATTTTCTAAGATACCATATAAAATGCTATTCATGTTCTTTATAGTCATTACTTTGGAAATGATACCCACTTCATTAACTGTATGATTAATGAAACCCATTGAATTGAAAGAATTAAATTTTTACCTTCAGGATCGTGATGTTAAAGGTTTTATTCATCCATGAATTTCACCATGGATATTTCCAATTATATTTCAAAGTATAACAAATCGGAGTCTCCCACATTAGGTTTATTTCCAAAAAAATAAACTTGGAGGTAGTGAAGAACAAATATCTTTTTCCTATGATTAATAAAAGTTTGGTTCTTCTTAATGGGTCATGGTGGTTTTTAATGATTGATCAATGATCTGGGTACCATAACCTAAGGGATTGAGAAGAAGATATTTCTAAAATAAAATTCAAGATTATGTAAGGGATTTATGGGTATTGGTAATGAATATTCCTTTAATAATTCTCTCATGGTGTTTTTCAAATTTTTTGTAGTGAATATTTATGAGTCATTGGATTCCAACACAGTTATTTTCATGGATGATATCATTATTTCTTAAATAACAAAACAGTATCGTGTGGATCATTTGAATAATGACTTTGGAATCTTGATAGAACACCATAATTTTGGAATTCCATCCAAATGTTAGTTATGAATTTATTAGTAAAATTTATAGGACTTGTGAAATATAATAAAGGATTAATAGTTGATGGTAAGATGAATCATGGATTGATGACTTGGGTCTATCCCATTAATGTTTCTAAAATATGTATTTTATTGGGATTTTCTAGTTGTTATAGTATTTTTGTTCTAATAATATCTATAATTTCATCCCCTATGACATATTTTACCCATAATGGTGTATTTTTTGGGAGATTTAAGTTAAATGTATATTTTTTGGAGTTTAAAGTGATATTTTTATCTACTATATCTTTGATACTTTCTAATTTAGTTGTTGGTTATGTTGTTTACTGCTACACATTAGGTATTGTCTTGGGTTCTATTCTGATATGGGTGCAAAAGGTAGTATAATATAAATCTCATAATTTAAGCCCTCTTAGGAATAACTATTAGATAAAATATCTATAATTGTTGGTAGTGATGCACATTCTTAAGACATGGTTCTAATAAAACGTCCTGTAGAGTTTTAATATGTATTCAGAGAATAAGATTCCAAAGAATATTTTCAAATAATGAAATATCAACTGGTGAAATATACATTTTATTGAGTATATTATTACATTAATTTTTTTTATTACTTATACTCCAATAAAATATAATTTTTTTCGAACATGTTGACATTGAAGATACGATCAAATGTCTTGAAGAAATCATTGTAATATTGGGGATTGATGAGATAATTTTATGAGATGTTCTTAGATTAAATGGGAGATGAAAAAAATATATTAAAAGACTATATTTGGGATGGATATTTTATAGATGATTAGATTCAACATGAATAGACTATGGTAATTGAATCTTAGAACATTATAATGAATATTTATGGAGGGGAGTCCTCAACTGAGTGGTCTCTGTATCGTGATGTGGTTTTATGTTTTTGAGGTAGGATAATTGTTCCATTATATCTGAGAAACAAATTCGTGGATGATTTACATTAATTTAGTTGGTTTTTACAAATCATAACTACCATGATATATCATGACTTTTGATGTCATACCTTGTGGTTGAGAATGAGTTGATTGATTGTGGATTTTGTATCTCGGTGTCTTCTATATTAAATAATTAAGCACAAACATCAAATATATACTGATTTTCTATAACCTTCACCCATTCCATTAAGGAAATAGGATAATATATCCATGGACTCCATGATTAGTTAACCTTAGACCCCTAGTTTAAAGGATGTGATATTATATATTTTTGATTGACACACATACTCTATGAATATCCTACCAATTAGGGAATTGAAGAAGGTAGTGGATCTTAGACAATAGTATTCTTAGGATATTTTTATACTTTATGGTTTTTCATTAGTTATAATATATGATAGTGATCACTGATTCACATCCTAATTTTGGAGTGTATTTCAGATAGTGATGGGTTCTCAGTTGAAATTTATCATGGCTCGTAATCCCTAGAAGGATGTCCTATTTGAGTAGGACTTCTAGATTCTTGAAGGGATTCTTCATGCATGTATTATTGAATTAATTGGATCATGGGATGAAAAACATTACATAGTGCAGTTTTCCTATGGAAATTTTTATTAGATCACTAATATGAAAAAGATTCATGAGCCTTTGTACGGGACAACATGTGGATAACTTTTATATTATGCAGAGGATGGAGAACAGTCCTCCATTACATCAATTATCATTTAACATATCAAATGTATTCTGAAATTGATCAAGATTTTTTTTGATATATTAGAGTATCTCGAAACATTATCATAATTATAATCATCATCATTTGGTGTTTGAGGATGGAGATTTGATTTTTCTCAATGCTTCACCTCAATTGGGAAATAGATGTTTAGGGAGATAGTTTTTTTAGCACCATTTCATGTCCACCCATTTCATATTGTGGAGTGACTCAAGAAATATACTTATTGAATACACATAACTTATGATTTTCCATATATTCATAATTTATTTAATTATTAACAATTATTTAAATATTATCTAGATCCACCCCATGTGATTGAGTGGGATCATGTTGTGTTTAAAATCGACACCTCAGCAGTTGAAAGGAAGGTATAGATAGTGGTCTGATAAGATAAGGTATTTAATGGAATGAAAATACCATTGGTTTATATGATATAGTAGTGTTGGTGGTAAAACTATCTGACATGGTGTGTGGGGCCTTGATGATGCACCAATAACCTTATCACTATTCAGGTTCATTTTATAAAGCCATTCTAGATAAAAAAAATATTCTATTGTGAGGGTAATAATGATTCCCTTCGGGTAGAATGTAGTTTAAATTTTGAGATTAGTTTATCACTTTAATGGATTGAGAGGTTTTATGGGATCCGAGGTAGAATATTTGGGATTTCATTGAAAGTAGTCCAAGTTCTTGTTTTTGGATCAGAGGTAGTAAAACGGTGCGACAACCAAATAAATTGGCAATACATGTTCCAGTGTTAATTTTCATGGGTTGTTCATGGTTTTTCAAACCACGTGGGTCTCAAAGATAATCCATGAAGCTGATTAAAATTTGTTCTGGTGGTTGTCGCATGACTTTAGCACCATTTATCAAACTATGTGACCATCTATAGGAAACTACGAATCTTAATTTTCCAACATCAGTGGCCAATTATTAGTTAGTGCACTGTTTGATTAATTTTGTATCCTAACCATGATCCCAACTTCGAGAATTTAATATATGAAAATTTCTACAAATTTATTTGTTCTATAAACCACTAATCCTATCCTAATTCCTCATTAGAATGATTCAACCCCATGAAGATTCTCTAGAAGAATATCCCCTTGATTCTTTACATGTCCATAATATTTTTGAGTGGACATTTCCAAGGTATGATTAGATATTCTCTTGGATTATCTTATTCACTCTAGATATATTCATGTTATCTAAATCCATTTTCATGATTGAAAAAATTTGGGATGTGATTCAAATATCTAGATGACTTGATTTATAATTAATGTAATTTCTCTTAGATCTAGTTTTCTAAGGATCTGATCTATTTATTTCACATAACTAGTTCTAAAGGCGATGTTATTTTCATCATTCTTGAGGTAGTGTTCTCTATCCAACAGGTCTTCCTATAGAATGATTATGTTTTTATGTTCTCCTTATGTTTTTTATATGAAATTAATAATTCTAATTCTATTTGGTGTGTAATTGACCTTTTATTTATATAGAATTGTTCTATAAAATTAGTTTTTTTATTTAACATTTTTTAATGCAAATGATGTGTTCAATGATTTCCATAAAAATATGTATTATTTAAATGGGGTTCTAATGCATTTAAATGAAAAAAAAATTCCTTATAAAATGATTCTGAAATGTTAAATTGGTTTCTTGAATGTGTTGATGATATAATATCTTGACAAGAAAACCATTATATATGTGTAAAACCTAAATGAATACTTGACCTATATGAGTTAACTATCACCAAGGGAGGTTCCCTTTATTCCATGCATTATAGGGTTAGACTTTTTAAGGAATTTATTTTCGAGGAATTTAGTTGTAACATATTACGGCTATTGTTTCAATGTAATTTTTTTCATGAATACACATGTGTTGTGACTATCTACTTAGTTCATTTTAGATACATTACATGGATATGTATGTGATATTATCTTGCCTTTTGGTTTATGGAGACGTGAATAAAAATGTTATAAAAATTAATTATATCTCAGGGTTTTCTTTTAA
The DNA here is from genome assembly GCA_963277665.1 of Viscum album. Taxonomy (NCBI): domain Eukaryota; kingdom Viridiplantae; phylum Streptophyta; class Magnoliopsida; order Santalales; family Viscaceae; genus Viscum; species Viscum album. Next base: position 1,627,510,906 of record OY728122.1, read on the forward strand.
TATTCATGTGATTTGATGAATATGGCATTATTTTGAAATGAAAACAAAAGGATAATTTGAAATTGAAATAATTTGAGAGGAAATTAATTCTTTATTAAAATTGTTATACTTTTTTTGAATAAGAACTAGTAAATTAATATAGATAGAAATTTTATATATTATTTGGTGGTATCCTACTATGATTAAGGGCTCACACCTTATTTTTTATCTTGGGTTATTTTAGCCTAGTTTTTCCCCAATACTGGTAGAAACAAGATAGTCATGTGGTGAATATATCTCATGGATCATGATTCAATTTAAATGAATTGGGATGGTGGAGACTAATGGTCATATTGAGATAGAAATACTGGATATTTCATGTTTAATTTTTGTATGGTCTTTTATTTTTTTGTCGAGACCATGTTATCCATTTATGTTCTTACCATTATATAGGGTTGTATTAAATATGAGATATTATAAATATATATAAAGACGCTCCATTTGTTTCTATTTTATCATATTTCAATGGAGGATGAAATCATTCACATGTTTCATTATATGATGCCTTGGTGGATGTCTCTAGCCCATGGTGATTGACAATGTGCATCAGTCCCTGTGCCAGGCCAATTTAGGGGACATTATGGGTTGACCTATTATGGTATTCTATATCTCTAATGTGTTTAACAACCTCATTAACCATGTATAAGTAGTCATCCATAGTCTCATTTCCATTTATTCTGATATCTTCAAAATTATCAATCTATATTATTATTTTCACCTATTTGATATTGAAATTTCATTAATAAATATATTATATATTGTCCCACATCTCATTATATACCTCCTACCCCATAACTTTGTTGTACACTTTTTCTAATAGAGATGAATGTATAAAACTTTTTGATATCCTATTGATATCATTATTTCATTTCTGAGAAATATTAATTGGTACATATCTCACAAGATGTGTAACTCCAATAGTAAGGAAATAACTAACCTAAATTCCATATGAAAGAAAATAAGGTGAAATTAAATTCATCAAAAAATGAAATATTTTCCCATTAAATAATGTAACTCTTCAACTATTCATAAAACATTATTTTTCAATGATATTTTTTAAGAAGAATAGAATATTATGGGAGCACTTATATATCTAATACCACTTATAGAGAATAGATCTATTAGGGTACCACTATAAGGGGGTGAAGTATTGGTACTATAATACTTTCTAATTGTTTTTTATTTTCAATCAAACCCATGTAAATGATTAAATTATATATTCACTCTTTAGAAGACTTTCTCTCCTTTATTCAATAATTTAAATGGTATGAATCAAATATAATTCTTTTTTATGGTTTAGCATCGATGTGAGAGTTAAATATTTGAAAAATGTATCCAATTTTTTGGGCATGAATATTATTATACAAATAATTTAAATTTATTACAACTATAATTTTAGTTGAACACAAGATTTGTGGGTATTATCCACTTCCGCAAATCGGTGGGGATCATCCACTTACAACATATGACATTATATTATTTATACTTGAATCAGTAGTTATTTTGGATATATTATTATTTCTTCTATTTGAATCATATATTAAAATCAACACTAGATAAATAATCCTAAATAATGTATATTATTTAATAATGACTTCAATGATTTGAATAATTAGGGTAGCAGTAACGTGCTAGTCTTCCTCTAATTTCTCTTCTGGATAATATAATCATCCATGGGATCATTCAAATGAAAAAATATATATTAGTTACCTTAAAAAATCTGGTTTAATTGTAATATAATATTCTTTCCTTGACCTTTTTATAATATATGAGTGGAACCATCCGGTCACCTTTCTCTCCCTAAGTTAGATATAGATGTGTATCTGGTTCTCTTTAATTATCATAAGCATGAAATATCAACTTCTTCATTTTTTTAGATTTTATATTTTTTTATATTTATTAGAGAATATTTAAATAAATTATTATTTGAATTCAATTAAAGTTAGTCATATAATATCTCCTTGAAATTTATAAGCATTTAAATGGGTAACAACATCAAATAACCAAATTGAAACCTACCATTAAAGTCACTATAAGATTGTATCATTTATTCTACATTTAAATTTAATTAAACCCTCCTTGAGTTAGGTCTTGAATCACCACTCTTAACTATTCTACAAAAATTATATAAATCCATCATAGATAATAATTTTCTTATTTATATTTTTTCTTTAGAAATTTATAATGTCACATGGTACATGATAAGTTTTATTATGTAACCTTATTAGGTAATGGTATCAGCATTATGAGTATCTTCCATTAACCATATAAATATATGAGTTAATTTTCCCATCCTTTAACTCGTGCTAGTCTTAACATTATGAAGATAATGTATCAACCATAGGAAGACCATATCCCATCCATGACTTGGAAAAACTTCTCAAATCCTCTTACACTTTTATTTAAAACATTACTTATTAATAATGACATAAAATTATATCTCAAAACCGATTATTATTCATTTCAAAATATTATTTATCGTAGATAAAAAAATAGCACCCCTAAAAAATTCCATGTTCACCTCATAATAATATCAATTGTTATTCTAGGATCAATCAATGTGAGTTAAGTGATAAAGTGGTACCAAATAAATTGGGATTCTTATTCTCTTATAATATCAATTCTCAAGTTATGGTATATGTCTTCCCAATTCAAAATATAAAACTGCTACTAGTATGTTCTTTTTTATGGACATGTCTGGGTTGTATTCTGTAGGGTATTTTAATTTAGACAACCCAAACACTCCCTTAATTTTTGTTTTCCAATTATGTCTTTAAAGATGTGATATCCACACATGTGTTGTTCTCTTAGACTGAGACAAGATATGTAGAAGACTTATATATCATATTTTTTTGGTTGTTTAAGAGGATACCCATATCTTTATTATATTCTATAGTAATTAACCTTATAGTTTTGTGATATCAAACTTGATCTCATTGATCAACGTTATAGTTTTAAGATGTGTTTTTCATGTTGATTATTTAATTGGGGAAAATTATATGGTTATCCTTCATGACAAACATGAAGAATATTATAATTTGTATTATTATCATGATCATGGTTAATGATTTATTTTATTAGGAATATTGTTAATATATTATATAATATTATCATTACTTTGGATGATAGAGTATTTTATTACCATGTTACTACAAGAAATATTTTTATTTATTTTATTAATCATGATGATAGTAATAATTTTTGGGTTATATATATGAAACTTGTATATTATGTAGGTATAGTAGGGTACCAAGATACATAACTTGTTGATAGATAGGTCGGGGGAATAATATGTGTTTTTTATGTCTAACACTATGATACAACTTTTAAATATCCTAAAATGTCCATGTTATATTTACTAGACCAAATCTATTATACATGATTACCTTTTCCCCTATATGGGACATGTCTTTTCCTTGATTTCAATTTTATTGGATGGGTGTTTACCTTGAATTTGTTCTTCGAATCATCTTAGGTTCTTATCCATGCATCAAAGAATGAATATTAGATATGGATCCTCCCTGTATAGGTAGTTACCAGTTGTGGAATATTTATATTCTTAGTTAGAAACACTACTAGATTGAATCTATTCTATGTTTTGATTGCAAAAACTATTTCTGATAATATTTATCTAAATTATTTCACATTATAAATAATTCACCAATTATATCACTATTTCCCTGATACATCATTAGTAGATCCCAATTATATAATTTATAATCAAACCCTGTATGGACACCTAGCTAGATATATAGCCTTCTTTTTGGTGATTTAGGTACTCATAAGTATTTTAGTAACTACTAGATTGTTTTGGTGAGTTTCATATATTTCCATAGGTTTGAGGTCAATTTCCACATTAGGGATCACACTATTATAGATCGATAGAGGTTTGTATAGTAACATCTAATTTCCCCATTCCGTGGTTGTAAATACCCAAGCATAACGTGCATGGACATTACATAAATTTTTAGAATACTTAATCTATATTCAAAAATTCCCCCAAAGAGTGTATTAGTTTAGTACATTTGGAAAATCTGAAATAGAAAAAACTGGTTCAAAAAACATCTATATCATCTCCTTCATTATCCTTTATAACTCGATCCTCATTTTGACACATCATACTTCATATAATTCTTCAATTCTTGGTTAAAATAAAGATTAAAAGGGGTGAGCTCATATAATCATTAAGGGTAAACAAGGGTGTTATGTAAATATGAACTTAAGAATAATGGTTATGAGAATTTTCTAATAAAATTAGATAAACAATCCCAACATATCAATGGAAAACTTCAATCATAAAAAATATCAGTGATCAAAATACATGAGATCATAACTGTAACATAAGACACGAAATTATGGCATGCACATATACTTTTAACATTGAGAACATGTATAAATAGTAACTTGTTCAGTCATTAAATTAAGTACAAGAAATCAAGAACCTAAACATATGGACATGGAAACTAGGTCCACTCATAAAATTATAGACCAGAAAACCAGGTCCACACTTAGAACATTGATCATGAAATCAGGTTCACGCATAACATGAATACCTCATGCATTATCTATATTTACCCAATGCACTAGAGGGAGAAAAAGGTCCTACCCAACTCCTAAGTAAATCATTCTTATTTGTTTCAAAAAAAACATAAATTACATAAAATAGTAAAACCAATGGGATAAAATTGTTTTCTTAAACATCATTCAATAAAAAAATAATCCAGAAAAAATAATGGATGTAATAAATAGAATAAACTTAAAAATACCATATAATTAATAGGGATAGTATACTTAAAATATAACCATATTAAATAATTTCATCTAATATGGAAAATAATTTTTATAAAACACTTGAAAATGATTCATAAGGAAAATGTCCTTTCTTTTTCAAAAAAAATTATTTTCTCAAAATGCCACGAAATATTAAAAGAAAAGAATTTAATTTAAAATAAACTTGAAATCATGTAGAGTAATTTTCATTGAAATAATGAAATATAAAATACAAAAAATCTGTTTATATCTTAGAATTTATAATAATATTTTCTTCGTACATTTGTCAGAAAAGTAAAAAAAGTACCTCGTATCAAAAATGAAAAAAATATTCCCTTCATACTATTAGTAAAAATTCCCAAATGGGTAAAATAAACATTAAAAATTTGAAAAAATTGAGAAATAATATTTTGGAATACATATTTATGAAGCATGGATGTGGATGGTAAATATACCCCAGAAAATACTTATGAATAAAAAATCTCAGATTAAAACGAGATTTAAAAATTATTCCCTACCACAGGTCCAATATTATTTGTATATATAAAAAATACTATATAATGATTTATGTAATGTTATTGACTTATTCTAGAATCACAGTAATTTTTATGATATCATATATAATAACATTCTCATCTATTGTTTTGTAATATTTCATTGTTACTCATTATTCGGGTATTAACTGGTTTATGTTCTTATGAATGTTTTATTAAATAATTTCCATATCAACTTCTTGGGTTATAATTAAATCATTTATATATTGATATTTATAATATATATCCTATTTATTCTTCCAATTAATTTATATAATTATTATTTAATGAAGATCATTTATAACTAATCACATTGCATCGTAGAGACGGTAAGCTGTATGTACGCATGAGCGATGAAATCATTTCCATAATTGTTGAATGATATTTAATTTCATGGTTTATTATATTTTATAATGAATATCATATTATTATAATAATATTTAGTTATTACTTCCATCATTATTCCCATCCATGTATTTTGGTTGTGAAAAACAGATTACAGTATAGCGTGGAGACGGTAAGCCATTTGTATGCTTAAGTGGTGATTTCATTTTACATAGGATCGACAGAAAATCTAATATGGTTGTTTCATAATTATAATAACATCAATGTGTATACGTACTATTTTAGATATTAATTTATAATTAAAGAACTCATGATTTGGACGTAGAAGAAGACATAATTATGAAAGAATTGGTAGGGGAGATTACAATTTCTTTGACGTGATTCCTCTAAATCTCCTCTTATTGCAGTATATTTAGTCATTAAAGAAGTCCAAAACCACTAAAATGTTACAATAAATGTTGATAAGGGAAATGGGGAATGGATTTCTGATCTTGAAGACTCAATGTGAAGTGAGGAGGTGAGGTAGGATGTTCCCTTTTATAATTGACATGAGGGGCCCTTTAGGAATGTCTTGAATTATTAATTTATTATGAATTTATTTTTGGATTATAATGGACCCTAATTTATTTATTTCAAGTATAAGATGATTTAGGGTCATGTTAACATTTTCCAATTAAAATTAGATTGGTCTTTAATTTTTTTAAGCATTATTTTTTTGTTTTTACCCTTATTTTACCATCTTTAATCATATCATGATATTTTATTATTTACACTTTATGGGTTAATTTAACGACCATAACATGTCAATAGAAAAAAATAATTGGAATTTATGACATATTAGGACGTATCTAAAAAAATTGGGCACCTGTTCAATTTTTAGTAATTTTATAACATTTTTTAATATATTTTATATTTAAAAATACCAATAGTGTCAACTTTGAATATATATATATATATATATATATATATATTGACATTGTAAAAATATCATAATAGAAGATACGTTTGTAAAAAATTCACTAAATAATAACCAATATGTCATCTTAATCCATGAAATTTGTGGATCTCATCAATTCTCTCAAATTATATTTATTTTAGTATTTATAGTTTCATTTATTTGAAATTTCTATTTTTAATATAATTACATTATCACTATTGTGTCAATATTTAGGGTAATAATTTAACCTCAAAAAATTATAAATAAATTCAGATGTTGTAGATAGCTTCATTTGATTTACTGAGACTATTTATTTTCATATTCTCATTTATTTTATCACTGTATTAAAAGTATTATACTTATAAGAGATTAGTGGGTGACATGATGTCACTTTATTTTGTTTTAATAATATTTATATCACATTAATGGAAAAAAGTACCTTAAAAGATTCAATTACAATCCTTAGATTATATGGTTCTAATTTTATTCATCCAATAGGATTTTGGTAGGTGAAAGGGTAATTTTTTGTCTATATCATATTGTTTTTTACCATAATTACAAGATTTTCCTTTAACTGTGTAATTTGTTTTCCATAGTTACAATTCATAAAAAATATTATTAACATATTAACATAATTTGGACACACTGATTAAAAATATGGAATCCATTTTTCAAAATTCCAAACAAATAATCAAGAGAAATTAATTTGACATTTATTCCTATTGTCAAAAGGATAAAGAAGATTTTTTAAAAAAATTTAAAGACCATCAAAATGTTATTATTTTATCATATCAAATTTCAATGTTAAACTACATCCAATGACAAGAATTTTAATAAATTATATAATAGTAACCCAATTATAACTTAAAAAAATTAAAATTATAATATTACTATATAAATAAATCATACAAAAGAATAGTTTATATTTAAAATACAGTATTTTTACTATTCATGAAATAATGAATTTTATCAGAAAAATAACAATATTTCAACCAAAGTAAATTTTAATGTCCCAATTCCACAGAAAAAGGTTTATTTTTATAAATGTACATTATAAAAGTTTCAAAAAATATATTTTACATAGGCAATCCATCAAAATGCGACAAAACTGTATTTTTTTAAAAATACTTCTTTTATCTGAAAATTTCAATTTGTTCTTATATCCTATTTAGAAAATATAGCATGAATGTTATACCTCATATTAAAAATATTATATATATATATATATTACATTAAAAAAACTCATCAAGCCTGATCATGTTATTTTATAAACTTGCATAAACATAGACATATGTGAAATGGATTATATCAAAAGATGATGAATTATGTGCAACACAAGCCAAGAATAGGGTTGCGTATAATTCAAGTTATGGTGATGTTTCATATTGAAAAATAATATTTTGGTTTAATATACAACACAAGGAATCAAATAAATTGAAAAAAAAACATTTTTTTTATAAAAATATTGGGGTGTTATAGTGGTGATATATTATACCATGTGTAGATCATATTTTTAACTTTAGTTGGATTATTTAAGATGTATTTCATGGTATTGGGATTTTAAACATCCATATACTGTGTTATATCCTATTTTCATCTATGGGTTTTTTATTATTACTTTTTGTAGTTATTTTTTGTTCTTGGTTTATTTTGGAATGTCAAAAATATATGAATAGTTTTTTATTGGACATGAATATGAATTAGTTCTCTAGCATAAGTAAATATTTCCCTAAATTCTATCATTTAACTCATGGTGCTAGTTTATATCCCAATGGGAATTGGGATCACACCCATGGTTTAAACACAAATAATTTAGGTTCCATATGGGTTAATTAGTTCATATACATTGCAAAGTGGTATTAGAGATTTATTTTAAGGTTATATAAGATCGAGAATTTTTAGGTTTCGATACAAGTTAATACTATCGGGACCTAGTAATCAACCCATAAAAGGTGTCATGAACCTATTTAATGTAAAAGAAATTATTATTAGGGGATGTTAAAGTACATAATATTAAATATATATTGGGTGAGTCTTTTTATTTTCTACCTCATGTATGATGGAATATAACATATCAACTAAAATTAGGATTCAACTAGTAGTCAATATCTTTGTTGGACTGATACATCATGATATGCATCGATATTTAATCACATATATGATTTCATTTCCTACATTATTCTTCTATATGCTTGTTATTATTATTGGAACCAAATGTGGTTTGTATTAATTGAAGGATCACTGATATATATATTGTTTTAATATATTTAAATACTATTGATGGGTATGTTAATATGAATAAATGTTTTTTCCATTGATTTAAAAATACACTTTTATTTTTGAATTACCCAATCAACCATTTTTAATACTATATTTATTGAAGAAATAAAATATATTATTCTTAAATTTTGACAATTTATAATGCTTATTATAATATAATTATAAATCCTTTTCAAGCATGAAAATATTTTATTTTTTATAGATTTCTACTTAATGAGTATTTTATTTTTTATATTTTGTTATATTTTCATGAAATTTTTATCCTATTACTAAATATGTTACTTGTTTATAGTGTATTTATGTTATTATACAGGTTCTCCATGCTATTGTTTTTAAAATAAAGATGTCAAACTTGTTAGTCAGTGATTTTGGTTATGTCTAAGTGTCATTTTGTATGGGTAGTTGTGAGGAGTCAATAGTGCTATATCAAAATGGAAAATATTACATAATATATTTTCAAAAAGATGAGAATATTATTTAATGAAAATAAAATAAATTGAAAAACTAATTTAAAATAATTATGTATTAAATATAAGTATTTTTGAAAAGGTAATTTTTTTCCATCAGAAGTCGTCTTCCATGTCATTTAGTATTAGAAAAAATTTGTGAGTCTAAACTATAAATTGTATTTATATAGTGAACCCAAACTTTTACAGATATTGATACATAATTTTAAGCATAATTAACCATAAAATTACAATACAATGATCATACAGTTGAGGGTAATTGGATGGTTAAATAGAAAAATAAAAAACAGGGAAATAGAATAAAACAACTTTTTTGATCATCTCAAATGAGCTCTTATCTTCCATTGGTAACCCACAAGTCCATGGGATAACCTAGGGAATACCTGAAAGTAAGGGATGTGCTAAAAATACCATTATGGGTATAAACATAAAAATAATTTAGAAAACATTTATTAGACGTAATAAAATGATGACATTAAAAGTCATAGAAGATTATTAAACATAAGGAAGCATAACAAGTAGACCATGGGGGCATATAATCATGGAATCATTGGAATGTGGAAATAACACACAACACAACATAAGAATAATTCATTTATAACATCCAATACCATTTATAATGGGGGCAAATTTAATATTAAGTAATTCAGTTCACAATAGAATCCCACTTTTTTATTAGATAACATTTCATTTACATAGTACAATCAAAGGATCTATTAAAATTTAGTTTCATGGAAATAAGTTACATAGTACAAGAAAAATGAAAAAATTATTCTAATAAACTTGGAAGGACTCCTCATATTTTCATCCTATGTACATTTACTTCATCTCATAGTTATGAGCCATACATCAATGGAAACGGTGGGCTTAAGTCCTATTAAGGGAAATCATGGAAGAAAATACATATGATCAAGAGAAATATAGATATGAAATCAATGTGTGTCATTAAGGAATCATAAATGGAAAAATAGGCTTCTAATAAATAAAATATAATAAATCATAACTATTATATGTGGGAAAAATTATTATTTAATTCATTCGAAAGAATATCACCAATGTTTTTCCCTGAGGTGTTATAAAAATTACCAAGGTTATTCAGTTAAGAATCATAAAACATGTCATCTCTAGAGGAAAAATTCTTCTCCCACTACATCAGAGTGATACAATGTAAAAACATTAATATGTCATAAATTTCATGTGATTCACATTGATCATAATAAATCATTTCCTAAATTACTCATGGAGAATAAAATATATGAGTTTCTTATTAAAATCGCCGCATTTTAAAAAGTGATAAAAAAAACAAGATCATTACATCATTTTAAACCATAGAAATGGTATGTTATTTTTATGTATGTAAATTAAATAATAAAATAATTTTTTTTATAAATTGGTGAATACCCCATGAAAATAAATAGGATTTTTTATTCACATAACAAAAATAAAATAAATCCTCAAGAAAAAGATAAAAAATTTGAGAAGAAAATTCAGAAATATAACAGGTATTAAACATGGTTTTAGAAAAAATTAATAAGATAGGGGAAATGGGTATAAAATTAATAATATAATATAAATATATTAAATGGGTCGAATTAAATTGGCATAATAACATGGTATGGAAATTTTAAAAGTCATACCACATAAAAAAGAGAACTTGAATTGAATGGAGAAGTTGAGATTTCCCTTACCTTGATGAGTAACTCTATAAACATAATGATTAAGACCTTTGGGGATTGAGGAAACCTTTTGGAACTCCTTGGGAGGTAAAACACAATATATTAATGGATTATTTATTCGTAATGAAATATAATAGATAAAAGGGTGGGTATTTGTAGAGAAAGTTATGTAGTTGTTTATTGATTTCTGTGGAATCCTCGGTAGTGGTATTTGAAATACCTTGGGCTTGGAAATGGTATTTTCTCATGGTATAGTCTAATTGGGACACCATATAGGTTATTTTATTCCCATTATTGTAAAAATATTTTATATTACTTATTAAATCTTTATTAATTCATTAAACATACAGAAATCTCAAAACTGTATTTTAATTACACACTGAAAACAAAATATTTTAGAAAGTTCTCACAAATTCAACCTATACTAAATCAAATGATTTGATTAAAAAAATTATGTTTTTTATCATATTTATTCTCTAATTATTATAAATTTAACTTTTAAATAAAAAAGTATATATTTATAAAAAATAAAAATATATAGAAAATGGATAGTAAAATGAAAAGTTAAATTTATAACATTTGAAAAACAAATTCTTTGAATTTTTATTTAAATAAGAGTGTTTAAATCATAATATTTATTTAAAATAATAATTACTTGTAATAAATAAATTTAATATAATAATTATATCATTTCTTAAAAGTGAACTTTCGATCTGAATAATCAATTTATCAAATTCAGCAATCTGTTAAGAAAAACAGTTCTCAAAATAGAAATGATGGAAAATAATTATTTATAATAAGGTATTATATAAAAGTAACTAATGATATGAAAAATAACCCCTTATAACAATCGTATATGACCAATGGGTGAGGTTTTTGATGGGGATAGACTCATAGGGTGGCTTTGCTAACATCGCCCTAGTGGAAATTTATAATAACTTGATATTTTCCCTTATGAGGTTTAGTTCAAGCATAAAATGATAAATCTCATCTTGGAAATGGTCATGAGTGAAGCCTAGTGATGATAACTCCTTATCATTCTTAGTCAAATGGGATTCATATGAAATGACCCTACTATATAAGACCATCAACGCTTCCTTCTAATTTACTTATTCTTTTTTTCATTTTTACTTATAAATGGTAGTTATGAGGATAAGATAAATATTAAAAGTATAGTTTTAAATAGTCATACTGACCTATGGTTATATAAAGGTCACAACTCAAATGTAACATTTCAAATTATACTCACTTCATAGCCAAATAGGTATATTTTTATGAGAACAAAATAATATAACACAAAATTTAGGAAAATAATATTATTCAAAAAATTTGGGTGTTTACATTCTTACCCCCTTAATAAATTTCATCCCCAAAATTTCAATGTGTTCCCTCATTTGAGAAAATGTGTGGGTACTTTTTCCTCATTTCCTCCTCTGGTTACCACATCTCTTCTACATATTTGGGGTTCATCCCCAACACTTTAACAAGATGCATAGTCTTGTTGTGCATAACCTTGTCCATACGGTCTATGATCTCAACCAGCTACTCCCCATAAGGGAAGAAAATTTCGTCCAGAACCACTTCTGGATTCAGTACATGAGATGGGTCAAGTATGTACTTCTTCAAGAGAGATACATGGAATACATCATGAACATGAGCTAGATTTTTTCGATTTTCTAGCTGATAGGCCACTGCTACTATGAGACCAAGGATTTCATAGGAGAAAATATACCTGGGGTTAAGCTTCCATTTTTTCCAAAACCACATGAATCACTTCATTGGTGAAATTAGAAGGGAGACCAGGTCACCAACATCAAACCCTTAGTCCCTTCATCAGTTTTTAGGACAACTCTTCTACTGAATATGTGTAGAATTAATGTGTTTTTGGATATAATCATCATTTTCTGTCATCTATTTCCAAATATTAGTCCCAATAACCCTTCTCTCAGCACCTTCATCACAAAAAATGTAGGTTTTCTACATCGCTTTCACTATAGATAATTATAGGTTTTCACTAGAATTCTATAGTAAAATTTATAATTATATAAGAAATGAACTAATGACATATATTTATCCCACCAACATTTAAATTCCATTGAGGATGTTCTCATCATCTCCAAAAGTGTATGAACATTCCTTTCATAATAAGTATTAGTTTGGCGTTCACAGGTCATACTAAAATTAAATTCTGTACTAAGATAATATTGAATTATTCTCCCAAATTTTGATGTAAACCTTAGATCATGATTCCAAAAAATAGAATGTGTATCTCTGTGTAGCCACAAAACTTAAATAACATAAATGTTGGCTTGTTTTTCCGGAGATAAATCTTCTCGATTAGAGTTAAAATGGGAAGTCATGGTGAGATGGTCCACTATAACCCATATTACATTATTTCCTCTAGCTATTTTTGGGATACTAGTTACAAATTACATAGTGATACTATCCCACTTCCATACTAGTGTGGGTATTAGTTGTAATACCCCTTTATTCAATTTTTCACTCTTCCATTACATGTTGACACACCCAGTACCTTGTAGTGTAGCCATAAATCTCCCTTTTCAAGTCATACTGCCAATAATGACCATGAAGGTCCCTATACATTTTTTTGCTTCTACGATTTATAGATAATGTAGATCATTGAGATTTATACATCAACTAATTTATTTCAATGATAGATTGAACACATTGTCCTGTATAAAATTTCAATACAGCTTCTCGATCAATATTGTACTCAAGAAACCTTCGATTCTTTACAGCCTATATCCTCCTATATAAAAAAGGATCTTCACTTTGATATTTCATAATAACATCTAGTAATGGAATTTGATAAATCATTTCTAATAGGGTTGATCATAATCCTTCCCTTAAGATTCTCGTGTCCAGTTTGACAAGGTCTTCAATCAAAGGATCTCCTTGAATCCTCATCATTAACTACACAATACAGTGTTTCTTACATAAAGCATCAACAAATTTGTTTTCTCTTTTGGGATGATAAAGAATTGAAAAATAATGGTCATTAAGATGTTCCAACCATATCAATTTTCTCATATTCAATTCATATTATGTGAAAATATACTTTAGACATTTACGGTATGTGTAATTTGTAAATTTCTCCCCATTAAGATAGTTCCTCCATATCTTCAGAGAAAAAAAACTAAATCCCTCTCCAATTAATGCGTAGGATAGTTCTTCTCATGGGGCTTCAAATATCTAGATACATAAGAAATCACCATATCTATTTTCTTGGGGATTCACCCAATATCATTCAGAGATGGATCACTAAAATTAATGAATCATTAGCCAATAAAGGGTACAGATAACACAAGTGCAGAAACCCATCTCTTCTTTAGCTCCTGGAAAACATCATCACAATCATTTTTATAGGTGAATATAACTCCTTATAAAGATATCAAGGTTAGTGGATTTGGATATCATGAATTTTTTTTATAAACCTCCAATAATAATATGCTAATACAAGGAAACTATAAATCTCAGTTTCTATTTTTGGTTAAGGACACTCCTCTAAAACATTTGTCTTGGATGGAACAACTGATATTCCTTCATTGGTTATGAAGTTCCCCATGAAGAAAGATTATTTTAACCATAATGCTATTTTTTTGAACATTCCAAATCAACTCTCCTTTATTAGATTTTCCAATATAACTCTTATATGATCATCATTCTCCACAAATATTTTGGAATATATCAAAATATCACCAATGAAAACTACCAAAATGATATCAAGGTAGTCCTTAAAGAATATATTAATCAAATCCATAAATATTTCATGATAATTAGTCAATAATAAGGGAATAAATAAAATTCATTATGTCTATATCTTGATTTGAAGGTAGTCGTTATAATATCTTCTCTCTTCACCCTTTATTGATGATAACCAGATCAAAGATCAAACATGGAGTAGAATTGAGCCCCATGAATTTCATAAAATAAATAATGAATTCTTGTAAAAGGGTACGTTTTCATTATATTGATCCTATTATGTTCTCCATAATAAATGAAAAATATCATGGAACCATCCTTCTTCATCACAAAGAGAATTAGTCCATCCCAAGGAGACACTTTTATAGATAATCCCATTATCCAAAAGATCTTGGAGTTTTTTCATTAATTCCTCCAGCTCTATTTTTTATATTCTATATTAGGTCATTATTATAATCGTGGATCTAGGAATAAGTTAAATAGAGAACGCTACCACTCCATCTAGGGGTGGTCTTGGTAACAACTCATGAAATACATCAATGTATTCTTAAATGATTGGGATATTCCCCCTTCGTATACTTTCATTTCCTTTTTCATATTCACTGATCATTTTCATAAAGAAGCCTATATGTGATTCTTATGGATGGTGGATAGGTCAAGATAAATATCCTTTAAAAAAAATTTAGGTTCACCATTCAAGGCTACTAATATTTCCTTTCTTCTGTAGTTGATCTTAGTATTATACATTGTGATCCAGTCTATCCCATGTAAAAAATAGAATTCCAACATGTGAAGGACTACTAAATTTATGATGATATTGTGCTTTACAAAGTGAATTGTATTGTTTCTATACACAATTTATTTTTTTAAAATATCTCAATGAGTCTTGACTAATAATTGTACTTCATGATGTTTGGGTATTGATTATTCATTCATTGGAAACATCGAAGAAAGAAATGAATGTGAAGAATAAATATCAAAAAAATTACTTTAAATATTTGAGAGAACAATAAGAGTAACAACCGCAACAAAAATTGAAGCTTTAACATTAATCTAAATGGTATAAAATGCATGACCTCACTCCATTGGTATTTGTTGTGGTTGATAGTGATTCACCTCCATTGACAACAATTTTGGATAGTGATTAGTAAAGTCCCCAAGCTATCCACATTTGAAGAATTGGTAATTAGATAAGGTGTACACCATATTATCCTTTTAATTAGTTTTAAGAAAATTCATATTCACCTCAATACCAGAATTGTAAGAAATATGGTCATCTAATACACACTTATAACATTTCCCACTGCCATGAAAGTAGTTCCCTGAATACTTCTTCCCACACTTATTGCACATGGAATATTTCTATTGAATATATCGCCTTTTGTAATCATTGCTACTCCATAATCTTGGATCCATATATATCTTCTGTAACTATATTTTTGACACACTACATCTCACTAAATACCAGTTTGACTTTTATAGAACTACTTACTAACTCCTCATTGTTTTCATAGTTTTTATTGGAAGTATTCTTTTGTATATGGATTTGTAGTCCAGAAAAAAACAAACAAACTTTTTTTATGATTGATACAAATATATATAGTTGTATTGAGAATTTTTTGAAATTTTCAACTCATGGCTTCACATAGATTCATTATCCTTCTACTTTGACTCTCCGAATTCATTCTCCAATTTTCTTTGCATTTAATGGGGGGAAATATTTGTTTGAAAAAGGTTACCATAAACTCACTCCACACCATATCTTCAATATAATCTCTTGGATTTATATTTTTTATCATAATCCACCACATATTATCTTCTCCCTCTAAGAGAGTAAATAACCATGGTGAATTTCACTTATTCTGAATTTTATTTACAAAAAATATCTTTTTGATAGAGATTATCTAATATTCAATAATCAATGTGTGGGTAGACCAAATAAAATAAGGTGTTCATTGACATATAAATGACTCAACAGAAATTGTTTAACTTCGAGGTGAATTCGATCTCTTAGGTTAATTAGATTTTTTGTTAATAACTCAATCGATTGGATTCATCAATCTCTTGATGTTTCCAATTTTGGATTCCATTGGAAGGCAGTCAGTGCTTGGTCAATTGCGTACACCATTCATGCACTTTCTACAATTTATTGACATTTTCTAAAAAATGAAAACTATAGTGAGAAACATGTTTCATTTAATATTTTTATAACTCTAAATGAGTTTTATTGGTGAAACCATCATTATTATATATGTTATTATTTAACAACAATTATTTTATATAAAAATCCTTCATATTGTTTTATAAAAATCTTGTGATTAACAAAACATATCCCTATGGGATTGACAGACCAAGAGAGCAGCAAAGACCATTTTGATGTTCTATATTATGTCAAGTCAGGCCAGACACACCTCCTTAGAGTTGTTACCCCTTGTTATGTCTACTCCAGAGCCACATATAGTTGTTCATATCGAGACATAGAATTATTTTCTCAGAAACCACTAACTTAATATTTCACCAAAATTCCATGATGTTTTCCTATAACAAAAATATTCTCTATGGCTCTTCTAGATGTTTTAAAATCCAAATTTCCATAAATAACTAAAATTTCCATTGATACCAACTATGGAATCCAAGATTTTTATTTCTTAACATGTCATTTACATGGTACAAATAGAGAATCTTTTAATTATTAGTTTCTTGAAAATGTTGTAAATTATACGTGAAACATAAAAAATTATTATAATTTAGTTGAATGACATCATAATAGTTTCATTATAAGTAATGTTAATATATCTCATATCCAAGTTACATTCATCAATGAAAAGTGTGATCTTAAGGCTTGGTAAGAGAAATCATGGAAAATAGTTTACATGGGATTATGAGAAATAACGATTATAAATTGAGGTATGTCATAAATGCATGAGAAATGGAAATATAGGTATATAATAAATAAAATAACATGAATAAAAACTCATATATGTGGTAACAATATTTATGATATACATTTATTAGAATATCACTATTTTTTCATGAAGGTATCATATAAATTACCTAGGTTATTCACCAAGGTATTATAAAACATGTCATATATATAGATTAATTTATTTACTCAATTACCTAGAGATATATCAAAGAGAACCCTTAATTTTTTTTTATTTAAATTTTATCCAAATATATCATAATTAAACATATCGTATGTAACTCATTGAGAAAAAATGAAATGTGTTTCATATCAAAATCTTAGTGTTATAAATTTGCTTAAAAATATGATCATTATTTCATTAATAGCCTATAAAAAAGGAATGTGGGTTTTATGTGTTTCAATTACAGAATAAAAAAATAATTTTTACATCATGGTGTATACTGGTAGAAAATAAAGTAGATTGGGTATTCATATAATGAAATAAAATAATTTTTTAGAAAAAGTGAGAAATTTTGAGAAGATAAATCAGCAGCATAACATAAATGAAACATGGTTTCAGAATCATTTAAAAGAGAGGGTACATTGTTATACCATTCATAAAATAATATAAATACATTAAATTTATATAATAAAATGTAATTATGAAATTGATATGGAAATTTTAATGATATACAACATAAAAATAGAACTTGAAAGGAAAGGAGAAGTTGATATTTCCTTTACATTGATGAGAAACTTCTAAAAACAGATTAGGAACTTAACAGATCTATGATTCCATAGGGGACTCCTTGAGAGGTAAAACTGAAATATATTTGTTGATATTTATTTTAAATGTAATATAATGGAGAAATGGGTGGTTATTTAGAGCAAAAATGAGGGATTTTTTATTTGTTTCTATAGACACCTTGCTAGTGGTATTTGAAGAACCACTGGATTTCTCATTTTATTTTCCACAATGTATTGGGAAATTTTGATACCTAATAAGTTTGTTGAATATAAAATAGTCAAAAATAACTTTATATTACTTATTACATCATTATCATATCATTAAGCTACTGAAAACTCAAAACTGTATTTTATTATTCTCAGAAAAATAAAATATGTTTTTAGATTCTCATAAATAAACCCTAAACTAATTTAGAAGTGTTGATTTCAAAAATGATGTTTATTTTACAATAATAATAATATTATTATGGGAAATTTATCTCTTGAATATATTAATTCTTATTTATTAAGAATTATATGGGATAGAAAATGTATAGTAAAATGCATTGTAAAATATCTGAGACTTAGAAGAAAAGTTATTATCATATTAATTTAAAAAATATTTCATTAATAAAACTATTTCATTTAAATAATTATTATTAATAATACTATAATATAAAATAACAATTATATCATTAAGGAAATTCTCATGTTTTTTTGGAAAAATCAATTTATCAAATTCATTATATTTTTAAGAAAAACTATTCTAAAAAAGAAATGAAGGAACCAAAAAAATTTTAAACGAAGTTATTCTAAAATATATAACTAGGGACTCAATAGATAAAACCAAATAACACCCATATATAACCTAAATGTGATGTGTGTGATGGTGATAGACTCATGGGGTGTCTCAGCTAACAATGCTATAGTGATAATTTCCAATAATTTGAACTTATTATGTATGTGACTTTGTTCAGGATTAACATGTCGAAGTTCAGCTTGGGATTGGTCAAGAGTGAATTCCAGTGATACTAATTCCACCCGATGATTTGAAAAAATTGGCTTCATATGGATCGACTATTCCGGATGAGGCCATCAAATCTTCTTTATCAATTAATTTTCCTTTGTCATTTATACTTATAAGTGATAGTTATATCATTAAAATATTTATTAAGATTACAGTTTCTAAAGGGAATATTAACAATCATAATTGACCAAAATTAATATAATGGTCAAAAATTGATGGTAAAATTTAAAATTACAATCACTTCATTATTAAATAGATATATTTTTGTTGAGTGCAAAATAATGTGACACAAATTGTCAGGAAACAAATATTTTTCAAAAAAACATTGGGTCATTACATTCTCTCCATATCCCAAAATGATGTCTCATGAGACTAAAAATTACCCAATTCATAGGAGTTCTATTTTTTCAAACCCATCATAACATGTTCATTCATATGTGTTCCAAAATAAGAATCAAACATGAGGTATAAACATAAGGGTTACCCAACGAAATTATTGGGTATCATAAACATGTCATAAGGAATAACCAAAGAGTGTATCATAAACAAGTTCAAAAAATAATGGATTTAAATAATAAATGGATATTAATAAATTAAAATAGTCAAATTTAATGAAAAATTTAGTCCAAATTATGTGAAAACATTTAAAAAGTGTGTTTATAAGAATTTAGAAATTATCCATTTTAGTGTGGTCTAAAGGAAATATAATATAGTCATTAAAACAAAAAAGTAAAAAATATTTGAATAAAATCAAAAATAAACCAAGATTGTATTTAATTATAATTTTAATAATTTTATAAATATAATGGTTGATTAAAATAGATTATGGAGATTAGTTTAAAATGTGTAAGAATTTGAGAAGTTCTCTTTAAACGGGTTTACTATTCAAGATGAATTGGGAAGGGCACCTTATAAAACATGTATTTTCCAACCAAATAAAAAATAATTGAGATTGGAACAAATATTTAAAACATAATCATAGAATATTTGAGGGTAACATAAGAATAGTTCATAATTACATTGGGATAAATATGGATAAAGTGCACCTGAAGGAAAAAATGTAGGTTCAGAAAGATTCTGTTTCCTAATGTACAAACTTTTTCTGCACACAATATTTATGTCTTATATCAATGTGGGGAAGATACATGGGACAAGGATGGGGAAAAATTAGACAATCTTAAAATCATAATAGGTGAGGCGAAGAGGTGGTGATGGGTTGTATTTATAGTGGAGGAGAGGACTGTTTTTTTACTATTTTAATAATTTGTTTACTATTTTAGATAATAAAAATCCATAGTATGGGTTATTTTGACTAATAAAAGTATGTAGAGTATTTGAAATTGAAAAAATGGTGATTCAATCAGTCAAACATTATCCACTACTCATTAATTTATGTGTTAATCTTATACTATAAATTGTTGAAGTTCACTACTCACCGAAAATTCAGATTTTTAATAAAAATAAAAAAGAACCTCTACCATTTTTTGACATGTAGAATTAAAAAATGGAATCCATTTTTTGAAATTAATTTTATAAATATGATAAATTTAATATTTAAATAAAATCTTTATTTATTATAAAAATATAAATTTAAAATTTATAACTCAATTTATGAGACTCGGAAAAACTAATTAAGGTCTCATAAAATTATATTATAACCATAAGAAAATAAAATAATAATTCATGAATATATTAGATGAAAATAATTTTTCTTATAAATAATTATATTAATCACAAAATTGTATATAAACAGTTATATTTTATAAAAATACCAAAACTTAATTTATCATTTTCAAGACATTTTTTAATTGTACTAATATATAATTACATCATATTTTCATTTATAAGATATCTAAATTTTATTTATTCTTTCATATGTGAGATAACTATTCTGTTTGATCGGTTACTATTCTTAATGGTCTTATTAATATTCCAATATTCAAGTTACTATTCCATTGGTAATGGTTCCTTAATTCCTAGAAATGCCTTTTTTGTCAATCATTCATAATTTATAAAGTTTTTGTGCTTTTATGTTGTTTTTGGTGATTTATAATACATTATATTATTATAGAATTGGAAAATTCATTTACAGAATTCTATGTTGTCAAATTCATCCCTCTATATGAAATGTTTTCATCAAAATATAGTTTTAAAAACTATTGGAAAAAATGTGGCAATAATTCTCCTTCATTGTATCCTCTAGTTATCATGTTGCCTCTTATTACTTAAGGTTCAACCATATCATGTTGTGTATAACATTGTATATATGATCTAAGATCTTCCCCAGATGCTCCTCATAAGAGGGATCATTTCCCACTATTCCACCTATGAATTCAATACATGTGAGGCATTCAGTTCGTACCAACTCAATATAGATATGTGAAATCCATTTGGTACTTGATACAATATTGGTGGAAGTGTTATTAGAAAGGTTAAAACTCAAATACAGTCAATAATATCAAAGGGGATGATGTACTTGGGACTTATCTTTTCATTGTTCCCAGATCTTAGGACCCTCTCCCACATATTTATGTAGAGGAATTACAAATCTCCAACCATAAACTCAAGGTCCTATCAATGATTATCTACACAGCTCTTTTGACATCATTGTTATTATTTTATGTTCTATTGAATGATTTCACCATTCCCACCATGTCTTCGATAATTTTAGTTCCAATAATCATACATTCAGCAACCTCATCTCAGCATGTCTATGTTTTGAATATTTTTTCATAAAGTGATTCATATGGTACCATTTAGTTGCTCTAGTAGATATTGTTATTGTAATAGAACTAGTCCATAGGTATATGTTAGTGACATCCTCCTTTGATATCTATAGTACACACTCTCACCATTTCAACAAATGTCTAAATTTTCCACTCCGATTGTCCTTAAGTTTGAGGATGATAATCTGTATTGGATTTCATTTTACTTTTTAGAGTATTTTAGATACTTTTCTATAAAATGGAGTTAAATATCGGATCATAATTGGATACAATTGATAGTGGTAATCCATGTGGGTTTACCACTTATCTAATGTATATCTATGCTTGTTTCTCTAATAAAAAATCATATTGAATTATAATAAAGATATCTATATTTGTAAGATGATTCACAATGACCCATACAGAATTGTTTCCAAAATATGTCTTTTAATGTATAGTGAAGATGTTCTTGATGATATTTTCCCATTTCCATGTTGGTATGGGAAATGGTTTCACCATCCCCTTAGACCATTTCCTTTTTTCCTCCACTTGTTTACACAATGAACACATTCATGTATATTCAATGGTGTTATTTTTATATTGTCCAACCAATACCTATCTTAGAGGTATCCGTTCATCGTTATGCTCCCTTGTCGAATAAGGGAGGTTGATCTATGTGCATCATTCAGAAGATATTTCTTTATCTTTAGATTTAATGGTAGAAATATTAACGACCCAAATATCAAGACTCCTTCTTCGTCCATTATGAACCAAAGGATTTCAAACTTATAATAGATTCAAATTTTTTTGGGTTTTCCTCATAATTTCTTTTAGTATACATTATCTTCATCGTTAGGGTTGGTTGAGAAATCATTTTGGAAATGATCGGAGATGATCCTCCCTTAATGATTCTTATGTACATCATTTGATGGTCTAATAATATTGGATCCTTCGTAATTATCAACATTTATGAGGATACAAGATCATTTCTATGTAAAGAATCTTCCACCTTATTTTCTTTACCTAGATGGTAGTGGATTGACCTGCATAATACTTGATGATATCTAACCATATTCCATGGTTCATATTCAGCTCCTTCTATGTGAATATTTTTTTGAGGCTCTTATGATCAGTATATAGATCACACTTCCCACCATAAAGATTATACAACTAATTTTTCAACATATTGATTTTAGGTGTTAGCCCATGATCTTTAATGGGGTAGTTTTCATCATGAATTTTCAGCTACCTTGAGGTGTATTCTATCAATTTATCATTATTAATCAGTACACAACCTAAGACTATTATTAATGCATCCATTTAAAACACAACGAGTTACCCACTTATTGGAAGAGTAAGTATTAGGGTAGTGATAAGCCTCTTTTAACTCATTGAAGAAGTCTCCACATTCACTGGTCCATATTTAATTTACACCCTTCTATGTATTCTTGGCTATGGGGTTTTATAATTGTGATAATTTCATCCCAATTTTTCAGTAATACCCAGTTAGACCAAGGAAAATACATATCTCTATTACAGATATTGTCCTCGGACACTCCTTAATAGACTTTGTGTTGGTAAGGTCCATATTTATTCCTTTTCAAGGGATAAAATTCCAAAAAAATGATACTTCCTCCATTTAGAACTCACATTTATTGTACTTTGAATAAATTTTATCCTTTCTCAAAGTCTTCAGAATAATATTCAAACTCTCTCCAAGCTCCTCCTTTCTTTTAGAGTATATCATAACATCAACAAAAAAGGATTCCAAGAATTTTTTTAGGTAGTCTCTAGAGACTCTATTAATTATGTTCATGAATATATATAAATAATTAGTGAGTCCTAGGGGAATAGAAAATAACTCATAGAGTCCATGCATTATTCAAAAGATAGTCATGGGAATATTTTTTTTCTTTACCTTTAAATGGTGATATCTCAAATAAAGGTCTACCGTTGAAAAATAAATATCCCTGTGTTGTTTATCAATAAATTAGTTTATCTATAGAGGGTATAATTTTATATATATTCATTTCTTTGAGATCAGGATAATAAATAAATATTTACATTGATTCATCCTTCTTCTTGGTGAGGAGGTTTTGTGCACCCGATGGTGAGGAACTCTAGCATTGGAAACCCTTATTCAAAATTTCCTGTAACTGTGTCTTAGATCTTCCAACTGAATGGTTTCCCGTATATAAGTTGTTTTTGATAAATTTAAATATCTATTAATATGGTAGACATATAACTGAGCCTCTCAGTTAGGAGGAAGGCCAAACAATTCATTGGGGAACACATCGATGTATTCCCTCACAACTGGAATCTATTTGATCATGTTTCTCTCCTTTATATCAATCATTTTAGATAGATACACATTCTTAGAAGGAAATAATATCCATAATTGATATGATTATTTTAAAGAAGATTCATATTATTCTTTACAATTGTAAATAATTGTAGGATTCCTCATTATGTGAAGAGTGATCTCCCTTTCTCGACTATTGATGTTGGATTTATATAAATATTTCCAATCCATGCCCTAAAATAGCATCAAAATCCACCAAATTAATTATGATAATATTTTATGGGAGGTTCATTCCCAAAAAATTAACCATGTTGGATTTACATAATATGGATTCAATAATTGAACTGTTTTCTATTCTCACATATAACTCATCGTCCATATTTTGAGGCGGTGTTTGAATATTTCTAATATTAATGAATAATAGGAAAAAATTAATATAACCAGAATCAAATAGTAAATTTTATATTCATGAATGAATAACCAGCGTACCTATCTCTGCATTATTTTCAGTTTCTATTTTAGTAGTAGTGATTGAATATTCCCTTCTTTGTTTCCTTAGAGGTTGTTGTTGATGATTTACTCTAACAAACCCTATCTTAGTGTAATGTATTACAAAATTCACGTGTTCATTCGAGTTGAAAAACTACTCTAATGGATTAGTGTGTGATCTAAAATTTCCTTTATTCTTCTTAATTAGTGGTATTCTTCATATCCCTTTAGTATTTAATATCCATATTCCCCTCCATTCTAAATTTTAACCATATCTTGATTCACTTTTAGTAGTTTAGAGGATAATTATTCCTACACTTTTAACACATGGAATGTTGGGTCATCTTTACAACAAGGGATTTATCTGTTGATCCATTCGTATTAAACTCCATTTTAATTAGTTTTTAAATGGGACTATGATACCACTGATATTCTCCACTATCCATTTTATCCTTAAGGGGACATCCTATAATCTCCTCATAACGTTCTATGTCTAAAATATCCAAATCTATTTTTTTCAATGGTTATTATAGAGTCGATTTTAGTCCATTAAATAAAAGATCCACCTTGATGTCAATGTTAATGAAAAATCTCGAGGCATATCGTGTAAGCCTTGTAATGGTTCCCTCATGAACTCTAATAAACTCTCCATCCATTTTAATCAGTCCAAAAAAACTCTTTCTATAAAAAGATGGAGTGTTTGGGGAAAATATTTGTTGAAAAATATTTTCATGAAATCCTCAAATTCCATTGAATCAATTTACTCTTTGTGGTTTGTGTTCTTCTTCAATGTCCACTGATAATCAGCTTCCCCATCCTAATGATAGACTACCAATACAACTTTGTCTTATTCTATGCATTGGATGACAGAGAATATATTATAATGGGAGTTAATCCAATATTCTATGCTGATGGTATCATATGGTCCATTGATCATTGGAGGAATTTGACACATCATGGATTTGACAAAAACATGATATTTCTTAGTAGAAGGAGGGTGTTCCACAAGATTCACTTTATTTTTCATAACATGAGCTAGTTGAGGAATTACCATCGATATGTTTTGATCACCTATTCCCATCATATTTGGATTTTCATTAGGCCAATAATCATGTATCATATCACATTTATTGTTGACCCAGATTCTTATATATCTAGATATTAACTAATATAATGAAATTATAATTATGGGGCATGAATACTTAGATAATAATAATTTCAAACAAATCATTGATCATAGAGGAATAAACTTATAAATTAAACCTATATCATAACTTTTGATAACCTATGTTTCAATGAAGGTATCCATTAGGATAGAATTATCTCTAGGGTTCTTAATAAATTACCCTAGTCCTAATCTCCAAAAAAAACTTTCTCTATTATCAACTATAATGTACCTAGTATTTTATACATATTATAACATAATTCTAAGCATTATTATCCATTAAATTACAATCTAAAGATCATAATGTTTAGTGTTGTTGGGCGATTAGTTATATAAAACCTAAAACATTGAAATAGAATAAAACTTATTTATTTAAATAATCCATAAAGAGATCATATCTTCTATTGATCAAATATATCTACATAGGATAAATTGGGGAATAAATGAAAAAACGCGATGAGATAAAAAAGTATATTAAGGGTATAAAAACAGGATTGAAGAAAATACCATTGGTTAGAAAGAATAACATGATGACATAAACAGGCCTCAAACATGAATAAAAATTAAGAAGTATAATATGAAGAAAATGGGGATATATAATAATGGCATCATCGGATTGTTCCAACAACACACAACATGAAATAATCCTGATTCAAGGATAACTACAAAGACCATAGAACATGGCAGACAAGTCCCATAAAGGAATCAAGTTCACACACTGTCCCAACATAACATCTTATGAGACGAAAATTACCAAAAACATTAGGGCACATTCAAGTCTCACCGATCAAAACATTTTTATGAATATGTCTTCCACATTAAGGATCAAATATAAGGTATAAACATAAGGGTTACATAAAGAAATAATTGGGTATTATAAACATTTTATAAGTAATATCCAAAGGGTGTATCATAAAAGTGTTCAGGAAATACTAGATTTAAATCATAAATGGATATTAATAAAGAAAAATAGGGATATATATTTATTAATTTTGTCCAAATTATGTGAAATCATTTACAAATAGTGTTTATTAAGATTTATAAATGAGCCCCCTTATTGAATTTTGAGGGAAAACATTAAAGAGCACATAAAAATAAAAATTCATAATTTTTTTATATAACAAGAAATGAACCATGATTCTATTTCCTGTTAAGATCAATTAATTTACAAAAAAAATTGGTTGAAATATATTAGGGATGTTACTTGAAAATGAGTAAGAATTTGGGAATTTCCATTAAATTGGGGTTGTTTTTTATGAGGAAATCAGAAGGGAACCTTGTAAAACTTGTATCCACCCAACCAAGAAAGAAGAATAGGAATAAGAAAATTTGTTTGTAACATATACATAGAGTATATGAGGATTACATAACAATAATTAATAATTACTTTTGGAAAAATAGAGAGAATGAGTAACTCAATGTTAAAATGGAGGTTCGAAAATAATCCCTTACCTTATGAGTGAAAGTGTAACGTACTTTCCCTTAATGTCTTGGAGAGTAAAATTAAATCCCTTAATTAATTAATAATGAAAAAAATTATATGTATTTGTTCTATTATATTTTTATTATTTTCATTTACATCCTTCTATTAAAATTATAAGATTCAATTTCATCTTTAGAAGGTGTTCATTTCCTTGGTTTTCATGATTGGTTCACTTCTTCAAATCTATAAATGATCATGAAAAATGGGAATAGATATCCATAATTGAAGTTATATGATATTAGTGAAAATAAATAAGAATAAATATTTATATAAGTAATTTGGTTATTTTGGGTGAGGATAAATTATTAAATACAACATTAGTGATACTCATTTAGATTATTTTGGTGGTTTTTCGATCATCATAAACAAGTTTTGTTTCATTAATACTTACACTGTATAAATGATATATTTATAATAAAAAAGGGTTATAAAATAAATTTTAAAATTAGTATAAACCATTATAATGGTCTTTTATCCATCCTTGATTGTGTTAAAGTAAATTTAAAACTATTCAACCTTGGAGGCAATAAATCAACACCTCTAGGATCATATTGTTATTTTTAGAATAAAAGGAAGTTAAAAAGAGACATGATTGTGGATTTTACACTAACATAATAAAATAAAATTATATATATGATAATATATTTATCATTCATGTTTCAACATAGGATATGAGAATAGAATAATAAAAAAAACGAAAGTTAAAAAAGAAAACAATAAATGAGAAAGGGGATTTTAACTCATGAATTCTTCTCAATGAAAACCACCTTAGGGAAATTGTTTATGGTCTTTTGTTTACACAAAAAAAATTATTGTTTTGGTGAAACTACATGGGAATATTATTGGTTATAAATTATATTAGATTCATTGCTTAAGAGGTGTGTAGAGTATATGTGGTGAGAGATGGTATTTATAGTGAATGATATGGTTTTTTGGATTATTGTACTCATTTGCTTATTATTTTGGATCCAGATTATGAATAGTGTGGTATCATGTTACTATGTATAGTATGTAGAGATTATTAGTTCTTACAAATGGTTATTATTTCATCAAAACATCATCCATGACTCAATGATTCATGTATTTATATTATAACACAAATTATTGTATTTCAGTATACATAAAAATTCTACTTTTTTGAAAAATACAGAAAATAAACCCCTAAATTTTTTTCATCATGTTTATTTAAAAATTTAACTCTATTTTAAGAAAATTATTTTCTAAATATGGGGAATTTATTTTTTAAATAAAATTTTCACTTATTTTAGAAACACCAATTTAATAATTATAACTGATTTTATAATACTTTGAAAAATTAATTCATGTCTCATAAAATTTTCTTATAAATAAAATAAAAAATATATAAATTTGTTAATCTATTTTATGAAAATAAATTTTCTTGTAGATCATTATATTAATTATAATACTTTAAATAAAAATTTATGTTCTATAAAAATACCAAATCATAATATATTATTTTAAAAACATTTTAGTACTTAAACTATTATATAATCATATCATATTTATATTTGTAGTATACAAAACATTTGATTATACTTTAAGATGTATGGTTAATATTCTATTGGGTGGTTTACTATTCATAATGGTCTTATTACTATTCCAAAGGTCATGTTACTATTCCATTGGAAAATGTTCGTTGATTTTATAAAATAAATATCCCTTAATTCGTTGTTCATTTGTAATGTTTTTTTGTGTTCTTTATGTTATTTTATATTATTTATACTATATGAAATAATTATAAGAATAGAAACTTCCTTGAAATAATTCTGGGTCAATACATTTTAGTGAATTAGTTTATTTAAAATGGTATTTCTAAAATGGAACATATTTCATAAAAAAATCATATGACTAAATCGGGGAAGTGGTTTTATAATGTAATGTGTAAATTGAAAATGAAGTTAAGAAAATATTTTTAAATATAATCCATATTTTGTTTTGAATTGAAATATAATTAAATATGCATTTCATGGGTAATATATTTTTCATAAAATTTTTCATAAGGATTTATTCTAAAAGAGAATTTCGTTAGTGTGTTTACGTAATGTTAGGTTTTATAGTGATTGTTTTTATGTAAAATGTGATATGTTCATTAATAAAATGGAATTAATTTTTTTAACTTGAAAACAACACATAGATAACATTTGGATAAATGTATCTCTTTGATAAAATGATGTGCATAACTAGTCATATATAGATAGTACTAGTATAATTATATGGTGTGTAGTACTATAAAATTTATTTTTAAAGGAATATAGTATTTATATTGACATAAAAATGATTTTTCATCATTTGGAATTTCAATTTCATGGTGGTTATCATCTTTTTTTTGAGTTATATGTGTTATTCATATGAGTAATCATGTGGGATTTTTTTCATATTAGTATATCCATTGTGAATCGTTTAAAATTGGGTTTTTTAGTGATTTTGGGTAATATATGTGATTATATTAGAGTAAGTTTTTTTGGTTTTTTTTAAATTTAATGGTTTTAATGGTTTTGTGGATGATGGTTATGTAATTTGGATGAATCAATCCAACATGTTTTTTATGGATTAGAAATGGAATTAATGTTTTAGATGTTATTTATGTTTCTATTTAGGTTTTGTAGTGGAGATATGATCATAGTTTTGTGATTTGGGAGCTAAATTTTGATTGATTGGGTGACTATTAAGAAATGTAGAAGTTTTTTAGTGTGGATTTTATGGATTTTTGTACCTGTTAATTGGATACTTAATAGAAATAAGAATTTGTGTAAATGTATCCTATAAATTATTTGGGATGATAAGTCATTTATCAGAGAGATATTAGTTATCCAAATAAAATCCATTGTGATTTATGGTCTTATATTTTGATTTTGGGTGGTTAAAGAAATTGTTTCATTAGATTTTTTATTTTGGTTTAGAGGATAATTTTTCTTTATGGATTCAGATAGGAACTCATGTGTTTGAGGATGAATTATTGGATGATTTTAGAAATTATTTTGTCCTTAAGAAGAGGTATCATGTGTTTGGTGTGGCCAAAGGGTGGAACAACCGACAATACAAATATTTTAGGTTGTCCGAGGTACATTGTGGAGGATACTCAGTACCAGATGGCCTAGGTAGTACCTCAAGGTATTTCGGAGGGTGATTCAGGAACTCGATGTCCCAAAATAGTTATGCCACGTCTTTTCCATTTTTTTCTTTTAAAATTGTGAAACTCTTTTTTTTCAACCTCAAATATTCATACCCACTTGGGGATCCTTCAAATTCCCCTATTTATTAGGCAATTAGATCTCATCCTAAAAACTACTATATACTTCACTTCTTCTTCCACGATATCACTTGATTCAAGAATGATTGATTTATGTTTTTCATGAAAAAAAATAAAAGATTCATCCCCAATATATTATTCCCTTAAATCTTATCTCTCCCTCTCTCTCTTATTTTTATTTTCTCAACTTTTTCAAGGGATTCTAGATTGAATTACCCAAAATCATAATCGAAGTTACTCTAAATCATGGGGATTTCTTCCCCCTTGCGTGAAGGAATATTTTATTAGTTTTCCATAATCACCATTCTATTTCTTATAAGAAATTTATTATGGTAAGGTGTGAACTAGATTTCATCATTTGGGGTAATAAACAAAAGGTTGGTTCATTGGGGATTGTTTTTAACTCCCTGAGTTTTTATAGAGCATTTTTTGAAATAAATTAAATTTTTATTTATTTAATACAATTCAGTAAGTCAGTAATTCCTTTCACATGTAATGTAAATGGTGTTAACTACACAGAACATCGACTTGGTGTACATTACACGTAACATCAACATGTTATTTGGTATACACAACACTGAGGTTTTTACGAAACATCATTTAATTATAATAATTATTTAAATGATATAATTATAGAATATATGTGAAAAATAGTAAAATGAAATGTAATGACTACTTTTCAAGTAATTTTTATAATTGTTTTAAATTAATATGACAAATTGATACCGAATGATATTATTTTTGGTAATGTTTGAATATGTTTAAAAACACTTTTTCCTCGAAAGAACTTGTTTTAATGTCCTTCTTTAAAAAATAATAAAAATAATTTCATAAACACTTATAAATTTAATTTGATAAATAATATTTATTTTTTAATTTATAATTTCTAACTATTATTAGGAATAATTTCTATAATTTTTCTAAGAAACAACATTTTTTGATGAATATTGAAAAATAACATATTTTAATTGAAAACTATTTTTTTATAATTTATTTAAGTGGATAAATAATATTTTAATTTTATTAAAAATATTAAATAGATTAAATTTTATTTAACTAATACTATTTTGTTAACTAGAACTCTATTCATAGGGAAATTTGATATAAAAACATTGAAATATTTTGACAATTTTTACTTTAAAACCCCACATTGTCGATCCGACTGTGTGATTAATGTTAAATTAATTTCTAACACTTATGTGATTAGAATTTAAAAAAAAAGACTCCATATATTTAATATGAATAATTTATAATGTATAAAAAGGTAATATGAGTTTTTTACCTAATTTATAGTGATGGTAATTAAAATTTATTACACCGATTAATGTAAAATTAAGCTTAACTAATGACTAAACCATAAATTTAAGACCCAAAATGACATATAAACTTCTCCAACACCCATTTTATATCCATTATTCGTACATTATCCTTAAAATATTTATTTAGATTGGTTTGGTATCAATTTTGTTTTGTAAGAACATGTGTACACCTAACATGTTTTAAAAAATTCCAACTGAGTCCTTTTCTGTCACTATAAAAGGCCACAACCTCTACCACATCTTCACACCTCAAAAACTAATAAATTTTAAAAAATATATTCCCAATAAAATTTCCATACATACTCCCTTTTTCTTTGAATCATTCCCT
Organism: Viscum album; assembly: GCA_963277665.1. Lineage (NCBI taxonomy): Eukaryota > Viridiplantae > Streptophyta > Magnoliopsida > Santalales > Viscaceae > Viscum > Viscum album. The sequence continues at coordinate 1,627,543,396 of OY728122.1, forward strand.
TTGGTAGAATGAAATCCAAGGAATCCATTTGACACAAACCCAAAGGAGATACCTGATTAAGAGGTAATGTCTTCTCTCAAACTCCTTTAGTTTTTTTCCCTCTCTACCCCTCCACTATATTTATTAAATGATTTTATAAAAACTCCATTATACTAAATACAATAGGATGTGTTTATTCAATTTTTTAACCTTCACTTACACACACCTCCATTTAATGGATAACGAACATACTATTTATGTGTACAACAAACTACTTCCACACTAAATGATGATTGTTCAATATTTCGTACCACCTATAATTATAGGAATTTTGATGAAAAATAAATTTATATGTTTTTTATATTAGAGTTGTTATTTCATTAATATTATTTTTTTTGTTTATGAAAACATAACTTTTTTACTTTCTATTTTGTGCTAATATGATAATTTCTTTTAAGGATGTGTGGACTACCGCCCCTCAAGGTGATATGATATGTTTATACAAAACATGGATTATATTAAGGATGATTTTAGTGAATATATAATAAATAAATGATATCATAATTGTAATTTAATAATGATATATATATATACACATATATGTATTTTTTTTCTTTCAATCAACATGATAATTAAACAGAAATAACATTAATGCATATGTACGACCTACTATCTCCATTACGGTGTACTCCATATATAGTTATATATTCTAAATATTACTATAATAAAAATATAATATATATAAATAATATATATATATATATCAGGGTTTACACTTAGGAAATCTATATAAAAAGTATAAATACCAAAAGATATAACAAATTAGGACACATCTGAAGAATAAAGTGAATATTTCCCAAAGTGAAACCTAAATAGAAACTTGTTAATAAGTGGGTAATATTTGGGAATACTAAAACCATATATATAATAATATTTTTCTTTAAAATATGTAGAATAAATTTATATTTATTATTCATGTGGTTTGAATGAGTACGATGAGAGTCAAAACACAAGGTAAGGGGATTTCATCTCTCTTTTTATAAATATGAGATACATGATATGTTCACCACTCATTACATTTATGTGGATTATATAATACCCCAGATTATATTTAGGGTATCATATACGTAAATTTTTGGGTATTCACATATCCATTTTATGATATTTCTTTCATGGGGTTTAAGTTTCAAAAGTAACCAAATCGGTAAAATAGTTTTGTCTCAAAATTCCTTCATTGAGACTCATGTTTTTTATGCACCTATATTCTATTTTGTGGTTTATTTACTTCCATTTTACATGTTATCTCAATAATTTAATAATTAATTTATATTTTATGCATCATATAATTTTTCTTTCTTGCATGTATATTATTATCCCATGTTACCATGTTATAAGAGTTAATTGTTACAATCACGTCGCTTTTCTAGATTTTTTAGGTTTATACCAAAAATGAAGAAATATTATGACCCATATCTAAATAAAAATCATGGGTTTAATTATCCTATACATATTCACGATATATCCATGTATTAGTACCATTTTAACACTTTTTGGTACTTAAGATACCATTTTTAAGTAGAATAGAATCACCTCTCTCTCTGGTCGGAAATCAATTGCATTCAAAACCCATGTTTTCAAAAAAAAATAAAAATATATTTGATGCCCATTTTTAAGGAAAATGATTTTAAATTTTTTTATGGTTTTCAATGCTTCCACAATAATTTTTCAAATCTATTTTCAAATAAATGTTTTTTGAAAAAGGTTTTATGTTTAAAAAAGTGTTTTCAATAAAGAGAGGATATTTTCGTTGAGAAATATTTTTAAAATTCATATAAAATTATTCCCAATCTAAGATAACATCTATTAGTGTTAATCATGAATTTGAGAAGAAATTATTCAATATTTCCATTCATATTATTTCACAAAATGCATTATATTTTGGTGGAATGGTGTTTATGAAACCTATTTATCTTTACCAGGTTTTATGCCTTTGAAAACTATTTCTCCTTAATGGGTTATAAAATACTGATACATATTTCATTTCATGGGATATGTTCATGATGAAAAGATTATGAAACCTATCTCACTCCATAGATTATGATATGATTACATTTTTATAAAACCCTTTTCATTTCTTTGTTTATGATATGGTTATTTATGATCTTGGGGAATAAGTATGTCTTATTTCACTATGAGATGTGTGGGACCTATATATACCTAAAATTTATTGGGTAATGATGTATATCTTATCAGATAGAAATGGTTGGAATTTCAGATGAATCCAGTTCATTAATATAGAAATGGAATGGGAAATGAACTCTGTTCCATAATACATGGCTGGAAGGGGGTGTGAATACTGTTTAGAAAAGGTTTTTGTCCACTATGATGGCATCGACATCAATTCCATGAATAATATGGAAATAATTATGAATGATTATGTATCAGCTAGACTTTTATGTTTTCTTCCTATGTAATGCATCAGTATATTGTTTTCTATATTTTTTTATGATTAATATCATGTATACTGCCAAGATTTATTCCAGGATTCATTTATATGATCTTTGATATGTAGGGTATGATCTTATATTTTAATGATTGTGTTATAATACCCTTATTATTATGGTTATTCTTACATATATCTTATGTTTTCTATTTCTAAACATTTTAGGTCACCACTTTTTAGGTTTTCTTCGTCATGTTATGAAAATATATATTATATTTGATGGTTCTAAGAAGGATTCTCGTCAATAATAACCTAGTGGGAGATATTGTAGATCACTTATATATTAGTTTTTATATTTCTATGTTTCCAAAGGCGCTATTCTAGTATGATATTTAGGTAACTCTTTATACAATGTTTTCAGTGTTTCATAAAAGTTATGTATTGTTAATTTATGAAAAGTGAGGGTTTCTATATATGGTATCAGAGAAATGGTTTAGTTAACATTCAGAATCCAAAATGAGAAAACCATAGTGAGAGCTCTATGTAAATGTCAAAGAATTATTCTTAAGATAACGAAACATATTGGAAAGTGTCTTATAATTTTGGTAGAAGATAGTTTGAGTGTTTTTCTATCAATACATCCCCATTTGGATAATTCAAGTGGATGTGGCCCTCGCACAGATGTAATTAGGGGTATGAAAAATGAAATGATGTTCCAGACCTAACTCAGGGTAATCTGGTTCATGAAAATGGGCCTTGCTACATACCTAGTATGAAATTCACATGAGATATGTTTTGTATATTTACAAAAAACGCACAAACCATCATTAAGGATTGAAAAATGTATTTTACTTTGAATAAAATTGGATAAAACTATGGTGTCCTAGATTAAGGAAGGTTTGATGATTTAAAAAATTTATAAGTTAATTTTCAAGATTATGTGGTTCCAAAATACAATAACAATTTCTTAATATGTTCTTCTATTTTTACAAAATGGATATAACGTGAAGGAAATTATTTAAGAGTGATTGTGATGGAAAATGAAATGATTCTCCTCCTGATAAACCAAATGATATGGGATATAGAATACAATCCCTCATTTCTATTCACACACAGTTTCCTTAAGATAGAAATCCTGATGGACTTCCAAATGAGAAAAGTAGGGAATAACATTTTATAGTCTTTTCTGAGAAAATCTACACCTTCTATTACAGGGTTGTAAGATTCACTTTTGGATGAACAATGGATAAGTACTATTGAAAATATTCTTTCTATTCTCCAGTAACTGGAGAATGAAAAAGTAATTCTAGATGTATATTGGTTAGATGGCGATGCATACCAATGGTGGACTCTAATCGAGAATATGAGGTAGAAAGATGAGATTAAATCCATGTATTTGGAAGAGCTAAAGAACATGTTTTTCAATATGTACATTCCTAAAATTATTTGTATAAAGATAGAGAAATAGTTCCTTGAGTTGAATTAAAGAAATGATTAATCTATCAGTACATAAGATGCTAATTTCATGATATATGAAGGGTATGATGTAGGAATTATTGTCGAACCTTAATGTAAAGTTTATAGTTTCTTCTTCATCCTGAATCCAAGTACCATAACGGTAGTAGCCATAAGATAATTTAGTAGGTATGAACAAATTATGAGTTGCTAAATCAAGGATTGTGTCACAACCCATCCCAGATTGGCCTGTCTTATAACTACACCAAGCCTACCTCTGATAGGCTAGGGGATGGTGACTGGTACCGAGTAAGAATATCCCACAAATGAGAGGCATTTGAATAAGTAATTTTACACATGCACTCATCTCCAATCCCATAATTATAAAATGTAATACATTAAGTTAAAAAGGTATGAATACACACAGATACTGACCATATAGTATGAAATTATGAAATTGGATTGTAAACTGAGGCAGAATACATGCCCACCAAATTAAGGAGTGATTGATTGTGAATGAAAAAGTTCCTGAAACACATCTGTATAAACCCCTACCAAGAGCATCTATCAACTACACAAGAACACGACACGTGTGGACAATGCCTGTGCATGGGCGAGTAAAACAATACTCAGCATGACATCCCGAAACCCTAAAGGAACACAAACAATATACACATGAATTATAACCCAAAGAAATACATGAAATATACCAAAAATAAATACAAGAAGTATTCCACATAAAAATACTAAAAATATACCAAAAAGAAATATGTGAATTATACCACAATGAATGAAAGGAAGAACAGTATGCTCAAACATGTATAAGTCTAAACCATGAACGGAAGGATATTTAGTTATAGTTCTCAAATCACCAATATTCCATGACACACAGAGGATTGATGGCCCACAGATCATCGATATAGCACGAATCATTGATGGAAAACAGAGCGTTTATGGGGCACAAGGCATCGATAGCGCATGGAGTTTTGATGTCCCATAGAGAGTCGATGGTGCAGAAATCCTTGATGTCACATGAAGCATCGATGGCGCATGGAGTGTCGATGACGCTTGGAGCGTCGATGGTGCATGGAGAGTCGATGGCACACAGAGTGTCGATGGCATACAGAGCGTTGATGGTGCATGGAGAATCAATGGAACATGGAGCATCGATGGAAAAAAAAGAATTGAGGGTTAAAAGAGTTTTGATGGGTCATGTAGCCCCCAAGTCATATAGTTACCAAGTCACGGCCAGCCGTAGGATTCTACCTATAGAGTGATTTTACTGGGAGAGCCTACTCTTCAAGCCAATAGGCCATATTCCAACTTTCATAAAGGCTTACTAATAGTTACTCAAAAGGATCGTATACTCTCAACGGTCTGAACTCCATAAACTTTTCATCCATTGGTTACACGATTTAAAAGATATGGAATTTTTTTTAAATGGATCAACCCAGGTCTAGTCCAGGACTGACCCAACCCGATGTAGTCATGCTAACCCATCCAAGCCTAGTCCTTTACATTAGGATCGTCCCATTGGGCTTGTTGGACCCAGTCCACAAAGTAACTAGGTCCAGCCCACGGGGCCGCTAAGCTGTCCCATCCACCTAAGTTTGGCCTGTGCTGTGGGCTGATTTACTCCATCAGACATGGTCCACCTTGGTCATTCCCCCTGGTTCACATAGTCTAACCTATCCTCGTTTCTCCCACCTTGACTCATCATCAATATGGAATAGTGAATCATTTCATATTGTCGACCAGCCTCCTCTACATTCCTTGTGGCTCGCCGCCTTAGGTCCTCTGACGCGGCTTCCAAATAGATCCTAGCTCACTGCAACTGCCTCCTTTAGTGGCCCCCGGTCATTACCTATTGCTTCTCCCACCGCGGTCTCCATGTGGTCCAGCTACATGGACTACCAGGTCTGGTTGGCATGGAGTGCCCTTACAGTCACTACCATAGGCGACCTTCATCCCCCGCAGCACCCGCATGCAACCTTCATCACATCCCATCACCCGCCTCCATGTGCCGCCATATCCACATGCCTCTATTGGCCGTAGTTCCCTAGGAGACCCCCATTTTTCCAGTGCTCCATTTTTTGAAATAGAGCCACATCTACGCTCATCAGGTCACAACCTTCGTGACCATATGCGTTCATCAATCTTGCCTTTACTCTGGGGGCCCGATCACGTTTGAGGCCTCCTAGAAAATTTCTCAATGACCATGAGGGTCCGATGGTGAAGAAGGCCTGGTGTAGGATTAGAAGAACACATAGAACTCTAGAATAATGGATCTTGTCCTTATTCATTTCAGCCTTAATTAGTTCATGTAAAGTGGTTTATCAAATAAAAAGAATAGAGAAATACAAAGATCTATCTCCTTTATTAAACACCACAATAATTTATCCATCCCACAAGAACGAATGAACTATAGTTAAACATTTTCATGGGTTTCTAAGTGTTTTTTTTAATATAATAAGGGATAGTAAATGACAAATATATTAAACACCCTACCTCATGGTTGGATCAGTATTATATAAAGAATAGAGGTCCATGTCGTCGTCGATCCTCAATCTGTTGATGTTCATCATCGAGAGAATTTCCTACAAGACTTCAAAGGAATTATACGATTATGGTGATTACCCTTAATTCTTGGAAAAAAATTCATTAAAATTAAAATCTCTTCCACATCTAATAAAAAATTTTAAGGATGGTTAAATCCAAATTATTACATTCACAGTTGACCTGCGTTGGTCGATATTAGGCCCCGTATAAGTTAATGCCACTTCATTTCAAGCTATGGTTCCCAAATATTTCTTATAAAGGAACCTTTTTATAATTTATTCATGTCTTATAGAAAAATTTCATGTCTTCTTTATAAAAAAATTAACATTTTCATCATATTGTTCTAGGAAAAATGGGCATCAAAATCGAATGCCATCTCAGTGCATGGTCTTATAATTTCCCTAAATAATTTATAAAAATAAAACCATAGAAAATAGAGGTCATTAAAGTCTCCCAACATTATGGTTTTACATCCTCAAAATCCAAAACAAGGGCTACACGACAAAAAGATGAGGGTACTAAGGATGAATCTAAACCTCCCTCTCCCAATTTCTGTCCTAAAAATTCATGTAATTCCACCAAATTCTTAGTAGATGAATCAACCGACCCTGAATTATTTTCTCACGTTGATCCTAAATCTCCATAGGTTACTCTGAAAAAGTCTCCTCCTTATTAATTTCCATCTTTCCCCAGTTGAATACATGTGATGGATCATGCATGTACCTCCTCAGATGCAGCATGTGGAAGTCATCACACACCTGGTGCAACTGCGAGGGATGATCTATGAGGTACACCACCTCACCAACTATACTTAGAATATAAAAAGGGTCTATGTATCTCAGATATAACTTTCCACCCTAATCAAATATCTGTAATCTCCATTCAGGTGACACCGAAAGGAATACATGGTATCCCTCCTTGAACTCCAACAACCACCATATCCTATAAAAATATTTTTTCTCCTGGCATTATGTAGTTTCCATGATCTCCATGATGATATAAACCTTCTTGGTGGTACCCTACATAAACTATGGACCCATGAGTGATGACTCTCCTGAGTTATTCTAATAAAGTGGTGACCTACATGGTCACCCGTACAAAGCCCCTAATGGTTACATACCAAAGGTAGAGTGATAGTTGTTGTTTTATGTAAACTCCACTAGTGTTAGGTGATCCTCCATGTTGCGGCCAAAGTCTAGGATGCCAGTACGTAGAATTTCCACAAGAACATGGATGGTCTTCTCAGTTTGGTCATCCTTCTAGGGATGAAACATCATGCAGAAGCTCAACTGAGTCCGAAACTCATCCTGCAATCCCTTACATAGATGGTGTCATGCCGCCTGTACATGCATGGGAAACCCATAATTAAGATAACTGATATCCCATACCACTTCCACTCTTTCACCTCATGTGGTTGGGTCAATCCCACTTGAACCTCGTGCTCATCCTTCACTTGATGACAAGTTAGTCATCGAGAAATTTACACTACCACTACCCTCTTCATTCCTAGACACCCATACTGACATAGGGGGTTCTAGTACATCTTTTGTACACCCAAATGTACTGCCCAAGGGGATGTGTGGAACTCACCCAGATCCACCTCCCACAATTCCATTGGTACAACTATTTTCCCTTTGAAAAGGAGGATGTTCCTTCCATCTATTGAATATTCATCATGGGTATGCCTCTTAGACAACCTAGCACATAAAGTCTCATAGTCTATATCCCCATGTTTTCCTCCCTAATTCACTGTAATATTGGAGGGGTGACAACTATCGATTGGAGGTACCCTGGTCTATCTCTATCCACAAAGGATATCTATAATGTGGCCAACTGCTCTAACACCTCACTTAGCAACTACTAGTTGGATCTCCTATTATGGGCGTCCTCCATTAAATTCCCCTTCACAGGAGTATTGATAATATCAAAGTCATAGTCTTAAAGAAACTCTATCCATCACCTCTATCTCATGTTCATATTCTTCTAAGAGAAGATATACGCGAGACTCTTCTTATAAGGCCCTGACCTTAAACATTACATAATATTGAATTAAATTAATAATTCACATTGAGGATATTTTCAGGTTTAGAGTTTTAGAGAATTAGAACATAACTATTACATCTCAAAAGATTTACAAAGTAGACACTTCTACTAAGTTTCCATAGAATAAAAAAACTCTTAAAAAGAAACATTTCTAGTTCCATGTTTTATATAGCATGACTTTCCCTTGATCCCATCTTTGACCCTATTCCACATTAAGTCCTGTGAAAAACATTTCAAAAAACTTGGGGTGAGCATAAAAAGCTCAGTAAGGGATACACAAAGAATGAAAACTGTTAGTTTATCAAAACTACAAGTAAACCATGTATACTTTATCAAAGTAATACCTTTACCTTCATGAAGTAGTAAAAACTCTTCACTGGATAAAATATCATTACATACACTTTTGTAACCAAAGGATTACCATAAAACCAATATAAAGAACACATAACATATAAAGGTAACTTGGGACATAAACATACTTAAGGGGAATAACCATATGGTCAACTTCCACACATATCAATTAATGGAATAGCCATACAGCCAACTTCCATACATACTTAACGAAATAGCCATACAGCCGACTTCCATACCCATTGCATTGGAGATTTTAATGTAACCACCCGTCCTGGTATTCACGGCACCACCCGTCATATGGTTTATCACATAACCACATGTCAAATTTCTAAGTACCATTATAAAAATCTTAAGACATAAAACAAATATAATGGAAAGAAAACATTTCCACACTTTGATCACAATATATCACTTAAATATATTGATGTAACAAATCCATTATAAAAACTATTTTCAATACCAAAATACATAAAAAAGTATATGGTATTTATTTCATTTTAAAAAACATTACGGCTTTTTCTGGAAGCCAAAGACCAAATAATACTCGCGACGGCGGAAAAGTTCGTTGTCACCACGTACATTAAAAGAAACAATCCTTTTTGTCGTTTTGTAAAAAGTTTTGTAGAAAAAGATTCCTTTTGTATAAAAGTAAAAGTCAAAGGGGTTTATACAATGTATAAAATAAAGTTGTGTATAAAACAAAATATTCCTCAATGAAAGGAGATTGAGATGAAGTCCCTTACCTCGGGACCGATTTGACTCGATCGTTCTTTAACATCCTGAATAATAAACTTGAGTTAATATCTATTTGCTTGAGAAAATTTTTCAAGTTCATTATTCCTTTTATATCACTTATTTACATTTTATAAACATTATGTAATCATTTAAGTTAATAATGTTTGTTTTGTTGATATTTGGTTCTTAAGTCGAAAGTGGACTTCTTACAATTACTTGTTGTTCGTGTGGTAAAAGGTTATTTATATCCAGAATGAAATTCCTGATTTGGATATCATATATATCATATACATATAGCATATACATGTATTTATAATATCTTATAATCATTTAGAGTTAAGAAATGAAATGCACCGTTCATGGAGACGGTAAGCCGTATGTACGGATGAACGCTACTTTCATTTCTATGTCATATTAATGGAATTAAAACTAAATGAAAGGTATGTATATTTTAATTCCAGAATTATATTAATCATTTAGATGTAACATACATCATATATGTCCATTATATATATGTACTTATAATAGTACATTACTTTGGGGATACCAAATGAAATGCATCGTTCATGGAGACGGTAAGCCATACGTACGCATGAACACTACTTTCATTTCTATCTCATATATTAATGGAGTGAAATCATAATGATAAAAATGTATATTATAATTCTAGAATAATATCTTTAATAATATCATTAAATCCATCCTTTATACGTCCCACTTATGGCATTAACGAATCAAATCACTTTGAGGGGGCGGTAGTCCGCACTTCCTAAAATGAAGATATCGCGTATACCCATAATGGAATCCAGAAAGGTATTCCATAAATAAAAAATACAGAAGCTTAAGGAAAACATAAACATATTATAAATCATATATAAATATAGTGACATCTTAATGTCCACCTTTAAAGTTGTTATATGAGTGTTGAACAATCATCGTTTTGTGAGGCAGAAATTCGCCAACACAGAAACAGTATGTTATTTAACCATTAAATGTAGGTGTGTGTAAGTGTAGCTCGAATAATTTTTATTAAAACATCCTAGTATATTGAAGATACTGGTTTTGTTACAAAATAAATTAATAAAAATAGTTTAGTGGGTTGGAGAAGCAAAATAAAACAAGAGGACTCAAGTGAAGACATTATGTTAAAATCGGGTAACTCCCTTTGGTTTGAGCTCAAAGGCTTCCTTGGGAAGACTTCTTCCAAAATTGAGGCTTCAAGGAGTAATATATGGATGTGGAGAGACAAAATGGGCAGAGTTTGGCCGATCCAAAGGCTTTGGATGTGTGGGTAAAGAGGTAGAGGTGGGGGCCTTTTATAAGAGGAGTGGAGGGGCACTCTTGGAAAGTAAAGAAATGATACTTTATTTTAAAATGATATTCAGATTCAAAAGGTCCCACATTGATATAATTTGCGGATAAGGTGATAACAGTCCGAAATCCACCCATCCAATAGGTTTTGGAGATGTGTAGGTCATAGATTTTACATTATCATTTCATTTTATTTATATCCTTTATTAATGAGGTAATCGCTTAATTATCATGATGTCATAAATAATTTGATTTATTTAATGTCTAAAAATTCTAAAACAAATATCATGATGTATTAAATCTTTCTAGATTTCTAATGAATATTTATAGTCAAAAATTTGACTTGTATAACTCCATTTAAAAATTCTTTTAGTAAAACAACTCATGTTTGTGTCATTTTAATTTTAACATTAAATAAAAAGTTATTTATGTCATTTCCCAACCAGAGTGGCTCTATGGGGTCCCCAAGTTTACCCATGGATTTTCTTGGTCGGCCATGACACATACAAGAAGGTTAGGACATGTGTAAAGCTCATCTCATATTATTAAAACATTATTTTTTACCTTAAACTACACTAATTACCTCTAATCGCGATTAAAACTTAATAAGTTACTATTCACCAAAAAATTATTTTAATCCCACTGAACCACATTTCACTTCTTAATGAAAACCATGTATGTCAGATTTTTGATATTCAAAACATAGAGGTGGTAAAATTTCATTTAAATGAAAAATCAGTATTTAAGTACCACTTAGTGGTTTCACTATTCATCAAAAATTGAAGTTTTTCAGAAAAATACCAAAACATCACCCTAAGATATATTTTATATTCTGAATTCAAAAATTAAGTCCATTTTAAAAAATTTAAAACATATAAGTTTCATTAATTAATTAAATAATTAATTCCCACTGTCAGAGCAAATAGCGTGTTTTTATGAAACAATAAGTATCAAAAGATTGACACTAGTTTAAGTCTGATTTCAAAGTGAAATTAATTTCAACGACCACTATTGGATTTAATGGTAAAAATAAATTCTAATTTCACTTTAAAACCAATTAAAAAGATAATTTAATCATATAAATAAATTATATTAGAAAGTGGTTTTGAATTAAAATACAACATTTTTCACTATTCATTAAAAAAATGATTTTTTTTGGAAAAATACCAAAAATTTACACAAATAAATTTTGATGTCCCAATTCTAAAAAAGTGTTTTATTTGGTCCAATAGAATGTATAAGAGTGACCAAAACCCTATTTAAAGACGATTCTCCATCAAAAGGTGATAAGTGAACCTTTAGTTAAAATTAGGGTATAAATGCCTAAAATTGAATTCTTTCCATATTTTAAGCCTTTATCTTTTATTGGATAAATGTAAAAACATTTAAAAAACATATATAATCATATTTTAGTTATTTCTATCAATTCCCACCAATATAATGACTACATGTTAACTACCATTTAAAATAATATTATTATATTACTAGTGTGAAACGTAAGTTTTCAAAGAAACTCATCGTTGCGTATCGAGTACACTATCGAACATAGCAACCCCTTTTAAGTAAAATTAATATTTAATTAGAAAATATTAATAAACATGAAAATTTATTATTCATTATTTACCTGGGATGTTACATCCTTCCCCCCTTTTGGGAATTGCGTCCTCGCAATTTTATTCACATATCAAAATAAGTGGTGGTATTTATCCCTCACAAAATTTTTAGATTTCCACGTTGCCTCTTCAACCATATGGTTTTTTCACAAGACCTTTACCTAGTGAATTACCATATTTCGCAACACTTTCTCTTTTCGGTCAAGAATCTGGACTGGTTGTTCTTCATAAGATAGGTTCTCCTCTAGCTGAACTACCTCTGGAATCAAAAAATGAGATAGATCTGGCATATACTTCCTCAACATCGAAACATGAAAAACATTGTGTACCTGAGATAAACTCGGAGGTAAAGCCACTTGGTAAGAAACTGATCCAACTTTCTCTAGAATTTCATATGGTCCAATGAACCTTGGACTCAGCTTTCCTTTCTTACCAAATCTCATCACACTTTTCCATGGATAAACCTTGAAAAAACATGGTCACCTACCTCGAAAGATAGATCCTTCCTCCGGTTATCCGCATAACTCTTCTACCTGCTCTGAACTGTTCTCATGTGTTTCTAAATCAACTGAACTTTTTCTGCCATCTCTTCTACCAATTCTGGTCCCATAAGCTTCCTTTCACCGACTTCATCCCAAAATGCTGGAGTTCGACACCGCTTCCCATATAATTCCTCAAATGGTGCCATCTGTATACTGGAATGAAAACTGTTATTATAAGAAAACTCAACCAAAGAAAGATGTTGGTCCCAACTTCCCTAATAATCCATCAAACAAGCTCGTAGAATTTCCTCTAAGGTATGAATTGTTCTTTCTGACTGCCCATCTGATTGAGGATGAAAATATGAACTAAAATTTAATTCAGTACCCAACGACTTCTGAAGGCCTTTCCAAAAGTTAGAAGTGAACCTGGGATCACGGTCAGATACAATGGAGAGGGGAACTCCATGTAACCTGACTATCTCCTTAAGATACAAACGGGAAAGTTGATCTAGGGAAAAGGTATCTCATATAGCAAGTAAATGAGCAGATTTAGTCAAGCGAACAACAATAACACAGATTGCATTATTACCTTGACGGTTCTTCGACAATCCCACAACAAAGTCTATGAATATATTCTCCCATTTCCACTCTGGAACTGGTAAAGGCTGAAGCATCCCTTTCGGTAACTTCTGCTCTGCTTTAACCTGTTGACATGTCAAACACTTCACAGTAAAATCAGCAATATCTCTTTTCATTCCATCCCACCAGTAGTACTCCCACAGATCTCTGTACATCATAGTACTACCAGGATGAACTGAAAACGGAGAACTATGAGCTTCACATAACAACTCTCTCTTCAACTGTGAATCACAATGCACACACAATCTCTTCCCAAATCTCAAAACGCAATCATTATCAATGTTGAATTCAGGAAACTTACCCTTCTGAACCAGCTCTACCTTTTTCTAAAACTCACTTTCTTGCTTCTGTGCTTGCTTGATTCTGTCTGATAGAGATGATTTCACTGATACCTGAAACAAAATAGAAGAGCATCCTGCACCAACAACCTCTATTCCAAAGTTCATCAAATCAAAAACTAAAGGATCTCGTTCCAAACGCATCATTGTTAATGAAGTATTACTTTTTCGACTCAAATCATCAGCAACTTTATTTTCTTTTCCTGGATGGTAATGAATTGTACAGTCATAATCCTTGATTAATTCCAGCCATCTCCTCTATCTCATGTTCAATTCTTTCTGAGTGAATATATACTTTAAACTTTTGTGATCAGTATGTATTTCACACATTACTCCATACAAATGATGCCTCCAAATTTTTAGAGAAAAAACAACAGTAGATAATTCCAAATCACGTGTAGGGTAATTTACCTCATGAGTTTTCAACTGACGTGAAGCATATGCAATTAACAGATCATTCTGCATAAGGACACAGCCAAGTCCCTTCAACTAAGCATCACTGTATATAACAAACTCACCATTCCTGGAAGGAAGTGCCAAAACTGGAGCATTCACCAATCTTCTTTTCAAATCCTGAAAACAATCATCACATTCTTTTGTCCAGATGAACTTAACACCCTTCAGAGTTAGCTTAGTCATTGGACTAGATAACTGTGAAAAACTTTCAACAAACCATTGGTAGTAACCTTCCAAACCAAGAAAACTACAGATCTCAGTTACCTTTGTGGGTCTTGGCCATTCTTCAACAACTTTTGTTTTAGCAGGATCAACAGTTAGGCCATCTTTTGAAACAATGTGACCCAGGAAAGAAATTTGTTGTAACTAAAACTCACACTTTCTGAATTTCCCATACAATTTATTTTATTTTAAGGTTTGCAAGATAACCCTTAAATGACTTTCATGCTCCTCTTTACATTTAGAAAACACCAAAATATCATCAAAAAACACAACCACCACTTATCACCTGAGTAAACTGAGCCATCCCTGCAACAAACTGTTCACTTCTGATTCTGACCATCTCAGGATACTGATTTGAAAGGTCACTTCCCTCTGTATGCCTTCCCAGAAAATCTATTCTGTTTCCTCTACGAAAAACCATTATTAACAAATAAATACCTTAGGTGAAGCAACATGGTAATATTTAAATGCTATATCATTTAAATCGTACCATAAATTAACTTATAATTTTACACTTTTCTAACCCCTAAAGTTGTCTAAACCGACCTCTGATACCAAATATAAGGCCCGGGCCTTAAACATTACATAATATTGAATTAAATGAATAATTCACATCGAGGATCTTTTCAGGTTTAGAGTTTTAGAGAATTAGAACATAACTATTACATCTCAAAAGATTTACAAAGTAGACACTTCTACTAAGTTTCCATAGAATAAAAAAACTCTTAAAAAGAAACATGTCTAGTTCCATGTTTTATATATCACGAATTTCCCTTGATCTCATCCTTGACCCTATTCCACATTATGTCCTGTGAAAATCATTTCAAAAAACTTTGGGTGAGCATAAAAAGCTCAGTAAGGGATACACAAAGAATGAAAACTGTTATTTTATCAAAACAACAAGTAAACCATGTATAATTTATCAAAATAATACCTTCACCTTCATGAAGTAGTAAAAACTCTTCAATAAATAAAATATCATTACATACCCTTTTGTAACCAAAGGATTACCATAAAACCCATATAAAGAACACATAACATATAAAGGTAACTTGGGACATAAACATACTTAAGTTGAAAATTCATACGATCGACTTCCACACATAACACTTAATGGAATAGTCATACTGCCAACTTCCATACATACTTAATGGAATAGCCATACGTCCGACTTCCATACCCAATACATTGTATGTTTTAACGTAACCACTCGTCCTGGTATTCACAGCACCACCCGTCATATGGTTTATCACGTAACCACCCGTCAAATGTCCAAGTACCATTATAAAAATCATAAGACATAAAACAAATATAATGGAAAGAAAACATTTCCACACATTGATCACAATATATCACTTAAATATATTGAAATAACAAATCCAATATAGAAACCATTTTCAATACCAAAATACATAATAGAGTATATGGTATTTATTTCATTTAAAAAAAACATTACGGCTTGTTCAAGAAGCCAAAGACCAAATAATACTCGCGGTGGCGGAAAAGGTCATTGTCACCGCGTACGTTAAAAGAAACATTCCTTTTTGTCATTTTGTAAAACGATTCGTAGAAAAATATTCATTTTGTATAAAATTAAAAGTCAAAGGGGTATATACACCATGTAAAAGAATGTTGTGTATAAAACAAAATATTCCTCAATGAATGGAGATTGAGACGAAGTCCCTTACCTCGGGTCCGACTTGACTCGATCGTTCTTTACCATCCTGAATAATAAACATGAGTTAATTTCTATTTTCTTAAGAACAATTTTCAAGTTAATTATTCCTTTTATATCACTTATTTCCATTTTATAAACATTATGTAATCATTTATGTTAATAATGTTAGTTTTGTCGATATTTGGTTCTTATGTTGAAAGTGGACTTCTTACAATTACTTATTGTTGGTGTGGTCAAAGGTTCTTTATATCCAGAATGACATTCCTGATTTAGAAATCATATAAATCATATAAATATAGAATATACATGTATTTATAATATCACATAATCATTTAGAGGTAAGAAATGAAATTCACCATTCAAGGAGACGGTAAGCCGTACGTACGCATGAATGCTACATTCATTTCTATGTCATAGTAATGGATTTAAAACTAAATGAGAGGTATGTATATTTTAATTCAAGAATTATATTAATCATTTATATGTAACATAAATCATATATATCCATTATATATATGTACTTATAATAGTACATTACATTTGGGGATAAGAAATGAAATGCACCGTTCATGGAGATGGTAAGTCGTACGTACGCATGAACGCTACTTTCATTTCAATATCATACTTTAATGGAGTTAAATCATAATGATAAAAAGGTATATTATGATTCTAGTATAATATCATGTATAATATCATTAAATCCATCCTTTATTCGTCCCACTTATGGCATTAACGAATTAAATCACTTTGAGGGGGCGGTAGTCCGCACTTCCTAAAATGAAGATATCACGTATAACCATAATGGAAGCCATAAAAGTATGCCATAAATAAAAAATACAGAAGATTTTGGAGAACATAAACATATTATATATCATTTATAAATATAGTGACATCTGAATGGCCACCTTTAAAAGTGTTATATGAGTGTTGAACAATCATCGTTTCGTGAGGCAGAAATTTGCCATCCACAGAAACAGTATGTTCTTTAACCATTAGATGTAGGTTTGTATAAGTTTAGCTCTAATCCTTCTTATAAAAACATCCTATTATATGGAATATACTGATTTTTTTACAAAATAAGTAAATAAAACGAGTTTAGGGGTTTGGAGAAGAAAAATAAAACAAAAGGACTCAAGTGAAGACATTACCTTAAAATCGGGCAAATCCCTTTGGTTTGAGCTCAAAGGATTCCTTGGGAAGACTTCTGCCCAAAGTGAGGCTTCAAGGAGTAAGAGAGTGATGTTTAGATACAAAATCGGCTGAGTTTTTCCGAGCCAAAGGCTTTGGATGTGTGGGTAAAGAGGTATAGGTGGGGGCCTTTTATAAGAGGAGAGGAGGGGCACTCTTGGAAAGTAAAGAAATGTTACTTTATTTAAAAATGAGTTTCGGATTAAAAAGGTCCCAAATTGATATATTTAGCGAATAAGGTGATAAGGGTTCTAAATCCACCCATCCTATAGGTTTTGTAAATGTGTAGGTCATAGATTTTACATTATCATTTTATTTTATTTAAATCATTTATTAATGAGGTAATCGCTGCATCATCATGATGTCAAAAATAATTTACTTTATTTAATGTTTAAATTTTATAAAAACTATCATGATGTAGGATATCATTTTATATTTCTAATGAATATTTATAGTCAAAAATCTGACTTGTATAACCCCATTTAATTTTTTTTAGTAAAACAACTCATGTTTGTGTCATTTTAATTTCAACATTAAATAAAAAGTTATTTATGTCATTTCACAACCAAAGTGGCTCCATGGAGTCCCCAAGTTGACCAATGGATTTTATTGGTCGTCCATGACACATCCAATAAGGGTAGTACATGTTTCAAGCTCATCTCATATTATTAAAACATTATTTTTACCTTAAACTACACTAATTACCTCTAATCGTGATTAAAACTTAATAAGTTACTAATCACCAAAAAATTATTTTAATCCCATTGAACCACATTTTACTTCTTAATGACAACCATGTATGTCAGATTTTTGAAATTCAAAACATAGAGGTGGTAAAATTTCATTTAAATGAAAAATCAGTTTTTAAGTACAACTTAGTGGTTTCACTATTCATCAAAAATTGATGTTTTTCAGACAAATACCCAAACTTCACCCTAAGCTATATTTGATATTACGAATTCAAAAATGAAGTCCATTTTACAAAATTTAAAACTTATAAGTTGAATTAATTAATTTAATAATTAATTCCCACTGTCAGAGAAAATAGCGTGTTTTTATGAAACATTAAGTATCAAAAGATTGACACTAGTTTAAGTCTGATTTCAATGTGAAATTAATTCCAACGACCACTATTGGATTTAATGGCAAAAATATATTATAATTTAACTTTAAAACCAATTCAAAAGATAATATAATAATATAAATAAATTAGATTAAAAAGAGGTTTTGAATTAAAATACAACATTTTTCACTATTCATTAAAAAAATGAACTTTATCGGAAAAATACCAAACAATTTACACACAGTAAATTTTGATGTCCCAATTATAAAGAAGAGTTTTATTTGGTCCAATATAATGTATAAGAGTGACCAAAACTAAATTTAAAAACGGTTCTCCATCAAAATGTGATAAGTGAACCTTTAGTGAAAATTAGTGTATAAATGCATAAAATTGAATTCTTTCCGTATTTTAAGCCTCTATATTTAATTGGATAAATGTAAAAACATTTAAAAAACATATATAATCATATTTTCGTTATTTCTATCCATTCCCTCCAATACAACGACAACATGTTAACTACCATTTAAAATAATATTATTATATTACTAGTGTGCAACGTGAGTTTTCAAAGAAACTCATTGTTGCATATCAAGTACGCTATCGAGCATAGAAACCCCTTTTAAGTAAAATTAATATTTAATTTGCAAATATTAATAAATATGAAAATTTATTATTCTTTTTTAGCTGGGATGTTACACTTGTGGTCAGAGTCGACGGTAAACCGCTCACCAATCATGTAATGTCACCATATATTCAGAGCGAAGACTACCACTACTAGCTCAGGATATGGGTCACATAGTAATACTAATGATTCCTCAAATAGCGTGAACAATAGGCAATCAATAGTTCCCAATTCCTCAAGAAAAAACCAATCCTAGTCCCTGATGCATCTCAAAAAACTACATACCTGATGCCCTCCTTTGCTAATCTCAAGATGGAACCACCCATCAACCTCAACCTCAGCTCAAGAATGCACTTCTGGAACATCTTTATCTATAAAAAGGGATTCTCATTCCATGTATATGCATCAAGGGTGATTCTACTCTAGAAAATTTGGGTACAATCCTCTGATATTACTTAGCCAATCCAAGGAAACTCCACACCTCAGTAACACTCTTAGATGGCTCCCAAGCAAGAACCACCTCAATCGTCACTGGATCTACATCCACTCTAGCCTAAAAAATGAAATTCCATAGAATCTAGATTTATAAAATCTAAAAATTACACTTCGAGAGCTTCCCCTAATGATGGTTGTCTAAAATATTTTCTCAGACCATCCTCAAGTGTATTGCGTGCTCTTCCTCAGACGCCGAGTATACTAGGATGTCATCAATGAATACCATGACGAATTTCTCTAAGTAAGGCTTGAATATTTTATTCATGAGTCCCATAAAAACTTCCACTACATTCCTCATGTAAAATAGCGTGACCTATTACTTGTGGTGGTCATACTAACATTTCAAGGTTGTCCCCGACATATCCTCATCCCGTACAAAAAGTTGGTGATAGCCAGACCTGAGTTCAATCTTCAAGAACCACATTCCTTCATTCAGATGATCAAAGTGGTAGTCAATTTTTATAGGTGGAAATTTTTTCTTCATGGTTACCTATTTTAGTCACCGAAAGTCTAAACATAACTTCAAGCTCTAATCTTCCTTCTTGAAAAAAAAACTGGGGCCACCCAAGGTGAAACACTAGGTCTCATAAAGCCCTTCCACTGCAATTCTTCCAAATCTACGATGATTTTATGATTCATTGTGGGAGCCATACAATATGTAGGTTTATTTATTAGTCAATTACCTTGTTTTATATCAATGTATAAGTCAAAAACCCTCATGGGATATAATCTATGGACATCTTGAGGAAAGACGTCCTCATATTCCACCAACACTACAGGAAACTAAGGACCCATCTCATCCACTATAATGAGGGTTAGGGTATCCAAATGATGATTGATTAGTTGAACCCTCCAATGTCTGAGTCTGTCATGTGCTAAATGTGATTCCATTTCATCAAAAGAGAAAAGCATTCCCCAGATATACGGACACACTACACTCTGTGCCTAAAAAATCTAATCTAGACATGAACTGCGGTTAACTTGTCTATACTAAGAATGAAGTCATAAAGCCTTGATGTGACCACCAAGATATCCCAACCACAACTCTCTCCCCATATATTAAGGGTACACTATCTTCACCACTGTGTGATCATCAAGTCTCCCCCGTAAGATTCTCTAAGTGTAGGGATCGAGTTTACGATTCCATTGGAATCCATGAATCTCGAACAATGGTCACGGTTAGAAAAGAGTGATAGGAACATGAATATATAAACACTGAATATATGGTGTTAAATAAACATATTATACCACTATAAATATATAGAGAACCATGGGTTATAAGCCTACATCTCCTGAAGCTATCCTCGTCCCTATCCACCTGCTCCTTGAGCCCATGGTGGACCATCTAAGGGTGGTGGTGGTAATACCTCAAACCTCTTCCCACCTCCTACTAATCTTCTATACATTCCTCCCTATATAAAACCCTCCTCTTATCTCTTAATCTATGTCATCAGTCCCTTTATCATCTACTAATCTATAATACGACGGGTTGGGAAATCTCTAGCCAGATGCCCCTATTGTCGCATGAGTAACACAACATTTCCTATAGATGACTTTATCTTCTTTGAGAGCCTCACACATTTTATCCCATATCCATGGGTCATCCCCAAGATATCTTGAATCTCTTTGTTCCCTGTGTCTACTAATAGCTACATACCACAGAAGACTCAACTACCTGGTGCCTTCTGGAAGCTCCAACTGCTAGCGTCTTCTACACTAGAAAACACTCCATGGTCAGAGCTCACTCCTGTATTCCAACATATGATTGTATTTCTAGGGATATCATGGAACCCCTGATCTCTTGGAATAACCAGTACTCTAATTTTTGGGCCCTAAAAATGGGTTCTACACCATATATGTGGAGTAGTGTGAAATATATCTAAATCTCCCCAAGTACTCTACTACTATCAGACTTCCCTGCTACAGATGCAGGAGATCCTGTATGTGCACTGATCATAACAAACTTGAAATAATTACTCCTAAATGAGGTGCACTATGTCCAACTAAGAGATATTTATCTCATCATGTGTTTGTACCATTATGCTCCACCATCAGCCCACGGAGCCCTGAAGAAGGCTCATATCTAGAACTATCATCTGGTCAGACGACGCCCTCACAAGGTGGAAAACACAAGTAACTGCCTCTATTCAGTCCTTAGTAATCTAGGAATATGGATCACCTCATAACCAGGGAGGTCACTACCTCTATAAATCATACCACACACTCTGGCTAACTGCATCCTCAACAGGTAGCGCTGGTATTAAATGCTACTTGACGGGTGGGGGTATCACTGGTAAACCACCCCGAGGTTCTATCTCTGGTACATGGGGTATCTCCTGTTCATTCCCTTATACTAATGTCGCATCACATGGTAGATCGTCCTATGGATCACTCAATAGAATCATGGATGGGTGTCTTCATTGAGGAATCCTAAAACAGATCAACATGTACCATAGTCAATAGAATATACCTCGTGAGAAGAATCAAGATGGACATGAGGACACCCTTAAATCCTATATGATTCATGTACCATTATATCCCCTACAACAACATTTTTCAGGTACTGAGACAAAATTCCATTTTTTAGAATCTTTTTTTATGGATACATCAATATCCACACCAACATCAGATTCCCTTTCCTGAAATCCGAACTCAAAACAATTAACATTGTTTCCTCAAACCAGTCTCATATACTCATGGCTCTTTAGTCAGAACTCACATCCTCTGATATGAATCATTAATGAAACTTCCTAGAGTTTCCATTGTCGTTACCACCCCAATCCCACCTCCGATATGCTAGGGTATGGAGACTAACATCGAGTAGGAATATCCCTCCAATGGTAGGAATTATCCTAAGTATGTGTACACACACAATCATATCCAATACCCAAATGATGAGATGTAAAAAACTAATAAATAAATGTATTCATATACTAAGATACCAACCATAGATCAGAACAATAGGAAACTATAATGTAAACAAGTCCAAAATACAATCCCACCAATAGAATGAGTCTTTCAAAGTGAATGCACATGTTCCTGAAACTCATCTACTGAAAACCCTACCTGAAGGGTAGATGTTGGAAGTATATCTGAGGTCATAGTGGCATAACTCATCTTCCTGATCAATCTAAACACCACCTGGTCTTGGCCTACCTAGAATAATATTAATGCATCAATCATCTACACATGTCAGAACATCTGTGGCAATGCCCGTACATGGGTGAGTAAACAAATACGTAGTAGGACACCTAGAAACCACAATGTAATATCAGTAATAAACACACAACGTATTCCAAAAAATAAATATATGAATTATATCCCAAATAAATACATGAAGTATAGCACAAATAAATAAAGTATACCAAAAATAAGTAAACGAATTATACTAAAAACAAATAAATGATGTACATTCATTTCACATAGGTATAAGTCTAAAGAACCAAAAAAGGTATTTTTAGTTTTAGTCTATAGATCATCTATATTACATGACACAAAAAGTATTGATGATGCATTGAGCATTGATGGTGCAAGGAGAATCGATGGCACACATATCATCGATGGCGTAGGGAGCGTCGATGGCGCATGGAAAATCGATGGTGCATGGAGAATCGATGGCACACATAGTATCAATAGAACATGGAGTGTATATGGTGCAATGATTTTTTATGGAACATGGATCATAGATGGGTCTTGTATCCCCTAGTCACATATTCACCAAGTCCCAGCCAGCCGTATGATTCAACTCATAGCCTTCTTTTACGAGGAGAACCTACTTCTCAATCCAATAGTTCATATTCCAAATTTCAAAAATACTAACATAGATTATAGAATAATTATTTCCTCATTGAAAGGGTCCCATCACCGCAAACGGATCATGAAACATAAACATGGTTTGAAAGATATGGTCGTATTTATAAAATAGCCAGACCTTGGCCCGACCCAACACAACACCCAAATCATCCCATCCCGGTCCGACCGAACTGACTGGACCAAGTATAGTCCATTGGTATAAGCCCAATGGGTTGGATGGAATCAGACCACTGGGTAATGGGAGCGTCCTAGCCAATGTTGTCTAGCCCTCACTATGGGGCGTTTTACTCAGCTAGAAGCGGCCCATCCTAGCTGCGCCATCTAGCACACATGGTCTACCCTAACCACATGGATCCCACCTTGTCACCTGATCAATGTGGATAGGTTCCGCATTTCAAATGACTGGACCACCTTCTCTGTATGCCACACATCTTACCATTGTGGGTTCTTATGACATGGATTTAATCTGTATCCCAGCTCACCGTAATGGCCCACGGTCACCACCCGTGGCTTCCCTCACCGCAGGCTCCACACAGTCCATCTACTAGCACCGCCATCCATAGTTTTGTAGGTTTCCCCCAATTCTCTAGTTCTCTGTTTTTCAAAATGGATCAGAATCTGTAATCCATGGGTCATGACCATTTCATTGGTTTTTGATCTATCTTTATATCACATAGGGTTTGTATCATGTTCGTGGCCTCCCAATAAAATTTCATGACCCTAAGGGTCCAATGGTGAAGAAATCCCTAAATGGGGATAAGAAGAACACCTAAAACACACGAAGAACAGATCTTGAATTTGTCTGTATTGGCCATGATCCATTCAAGTTATTAGGTTTAACAATGAAGAAAAACATATAATTACAACAATATATCACCCTTTTTATACACCAAAATAATTTATCCATCCCACAAGAATAGATGAACTACAGATCAACCTATTCATGGGTTGGTCCAAGTTCTCCATTTGAATCAACAAAGGGAAAGGAAATCACTAAGAGATCAAACACACTACCTCATGGTTGTATTTTCCATGGATAAATATTGGAGGTCTATGTATTCATCGATCCTTGATCCTTAGAAATTAATCATCGAGATAGTTTCATTCCACCTCAAAATATTTCTAGGGTTATTGTGATAACCCTGAATTCTAGAAAAAGGTTTCATTAAAAAGTAAAATTTCATTGTTCCCAATAAAATATTTTTGTTAAAATATTTTAATGAATATTACATCGAAAATCTAAATTTCACTATAGAACTACACTGATGATGGTGGGAACCTCCAAATGTAATGTCTCTACTCTAAACACAATGGTTCCCTTTGATTTAAGAGCATGACCCCTGGTGAGAAGTTATTCTTTATTTAAAGTATAACTGTCGATGTGATTTATTAATAACTTAACTTTTTTCATCGAGAACATTGTCCTCAAAATCTCATTTCATCTAAATGATGGGTCACATAATGTTTCCAATTAATTTATAAAAATAAAAATGGGAAAACATATGTGTCATCACATTTGAAATTGAGGTTTGAGTAACGTATCAACCACGTATTTTGGACAAGAAAATGTAGATATAGTTCAATGGAAACTCTAGAAATCATGGAGAAAAGTATATTAGTTTTCCAATATGCTCTAAATGTGGGAAGAAGCATGGATGAATTTTTCTTAAGGGGTCTACTAAATATTTTATTTTTGGAAAAGAAGGTATCCAGGAAATTGATTACTGAAGTAATGGGAAGAATTTAGCTAATGATGTGCATTTGGAAAAATTATCACAAAATGCATCTCCAAAGATTCAGTGCTACAAGTGTATGGAGAACTACCATTATGCTAAGAACTACACAAACCCAAGGTTGGGTGATAATTATTGAAATCAGTTACCTCCTAATCTAAGGTAAAATGGAAAGTCTCATGTAATTACTATTTTTGATCAGGTTTTAGATAATGATGTTATGAAAGGTACACTTACCATACACTCTAGAACAAATAATGTGATATTTTATTATTGATCAACTCACTCATTCATGTCTATGAAATTTTATAAGGGTGTTAAGATTCATCCAAAACAATTAGATGCGTAATTATCAGTGCAAACCCTTAATGGTCAGATGATTGCATCATGAGACTATGATTCCTCTCTGGATGAATTTTGTGGGAACGTACTTCCTTCAAATATTTTCACTCTTCCTTTGGATGAATCTGATGTGATGTTAGGCATGTACTATATTTTTATTAATAAAACCTAGATTAAGTGTCAATCTAGAGATGTTATGTTTGATATTTCAAAACCTCCTATGATCATCCATCATTGTGAGGAATTGTCTGAACTTCCTGTGGAGATTAAATCTAGTTTATGCGTCTTCAATCCCATTTAAAAGGTTCATTAATCTAATATGGTTGTGGATAAAATTTACAATGAATATATTTCTAATGTTTGATATTTATTGGATGTATTTAGGGAGGATTTTCCTAGAAATCCACCAAAAACGAATTTGAGTTCTCAATTGAACATATACTTGGTTCCAGACCAATTTCAAACACTCCTTATATAATGGCTCCAATTGAGTAGTACGAATTAAAGAAAAAACTCCAAGAAAACCTTGATAAGGTATTTATTCATTCAAATGTTTCACCTTGGGGTGCACCAGTTCATTTTTTGAATAAGAAATATGGATCAATGTGAATATGTATTGATTTTCGGTATATGAACAAGATCGAGATCAAGAATAACTTTCCTCTCCCCCGTATTGCTGAATTGTTTCACCAACATCACTTAGCTTAGTACTATTCAAAGGTTGATCTTTATTCTAGATACCATCAATTAAGGGTTAATAAAGAGGATCTACCCATGAAGACATTCCATACAAGGTATAGTCTTTATGAATATATAGTAATTCAATTAGTTCTTACTAATTCCCTTGGTATCATCATAGATTTAATGAGTATAGTATTTAGATACTTCTTGGATCAATTTGTGTTAGTATTTATATATGATATTATAATTTATTTAAAGAGAAATGAAGAGTGTGAATGTCACTTGGGAATTGTACTAATGTCTCTATGGATGGAGAATGTGTACGAAAATTTTACAAACTGTGAATGTTTTCTACAAGTGGATTCATATTTTTGTCACATAATCTCAAGATATGTTATAATAGTATATCTATAAAAGATAGATGCTATTGAATTTTGTCCTAGACAAACCATGGTGACTGAGATCTATATAATACTTTCTTTCGCTAGATATTATCATTGTTTTGTGGATAATTTCTCACAACTATCGAATCCTCTACCCATATTAACTCGGAAGGGTGTCTTGTTCCTCTGGATAGATGAATGTGAAGAAAATTTAAAGGAATATAAGAGAAGGTTAGATAATGAACCCACTCTTACATTACCCTATAGTGCACATGGGTGTTTAATCTATAGTGATTCATCTAAGAAGGTATTGAGAGGTGTTATTATTCTATATAACATGGTTATCTCTTATGCCTTATGGGAGTATAATATTCAAAATAAAAATTACCAAAAACATAATTTGGAGTTTTCATTGGTATTTTTTCATTAATGATATAGGGAATTATATTTATAGAGAAAAATGTGATATATATATACTGATAAAAAAATTCTGAAATATATATTCACACAGATGGATTTGAACATGAACTAGATAAGATGGTTGGATTTGATAAATGATTATTATTTCTCAATACATTTCCATCCTAGAAAATAAAACAACGTGGTTGATTCATTGAGTTGTAAGGATCATGAAAACTTATACATGACGTGGATAACAAAAGATCCAATATTTATAGACTTGCATATGATGGATCTAGAAATCTTGAAGGAAGGGGGGAAATATTATCTTTCTCAAATGAATGTTCAACCCTATATCCAAGTGAATATTTAGGTGGAATATAATGGAGATTTATGAAAAATAAATTCATAACATTTCTTGAGTTTAACATTGATTTGGATGGAATAATAAGGTTCATGAACCGTTAATGTGTTCCTTCCATACCTTATTTGAAGAAGGAACTGTCAGAGGAAGCTCATAGTTCATCATTCTCGATTCTTCATGGAAATAAGAAGATATATATGATATTTAAAGAATTAATCTATTGGTATTTAATGAAGAAATATATCGTATAGGTTTTATCATGGTGCTTGGTATGCCAACATGTTATGTATGAAAGAAAATAGTTGAAGGGGATGTTGCATCCATTACCTAAATGAGAATGGAAATGGGATAACATCATTATGGATTTTGTCTTGAGACTACCCAAAACCTCAAAAGGGTTTAATTATATATTGGTGTTAGTCAATCTCCATAACATTTCAGTACAATTCACCACTATTAGAAAAGTCTTCTCTCTAGATTAGTGTTCTGCGATATTCATTAAATAAGTGGTAATGTTTCATGGAGTATCACATTCCATTGTATCAGATCAGGAACTGAGGATTACCTCACTGTTTCAGAAAAGTATTCAGAATGAACAAGATACAAAATTTTGTTTCAACACTTTTTGTCATCCTTAGACAGATGATCATTCGGAAAGAAAAATTCAAACACTTGAGGATATGTTGATATCTTATTCTAAGGATTTCAATGGTGGTTGGGATCATCACCTTAATCTAGTTTAATTTTATTATGATAATAACATTCAATTAATAATTTATATGGAACCATATGAATACCTATCTGAGAATAAATTCATATCTCCAACATGATGACATAATGTTGGAGAAATAAAGATATTTGGACCTAATTTTGTTGATGAAATGGTAGAAAAGTTTAAAAACATGAAAAATAATATCAAAGCCGCTCATAGTTGGTAGAAACGTTGTGATGATAACTACCCAAATTACCTATAATAATAAGTTAGTGAAATGTTGTTTCTAGAAATCACACCCTGAAAGAATGTCTTGTGATTCAATAAGAAATGAAAACAATTCCCTAGGTGTATCAGTCCCTTGGAGATTCATGATCATATAATGACTGTAGACAATCACCTAGAACCTCCAAAAAATCTATATCATGTCCATGATATGTTCAATTTATCTCTCATGAAGAAGTACATACCTGATCCTTCACATGTACATAACTCATAGGTCATATTGATGGAGTATTATTAATCTTACAAAGAACAATCAGTTGAAATTCTAGACTGATTCGTAAAAGTTCTACGGAACAAGAACACTCCCATTGTTGGATATTTTTTGAGAAATAGAATGTTGTAGGAAGCTATGTGGGAACATAAAGATATGATGATGCAAAGTTATACTCATTTTTCACTATTTGAGTGATTCATTTTGAGGGTTAAATTCATTTTAAGGGCAGTAGAATGTAACACCTCGTGATTTTATACACCATATTTTTTTGAATAAATTATATTTTCAATTAATTATTTTAATGAAGAAAGTAAAAAATTACATTCGAATGACATGTAATTGGAAAAAATTACATATAACATCTACTTAGAATATTTTACATGGAACATCCACTTGGCATACATTACATGCAACAACGATGTTTCTACAAAACATCATTTTATTATTATAATTATTTAAATGAGATAATTATAACCTAACCATTAAAAATAGTACTGTGAATTGAAATAAATAATTTAAAAATATATTTTTTAATGTTTTTATAAAAATAAAACATATTCATATTGAAATATATGATTTTTTGTAAAGACATTATATTTTAAAAAATACTGTTTTATGGAATGAACTGCTATTAATGTCGTCCAGAAAAAAAATAATGAAATTAATTTTATAAAAAATTACAAATATAATTCGAAATAATAAAATTAATTTATGAATATAGATTGTAAAAATAATCTTATGGGGAATTATAGTTATTTTTATTGTAAGCTTCATTTTATTGATGAATAATAAAAAATCCCAGATTTTATTTCAAAATAGATTTTTCATAATAGTTATTTATAATGATAAAATATATATTAATTTTTTCTAAAATATAATTTAGATTAAATTTTTTATCAATTAATCTGATGCAGGTAATTTTAACCCATATCACAATGAAATTTCATATAAAAACTTAGCAAACTATTCATCATTTATAGTATTGAAAACATGCATTGTTGACCAAACTGTGGGATTAATTGTAAATTAATTTCTTCCGCTTATGTGATTTTAATTTTGAACAAACAATGAAATACGTGGAATTAGAATAATTTATAATTTATAATAAGTTAAACTCCCTTTTTACCAAAAATATTAGTGAATGTAATTAAATGTA
This sequence comes from Viscum album, assembly GCA_963277665.1. Classification (NCBI taxonomy): domain Eukaryota; kingdom Viridiplantae; phylum Streptophyta; class Magnoliopsida; order Santalales; family Viscaceae; genus Viscum; species Viscum album. Next base: position 1,627,573,153 of record OY728122.1, read on the forward strand.
ATTACATCGATTAAAGTAAAAATATGATTAACTAAGGACAAAACAATAATTTTAGGACCCAATATGTCATAGAAATTTTCCAAAACCAATTTTCTATTCATTATTAATAAAATGAAATTAAATTATTTAAATATGTTAGTTTGGTATGACTTTTTAGGTAATAACATGTGTACACCTAACTTGTTTCCATAAATTCCATATGAGTGATTTTCCATCCCTATAAAAGGATACCACCTATCCCACATCCTCACACCACACATACCTATTTGGTTCATAAAATATTTTACTAATAAAATTCCCAGAAATACTAACTTCCTCTTAAAATTATTCCCTTGGTAAGAAGGAAATCCAAGGAAGCGTTTCGGTACAAACCAAAAAGAGTTACCTGATTAATAGGTAACATCTTCTCTTAAGCACCTTTATTTTATTTTCATTATCCACCACGTACACTCTATTAATACCATTATTATATAAAATACCGAATATACTAAATATACTATGATGCTATTATTATATGTTTTCTTCTTATTCTTACACACACCTCTATTTAATATATAATAAACAAATTGATTATGTGTACATTGAACTACAGCCTCACTAAACGATGATTATTCAATTTTCATTACCTCCTATCATGGTGTAAATTATGATGGAAACACTATTTATATTTTTTTTATATTATATATATTATTTATTAAAGCATGTTTTCTCCTTTTACAATGCATATCTTTTTCATTACATTGTGTATTAATATGATATTTTCATTGGAGGAATTGTGGACTACCACCCACTAAAAGCGATATGATTCATTCATACACATCGTGGATTGTATTAAGGATGGTTTTAGTGAATATATAAAAATATATGATACAAGATTTATAATTTAATAATTAAACACACACACACACTTATATATATATCTTTTACTTACTATCTTTTAAGACGACAATTAGATGGAAATAACATTCATGCATACGTACGAACTACAGTCTCCATGAAAGGTGTACTCTATTTCATAATAATATATTCTATATATTATTATAATACATTTAAAATGTATAAAAATAGTATTTATATGATGGTTTATAGTCATTAAATCATGATATAAATTATAAATTCCAATGATATAAAAAATTAAGGTACATGTGATGAATAATGAAAATATTACCCGAAGTGAAACCTTAACATATGTTTGATAACAAGATGGTAATATAAAGTAATAATAAATCCATATATATAATAATATGGTTCCTTAAAATATTAATAATAAATTCATGTTTATTATACATTTTGTTTGAATGTGTATGACGAGAGTCAAGACACAGAGTAAGGGGATTTCATCCTACATTTTATTTATTTGACATATTTGTTGTGTTCACCACTATTTACATTTGTGTGGTGTATATAATGTACATGATTTTATTATTGGTAAATTATAATTAATTTTATGGGTATTACATTACAATTTTATTATTGTTTTAATGGGGTTTATGTTTAAAATGTTACCAAATCAATAAAATAGTTTGTCTCAATTTTCCTTCATTGAGACTCGTGTTTTATTATGCACCTAAATTATATTTTGAGGTGTATATACTTCCATTTCACATGTTATATCATGAATTTAATTTATTTAATTATATTTCATACTTCATGTAATTTTCATTTCTAACATTGACAGTATGATCCCAAGATACCAAGTTATAATATTTTATTGAGATAATCTCATCACTTTTCAAGATGGTTTTTGTTCATGCTTACAGTGTTGAAATATTATGACCCATCTCTCAAGAAAACTCATGAGTTTTTTATACTCTATTTATTCTATATATATCTATGTATTAGTACCAATTTCACACTTTTGGTGCTTCATATAGTGTTTTTAAGTAAAATATGACTTTTTATCTCTCTCTCTATACTCATAAATATAATGTATTCAAAAAACTTATTTTAAAAAAAATTAACTTTTTTTATAAAAAGATTTTTTAATCCAATTTTCAGGTAAAAATGTTTTTAAAAACATTTTTTGATTATTAAATGCTTAATTTATAATTTTTCAAATATATTTTCAATGAAAAAATTTTTCAAAATCGTTTATGTTTTAAAAGGTATTATCAATGTAGAAAGGATATTTTCCCCACGAAATGTTTTTAAAAGTTATTTCAAAATTATTTCCCATCTAATATGAAATCCATTTGTGTTAATAAAGACTTTAAGAGGAAATTTTTTAATGTTTCCATTCATATTATTACTCTAAGTAGATTATGTTTAGATGGCATAGTGTTTATGAAACTCGTTTCTCTTTCACGGGTTATAGGCCTTTGAATCCTTTTTCCTTTTCACAGGTTATATGATTTTGAAATTTGATTTTTATGGGATATGTTCACAATTAAATTATTATGAAACATTAATCATTCCACATTTTATGTTATTATTACATGTTAATAATACCCATTTCATTTCATGTATTATGATATGTTTATTTATGATCTTGTGGAGTATGTATGTATGATTTCACTATGAGATGGGGGAACTTATATCTCTATATAATGAATTGGGTAAATATTTAGGTCTCATGAGATATACATGGTTAGAATGAGAAATAAACTTTTTTTAGTATTACATGCCTGGAATCGAAAATGAACTACGTTTAATAATACCGGACTGGAATGGGTTATGAACTTGGTTCAGAAATTGAATTTTTCCCCTAAGATGTTGTCGACATCAACGCCTTGACTACTTGGGAAATAATTATATATTATTTTTTTCCTTCCACTATTCCGTGTTTAATTCCAATATTTTTCTTTCACATCTTACGTTCTTTATTTCATTATTATTCATGACTTGGGAATTTCAAATATATATGCCATGATTAATATATCTGATGTTTGATATGCATTTTGTGATATTATATTTTCATGATCTTGTTTTAATACCATTCTTCTCATGATTATTCATACATATCTCGTTTTTTTACACTTACTAGGCATTTTATCTCTCCCCTTTTTAGAATTTCTTCCCTAGGTTATAAAGATATGAAATATGTTTGATGTTTTTAAGAAGGGTATTTATCAAGAAGAACCAATGAGAGATTATCTATCTCACTTATATATCAGTGTTTATGATTCCATGTTTCCAATAGAACTCTACTAGTATGGTATTTGAGAATTTATTTTCATTATGTTTTAATTATTCTACAAAAGTTATGTAATGTTAATATATGAAAAGAGAGTGTAACTATATTGTTTATACCATAGAGATACTATGATTTCAGGATTTTTTTTAGGATGATCAAATGTGCTCTATTTTCATTTTTTTATATTATCTATTTAAGATATCTATGTTATTCTGATTATTTTAGTTATGGAATTTGGGTTTAATGTATTTTTTGGTGATTATCAATGATGTTTTATAATTTCAAATATTTACTAAACTTATGATAGGTGGACTTGAATCATTGAGTTATTATTAGGATTTCCTTAACATGGTTTCCTATAGTTGTTCCTTAATAATAATGATGAAAATCAATATTTTTCAATTATAAATGAATGTTTCAAATATTATCTTCAATTGAATATGTTTAATGTTTTCTGAGATAATTTTGTGGATCATTATAATGAAAACCCATTTTATTCTTATTACACTATATACATTAATTCAGGTGACATGGTTTTCTAGATTCTAAACAAGTATTTGTTATTATTATTTTGGATCCCTTCACATAAATATTATGTAACTAATTCATTGGCATTAAAACTTGTCCCTCTATCTAAAATGTGTTGGAAATTTCCCTTAGTATTAAAATGGGATGAAATGGAAACCATAATGGAGTTTTTAAAACCAAATGTGTTAATGGAAAACTAATAATATTGGTATCCAACATTGAAAAAACCTTCTTGATTCATTAATTTAAGCGAATGTTCTTTTCTATGAGTCCCACCAAATTCTATAATTTGATCTATCTATTTTCTCTAAAACCTAAGTGAGTAATAAGTCAATAATCCAATCATAACCTATAATGATGAGCCTATTTTTGTGGAAATATGGTTAGAGGATTTCTTGGAGGAAGTTACTGACATACCATGAAATTATAAATTATTTACTAGATATATAATCTTGGAAGTTGATAACTTACATGGTTCTGAAAATTGTCAAAAAATGTGATTGGATTAATTGAAAACACTGTTTGAAATTGATTTCTTCTATAAATTCCTTTCATAATTAAATATTTCATATTATTACTATCCTTTATCATTAAATTATTTCAATAAAAAACATGTAACCTATTATGTAATAAATTAAAAAATAATTATTTCGGTTATATCTAATTTTATCAAGTGTCTGTAATAAATCATTTTGTGTGAGATGAGTTATAAAGCCTTACCTAAATAATTATGATAGTTAATATTGTGTAAATATAATTATATAGTAATATTTTATAACTTTCCCATGATAAAAATAATTTTTCTATTAATATTACCTTATTTAAGAATATAAATGGGTTATGTTCCCTTAATCAGTGTCAACGAGGTAGACCAAATGCTACCATAATTATTGGCTTCTATGTATATCATGCAATATTGGTTTGCAACTCTAGTGTATATCTCCTAGACAAAGACTATCAAATTATATTACTTATATATCATAATATTATATTTATAATTTTAGACCCATGACATTCTTTTAATTCAAATTAACTAACTTTATACATTCATGATATGATAGTTTAGAACAATGAGCTTGTATATTGTTTGATAATGAGTTCATCATGTTGATTCATTAATAGGGTAAAATAAAATTGTGTATCATTTAATTTTCACAGGGTGATTAATATAATTAGAATTTATATCATGATAATGGATAAATATTTATTATTCTTAGAATAATTTTATAGAGTTGTGCAATCATTTCATTTCTTTTTTCATTTAGAGCTTGTTATTACCAATACTAATTAATCTTGTTATTAATTCAATGTATTTATCATGATGATAATTATAGTTTGAATAATATTTAATTGAAATGGATTTATTATTACTTTTTAAATGGGGTCTAGGTACAACACATGATATTACATACTTTAGTGGAGTTATATGGGCTAGTGATGCATCGAATCTATAATAACCCTTTCCCCTGTACATAAATGGGAATGTTATCCTAGCTAGCCCAAACATACAATACATTATTCTTATTTCCCCTATATATAATTCTTACTGACAATGAATTCACTAAGATGGTATAGGGTTTGGACGTGATTTCATTATTTGATTCATCTTAGATTCTGATTCTAGGATTGAATAAGGTATACCAGGTAAGATCATCCAAGTATATAGAGTTAGTAATTATAGACTAATGGGATTATTGGGTTGAAATATATTAGATGAAAACACTTCCATGTTTATGGATAATTAATTTTTCCCCCTATGTATGAATTTTAATGTGTTTACATGTTTAAAAATACACATGTTATATCACTATTATGTTGAGGCAATGGTGCTGGTTCCTTACTATATATTTTATACTCACACCATGTAAGTAAAACTCAGGGGACATGCAACCTCATTTTATAAATTTCTTATACTTATATGTATGTCAATAACTATTTGATTATAAGTTTTGGTTAAACATGTAGTCATAGATTTTGGAACAATGTCCACCTTAGGGATGGTTCTCGTGAATATATTTAAATGTGTAGTTTAGAACATTGCCTTTTCCCCATGTGGCATCATTGTATTTGGATAAAATTAGCTCAAGTATTTATATCATGTTGGTTTATTTTATTTTTTCTACATGGGATAAGTCTTGTACATGTCCATATTGAGTTATAGATATTGTTTTTATCTATGGATGTTCTTTAGTGCCCTGTTTAGCTTGGTGTTATTTATCTTATTTATTTTTATTTTCTGAACCACAAATGAAGAATGAATACATTTTTGTATGATCTATCTATATTTAAAATTTTAATCAAACTAGTAAAAATATTACTTTAATTATATATTGATACATATGGTTCTAATATCTTTCCACTAGATAACGAGGAGAACTCTTAGGGTATTAGTGCATATGATCGAGGTTTTCTTTCAATGTATATAGGTAACATAAATTTAAAATTGGAACAATAAAAATGTATTGAGGATATAAAAGATATAAACTTTAGATATTTAGATATAAAATATTACATTTATAACTTCAGAATTTCACTAAAAATGAAACATGAGGATCTATATAATTAACGATCATGTTTCTCAGGGATTTATGGATACTATATAGGAACTATAGGTTTAGTGTGGTTGTGAACTATTTTCATTGAGTATGATGATATGGAATTCAATATGTGAATATATGAATCGACTAGTATTTAACATTTATTTATATTCAATAATAAATTCAAGCATGGACAGCTAGTCTTCCGAAGTATGTCATTCCATACTATATGCTTATATGTGCTAGTTATATTATATGTGTAACTAAATAAGGTTTGAATTAACTGAATAATCATTGATATATATATATAGTGTTTTTAAAAATATAATTATTAGATACATATATATTAATATGAACCAAAAATTGTTTCCATTGATAGAGATACGCAGGATTAGTTTTCTTGTTAGATGGCTACCCAATATTACTTCTTTTTCTTAGAAATCATCCCTTTTTGTTCAACATATATTTTTTCAACTGAGTATGTTCCATTTTTTCTATGTAGTAATTCATTTCATGAATAAAACAATTTAATTTCTATTAAATTCCTTACCAATGATGATACATTTTAATGGGATGAATGGTTCATAGTAAATTTTTGCTTAAATGTATATCATTAATAAACTAGAGTTCATGGTATTTTAGGATTGAAATAATGATATAGATCGTCAATATAAAAAATGGGGTGAATTGTATCCTTTAAAAAATCTTTTGGAACTTTTAAAGCTGATATAAAAATTATATTGTTTAACAAAGTTAAACAAGGAAAACACAGAAAACCTCTTGGTTTTACAAACTTGCTAGATTTTTGAAATATGGTTCCGAAAATGAATCTTGGGAATAGTTTACAAGGGAAATGATTATACCTTAATGTGTATCGTATTCTAGTAATCAGAGTACAAGTAGAAGAATGTATTAGATAGTTATATATTCCTTATTAACCAAAATAAAGTGGGAAATAAACATGAAGCAATACAAGTAACAAGTAAAGAATCTTTTAACCGAAAGAGTAGGGTATCCAAAGACCTTAGTTAAAGGTCGCAGGAATTATAATTTCATGAATGTCTATCTTACCCACACAAGGGTAAGCCATCAATAGGAATATCAGTGTCTATCTTGTTATCCCTACAAGTCCTCAAACATAAAGGTAGTCGTCACTGTGGTCTTTCTTATCAAGGAATTCCTTGAACTTTAAGGTAATCAACACCACTATCTTCCTATCCCCGAAATCCCTCGAATGTTTCCAGAAACAATTTAAGTCGCATGAAGCAAGCTGACAAAGTTGTTTAGTATGCACAAAGCATGAGAGTATCTCTCTCTAGAAATCACTTCTACAACAAGTGGTCTCCAGATTTATATAATAGTGTCTTAGTCAAATTTTTTCTATTGATCTCATTCAAATTAGATCCTATTTATAGGAATTTCTTCAACGGTCGGCTCTCTCCACCAATGGTCATATTTTTTCTTGAATCTCAAAGGGACCTGTACACGTGTCACCCAAAAAATGCTTGGTTAGAAACTGAATGTACGACATCGTTTCATAACTATAAAATGAGTAAGTAAAATATGGTTTCTCAACCAAATATATTTTTCAAAATATATGGAAAAATAAATGTTGAGAGTCTATATTACATGGATATTCAGATTCTGTATTTCAAGTAACTCAGAATCAGAATTATTTAAATTTTAGAGTATGAATTCTAAGGAACTGAGTACCTGAATTCTAAGGAATTCGGAACTTGAATTCTAAGGAATTTGGAACTTGAATTCTAGGGAATTTGGAATCTGAATTATATATATTTCATAATCTGAATTCTAGGGAATTCAGAACCTAAATTATAAGGAATTGGGAACCTGAATTATAAGGAATTTGGAGCCTGAATTATAATGAATTCAGAGTCTGAATTCTATGGAATTCGAAACATGAATTTTAATAAATTCAGAACCTGAATTATGAGGAATTCAGAGTTTCAATTATAAGGAACTAGGAACATAAATTCTTAGGAAATAAGAACATGAATTATATTGAATTGAAAACCTCAATTTTAGATAATTCGGAACCTAAATTTCAGAGAATTTAGAATCTGAATTTCAAAGAATTCCGAATCTGAATTTCAGTGAATTCGGAATCTGAATTTCAGAGAATTTTTAATATGAATTTAAGAGAATTCGGAATCTGAATTTCAAAGAATTTGGAATCTGAATTCATAACCTGAAAACAGATTACTTTATATCTATGTATTTATTAGATTCCAAGGTTTTAGAAATGAAACCGAATTTTATAGTTAGACATAAAATGAGTTATATTTAGTTAAACTAAATCATCAACAATGAAAACAATGATAGAAGAATATTTCTTGGGGCATGGAAAAATTTCCTTATTAAGGATTATTATCAGGGAAATAAAATTTTCCTTGACAAAGGATGTTTGTTATTTTCAAAACATGAATGAATGGAAATGTCATAAGGAATCCTTATAGACTCAACAATCTCCCCTTTTTTGGAAATCAAAAACATCCTTACTAAAAGGAATATAAGGACATATACATTTTATAGACATGATAATAAAAACCTATCTCCCTTTACTTATGGATCATAGTGAATACGACTAACTCCCCCTTAGGCTATGAAATAACTAAAGACCGTATTCTTGATTTCCGGAATGATATTTTACATTTCCTTGCATCCAAAAATCATTATGATAAAAACTATCGCTTATATGAACTCCTCCTTACTTAGGGAAATTTCTTCTTTACTTGTATTATTTTTGACATCCCTTTCTCCCCCTTTGTGATTTTCAAAAAGGAATAAAGGGAATGGAAAATGAAATATGGTACCTGAAATATTAGTACTAAGCAACCAAAAAATGAAGTGAAACAAAAATTTCATTAGGATTTGAATGAATTTGTATAACAGGGAAATACAAAAAAAGATCGTATTTGAAAAAGATTTTCATTCTTTCTCCATCGGAATCAACTTCTTAATATTGGTTTTCAAATTTTTTATCTCATTGTGATCCACCTCTACATGTTTGAGAAGATGATACTGATCTTAAATTTTCTTCTACAAGGCATTTATATTTTCTTCCTGATCCTTAAGAGACTCTGCCTAATAATTCAGGGAATCTTCTTGTTTAGATAGTTTTTCCTTAAGTTTGATTCTTAGATCCCATTCCCTCTTCCAAATCTGAGAAACTGAATAAAATTTCCCATTCAGATCATTAACATATTTCTTCTAAGTAGTTTCTTCAAGAGATAGCATTTCCCTAAAAGACTTGGTGACATCTTTGAACTTATCATCATTGGTTTCAAAAACATCCTTGACATTTTATTGAAACTCATCGAGAATTACCATATCTTCAATAGTTTTCCTTGACCAAATATTAATCTTCTTGTATGATATCTTATTGGATTTATAATTAATGAAAATAGATTTGAAATTGGCCTCATGTTTGACACACTTATCCATCACCATGGATACTGAATCTATTTTCTGATTTAAGGAATGCTAAATAATATGTAATCTTGAGTTTATACTCGAAAACAAATGAGTAGAATCAACTAGCTTCTTCAAAGACTGAACCAAAAAAGTCATGGCCAAGAGAAGATGATTCTAAATCTGAATGCTTTGTTGATGAGGATTCTTTTTCAAGAACATAAACTTTCTTTTTTGATGAAGTGCCAGCATCTTTCTTACTAACCAAAGACTTTGTAGGAGTATCAACCATCACCATCTTTCCCTTAACTATTCATGAAATGATTTCTTCTTGTTTAGGTGATACATGTTCACTATCTGATAGCTGAACAATGTTATCATTATCGATTTATTATTTCTTGTCTCTTGCCTCAACATCCACTAGCTATATGAAATCATGATTGATACATTCTTCCTTGAATTTCTTATTGACTTATTGCTGATCAATTTCATCCTTTATATGTGTAGAAATCTTATAAGATTCCTCCCTAGAACTTTGGATTGAGAGTTTCTCATAAGGACGTGAAGAACCCCGGGACACCCTGAGGGGGGAGGGGTGAATTAGGGTGTCAACTAATTCTTTTAAACTGACGAATCATGTTCCCATGTTGGTAGAAACTACTTTAACCTGTATAATGTATATGAGAATAAATAAGACATTCACATGAAAAGATATGACACATAATTTTTTTACTTGGTCCACCACTAAGGGCTACGTCCAAGGAGCATACACCGACAGGTTTTCGGTTGTACCAATTTCCACTATTCTTCACTCGTTGTGGATTACAATGGTTTGGGAACAGTCACTATGTCCTAGGCTCAATTCCTTTATAATTGTTCAGGGATAGCCTACTACGTCCCTCGGGTCACTCCCGTTGACTCCCCCTAGCTCACTGCCCTTGGTGAAGTCCCACTCAGTTTATAGATGTGAAGGTCTCTTCATCATTGAAAAATAATGCATCCTTTGTCATATGTAGATGCTCTGTTGATGTTTGACTTCCACCTGTAGACTAATCTCACCTTACAAAAAAGGTATCAGAAAAACTACCAGCTTCTGCATAGTGTAAAGACCCGTAAAATTCAAGGGAAATTTTTTTCTTAATTTTCTTTGGAATTTTACAAGAGCGCGGTTTCTGACGGCACCTGATTCTGAGGCCCGGTGTGCCCGGAATCAACTTCCGAAGTTTGGCTCGGGTATGTTCAGTGAACGAACAAGTGGGAATTTCTAATTTTTGAACCGGTGCCCGGAATCGAATTCCGAGGGCACCGATGAGCTCACAGCACCGATATTCGCTTAAGGAGACCTTTTCCGAGGTTGCGTTTCATGCGGGTTGAGAGTTAGTTTTGGGGGAATTAAAAAAGAAGTTAAATAAAATGTGGAAACACATTTTATTTTTACCCATGTTGGTTATATCCTCCCAAAGGGAGTTAGAGGTGATACCCACATCCACTTAACCTCCCTTGAGAGGATTAAGTGTGGTGGGGCCCACATGAACCCTAACTTTTCAACTCCCCATAAAACTCCCAAATAACTCCTCTCTTATTATTTTTTAATTTCAAACCATTGAAATTCAAGTGGTTTAGTTGTGTAAATAAAATAAGCTTTAAGATTATTTTATTTTGGTTAGTATCTTTTTTCTCCTTGAGAGAGTTCAGAAGTCTTCTTCATCTTCTTCAAACTCAACGAAGAACGTGAAGAACGCCGTTCTTCAACGAAGAACTTCTCCGCCGAAGAACACGTTCCTTCTGCGATGCCATATCCGCGACGTGATGTACTTCTTCTGTGACGTCTCTTCCGCGACAGTTTTCCACGACGAAATCGCCATCAAAGAACCTTGAATCCTCGCTTCACGACGTCGACGTCCTTTCCCCGCGACGCCCGACCACCGCGACGCTCGTCTTCCGCGGGTCGTTGACGAACACCGCTCTTGAAGCCGAGGTAGGGAATTATTGTTGTTTTATTTAATTATTTCCATTCTTGATTCTAGAATGTCAAACTTCGAGGATAAAGAATAAATGTTATCGTTTAACGAGAGGGGGGCCGGACCGCACAAATATGGCCGAACCCCCCTCCTATGTTCATATTTGTTTCTTGCGGATGGAACGAGATGGCATGGGGTCGTCGCACCATGAAGGTATCCTACGGCAAGTATTGTGCGGCGCCATCGCGCTGCGCCATGGAATGAAATTCAAGAACGCGATGTCATCGCGCCACGTCAATAGAAATTGAAGGCACCGCGGCCAGAGCGGGGCCGTGACGGCGGGGCGCGGTGTCGTCGCACCGCGCCGGACGACGAAGGTCGCGGCCGGTTCCGGGTCGCGGTGGAACAAGATGACCGGCGGCCAGCCGGGCCGCCGGTGTCGGAAGCCGAAAGGGGACCGGCCTTTGCCGGTCCCGTTGAGGAAGAACCGGCCGGCCAGGTCGGGCCGGCCGGAAGGGAGAAGAACCAGGGGAATTTAATTCCCCCGGCCAGCAAAACGGCCCCCCAAAATTGAGGGGGGGGGGGGGGGGGTGGGCTTCACAAGGGGGGGGGGAAGCGCCCCCCGTTTTCCAACAGCTCAGCCTTCGTCTGGGCCGGGTTGACCCTGTCCGGGGCAGGTCGACCCGGTTCGGGCCAACCGGGGGGTCTCGGGCCGGGACGGCCCGGGCCCGACACCCCCGTTACCGAGCGGTTTGGATTCAAATGCTCATAACTCGGGTTACGGACCTCCAAACGACGCGCCGTCAGCAGCGATGCGATCCTTGGATCGAGACGGTCTTTTCAGTATATCTCACTCAAAGTTTAGGAATACTTTCAGTTCGGCCGGGTTGGTTCGTACACGAAACCAACCGAGCCCTCAGAGCGGAAACGCTCATATATTGAGCTACGGGCGTCCGATTGACGTACCGTCAGCTTTGTTGAGTTCCTATTAGTGAGAAGGATCTTTTGGAATACTTCGACCGAGGTTTGGACACAGGTGGAGTACGTTCGGGTTGGTTTTGCCTTAAAAACCAACCGGTCCCTTGGGACGAAAAAGCCAATAACTCTCAGACCGGGCGTCCGATCCACGCGCCGTCTGCGACGTTGTGTTTTTGTTGACGATACAGAACTTTTGGATACATCAACTCTAGACTTTGTGACAGTTGATGTATCAGCCTCTCGGCTCGTGGAGCGGACCCTCCCGAACGAGCTTGCTGTGTGCGGGAACCCTAGAGCTGGCTGCGACAGCTACTGTGAATGCGACGATGACTTTGCAGAGATCCTCAGTGGATTCGAGGACGACGACTACAGCACTCAGTGATCCTGTGTGGATCAGTGCTACCGATCCTGTGTGGGTCCGATCCTGTGTGGGTCAGCGCTCAGTGGTCCTGTGTGAACCAGCGCCTACAGATCCTGTGTGGGTCCGATCCTGTGAGGGTCTTGCCGGGGTTAGTACCTATCGATCCTTTGTGGGTTCGACGACTTAGATGGATCAGTGATCATCTCTATCGTCCTCGAACAAGTATACCTGTGTGAGCTGAATCCTGTTACCTTCCTGTGTGGATTGTGTTGTGCTATCCTGTGTGGATTACATTTTTCTTTCCTGTGTGGAATACGTATACTTTCCTGTGTGGACTGAGTTTTACTTGGGCTCGGAGGTCGGAGCGTATTGAAATGATGACTTAGGTATATATATGGGCATATACCTAAGCAGTGTCGGTTGTTACTTCGTGTTTGTATCTTTATTTTGTGGTTTATCCTTCGTGGTTTTTGGGAGACCTTCGGGGGTCTCGGGGTCCCTACTGAGTAGCTTATACTCACCCCTTCACGGGCTATGCCCGCACTACGTTGTGTTGGTTGCAGACGACGGACAACGTTGATCGTGGTTCAGGCTAGCAGAGCAGGACGGTACCTGGAGGTGGACCACTGGGCGGGACGTGCTCGGAGCGGATGGCGAGACCCGAGGAGTAGTGGAGCTATCTGTACCCACCCTTCAGGTGGGATTTCCAGTGGACAGCTCGGTGTAGTGGCTTTTACTTTACAGTTGTTTTTTTCCCTTTTGATTTGTACTTTACTTTCAGTTTAGGTTTGTATACTGGCCCATTTACTTTTCCGCACTTTCAGTTGTACTCTGTTTTTTCATAGTGTTCACTTTTCCGCTTGCTTACTCTGAGGTGCTTGTTTACTTTACAAAGGTAATGCCTTCCCTTTTTACAGGGATTTACGCCTTGGTGCTAGTCGCCAGCCCCTGGCCTATGGAAGGCAGGATTGGGGTAGTCACGGATGGGCCCCGAGGATGGGTCGTGACAAATTGGTATCAGAGGAGTTCGGTTCTACCACGAAATATGATCTTTTCTATGTGAAGCAATAGTGATTAGCGTATTGAGTGTGGTTATCAGTCCATGGAGTCCAGTGTTGGTGCGGCGGCCGACGTATCCATACACCAGGACCCTGACTTCTGATTTCCGACTTAATGCACGAAAACATTGATTGCGTGTGTGTTTCAAGTTTTCTTTGTGATTACTTTGTATCAGCTCACAAGGTATATTGTTCTGACCATGGAGCACCTATTTACTTTTCAGGATGGCCCCACGACGGCAGCCAGCTAGGGTTCCGAGAGTCGAGCGTGATGACAGCCCACAGAGCGATGAGGCCTCGGTGTAGGGACCTTTGTCAGCAGTGGCACCAGTGGTAGCACTACCCGCCGAGCCCCCGATGCTTCCAGCACCAGCCGCTGACGATGCACGTCGCCTCAGCACACTGCATGAGTTTCAGCGCCAGCGACCGCCCAGGTTTCGTGTGGAGATGAACCCCCAGGCAGCCGAGGACTGGCTGGAGGCAGTCGTACGAGTTTTCAGGCTAGTGAGGACACCAGCAGACCTCATGGTGATCCTCGCTGCGAGCCTACTGCACGAAGCAGCTGGCCGATGGTGGATCTTGATACTCTAGGTGCACGATGAGGCATCTCTACATTGGATGGACTTTGAGAGCCTCTTCTGCTCGGAGTTCGTCCCAGCCACCCTCCGTGCGGTGCGCATTCAAGAGATTCTTCAGCTGCGGTAGGGCAGCATGATGGTCGATCAGTACTCGGTGAGATTTACCTATCTCTCGCGCTACACGACCGACATGGTACGGGACCCATTCTTCCAGGCCCGGACCTTTCAGTAGGGATTGAGACACGAGATCAGGGCATCACTGATCTCCCTCAGTATACCGACTCAGACATGAGTACTGGAGAGGGCCCTTTTGATCGAGAGCTTTCTTGCTGAGTCTACACCAGCGCCGAGACCCACCGCAGGGCGGCACGTAGCAGAGTCTTTTGCAGCAGGCAGTCGATGGATGACTCAGGGGTCCAGGAAGACCAGACCATCAGGCAGATGACCTCAGGACACTGGCTCAGCAGTACGGGGCACACAGCACGGAGCCAGTCATTCGAGAGGCAGACAGTGCTACTCGTGCGGCGGGCAGGGCCACATGGCTCGTGACTGCCCGACCCGCCATGCTAAGGAGCAGAAGACGGTTGAGGGACCACCGAGGCAGAGGCAGAGGGTCGACCGTGGAGGTCCGTAGGGAGGAGGCGTATGAGGCAGAGGAGCTGGCCGAGCAGCAGGTGGTGGGTGATGCTTTGAGGCTCTACCACCACCACCACCAGGAGGTCCACCCCGACCACAGGGAGCTGGTGGGCAGAGACAGGCACAACTCCAGGCAGTGGAGGCCTACGACCATGGCGCGCCCGAGATGATTCTAGGTACTATCTACGTCTATTCCATCGTTGCTGCAGTACTTATAGACACAAGAGCGAGCCACTCTTTCATAGCCGCTGCCCTTGTTCGGAGCTCGAAGATTCCGACAGAGCTGCTGGCTCGATCCTTACGGCTAGAGACTCCTACGGGAGCAGACTCGACGATTACGCACTGGTGCCGGCAGTGTGAGCTTACTCTAGGAGGAGAGAGCATCAGCTGGGATCTTCTTTTAGCAGTGTCGAGGCCTTACGACGTCATCTTGGGCATGGATTGGTTATCTATGGTCCATGTACAGATTCACTGTTTTAGGCGCAAGGTGCGATGCGTACGCACCGACAGGAGCATGTTCACCTTCACCGGCGAGAAGGGATCCTTTTCAGCACAGGATGAACTTCCACGGAGGAGAGGACAGCCCATCACTCATCAGTTGGCTAGCCTCATCATAGGATTAGTTGACGTACGGAGTCCTGGTTTTCCTGTAGTGGTGGATCAGTTTGCGGACGTTTTTCCCAACGACGTTCCAGGGTTACCTCCTCGCAGAGAGGTAGAATTTTATATTGACCTATACCCCGGGAAATATCCGATATCGAATCCAGCATATCGGATGGCCCCCACTGAGCTTCAAGAGCTGCGGGTACAGTTCGAGGACTTGCAGGGCAAGGGGTTCATCCGACCCAGTGTTTCACCCTGGACTTCCCCGATTTTGTTCACCAAGAAGGCGGACGGGAGCTTGCGACTTTGTGTTGATTATCGTCGCCTGAGCTAGGTGACAGTGAGGAAAAAGTATCTGCTACCGAGGATTGATGACCTCTTTGATCAGCACAAGGGAGCACGGTGGTTCTCGAAGATAGACCTCAGGTCAGGCTATCATCAGCTCAGAGTCAGAGACGAGGACATGCAGAAGACGGCCTTCAGATGTCGGTATGGCCACTATGAGTTCTTGGTTATGCCTTTCGGAGTAACCAATGCTCTAGCAGTGTTCATGGCCCTCATGAACAGGATCTTTCAGCCATACCTCGATCGATTTGTCATGGTCTTCATCGATGACATTTTTATCTACTCGACGACTGAGGAGGAGCACGCCTACCACTTATAGGTTCTTGGGACACGTTATCTCTGAGGTGGGAGTTGCAGTGGATCCTGTGAAGATCGAGGCTGTGTTAGCTTGGGAGCCACCCAGGAGCGTGACAGAGGTGCAGAGTTACTTGGGACTAGCTGGATACTACCAGAGATTCGTGCTAGACTTCTCTACAGTTGCGGCACCACTCTCAGCTTTGACGAAGAAGGGGAAACCCTTCGTGTGGTCAGACAGATGTCAGCAGAGATTCCAGGAGCTGAGACAGAGATTGACCAGCGCACCTATCTTGAGGTTTCCTGAGGAGGGAGTAGGGTACGTAGTCTACTGCGATGAATCAGGGACCGGACTCGGTTGTTTCCTGATGCAGGAGTGGGCAGTGATCGCTTATGGATCCCGTTAGTTGAGGCCGCATGAGCAGAACTACGCTACACATGACCTGGAGTTAGCAGCAGTGGTCTTCGCTCTGAAGACATGGCGACACTATCTGATGGGCGAGCACTTTACAGTCTTTTCTGATCATCAGAGTCTCAGGTATATCTTCTCACGGAAGGACCTGAACCTGAGACAGCGGCGATGGCTCGAGTTCTTCTAGTACTATGACTTTGAGATAGTCTATACTCCTGGCAAGGGGAACATAGTACCCGATGCCCTCAGCATGAGGATGGGCATTCAGCTACTTGAGGAGGCGATAGAGCAGCTAGCCTCTTTGCAGATATCCTTCATGGATAGAGATGAAGCAGCCTTCCTTCAGTCTTTCACAGTCACTCCTCCACTTCTACAGCGGGTCAGAGAGGCACAACGTGGGGACGCTGACTGTGAGACGCGGCGTGCACAGATATCCTCAGGACATGCACCTGATGGTTTCTCCTTTGGAGCAGAGCACGACATCCTTTTCAGAGGACGTACCATGGTACCAGTCACTTTACGGGAGGAGGTGCTAAGAGAGTTTCACGCTTCTCCTTTTGCGGTACATCCTGGATTGGTGAAGATGTACCAGGACCTTAGACGACAACACTGGTGGTCGGGCATGAAGAAGGCTGTAGAAGAGTTTGTTTCTCGATGCCTCACCTGCCAGCAGGTGAAGGTAGAGCATCAGGTACCAGCAGGCTTGGTACAGCCCGAGGAGGTTCCAGAGTGGAAGTGGGACGCCATATATATGGACTTCGTGACTGGACTTCCACACACATCCAGAGGTCACGAATCAATCTGGGTGATTGTCGACCGACTCACCAAGTCGGCTCACTTCTTACCCATCAGAGAGCAGGGCTCAGTTGAGATCTTGGGACGCCTTTACATTCAGGAGATTGTGCAGCTTCATGGTGTGACATCTTCTATTGTCTCTGATCGAGATGCTCTCTTTACTTCCCGGCTTTGGAAGGGATTACAGGAGGTGTTCGGGATGCAGCTACATCTGAGTACAGCCTTTCACCCTCAAACAGATGGTCAGATGGAGAGGACTATTCAGACTCTCGAGGACATGCTCCGCGCATGTGTCCTCGACTTTGGTCGCAGCTGGGAGGACCACTTACCCTTGGTGGAGTTCGTGTAAAACAACAACTACCACTCCACCATCGGGATGGCACCATACGAGGCGTTGTACGGCAGACCTTGCAGATCTCTTTTGTGCTGGACAGACCCTGGGGAGTCAGCACTTGTGGGACCAAAGATGGTCCATGCCACAACAGAGAAGGTCCAGGTCATCCAGGAGCGGATGAGGACAGCTCAGAGCTGGCAGAAGTCATACGCTGACAGGAGGCGGAGGCCACTAGAGTTCGAGGATGGCGACCACGTCTTCTTGCGGGTCTCACCTCAACGTGGTATACAAAGATTTGACCGAGGCGGAAATTTATCTCTACGCTACATTAGAGCCTTCCAGGTCCTCAGCAGGATTGGTGAGGTGGCTTATCGTCTAGCTCTACCACCTCAGTTGCACCGGGTGCACGACGTCTTCCACGTATCTCAACTGAGGAGATACATGCACGACCCGACACACATCATTGACCATGGGGAGCTTGACGTTGATGATGGGGTGACTTTTACGGAGGTCCCGGTGGAGATCGAGGATCGACAGGAGCGGGTCCTACGTGGATGGTCGATTCCTCTAGTGCGCATCAGATGGCAGCATGGGAATCTCCAGGAGAGCACTTGGGAGCGGGAGGCTCAGATGCGTGCTCAATACCCTCATTTGTTTCCCTAGTTTTGATGTATCTTTACGGGAATGTAATGTCCTGAGGTGGGAGTAATGTAAAGACCCGTAAAATTCAAGGGAAATTTTTTCCTTAATCTTCTTTGGATTTTTGCAAGAGCGCGGTTTCTGACGGCACCTGATTCTGAGGCCCGGTGTGCCCGGAATCAATTTCCGAAGCTTGGCTCTGGTACGTTCAGTGAACAAACAAGCGGGAATTTCTAACTTTTGAACCGGTGCCCAGAATCGAATTTTGAGGGCACCGATGAGCTCACAGCGCCGATATTCGCTTAAGGATACCTTTTCCGAGATTACGTTTTTTGCGGGTTGAGAGTTAGTTTTGGGGGAATTAAAAAAGAAGTTAAATAAAATGTGGAAACACATTTTATTTTTACCCATGTTGGTTATATCCTCCCAAAGGGAGTTAGAGGTGGGACCCACATCCACTTAACCTCCCTTGAGAGGATTAATTATGGTGGGGCCCACACGAACCCTAACTTTTCAACTCCCCTTAAAACTCCCAAATAACTCCTCTCTTATTAATTTGACAACTTGAGTTATTAATTGAGTTGAGTTGTTTAATTTTAAACCTTTGAAATTCAAGTGGTTTAGTTGTGTAAATAAAATAAGCTTTAAGCTTATTTTATTTTGGTTAGTATCTTTTTTCTCCTTGAGAGAGTTCGGAAGTCTTCTTCATCTTCTTCAAACTCAACGAAGAACGCAAAGAACGCCGTTCTTCAACAAAGAACTTCTCCGCCAAAGAGCACGGTCCTTCCGCGACGCCGTATCCGCGACGCGACGTACTTCTTCCACGACGTCTCTTCTTCGACATTTTTCCGCGACGAAATCGCCGTCAAAGAACTTCTAATCCTCGCTTCACGACGTCGACATCCTTTCCCCGCGACGCCCGACCACCGAGACGCTCGTCTTCCGCGGGTCGTTGACGAACACCGCTCTTGAAGCCGAGGTAGGGAATTGTTGTTGTTTTATTTAATTATTTCCATTCTTGATTCTAGAATGTAGAAATTCGAGGATAATGAATAAATGTTATCATTTAACGAGAGGGGGGCTGGACCGCACAAACAAAGCCGAACCCCCCTCCTATGTTCCTATTTGTTTCTTGCGGATGGAACGAGATGGCATGGTGTCGTCGCACCATGCAGGTATCCTATGGAAAGTATTGCGCGGCACCGTCGCGCCGCGCTGTGGAATGAAATTCAAGAATGCGATGTCGTCGCGCCGCGTCAATAGAAATAGAAGGCGCCGCGGCCAGAGCGGGGCCGCGGCGGAGGGGCGCGGTGCCGTCACACCACGCCGAACGATGAAGGCCACAGCCGGTTCCAGGCCACGGTCGAACAAGATGACCGGCGGCCAGCCGGGCCGCCGGTGTCTGAATCTGGATGGGACCGGCCTTTTCCTGTCCCATTGAGGAAGAACCGGCCGGCCAGGTCGGTCCGGCCGGAAGGGAGAAGAACCGGGGGAATTTAATTCCCCCGGCCAACAAAACGGCCCCCCATAATTGGGGGGGGGGCTTCACAAGGTGGGGGGGCAAGCGCCCCCCGTTTTCCAATAGATCGGCCTTCGGCCAGGCCAGGTTGACCTTGTCCGGGGCGGGTCGACCCGGTTCGGGCCTACCGGGGGGTCTCGGGCCGGGACGGCCCGGGCCCGAAACCCCCGTTACCGAGCGGTTTGGATTCAAATGCTCATAACTAGGGATATAGACCTCCAAACGACGCGACGTCAGCAGAGATGCGATCCTTGGATCGAGAAAGTCATTTTGGTATATCGCACTCAAAGTTTCGGAATACTTTGAGTTCGTTCGGGTTGGTTCGTACACAAAACCAACCGAGCCCTCGGAGCGGAAACGCTCATATCTTGAGCTACGGGCGTCCGATTGACGTACCGTCAGCTTTGTTGAGTTCCTCTTAGTGAGACGGATCTTTTGGCATATTCCGCCCGAGGATTGGAAACAGGTGGAGTACGGTCGGGTTGGTTTTTCCTTGAAAACCAACCGGTCCCCTGGGATGAAAAAGCCAATAAATCTCAGACCAGGCGTCCGATCGATGCGCCGTCTGTGACGTTGTGTTCCTGTTGACGATACAGAACTTTTGGATACATCAACTCTAGACTTTGTGATAGTTGATGTATCAGCCACTCGGCTCGTGGAGCAGACCCTCCCGAACGAGCTTGCTGTGTGCAGGAACCCTAGAGCTGGCTGCCACTGCTACTGTGACTGCGACGACGACTGTGCAGAGATCCTCAGTGGATTCGACGACGACGACTACAGCACTCAGCGATCCTGTGTGGAGCAGTGCTACCGATCCTGTGTGGGTCCGATCCTATGTGGGTCAGTGCTCAGCGGTCCTGTGTGAACCAGCGCCTACAGATCATGTGTGGGTCTGATCCTGTGTGGGTCTTGCGGGTGTTAGTACCTATCGATCCTTTGTGGGTCCGACGACTTAGATGGATCAGTGATCATCTCTATCGTCCTCGAACAAGTATACCTGTGTGAGCTGAATCCTGGTACCTTCCTGTGTGGATTGTGTTGTGCTATCCTGTGTGGATTACGTTTTGCTTTCCTGTGTGGAATACGTATACTTTCCTGTGTGGACTGAGTTGTACTTGGGCTCGGAGGTTGGAGCGTATTGAAATGATGACTTAGGTATATGTATGGGCATATACCTAAGTAGTGTCGGTTGTTACTTCGTGTTTGTATCTTTCTTTTTTGGTTTATCCTTTGTGGTTTTTGAGAGACCTTCGGGGGTCTCGGGGTCCCTACTGAGTAGCTTATGCTCACCCATGCACGGGCTATGCCCGCACTACGTTGTGTTGGTTGCAGACGACGGACAGCGTTGATCGTGGTTGAGGCTCGCAGAGCAGGACGGTACCTGGAGGTGGACCACTGGGCGGAATGTGCTCGGAGCGGACGGCGGGACCTGAGGAGCAGTGGAGCTATCTGTACCCACCCTTCAGGTGGGATTTCCAGTGGACATCTCGGTGTAGTGGCTTTTACTTTACAGTTGTTGTTTTCCCTTTCGAGTTGTACTTTACTTTCAGTTTGGGTTTGTATACTGGCACATTTACTTTTCCTCACTTTCAGTTGTACTCTGTTTTTTCTTAGTGTTTACTTTTCCTCTTGCTTACTCTGAGGTGCTTTTTTACTTTACAAAGGTAATGACTTCCCTTTTTACCGGGATTTACGCCTTGGTGCTAGTTGCCAGCCCCTGGCCTATGGAAGGCGGGCTTGGGGTAGTCACGGCACGGGCCCCGAGGACGGGTCGTGACAAATAGCCCCAAAAAGACTGGCGTACTTCAACAACACCTGGCGCGCTTCTCCATGCCCGATGCGTAATTTTCAAGATGGCATGCAAGTCTAGCTCTCCCACTTCCATGACACACACTTCTTTAACTTAAAAATTGTGCGACACACATTCTTTTCTACACAACCCAGTTTTGGCATGCAAAGGTCTACTATCATTCTTCTTCAAATCCTGGCGCGCAAGTGTCAACAAACCACATGCGCGACACTTCCTTCCCCAACTCTAATCTTGGGCGACTAACACCCTTTCTCACCCAAACCACCTTGGACGCATAGCAAACAACTTTCGCGCAAATTCAACTTGCGCGACCCACCACCACTTGTGCGACCACTACACCTGCGCGACGGGGGCTCTGATTTTCTCTAAGTCCATACTTCGTACTAAATGGGGAGGTTTCGACCTGTATTTAAAGGCATTTTGACACCCTGCGTAACGACATCCAAGTCTCCTCTCAGCACGCAAGTTTTAGCATGCAAGTCTCTACCCCGGAAAATCACTTGCACAACCAACTTCCAAACATGGGAACCCTTATCCCTTTGGCATATTTTCATGTTATGATCTTTAAAAACAAATGGGGTTCATGTTTCCAAGACTCCAAGTAATCGGTGCACAAGTCTCTTTTCCAAAAACCACTTTCCTCCTTTTGTCGATTTTCAGACCCAAAAAATTTGGCAAACACTGGAAATCAGTGCCTCATTCAACGTTGTTATATCTATTTTCTGTATGATTACTTTGCTGGAGCACATTCTGAACATCCACTAAGGATTGACAACAAACACAAACCATACTCCTATTCATGCATAAAACGACCATGGTTCCAACAATATCCCCCTTTGGGTTTGTTGGCAATCAGTAAATAAATTTAATAGAGCACCAGCCACAGGCAAACCACAAATGAAAGAGTCAACTCAGCCAACACTCTAAGTCTACAAGAGCAATGCTCGGAGTAGAAAACAAGAGAAGAAGCAAGAATTGGGTTCCCGTGTTTTGGAATTCTCAAAGACATGCATGAAATTCTCTTACAGTGTCACAGAGGCATTACATGTCCAATGTATTCCGTCTCATCCTTCTCATCCAATCACTGACACTGAATCTCATCATGCCACAGAAGAATTACATGCCTAAAGATTCCTGAATTTATTCCTTTCTCCCCCATTGACAATAAACCCAAAGACCAGTAATTGTTCCATGTTCAGCTAAAACCACACTCCCCCTTGATAGTATCTCCCCCACAAGCCTGCATCACATCCATAAAGAGATTAAAAAAAGTTAACATAACTGGGGAGAGGGGATTTGCAGAACCTCCTTATGCACTGGGAGGTGGATGAACACTATGGTTCGACATATGCTTCTCAAACACAGCCGATGATAGTGGCTTGGTCAAGATAGCAGTCACTTTCTCATCAGTTCCCACATGATCCATTCTAATCATGCCTTGATCAACATTTTCTTTGATAAAGTGATACCTGATTTCAATATGTTTTGTATGAGAATGCTGAATAGGACTCTTCGTAAGATCAATAGAATTATTGTTATCACAGTAAATTACCATTGGTTGCTTCACCTCATCACCAATATATGTTAGTTGTTTCTTCATCCATAGTAGTTTGGTGCATGCCTTTGTGGCAGAGATATACTCATCTTCAGCAGTACTAAGAGAAGTTCTCTCTTGTTTCTTGATCAACCAGCCAACACATTTATTTTCAATATAGAATGCTCCACCACTGGTGGAATTTCTTTCAA
Source organism: Viscum album (assembly GCA_963277665.1). NCBI lineage: Eukaryota > Viridiplantae > Streptophyta > Magnoliopsida > Santalales > Viscaceae > Viscum > Viscum album. The sequence goes on from OY728122.1 coordinate 1,627,596,852, forward strand.
CAACATCTCCAGCCCAATTAGCATCAGAAAATGCTGATAATTCACTGTTTCTTCCTGCAGCAATGTATAAGACACAATTGTGAGTACCTTGAATATACCTTATGATTTTTTTAATGCTGTCATATGTTCCTCCTTTCGATTGCTCTGAAAGCGGGAGGCTAGAGAGGTTGAAAAGTTAATATCTAACCGTGTCGCTGTCAGGTATAGTAGGCTCCCAATTATCCTCCTCTACATAGTGGGGTATAAAGAGGCCCCATCCCCATGATTTCCAAGTTTGGTTCCAACTACAATCGTAGTTGATATTAGTTTGGAGTGTTGCATATTAAACTTCTTCAGCACATCTCTTGCATTCTTTTCTTGAGAAATGAAAGTGTAATCCTTCCTTTGAATCACCTCCAGCCCCAAGAAATATGTGAGCTCCCCAATCATAGACATTTCAAATTATGATTTTATGTGATTGGAAAATCCATCCACTAATTTCTGCCTACTGCCACCAAATATAATGTCATCAGCGTAGACTAGAACCATGAACTGATATTTTCGAGAATTCTTCACATATAGATTGTGGTCTACTCCTATTTTAAATTCCAGCTTCTTGAGATACGTGTCCAACTTCTAATACCATGCTCATGGTTCCTGCTGCAAATCATATAGAGCTTTCTTCAGTTTGCATACCTTTGTTTCATCAGTACCAAGAAAAAAACCCACTGGTTGTTCAATATAGACTTCTTTGAGTACACCATTCAAGAATGTTGTCTTGACTTCCATTTGATATACATTATATCTTATTTGGAGTGCCATGGAATGGAAAATCATGATTGACTCCAGTCTAGCCACTGGAGAAAAGGTTTCTTCAACATCAACGCCTTCAATATGGGTGTATCCTTTACATACCAGTCGTGCCTTGTTTCTAATAACACTTCCATTCCCATAAAACATGTTTTTGAAGATTCATTATGTGCCAATCACATTGTGACCTTCAGGTCGCTGTACAAGATCCCATGTCGGATTCATGTCAATCTGATCTAACTCTTTATTCATGGAATTCACCCATGATTCATCCTTTTATGCTTCTTCAAAAGAGGATGGCTCCATAACTGACAGAAATGGAGATTTTGTGTTATTCCTCATCCTCCTTATTTGTTTGGGTACACTCATATCCCCAATTATGTTATATGGATCAATCTGAACTCTTTGATTTCTCATGTGAGGTTCAGTTGCATTCTCACCAACCATAGTTTCTTCTTCAGATTCCTCTTCTTAGTCAACATCATGATGTGACTGCAAAGTGTTTTGTACTGCTTCCTTTATTTCTGTATTTAAATTTTTTCCACGTTCACTATCTTCCCCACTTTCTATCACATCAACATATGACATCCTTGAAGAATTTTTTTCTTCTATTCAATTACCTTAACATCACTGCATTCCACAATCCTTCTTAATCGCTTGTTGAAACACTTGTAGGCTTTTATGTTCATTGAGTATCCAAGGAAAATTCCTTAATCTTAATTATCACCATACTTCGCTTTATTTCCTTCTTTGTTTCTAATGAATCATTTACTTCCAAAAACACGAAAGTATTTCAAAGAGGGCTTCCTTCAATTCCACAAATCATGTGGTGTCTTCATCTCACCCATATAATGTGTTGATCGATTTTGAATATACACTGTATCTTGAACAGCCTCTTTCCAGTAATGTCGTGGAATACGACTCTCAATGAACATAATTCGTTACATGAAGTTCACCTATCGATTACTACATTCAACAACTCCAATTTTTTTGGGAGTTCTCACAGAAGCTACCTTATGTGGTATCCCATGTTTCTCCAGGTAAATTTCAAATTCAATGGACATGTATTCCCCTCCATTATCAGATTGAAACAATTTTATTGTTCATCCAGTATCATTCTCGGCGATTCTACGATATGTTTTCAGGCAGTCAAGCACTTGTTGTTTCTTGTGAATGACCATTACGCATTTCATTATACTGTAATCATCTATGAAAAGGAAAAATTACCTTTCACCATGAGTTCTGGCAACATTTATCGGCCCGCATACATCTGTATGAATTAGATCAAGAATATGAGATGTCATTTTCTTCTTTGGATGATATGAATTGTAGACCACATTTCCACGAATGCAAGCATCCCAAGATTTTTCACACTCACACATATGGTTGAGAATTTCCATGACAATACTCAATTTTGATATTTTATCCATGTCTTGTTGATTGATGTGTCCCAATCTCCGATTGTTTTTCTTCTTCAGTAGTCATGTAAAAAATATTTTCATTGCTATCAACCCGATACAAGTTGCATTCTATTTTGCATCCCTTTATAAGTGAATTTCCTGTATGTCCCTTGATAGTGCATCCTTTTTAATTAAAAGTAACTATAAGTCACAAGTTATAGAGTTGACTCACGCTGAGTAGATTATGATGTAGGCCATCTACATAAAGGACTTCAGTCTTCTTTAGCTCTCTATTAGCTAATTCAGTACTTCCACTGCCTTTGATTTTCATAGCTCCATCATTACCAAATCATACTGTACCATCAACCTTAATTTTTATATCCATTAACAAGACATCATTACCTATCATATGAGGTGAACAACTAATATCCAGAATCCAGGTACTATTGATTTTTTTAGGTTTGATGGCCACCTCTGCAAGGTTGGATTTCTCAATTTTCTTCCTTTCATTCCATGAGACATTGGATTGAGTATAGAGCATTGATGGCCTTTCAATTATCTCTTTCATGTACCTAGGTTCTTCATAGTAAAAATCTTCTATGAGAGGAGAAAACCTATTTGAAAGGGAAACAATGTCTTGCTACGAAACATGACTTGTCTCGAACTTCGGTATAAGATGTCCATGTCCCTTCTCTACCTGCAATTAAAAGCCTTATGACCAAAGTTAGAAAAATGAAAACAATATCCATAGAAATAGTTTATTCTAATAGAATTAGGATATGAATTTGTTCTCCTCTATTGAAATCCTATATCTTCTTCTTTTAGATGTAATCTTGCCTCTTCGCAATAAGACATGGTGTGGCCTAAATATCCACAAAACTGACACTTCATGAGAGGAAATGTCTTCTTGCTTCTATTTGTCCTCATTACTTCTTCTGTGAGATAATAGTATGAGGGATCCTTTTTCAACGAGGCTAGAGGATAATATTCTTTTATTCTTTCAGATTGAATCGGGGGATTCTATTTCATCACATCAGAAGTCTTTCCCACATCCCCACTTTTAGCTTGTCTTTATTGTTATCACCTTTATTTGCATCATTTGACGATTCTTCCTCAAAACCAATTCCACTATTTCCCATACAGGCATGTCTTTGATCATTTAAAATATTTTCAACTCCATTAGAGCCACTTTTTTCTCTCTCCAACAGCTCCGCATCTGAGAACCTTCCAAACTATATTTTATTCCTTGACTCTTTTGAAATTAAATCTTTTTCAAGTTTACTCTTAATAGTAACAACTTCATCCTCATGATGCTCAGAAGTCTTGGACTTTTCCTCTAGTCTGGAGGTGAGGTCATTGATGACCTTTGCCTGCTCTTCAATTCTCAGCTTCAGATCCACTACATCATCATTTCTTTCAAGTATTTTAGACTATACATTCACCAGTTCTTCCAGTCTTTCAATTTCAGCATCACGTTGATCAACATATTCAATTGCTTCTTCTATACTTTATTTCCACTTATAGGAACTCTTAAATTTAATCTTGAGCTTACTAAAGGCATCCCTAAGTTTCAACTTGCGATCTGCACTAGTTTTCAACTGATTTTCTCCACCAGTATCTTTTGATTTTTCAATAGTGGCCATCATGGAAGCATGGTTCCCAGTATTAAATTTTGGTTCTTCTTCATCACATATTTCATTATATTCTTCTTCATATTCACAGAACAAACTCTTCTTTAGAACATCCTATCTAGATTTGAAGTCTCTATTTTTGAGAAACATTTTCTTAGGCTTATCAATGTTTTCATCATCGCTATCATCATCGTCAATCTTTCTTATGCATTTAGAATCAATGTGCTTGACTTTTCCACAATGAAAGCAAGCTAGAGGTAACTTCCCTTTGAATTTCTATATTCCGTTTTGAAACTTCTTGGAAATTAGAGACAGAATTTATTTTTCCTCATTGTCTTCACCACATTATCTATTGAGATTTTACGTTTCTCAATGGAATTGAATGACGTTTCCTTGCTTACTAGAGTCGTATAGTCTTTTGGTTTGACCGTCATTTCATATGCCACCAGGCTGCTCAGTAGATCATCCAGAGAAAGTTTGGAAATATCTCTTTCATCAAGGGCTGAAAACTTTTCATTGAAAATGGGTGGAAGTATTCTTAATATTTTCTTCACAATGTCTTTGTCTTTGATTTCTTCACCAAGAAACTGAATAGCCTCAACCACTTCAGTAATTCGATTGAAGAAGGAATCAACATTCTCATCAGGATGCATCTTCAGATCATTGAACCTATTGTTCAAGACTTGTAGTTTTTCCTCTTTCACTTTTCTATCTCCTTTATAAATATTTTCAAGTTTATCCCACATGGACTTTGCTAAGGTGAAACTCGTCACTTTTAGATAGATCTGATCAGAAAGTCCTGTAGTGAGAGAATTCTGTGCTTTAGCATATGCATCAAGAATTTTCCTATCTGCATCAGTCATAGCCAGCCCTGTTGGATCAGTAACATGTATACCTTGCATAGTGGAAAACAAAAAACCCATTCGAATGGATCTAAGATGATATCTCATTCTATTCTTCCAAATATGAAAATTAATTCCATCAAAGAGGGGAACTCTCCTAACACTGGCCGAATTTTCCATGGCGGTATAAAACAGATCAAACACCAGTAACATCCCTCTGATGCCACGTGAAGGACCCCAGGACACCTTGAGAGAGGAGGGGTGAATTGGGGTGTCAAATTTTTATTTTAAACTGACAGATCTTGTTCCCACATTGGTAGAAACTTGTTTAACCTGTATAATAGATATGAGAATAAATAAAACAATCACAAGCAAAGAGATGAAAGAGCACTTTTTACTTGGTTCACCACTAAGGGCTACGTCAAAGAAGCATATGCCGACAGGTTGTCGGTCATACCAAATTCCACTATTCTTCACTCATTGTGGATTACAAAGGATTGGGAACAGTCACTCTGTCCCAGGCTCACTGCCTTTACAATTGTTTAGGGATAGCCTACTATGTCTCTCGGGTCACTCTCGTTGACTCCCCTGGCTCACTGCCCTTGGTTAAGTCCCACTCAGTTTATAGAAGTGAAGGTCTCTTCATAATTACAAAATAATGCATCCTATGTCATTTTTAGATGCACTGTTGATGTCTGATTTCCATTTGTAATCTAATCTCACCATACACCAAATTTATCAGGCAAACTACCAGCTTTCACACAGCCCCAGAAAGACGGGCGTACTTCAACCACACCTAGCGCGCTTCTCCATGCCCGACATGTAAGTTTCCAGATGACGCGCAAGTTCAGCTCTCCCACTTGCGTGACACACACTTCTTCAACTTTAAACATGCACGACACAAATTGTTTTCTACCCAAACCGGTTTTGGCGTGCAAAGTTCAACTGTCACGCTTCTTCAAATCCCGATGTACAGGTGTCACCAGACCACCTAAGAGACACTTCCTTCTGCAACTCCAAACATTGGAAACCAACACCCTTTCTCACCCAAACCACCTTGTATGCACAACAAACAACTGCAGCGCAACTTCAACATGTTCCACCCACTACCGCTTACGCGACCACTACACCTGCGCGATGGGAGCTCTGATTTTCTCTAAGTATGAACTTCATGCCGAATGAGGAGGGGTCAACCTGTATTTATATGTATTTGGACACCCTGCACGCTGGTGCACAGGTCTCCCCTCGGTGTGCAAGTTTTGGCGTGCATGTCTCTGCTCCAGAAAATCACTTGCGCGACCAACATCCAAACATGGGTGCCCTTCTCCGTTTTCCATATTTTCATGTTCTGATCTTGAAAAACAAAAGGCATGCAAGTTTCCAAGCCTCCATGTAATCAGCGCACAAGTCTCTTTTCCAAACACCACTTTTCTCCATTTGTCGATTTTCAGACCCAACAATTTGGAAAACACTTGAAAACAGTGCCACTTTCAATATTGTTATATACTTGTTCTGTATGATTACATTACTGGAACACATTCTGAATATCCATTGAGGATTGACAACAAACAAAAACCATAATTCAATTCATGCATAGAATGACCATGGATCCAACATGAATCTCTTTCTCATGATATTATTTAACTTGTCTTATCATGTCATCAGAGTCACAACTACCTTATTCTTCTTCTTCCTCTACTTCTTGTTATACTTCTTTCTCAACATTAACTTCCACGTCAATTTATACTTCTTCTTATTATTATTCTTCTTCATGAACATGTTCTGGAATCATCAACTTCTTTCCTGGAGTCTATAGGATTGATTCTATTATAAATGATTCTTGTACTTGAATTTTCTCAGAAAAATTCTCAGTATCCTTAAGAAGAGAATGTACTATCTCGTCCATAGACATCTTCTTACTTTGATTCTTCTCTTTCCCTTTCTTCTCAATCTATTCTGTAGCCTTTATTTTCAAGACTTTTGCCTCAGCAGGATCCAAACCAAAACTAGGCTCCCCTGCATTTTTCTTCTTCCTATCCTCTCTCCATTTTGCAACTACCTTATTAGGATATGATTTTTGCTTCTTTGACATTGGTGGTGTAGATTGGGTTTCCTTAGCAACTAGGTTTTTTCCATTCTCTTCCAGTTACTTCGCCTTCCTCTTCCTTCCTCCTTTCTTGGATATTTTAGCTACTTCCTATTTCTTTGAATGAACTTCAACTTCGGCTTCCAATAAATTATAAATTTTTTTTGGATCGACTAATAAATCCAATCATCATCCTACATAGAGTGTCATATCTTAGCATCACTACCCTGAAATTTCTTGACTTTGATTTTCATGAAATTTTCATTGATTCTAAAAAAGAAACAATGATCTTTGATAGAATTTCTAGATACAGGATAATATGATAATTCAGATTTCCATTCATTATATTATCAATGGAAACCAAAATGTACATAACCAGATTCAGCTTACGGAGGTTCACAATGATATCCAAAACATATATATCACATTTCATTAAAGTATGTTTATCTCCTTTCATCAGAATGATAAATCCTTGAAACCAAAGTTCAAGAATACAGAAGTTTCTTGGAAGATGAAAAATCTTCAGAGTCTTGACTCCAACCAAACCAAGGAACTCTATGGCCTTCTCCATAAAAAATCTTCCTTTAAAATCAGATAACTTATGTGAACAAAATTCAGCATCTCCTTCATTAGGTATTCTAATCAGACTAGCTTCCTTGGCATAAGAAAGTGAATAAGTATTACCATAACTCATGAAATAAAATTATTCTTTGACTCCTTGATTAAAAAATAATATTGATTCATATAACTCTACATGCAATTCCAGAATCACCAAATCCTATTCTTTGGATTTAGATACAGCTAAACCCTCCCAGCTATTTAACTTGATGTTCTTTCCGATGACTGAATCATACTTATTAAAGAAGTCCAAGTCTACCAACCTTTCACGATGAATCTGCCATTGAGATATTTTATTTACTGTTGACATTTATTTATGAGGATAGGCTTCTTTAGACATTCAGAACTAAACAAATCCTAAGATGTTTGGAATGGTCCTAAGTAGGAAGGGCAGAGCTTCATCACGTAAGGTCTTGGGATTCGATGTGGGACAAACATCGGGGGTCCTTTATATAAGCAATTGAAATGATGACTAAACATTCCTGATTGATCCAACATTTGAAATCTTCTTGAGAAGATCTGATGGATGAGATGATAGCTGAAGAAGGATTTTTACAGATTCAGATATTTTTCATTTTTTAGGAAAACATTCAAATTTTATGAAAATTAAATCCAAAAATTTTGAAAAAAAATGATAATTAAACAAGAAAAATATTATTAAAAAAAATTTGGAAATGAAGCATACCTTTAAGATTTCTAGAAATATTATTCATAATAAGGAAAATTATTCTTGAAGAAATTTACATTCCAAAAATTTAAAAACTAGTTTAAGAAAAAAAAAGATTCCCAAAATCTGATTACAAAAATAAACATGATTACGAAAAAATTATGTATGAAAAAAAAAATTTAACTACGAAATTTTTTTAACTAACAATAAAATGTACCCCCCCTATGAAAAATAGTTTGTTACTGTAATGATATAGGTTTCAAGAAAAATTTAATAAGGAAGATTAACTTACAGTAATCATTTCTAACTTCTGTTTAATGTATTCAAATCTATCAGATGGTAATGATTTTGTGAAAATATTAGCAAGTTGATCTTGCACTCCGATAAATTGAAGAATAATTTTTATTTTTTTTTTGTGATCTCTAAGAAAGTGTTTCACTACTAGAAATAAGATCTATACCAATGGTTTTCAGAAAACCATTGGTATAGTTCACTAATATGGGCCTATACCAACGGTTTGGCCATAACCATTGGTATAGGTCACTAATTTGGACATATACCAACACTTTCGGACAAACCCTTGGTATAGGGGGGACCAATACCAATGATTTGGGGAAACTGTTGGTATATAGCCCCCCTATACCAATTGTTTGTCCAAAACCTTTGGTATAGGGCCCAAAAACAGGGAATTTATACCATCGGTTCTCAAAACTGTGGGTATAGGTCTATAGCCATGGTTTTTAGAACCGTTGATATAGTTACATGTATATTTTATGGAATCTTCTTATATAGAACATTAAATAAATCAAAATTTAAAATATTTATGATAATAAATATATATATTTATGAATATATGCTCACAAAATTCATGTTAGGTTATTGGTTAGGTCGTTTAATCATAAATTGTAGGTACTGGGATTAGAACCAACTGAATGCTTCTTTTTTGAAATACCTATACCAACGGTTTTATGGAACCATTGGTAATTTTTTTTTTGATATTACTTATACCAAAGGTTTTGAAAACCATTGGTATAGGTCTATACAAATGGTTTTCAGAAAACCTTTGGTATAGACCTATCCCCACGACTTACATGGCCACAGTTCTTCAAGCCTTTGGTATAGGATATACCAACGATTTGGAGGCCTATACCAACAGTTTCACATCGTTGGTATAGGGAATTTTTCTACTAGTGGTGCCTAATATCTTTGTGTTTTTCATGATAGTGATGTGAAGGATTTTTACTTAATGAAATGGAACTAGTATTATCACACATTATTTCTATTTTGGTAAAACGTATACTGTAGTCTGTGAGTGTGTGTTGCATCCACAATACATGAGCACAACAACATCCGACTGCAACATATTCGGCTTCAGCTGAGGAAAGTGCTACTGAGTGTTTCATTTTGTATGACCAAGAAACTAATGAATCTCTTAAAAAATGTCACATTCCAGATGTACTTTTTCTATCCATTCTACATCCACCAAAGACATCATCCGAAAAAAAAATTTAAAACTAAATAATTTCCATAAGTATAAAAAAGTAATATATCAATGGTTCCCTTTATGTAGCAAAACATCTGTTTCACTGCCTTTCAATGAGATTCCTTAGTATTGGATTCATATCTTGAACATAATCATACTGAAAACATTAAATCATGGCGACTACCTGTCAAGTAAAGTAGACTTCCTATCCTACATCTAATTGATGTTTGATCTACTGGTTTCCCAGCTTCATCAAGATCAAGTGAATTTGAGGTACCAATGGGAGTTACTTATAATCTTAGTTTTTTCATATCCATAATTTTTTATAAGATCATTAATATACTTATGTAGGGATATATATATTGCATTTGGTTTTTGAGAAATTTGAAAACCAAGAAAAAAATTTCAACTAACCCATCATACTCATTTCAAACTCAGATTTATTTAGATCTGCAAAGGAATCAGTTAATGATTTCTTAGTAGAACCAAATATAATGTCATCAACATAAATTTTAAAAATCAATACATTTTTATTATCATTCATTATAAATCATGTTGGATTATCATTTCCTTTAACATAATTATTTTGAAGCTAAAACCCTGAGAGTATACCATACCAAGATCTAGGGGCTTGTTTAAGTCCATATAAAGCATGGGTAAGTTTGAAAACATCTTCAAAATGTTTTTGTTCTAAAATACCAGGAGGTTGTTCAACAAAAACATCATCTTGAACAAAACCATTAAGGAAATCCCATTTAACATCCATTTGTAAAATTTTAAAATTGAAGACTGCTGCAAAGGAAAGTAGGATACGAATAGATTCAAGTCTATCTATTAAAGCATAGGTTCATTCATAGTCTATTCCTTCTTGTTGATTATATCTTTTAGTAACCAATCTTTATTTATTTTTTAGATTGATTCAATTTTCATCACAATTGTTTCGGAAGATCCATTTTACACCAATAACGGATGTTTCATTAGGTCTTTCAACCATGGTCCAAACATTATTCCTTTCAAATTCATTTAGCTCATATTGCATATCTTTTACCCAATCATCATCACCTAAATCATGATCGGTTCTTTTTTTCTAATTGGGAATGAAATAACAGATGTTCTACTTCATTTCTTAGAGAACATCTAGTCCTTAACATTTTTTTACGTCACCAATGATACTATCACTAGGATGATTCTTAAGAAACACAAATTTGGGTTTTTTAAAACCTATTCATCAACATATGGTAGGAAGTCTTCTAGGGTAAATTATTCAGAAACATTTTCTTGAACATTTTCCTTTTTAGAAGCATCCTCTATCAAGGGTTGATAATCAGTTTTTGAAAGCACATACATTAATGTTGGTTGAGGTTTTTTAAAAACAAAGGGATTGGTTTAATCAAATTTAACACTACAGTTTCTTCAACTGTACACATATTTTTCTTGAAAACTCTATAAACCTTAGAGGTTGTGGTGTATCCTAAGAAATTTACTTCAACATATTTGGGTGCGAATTTGTGTAGACTGTCTTTACAATTCATAATGAATACTTTGAAACCAAAAACCATGATGTAAGAAAGTCAAGTTTTTTCTACCATTCCATAACTCATAAGGTGTTTTATTATGAAAGGGTCTAATCAAAACTTGATTTATAGTATAACAAGAAGTACATACAGATTCAGCTGAAAAATGTTTGGCTATCGATTATTCACTCAAAATGGTTCTTTTAATTTCCTGAAGAATTCTATTTCTTCATTCAACAACACCATTTTGTTGAGGAGTTATTAGTGGTGAGAATTTATGAGTAATTCCATTTCAACTACAAAAAGTTTCAAAATCCGAATTTTTAAATTCTCCTCTATGATCACTGTGAATAGTTTTCAAAGGAAGGTTTTTCTCATTTTTAATGAGGGAACTAAAACATTTGAAATATGAAAAATCTTTAGATGTATTCGCTAGAAAATAGACCCATGTAAATCTAGTGTAATCATCAACTAAAAAAATACATTATATTTTCCTCCAATTATTCTTGTTTGTATTGGACCAAAAAGATCCTTATACACCGACCGTAATGCATCAGTGGTTAGAACTTCGCTGACTGATTAAAATATTTATTTATATTGCTTACAATATTGACATGGTTTACAACCATTTGAAGAATCAAATCTATGCTTTGGTAGTTACTTAACTTGTCTATTCATAGAGAGTTCACCTAGGTTCCTAAGATTATAGTGTCCTAACCTTCTATGAAATGTCCATGAATTATCTTCAATTTCACTATGACGAGGTGGATCTTGAATCCTAAGTTCTTCTATGTTTAGTGTGTATGCATTCTCTTTACTACTGGAAGAAAGAATAATTTCTTCCAAGGAATTGTGTACTAATAACTTGTCATTCCTAAAATTCACCAGGTAACCTTTATTACATAATTGACATATGCTAATAAGGTTGTGCTTAAGACCCTTAAAAAATAAAACATTTGAAATATATGTATTTCCAAGAAGAATAATATTAACTATACCAATAATTTCTCCCTATGCATTATCTCCAAAAGTTACTTTTCCTCTCATTTTCATGATAATCGTTTCAATGAATTTTTTGTTACTATTCATATGTCTAGAACATCTACTATCCAGTTATTTTGTAGTGTTGTTGGTACTATATTTTCTTTGATGAAAATAAGAGTGTTAGTAATTCAGAACCCAAAATTTTCATGGATCCGAAAATTTCCAAATGCAAAATTTTAGGAATCCACATGTTATTTGAAAGATATACTTTATGAAAACCTAATGACAGTGTTTTTTTAGGGAACAATTATTTTCCCAATTCCCACCACACCGACACTTAGTGCACAATGGAGAACTTTGAGGAACAAAATAATCGTTACTAAAAACCGGTTTTGAATAAGTATAACCAAATTGAGAATTATTCCTTAGAAGTCAAATTTGGGAAAACAACTTATCAAATTTTTCCTTTCCTAGGGTAAAATTTGACAAACACTTCTTTATGGAAAATATTTCTTACATTATTCTAATAACTATGTTATTATTCATAAAAACATTAGATTTCGCACTTGAGTTAGGCTCTAAAACATTTTTCTTAGATATAACTTTTTCTAGATCCTTTGAAAGTTTATCCTTCTCCGAATTAACTTCCTTAAGGGTTTTTGAAACAATTTCAAATTAATAATTCTTCTTATCAATATATTTAGAATGATTTTATATTTCTTTATTATGAATAGTAATTCTAGAATTTTCCTTATAATTATTTATCTTTACCTTATAATTTTTATTCTCAAGGAGCATAGAAAACCTAGAAACGTCTTCATAAGTAGGTAAAGTATTATCATTCATCAGAACAAGATCCTTCATCTAAAGGTTCATAATATTTACTATCACTATAATTAGAATTCACAGATTCTTTGGTTATAGATTTAGCATTTTTTACCATTTCCATTAAATAATTATTTTCAATAGGTAACTCGACATGTAAACCAAGATTCTTCTGACCAAAAGAATCATATTCTGAGGATTATTTAGAAGAGTCACCACAACTGGAACTCCAGGTGTTATTGACTTTCAAAACCTTCTTGGCTTTAGCTTGGTAGTATTTCTTTCTATTCATTTTGGAATGCTTTTCCTTTCTATCTTTTCTCTTAAGTATAGAACAATCTGGCCTTATATGCCCTGCTTTTTTGCATTCATAGAAAGTGACTTCCATGTCTTTATTTTCCTTTCATTATTTTTTCTTGTATCTAAATTGAAAGTTATTCTTTCCAACAATCATTTTCATTCTTTAGGAAAGATCGTGTAACTCGTTTTTTGAAGATTAAATTCCACTAGAATTAGATTGAATACCAAACTTTGTATATTTGGATAATATAACTCTCTCAGGAGTCCTAGATTTAATATGATTTGATGTTGTTGTAAAAGGAAAACTACCTTTTCCATTCTTTTTCTTATTCTTATCAGCAACTCACTTCATTCCAGTTTCATGTTGAAGAAGAGTTCCAAACATCTCACTAAGAGAAATCTGGGTAAATTTCCTATTTTCATATATAGTTATCCTCATAGATTCACATTATTTTGACATTATGTCTATGATTTTATCTACAAGGGCTTTATCATCTAAACCTTTCTATCCCGTAGATTGTAAAGTGTTAACAATAGTCATGGATCTTTTTTTACCTTATAAATGTGTTCTCCATAAGGAAAGAAAAAACCATGATATTTAGATCTGAACATAGGTCTTCTAGATTCAATAACATTGAATGTTACAAAGTGTGTTACTTCATGCTTCTTCCAAATACTAGTTTCTTCTTCACAAGATGAAATTTGGCTATATATATTTCTAGTCATGGAAAAAAGAAAAGTATTTTATACCTTAATTTTCAGATGGTATTCCACCTTTTATGGATTAGTAAAGGTTCTATGTTCTTTATCAGGAATATTATAATCTCCATTTAACATAATGAAGTTTTCTACACCCATGTTTATCACAATAGAAATTATATTATCTCTCAAATATTCATAATCATTCCCATAAAAGATTGGTGGTCTAGTAGGATTAGTATTTTCAATTGATCCAACATTCATTCCTACCATCTAGAAGAAAATATCATTCCAAAATAACTATGTTAATAATAGAAGTTTGTAAAAAAAGTTAAAAAAATCCTAATCAAGGAAAATAAAAAACAATTAAATCATGATAAAGAGAACTTATATTTGAATATATGTATTTCAGAGACTCCCTCTAATACCAATTGTAGGATCAGAATAATGAAGGAGATTCTCAATATACAAGAGGGGGGTGAATTGTATCCCTTACAAATTCTTTTGGAACTTCTAAAGTTTATATACAACTTTTTATTGTTTAGAAATGTTAAACAGCGTAAATTCATAAAACCTCTTGTTTCTACAAACTTTCTGGATTTCGGAAATATGGTTCCGGAAATAAAACATGAGAAAAATTTACAAGGGAAAAGATTCTACATTAAAGTGTATAGAATATTACTTATACGAGTACAATTATATTAAAGTATAAGATAGTTATACATTCCTTATTAATCCAAATATAACAGAAAACAAACTTGAAACAATTCAAAAAAAATAATTATAGAATCTTTTAACCCAAAGAGAAGGGTATCCAACAACCTTTGGATAAAGGTCCCTTGATTTAAACTTTCAAGAAATTATGTCATACCCACACAAGGGTAAGCCATCGATATGAATATCCATGTTTGTCTTATCATCCCTGCAGGACCTCGAACTTCAAGATAGTCAACAAATCGGTCTTCCTTTTCGATGAAGTCCTCGAACGTTAAGGTAGTCAGCACCTCTATCATCCGATCCTTGGAAGCCCTAGAATTTACTAAGAAACATTCGGAGTAGCATGAATCAATATGAACAAGTAGTTTATTATGCACAAAGAATGAGAGTGTCTCTCTCTAGAAATCACTTCACAAAATGTGGTCTCTAGAGTTGAAGAATAGTGTCTCAGTTAATGTTTTTCTATTGAGCTCATTCAAATGAGCTATTATTTATAGGCATTTCATCAACTGTCTGCTCCCTCCTCTAACGGTCATATTTTTCCTTCAATATCATAGGGACCTGTACACGTGTCACTCAAAAAACGGTTGGTTAGAAACTAAATGTGGGAACTATTTTCATAACTATAATAAGAGTAAGTAAATCATAGATTCTCAACTATTTTTTTTTTCAAAATATAAGTAAAAATTAATGATTGGAGTATATATTACCTAGATATTCAGATTCTAATTTTCAAGAAATTTGGAATTAGAATTCTCAAGATATCAGAGTTTGAATTCTAAGGAATTTAGAAAATTGTTTCTAATGAATACAAAACAAGAATTCAATGGAATTCGAAACTTGAATTATGTGTAATTTATAATCAGAATACTATAGATTTTTGTGTTTGAATTCTATGGGATTCAGAACCAATATTATAAAGAATTAGGATCCTGAATTCTAAGGAATTTTTAGCAAGAATTCTATAGATTTCGGAATCTAAATTCTATTGAATTATGAACCTGAATTATATGGAATTTAGAACCTGAATTCTGAGGAATTCGGAGTCTGAATTCTAAGGAATTTGGAACCTCAATTCTAAGTAATTCAGAACCTGAATTTTAGAGAATGCAGAAGTTGAATTTCAGATAATTTGTATCGGAATTTTAGAGATATCGAAATCTGAATTTCAAAGAATTTGGAATCAGAATTTAAGAGAATTCGGAATCTGAATTTCATTAAATTCTTAATCTAAATTCAGAACCTAAAAACAAAAACCTTTATGTCTAAGTATTTAAATGATTCTGAGGTTTTAGGAATGAAACCAAATTTTACACTAAGACAAAGAAGGAGTTAGGTATAGTGAAACTAAATCATAGACAATGAAAAAAATATAGGTGATTATTTCCTTGGGGAAGGAAAAATTTCATTATTAGGAATGTTTATCATGAAAATAAAACATTCCTTAAGAATGGCTATTTGTTATTTTCAAAACATGAAGGAATGAAAAATTCATAAGGAAATTTTATTGAGTCAACAGGTATGCCAGGAATGGAATGTTATAGTAGAAGTATATTGTGGGGAGTACCATAGACTTTTTAACAGTTAATGGTGATTAAAAATTCGAAATTATTTTGATATATCCTCTAGAATTGGTATTTAATGATGTTTTTTATATATTTTCAGGTTTTAGTAGTCGTTTATCGGATGTCTGGTATTGAATATGGATGTGTATTATTGAAATACATGTGGATGATGGAAATTTTAGGATTTTATTGATTTAGATTAGATTTAGAAGTATGTAAGAGTATTATTTATTAGTTCCTTAAAATATTTAGATGACCTTGGTCCAATCATGAGGTTATGGATTAAAAATGGAATTTACGATTGTGATAATATTTGAGGATCAAGTTGGGTTGTGTAGTAAGGATATGATATTAGTTAGATGATATTGGATCCTAAATCTGTTTCCATAGGTGACTTATGATACATTTATAAATTTCGTATCACATGTCGATTCCTACGTCCAACAACTCCATTTTGTTGTGGAGTTCTCATAGTTACTACCTCATGTTGTATCCCAAGATTCTCCAGGTAATTTTCAAATTAAAGGGCCGTGTATTCCCCTCTATTGTCAGATCTGAACACTTTGATTGTTCATCAAGTATCATTCTCGGTGATTCTCTGATATATTTTCATACAGTCAAGCACATGTTGTTTCATGTGAATAACCATTACACATTCCATTATACTGTAATCATCTATGAAAATGACAAAGTACCTTTATCCATGAGTTTCGGAAAAATTTATCGACCCGTATACATATGTATGAATTAGATCAAGAAGTTGATATGCCCTTTTCTTCTTTGGCCGATATGATCTGCAGACCAACTTTCCATGAATGCAAGCATCACAATATTTTTCACGCTCACACTTCAGGTTGGGAATGTCCCTGACAATCCTAAATTTTGATATTTTCTCCGTGTCTATTTGATTGATGTGTCCCAGTCTCCGAATCCACAAATTGTTTTCTTCTTCAACAATCATGTAACAAACATTTTCTTTTCTATCAACCTGATACAAGTTTCCTTCTGTTATGCATCCCTTTATAGGTGAATTTCTTGTCTTTCCCTTGATAGTGCAGCCTTTCTGATTAAAAGTAACTATAATTCTGGAGTCATAGACTTGACTCACGTTGAGTAGATTATGATGTAGGCCATCTACATGAAGGAATCCAGTCTTCTTTAGCTCTACATTAGTTAATTCATTACTTCCAATGGCTTTGATTTTCAGATCTCCATAATTACCAAATCGTATTGTACCATCAACCTTCCTTTTGATATCTGTTAACATTCCAGCATTACCGGTCATATGAGATGAACAACCACTATCCAGAATCCAGATACTGTTGCTTTTTGAAGCTTTGAGGGCCACCTCTATAATGTTGGATTTCTCAATTTTCTTTTTTTCTTTCCAGGAGACATTGGATTGAGTATAGAGCACTGATGGCCTTTCAATTATCTATTTTGTGT
Organism: Viscum album; assembly: GCA_963277665.1. Classification (NCBI taxonomy): domain Eukaryota; kingdom Viridiplantae; phylum Streptophyta; class Magnoliopsida; order Santalales; family Viscaceae; genus Viscum; species Viscum album. The sequence continues at coordinate 1,627,614,418 of OY728122.1, forward strand.
ACCTTGATTCATCATTGTCGAAATCTTCTTTGAGAGGATAAAACCAGTTAGAAAGAGAAACACTTTCTTGCTGATGAGACTTGACTTGTCTCAAACATCGGTATCAGGTGTCCATGTCCCTTCTCTGCCTGCAATTAACAGCCATATTACCAAAGTTTGAACAACAAAAACAATATCCATATATATTTTTTCTTCTAAAATAATTAGTATATGATTTTTCTCTCCTCTTTTGAACACCTACATCTTCTCCATTCAGATATGATCTTGCCTATTCGCAATAAGACATGGTATGACCCAAATATCCACAGAACTGAAACGTAATGAGAGTAAATATCTTCTCGATTCTATTTTTCATCATTCTTTCTTCTGTGGGATAATAGTATGATGGCTCCTTTTTCCATGAGGCTCTAGGATAATATTCTTTTCTTCTTTCATATTGAATTGGGTGTATCTTTTTCATCAATTCAAAAGTTTTTCCCATATCACCCACATTCAGGCCGCCTTTATTTTGGTCAGCATCATTTGCAGCATTTGATGATTCTGCCTCACAACCAATTCCACTATTTCCCATGCAGGTAGGTCTTTGATCATTCAAAATCATTTCAACTCCATTAGATCCACATTTTTCTCTCTCCAACATATCAGCATCTAAGAACCTTCCAAACTGTATTTTCTTCCTTGACTCTTTTGAAATTGAATCTATTTCATGTTTACTCCTAATAGTAACAGCTTCCTCTTCAAGACGCTCAGTAGTCTTGGACTTTTCCTCTAGTCTGGAGTTGAGGTCATTGATGAACTTTTCATGCTCTTCCATTCTCAGCTTTAGATCCACTACATCATCCTTACTTTCAAGTATTTTAGACTGTACTTTCAACAATTCTTCCATTCGTTCAATTTCAGCTTCATGTTGATCAACATATTCAGTTGATTCTTCTACAATTAATTTAAACTTTTGTAACTCTTAAATTTTATCTTGATCTTACTAACGGCATCCTTAAGTTTCAACTCGGGATCTGCACTAGTTTTCAACTGATTTTATCCCCCAGTATCTTCTGATTTTTCAACAGTGGCCATCATGGAAGCATGGTTCCCAGTTTTAAATTCTACTTCTTCTTCATCACATAATTCATTATCATCTTCTTCCTCTTTACAAACATAAATCTCTTCAGAACATTCGTTCTAGATTTGAAGTATCCTTTCTTGAAAAACCTTTTCTGAGTCTTCACAATGTTTTCAGAATCGCTATCATCATCATCGATCTTTCATAAGCATTGAGATGTAATGTTCCCGACTTTTCCATAATGAAATCAAGCTAGAGGTAACTTACCTTTGAATTTTCGTTTTCCATTTTGAAACTTGTTGGTAATGAGAGAAAGAATTTATTTTTCTGCATCATCTTCACCACTACTAGATTTTTATATTTTTATTTTCTCTATGGATTTGAATGACATTTCATTTCTTACTCGAGTCGTAGCATCTGCTGGTTTGACCCTCATTTCATATGCCACCAGGCTTCTCAGTAGATCATCCAGAGAAATTTTGGAAGGATATCATTCCTAAAAAGATGAAACCTTTTCATTGTAAATGGGTGGAAGTCCTCTTAATATTTTCTTCACAATGCATTTGTCTTTGATTTCTTCACCTAGACCCCGAATAGCTCCAACCTCTTCAGTAATTTGATTAATGAAGGAATCTGTATTCTCTTCAGGAAGCATCTTCAGATCATCAAACCTATTGTGTCGGACTTGTAGTTTCACCTCTTTCACTTTTCTATCTCCTTCATAAATATTTTCAAGTTTATCCCACATGGAATTTGCTGAGGTGCAACTCATCGCTTTCAGATAGATCTAATCAGAATGTGTTGCGGTGAGAGAATTCTGTGCTTTAGAATCTGCATCAATAATTTTCCTATCTGCATCAGTCATAGCCATCCCTTTTGGATCAGTAACATGTATACCTTGCATAATGGAAAACAGAACATCCATTCCAAGAGATCTTATATGAGATCTCATTCTATTCTTCCTACTCTGAAAATTACTTCCATCAAAGAGGGTAACTCCCCTAACACTGGCTGAATTTTCCATGGCTGTATAAAACAGATCAAACAACAGTAACCTACCTCTGATACCACTTGAAGAACCACGATACACCCTATGATGGGTGGGGTGAATCAGGGTGTCAAATTTTTCATTTAAACTAGCGGAACTTATTCCCACGTTGGTAGAAACCAGATTAACCTGTATAATTGATATGAGAATAAATAAAACATTCACATGCAAAGAGATGACATAACACTTTTTACTTGGTTCACCACAAAGGGCTACGTCCAAAAAGAATACGTCGATAGGTTTTCGATCGTACCAAATTCCACTATTATTCACTTGTTGTGGATTAAAAAGGTTTGGGAACAATCTCTCTATCCCAGGATCACTGCCTTTACAATTATTCGGGGATAGCCTACTACATCCCTCGGGTCACTCCCATTGACTCCCCCTGGATCACTGCCCTTAGTGAAGTCCCACAGATTTTATAGATGTGAAGGTCTCTTCATCATTTCAAAATAATGCATCCTCTATTGTATGTAGATTCTCTGTTGAAGTTTGATTTCCACCCGTAGACTAATATCACCTTACACCAAAGGTATCGAGAAAACTACCAGCTTTAGCGCAACGACAGAAAGACTGGCATACATAAACCACACTTGGCGCACTTCTCCAACCCTCGTGTGAATGTTTCAATATGGAGCACAAGTCCAGCTCTCCCACTTGCGTGACACTCACTTCTTCAACTTCAAACTTGCGCAACACACATTATTTTCCACCCAAACCGGTTTTGGCGTGGAAAGGTCAACTGTCGCGCTTCTTCAAATCATGGAATGAAAGTGTCACTAAACCACATGTGCGCCACTTCCTTCCCCAACTACAAACATGGCCGACCAACACACTTTCACGCCCAAACCACCTTGGACGTGCAGTAAACAGCTGTCGTGCAACTTCAACTTGTGCGGCCCTCCACCACTTACGCGACCACTTCACCTGCGCGATGGGGGCTCTAATTTTCCCTAAGTCAGAACTCCATGCCGAATGAGGAGGGTAAAAACTATATTTATAGGCATTTGGACACCCTGTGCGATGGCGCACAAGTCACCCCTCAGCGCAAAAGTTTCGACGCGCAAGTATCTGCCCCCGAAAATCACTTGCGAAAACAACTTCAAAACTTGGGGGCCCTTCTACCTTTTCCATATTTTCATGTTTTGATCTTGAAAAACAAATGTTGTGAAAGTTTGCAAGGCTCCAAGTAATCGGCACACAAGTCTCTTTTCAAAAAATCACTTTTCTCCATTTGTCGATTTTCAGACCAAAAAATTTGGCAATCACTAGAAAATGGTGCCACTTTCAACATTTTTATCTACTTATTCTGTATGATTACATTGCTGGAACACATTCTGAACTTCCACTAAGGATTGAAAAAAAACACAAACCATACTCCAATTCATGCATAGAATGAACATGGTTATAATAGGACTCTCCTTCTCATGATATTATTTAACTTGTCTTATCATGTCATCGGAGTCACCACTACCTTATTATTCTTCTTCCTCCACTTCTTGTTATAATTATTCCTCAAATTCATCTTCCACTTCTATTTATACTTCTTCAGCTTCTTCTTCTTCATGAACTTGTTCTGGACTCACCATCTTCTTTCTTGGAGTCTCTAGGATTGATTCTATTAAAAAGGATTCTTTTACCCGAATTTTCTATGAAGCTTTCTTAGTATCCTTAAAAAGAGATTATACTATCTCATCCTCAGACATCTTAATACTTTTCTTCTTATATTTCCCTTTCTTCTCAATCTCTTCAGTAGCCTTTATTTTCAAGGCTTTGGCATCAGCAGGATCCAAACCAAAACTAGGCTCCCCTGCCTTTTTCTTCTTCTTATCTTCTCTCCATTTTTTAACTACCTTATCATAATATGGTTTTTTATTCTTTGAAATTGGTGGTGTAGATTGGGTTTCCTTAGACCCTGGGTTTTTTCCTTTATCTTCCTGTTACTTCGCCTTCCTCTTCCTTCCTCTTTTCATGGAGATTTCAGCCACTTCCTATTTATTTCAATGAACTACAACTTGTACTTCCAATAAATTATAAAATTTTTTGGATCGACTATTATATCCAATATTCATCATACTTAGAGGTTCATCTCTTAAAAAAACTACCCTAAAATTTCTTGACTTTGATTTTCAGGTAATTTTCATTGATTCTAAACAAGAAACAATGATGTTTGATAGAATTGTCGGATACATGATAATCTAAGACTTCATATTTCCATTCATTATATTCTCAATGGTAACCAAAATGCACTTCACCAGATTTAGCTTTCGGAGATTCATAATGACATCCAAAAAATATATATCACTTTTCCTTGAAGTATCTTTATCTCCGTTCCTCAGAATTATAAAGCATTGAAACCAAAGTTCAAGAATACGGAAGTTTGTTGGAAGATGAGGAATCTTCGGAGTCTTGACTCCAACAAAAACAAGGAACTCTATGGACTTGTCCTTATAAAATCATTTTTCTACATTAGGTAACTTATTTCAAAAAAATTAAACATCTCCTTCATAAGGTATTCTAATCAGAATAGCTTCCTTGGCATAAGAAAGAGAATAAGTCTTACCATAACACTTGAAGGAAAATTATTTTTTTCCTCCTTGATTAAAAAATGATACATATTCATAGAACTCTACTTAAAATTCCAAAATCATCAAATCCTCTTCCTCGGGTTTAGATATAGCTAAACTCTCCCAGATATTTAACTTGATGTTCTTTGAGATGATTGAATCATACATATTATAGATGTCCAGGTCTACCAACCTTTCACGATAAATCTTCCATTGAGATATTTCGTTTACTGTTGATATTTATTTATGAGGAGAGGCTTATTTAGAAAATTCGAACTAAGGAAAACCTAATATGTTCAGAATGGTCCTAGGTAGGAAGGGCATAGCTTCATCACGCAAGATATTGGGATTCGATATGGGACAACCATCAGGGGTCCTTTATATAGGCAATTAAAACGATGATTCAACTTTCCTGGTTGATCTAACAACTGAAATCTTCTTGAGAAGATCTTATGGTTGAGATGATAGTTGAAGAAGGATTATGATATATTCAGATCTTTTGAGGTTTTTTAGAAAAACATTCATATTTAAAGAAAATTAAATACAAAAATTTTGAAAGCAAAATGAGAATTCAAAACAGAAAAAGATTATAACCAAAAATTAGGAAATGAAACATACATTTCGGATTGCTAGGAATATTATTCGTAATAAGGAAAATTCAACTTGAAGAAATTTAGATTCCGAGAATTTAATAACATGTTTAAGAAAAAAATGATTCTAAAAATCTGATTATGAAAAAAACTTGATTATGAAAAATTTAACTATGAAAAAAATATTTTAACTACGAAAAAATTTTAACTAACTATAAAATGTACTCCCCATATGAAAAATATTCTGATACTGTAAGGAGATAGGTTTCAAAAATAATTTAATAAGGAATATTACCTTATGGTTATCATTTCTAACTTCTGTTTAATGTATTAAAATCTATCAGATGGTCATGATTTTGTGAAAATATCAGCAAGTTGATCTTGCATTTCGATAAATTGAAGAATGATATCTCCTTTTTGTGTGTGATCACTAAGGAAGTGATTCACCAATGGAAATAAGATCAATAACAATATTTTTGGGAAAACCATTGGTATAGTCTACTTATATGAACCAATACCAACGGTTTGGCCATAACAATTAGTATAGGTCACTAATTTGGACATATATGAATGGTTTGTCCAAAAATTTTTGTATAGGTCCCAATATCATGGAATTTATACCAACGGTTCTCAAAACAGTAGGTATAGGTCTATAGCCACGGTTTTGAGAACCGTTCGTATAGTTACATGTATATTTTATGGAATCTTCTTATACAGAACATTAAATAAATCAAAATTTAAAATATTTATGATAATACATATATATATTTATGAAATTTTGTTCACAAAAGTCATGTTAGGTTAGTGGTTAGGTTGTTCAATCATAAATTATAGGTACTGGGATCAAAACCAACCGAATAATTCTTTTTTAAAATACATATACCAATAGTTTTATGGAACCGTTTGTAAAGATTTTTCATATTTCTTAAACCAAAGGTTTTGAAAACCATTGGTATATGTCTATACCAATGGTTTTGGTAAATCTGTTGGTATAGACCTATCCCCACGGCTTACATGGCGATGGTTCTCCAAGCCATTGGAATATGATATAACAACGGTTTGGAGGCGTATACCAATGGTTTCAAATCATTGGTATAGGGTATTTTTCTACTAGTCATGCCTAATATCTATGTGTTTTACATGAGAGTGATGTGAATGGTTTTTTCTTAAGGAAATGGCACTAGTATTATCACATATTATTTGTGTTTTGGAAAAATTTATACCATAGTCTGTGAGTGTGTGTTGCATCCACAATACTTGAGCACAACAACATCCGGCTGCAAAATATTCAACATCAGCAGAGGAAAGTGCAACTGAGTGTTGAATTTTGCATGACCAATAAACTAATGAATCTCATAATAAATGTAATGTTCCAGATGTACTTTTCCTTTCCATTCTTCACCCACCAATGTCAGCATCCGAAAAACATTTTAAAACTAAATCATTTCCAGAAGATTAAAAGAGTCCTATATCCATGGTTCCCTTTATGTAGCGAAATATCTATTTCATTACCTTTAAATGAGATTCCTTAGTATAGGATTGATATCATGAACATACGAATACCGAAAACATTAAATCTGGGTGACTAGATGTCATGTAATGTAGACATCTTATCATACATCTAAATGATTTTTTATCTAATGGTTTTCCAACTTCATCAAGATCAAGTGAATTTGAGGTACCAATGGGAGTACTTATACTCTTAGTGTTTTCATATACATACTTTTTAAGAAGATCATTAATATACTTATGTAGGGATATATAGATTCCATCTGGTTTTTGAGAAATTTGAAAACCAAGGAAAAATGTTAATTCATTCATCATACTCATTTCAAACTCGGATTTACATAGATCCGCAAAGGAATCAGTTAATGATTGATGAGTTGAACCAAATATAATGTCATCAACATAAATTTGAAAAATCAATACATTTTTCTTATCTTTCTTTATAAAACGGTTGGATCATCATTTCTTTTAACATAATTGTTTTGAAGCTAAAACCCTGAGAGTATATCATACCAAGAACTAGGGGATTGTTTAAGTCTATATAAGGCTTCGATAAGTTTGAAAACATGTTCAAGATGTTTTTTTTCTTAAATAACTGGAGGTTGTTCAAGAAAAACATCCTCTTGAACAAAACCATTAAGTAAATCCCATTTAACATCCATTTGAAAAAGTTTAAAATTGAAGAATGTTGCAAAGGCTAGTAGGATACGAATAGATTCAAGTCTATCTATTGAATAATAGATTCATTCATAGTCTATTCCTTCTTGTTGATTATATCCTTTAGTAAGAAATCTAGATTTATTTTTAACATTGATTCAATTTTCATCCTAATAGTTTCCGAAGATCCATTTTACTCCGATAAAAGAAGTTTCCTTAGGTCTTTCATCCAAGGTCCATACTTTATTCCTTTCAAATTAATCTAGATCATATTGTATATCTTTTACCCAATCATAATCACCTAAATCTTCATCATTTATTTTTTGGTTATAATTGGTAATGAAATGATAGAAGTTCTATATAATTTCTTAAGAAACATCTATTCCTTACAGTTTTTTTACATCACCAATGATTCTATCACTGGGATGATTCTTAAGAAACATCTGATTTGGGTTTTGTAAAACATGTTCATCAACATATGGTAGGAACTAATCTAGGTTAAATGAATAAAAAGTAATTTCTTGAACATTTTCATTGTTAGAAGGATCCTATATCAAGGGTTGATAATCAGTTTTTGAAAAAACATACAGAGATGTAGGTTGACGTTTTTTAAAAACAAAGGGATTGGTTTCATCAAATTTAACATGTACTATTTTTATTCAAAACTCTATAAACCTTAGAGGTTGTGGAGTAGCCTAAGAAAATTCCTTCATCATATTTGGGTGAGAATTTGTGTAGATTATCTTTAGTATTCAGAATTAATACTTTGCAACCAAAAACAATGATGCAAGAAGGTCTAGATTTTCTACCATTCCATAACTCATAAGCTGTTTTATTATGAAAGTGTATAATCAAAAATCGATTTATAGTATAATAAGAAGTTCATACAGATTCAGCTGAAAAATGTTTGGTTATCGAATATTTACTCAACATGGTTATTTTTATTTCCTGAAGAATTATATTTCCACATTCAACAACACCATTTTGATGAAAAGTTCTTAGGGCTTATAAGTTATGAGTAATTCCTTTTCAACTACAAAAAGTTTCTAAATCAGAATATTGAATTTCTCCTCTATGATCACTGTGAATAGTTTTCAAAGAAAGGGTCTTCCCATTTCTAACGAGGTCTATAAAACTTTTGAAATATGAAAAAGCTTTAGATGACTTTTCTATAAAATAGACCCACGTAAAACTAGTGTAATCATCAACTAAAAAAAATACATAATCATTTCCTCCAATGATTCTAGTTTTTGTTGGACCAAAAAGATCCCTATACACCGACTGTAATGCATCAGTGGTTCAAACATCACCGACTGATTAAAATATTTATTTATATTTCTTACCATATTTACATGGTTCACAAATTTTTGAATAATCAAATCTAAGGTCTGGTAGATACTTAACTCGTCTATTCATAGAGAGTTCATATAGGTTCTTAAGATTATAGTTTCATATCCTTCTATTCCATAACTAAGAATTATCTTCCATTGCACTAAGAAAAAGTAGATCTTGGCTCCTAAGGTCTTCTATGTTTAGTGTGTATGTATTCCCTTACCTACTAGTTGAAAGAATAAATTCTTCCATGGAATTGTGTACTAATAACTTTTCATTACTAAAATTCACCAGGTAACCTTAAATACATAATTGACATATGCTAATAAGGTTGATCTTAAGACCCTTAAAAAATAAAACATTGGAAATCAGAGTTTTTCCAAGGAGAACAATATTACATATACAAATAATTTCTCCCTATGAATTATCTCTGAAAGTTACCTTTCCTACCTTCGTCAGGATAATCGTTTCAAAGAAGTTTTTGTAACTATTCATATGCCTGGAACATCCACTACCATGTATTATGTATTATTGTTGGTACTATATTTTCTTTCATGAAAATAATAGTGTTAGACAATCAGAACCCAAACATTCATGGATCCAAAAATATCAGAAAGAAAAATTTTAGGAATCCACATTTTATTTGAAAAATAAGCTTTATGAAAACCTAAAGACTGAGTTTTGTTTAGGGAACAACTTTTTTCCCAATTCCCACCACACTGACACTTAGTGTGAAATGGAGCACTTTGAGGAACAAAATAATTATTAATAAAAACTGGTTTTGAATAAGTATAACAAAACCCAGAATTATTCATTTGATGTCGAATTTTGGAACACAACATATCAAAATTTTCCTTTAATTGGGTAAAATTTGGCAAAAACTTCTTTATGGAAAATATTTCTGAATTTAATCTAATAACTAAATTCATATCCACAAAAACATTAGATTTAGCACTACGGTTAGGCTCTAAAACATTTTTCTTTGAAATTACTTTTTCTAGATCCTTATAAAGTTTATCATTCTCCGAATCAACATCCTTAAGGGTTTTTTAAACATTTTCAAATTTATAATTTTTCTAATAAATATATTTTGAAAGATTTTATATTTCATTATTATGAATAGTAATTATAGAATTTACTTTATCAATATTTTTCTTGACCTTATAATTTTTATTCTCACGGAGCATAGAAATCCAAGAAACTTCTTCATAAGTAGGTAAAGTATTATCATTCATCAGAATAGGATATTTCATCAAAAGATTCATAATATTTATTATCACTATAATTATCATTCATGGATACATTGGTTATAGATTCAGCGTTGTTTACCTTGGCCATTAAATAATGATTTTCAATAGGTAACTCGGAATGTAAACCAAGATTCTTCTTACCAGAAGATTCATGCTCTAAGGATTCTTTTAAAGAGTCACCACTACTGGAACTCCAGGTGTCATTGGCTTTCAAATCCTTCTTGGATTTAGCTTGGTAGTATTTATTTCTATTCCTCTTGGAATTCTTTTCCTTTCTATATTTTCTCTTAAGCATAGGACAATATAACCTTATATGCCATGCTCTTTTGCATTCATAGAAAGTGACTTCCAAGTCATTCATGTCCTTTAATTATTTCTTCTTGTATCTAAATTGAAAGTTATTCTGTCCAAAAATCATTTTAATTCTTTAGGAAATATTGGATAACACATTTTTTGGCGATTCAATTCCACTAGATTCAGATTAAATAACAACCTCTTTATATTTGGATCATGTAAATCTCTCAGGAGTCTGAGATTTAATATGATTTGACGTTATTGTAAAATAAAAACTGCCATTTCCATTATTTTTTTATTCATATCAACATCTCACTTCATTCTGGTCTCATGTTGAAGAAGAGTTCGAAACTTCTCATTAAGAGAAATCTAGGTTACTTTCCTATTTTCATCTATAGTTGTCCTCTTATATTCCCATTCGTTCGGTATGATCTCTATGATTTTTTCTACAAGAGCTTCATCATCTAAAACTTTCTAACCAATAGATTGTAAACTGTTAACAATAGTTGTGGATCTTTTTTGTACTTTACAAATGTTTTCTTCATAAGGAAAGAAAAAACCATGATATTTAACTCTGAGCATAGCTCTTCTTGATTCAATTACATTGGAAGTTCCAAAGTGTGTTAATTCATTATTCTTCCAAATACTATTTTCATATTCACAAGATAAATATTGGATATATATATTTATAGTCATGGGAAAAAAGAGATGTATTTCATACCTTAAAGTTCATATGTTATTCCACCTTTTCTGGATTAGTAAAGGTTCTATTTTATTTATCAAGAATCTTATAATCTCCATTTTACATAATGTAGTTGTCTACACCCATGTTTATCACAATAATATTCATATGATCTCCCCAATATTCATAATCATTCCCATAAAAGATTGGTGATCTAGTAGGATTATGATTTTCAATTGAGCCAACATTCATTCCTACCATCTAGAAGAAAATATCATTCCAGACTAAATTTTTTAATAATAGATGTTTGTAAACAAGGAAAAAAATCCTAAGCAAGGAAAATATAAAACAATGAAATCATGAGCAAGAGAAATTATATGTGAATAGAATTATTTCAAATACCCCCTCTGATACCAATTATAGGATCAAAATAATGATGAAGATACTCAATATACAAGAGGGGGGTGAATTGTATCCTTTATAAATTCTTTTGGAACTTTTAAAGTTCATATAAAACATTGTATTTTTTAACAAAGTTAAACAAGGTAAATTCATAAAACCTCTTGGTTCTACAAACATTCTAGATTTTAGAAATATAGTTCCCGAAATGAAACATGAGGAAAATTGTAACGGGAAAAGATTCTACCTTAAAGCGTATAGAATCTTACTAATTAGAGTACAAGTATACAGAAGTATAAGATTGTTATACATTCCTTTTTAATAAAAATATAGAAGAAAACAAACTTGAAGCAACTAAAGAAACAAGTATAGAATCTTTTATCCTGAAGAGTAGAGTATCCAATAACCTTGGGTAAAGGTCCCTCGATTTAAACATTCAAAAAATTCTGTCATACCCACACATGGGTAATCCATCGATAGGAATATCAGAGTTTGTCTTGCTATCCCTGCAAGCCCTCAAACTTCAAGGTAGTCTGAACCTCTATCATCCTTATCAAGGAGGTCCTCGAACATTAAGGTAGTTGGCACCTCTATATTCCTATCCTCAAAAGCACTCAAATTTACTCAGAAACATTCGGAGTCACATGAAGCAAGATGAACAAGTTTTTTACTACGCACAAATAATGAGGGTATCTCTCCCTAGAAATAACTTCCCAAAATCTAGACTCTAGTGTTGAAGAACATTATCTCAGTCAATGTATTTCAATTAAGAACATTCAAATGAGATATTATTTATTGGCACTTCGGAAACTGTCTGCTCTCTCCTCCTACATTCATATTTTTCCTTTAATCTCATAGGGACCTATACACGTGTCACTCAAACAACAGTTGGATAGAAACTAAATTCGGGACATCATTTTATTACTATAACATGAGTAAGTAAAAAATGAATGCTCAACCAAATCTATTTTTCAGAATCTATGGACAAATTAATGTTCTAAGTTACCTAGATATTTGGATTATATTTTTCAAGGAATTTTGAATTAAAATTATATAGATTTCAGTGTCTGAATTATAAGGAATTTAGAACTTAAATTATAAGGAATTCAAAACATGGATTCTAAGGAATTCAGAACATGAATTATATATAATTTAGAATCATAATTCTATAGATTCCAGTGTCAGTATTCAATGGATTTCAGAATCAAAATTCTAAAGAATTAGGTGCCTCATTTCTAAGGAATTCGGAGTAGAAATTCTATAGAATTCTGAGTCTAAATTATAAGGAGTTGTAACCCTGAATTCTAAGGAATTCAGAACCTGAATAATGAGGAATTAAGAGTCTAAAGTCTATGGAATTTAGAACCTAAATTCTAAGGAATTCAGAACCTGAATTTTAGAGAATTCGGAAGCTTAATTTCAGTTAATTTTGTATCTCAATTTTAGAGAAATCCAAATATGGATTTCAGAGAATTAGGAATATGAATTTCAAAGAATTCAGAATCTGAATTTCATAGAATTCGTAATCTGAATTCAGAACCTAAAAACAGAAAACTTTATATCAAATTATTTATTGGATTCCCGGGTTTTAGAAATGAAACTGAATTTTACACTTAGACATAGAAGGACATAGATTTAGTGAAACTAAGTCATGGACAATGAAAACAAATATAGGAGAATATTTCCTCGGGGAAGGAAAAATTTCCTTATTAGGAAAGATTATCAGGGAAATAAAATTTTCCTTAAGAATGGCTGTTTTTGATTTTCGAAACATAAAGGAATGGAAAATTCATAATGAAATTTCATTGAGTCAATAGTTATGTCTGGAATGGAATGTTAGAGTAGAATTATACTGTGGGGAGTACCATAGAATTTTTAACAGTTAATGGTGATTAAAAATTCAGAATAATTATGATATATCCTCTAGAATTGGTATTAAATGATGGTTTGTATATATTTTCGTGTTTTAGTAGTCGTTTATCCGATGTCTATTATTGAATATGGATGTGTATTATTGAAATACTTTTTTATGATGGGAATTTTATGATTTTATTGATTTATATTAGATTTGGAAGTATGTTAGAGTATTATTTATTAGTTCCTTATGGTATTTAGATTACATGGGTGCAATCATGATGTTATGGGTTAAAATTGGAATTTAGGATTGTGATAATATTTTAGGATCAAGTTGGGTTTTTAGTAGATATATGATATTAGTTAGATTATTTTTGATCCTAAATCTATTTTCTTAAGTAACTTATGATACATTCATAAATTTTGTATCACAGATTTCGTGGATGTTTAGGCTTTTGAATCGGAGACATAAAGCTAGTAAGACTTGGGTAAATATCTCTAATGACTTAAAGGGGATGATACCTCATATGTTAGGGAGGTTTTAGTAACCCCTTTCAATGATAAAGTGATTTATTGTCTTCGGTATGACTTTAAAAATATTAAATCTCATGTTCATTTAAATTTCTGATTTTATTTAATGGATCCATTTTTGTTCTAGGATTTGGATTTTTCCCAAATGATTATGGATGGAATCATATATGGTTTTGGAGACATTGTATTTTTAGTTTGGGGCTTATAAGTTTGTGAGGTTGAGGGATGGAACAACCTATAGTCCAATGATTGGATGTTTTCTTGGGATGTTGGTATTCAATGTCCTGAGAAGAACCACAAGTATTATTTGGGTTGTAACCATGTACTTGCTATCCAAAAAATGCATAAATTGTGGATTGGCCCGATATTTCTTAAAAAATGGGGGGGGGGGTATTTGGTTATTTCACCCCCTTTTATTTATACCCACTTAAGGGATCCTTCAAAATAACATACTTCAAAGTTGACTAGAGATCCTATTTGAATCTTAATTATAAATTTCCCTTTAACCTAGTTTCCCTTTTTTTAAGATTTTTTAATGGTTGTTTTTATTCCAAAACCAAATTTGAGTCTCCCCCATACACTTCACATATCTTCCTCTTATCTCTTGGATTCTGAATACTTCTACCTTTTCTAGATTTTTTTTTCGAAATTCCATTGGATTATGATGGAAGCCATTCTAAATCATGGGTCTTTCTCCAATATTACCTCATAGAAGATTCTATAAGATATTTGATCATTCTCTACCAAAATATTTTTAAAGAGATATTATGTTATTTATTAACCTAGATTTCATCAATAAATAGGGTTGGATTTGTTGTTAGTTGTATAGGGATCTTTTAGTTCATAGGGATGATCTAATTTTGGGATAATTTTTGTGGTTGATACATGTGTTCCCCGTGAGTTTTTGTTGATAGATATTTATTGTACTAATATGGTATGATTATTTTATTTTATAATTTTTTTTGATTTATTTTAGGTGCTTATAAAGGTTTTTTCTAAAATTATAAAGTTCACCAAAATTTATATTTGGTCACCTTGTCTCATCAATTTTTTCTAGGGATATAGCTGTAATATGTCTACCAAATGTTTTTATTAAATTAATAAAAAACTGTTATATATATTTTAAATATAAATATTAATTTTTTTTACCATATATTTTTTAGGACTAGAAAATTGTTTTCAAGGATAATTTTTTGTATCCCTTTAAATAAATCTAATTTTTTTTCAGAAAAAAATAAAATAATATGATTCAACCAGATTATGTTTTTTGGATACCTTGAAATTATTTATCATTATTATTAAGGATTCCTTTATATGTAACATAGGTAAAAATCCTTCAATGTTTGCACTTGGATCTCTTTTCATGAGGTGTTATAAGTTTCCACTAATATTAAATGTGGGATAAAATAAATAACATGTGGTAAAACATTTTTGTGATTTTCATTTAAAACCAAAGATATTTTTGTTGAATTCCAAAAAAAAATTAAAATTTTCTTCACTAATTTTTACATAATCATGATTGAACTATAAGTGAAATGAACCAAAGTTAACCTATATTTTAGATGATATTTTGGTTGGGATGTGGAAACTATGGTATTAGGTGGAATGATATGACATAACATAAAAACTAATGATTTAAGAATTAGAAAACCATGACACTTGACAAAAATCATGGTAAAAAAATATTTTAAATGTGTAATTGAATTTATTAAAAACATTTTTTGGAAGTTGGTTTTCGAAGAATTAATTTTTTAACTAAATTACCCACTTTCAACCTTTCCTTATTCATTAAATGGTTTTATAAAAATTTATATTCAATGGAAATAATTTTATATCTCTTTAAATGTGGTCATTTAATTGAAAAATTATTATATCAAGTGCCATTATTAAATAAATGGGTGTTGGTTGAGATATAATTTGGGGCATAAAAAATTATGACAGTTAACCTCTTATAAAGAAAATTCCCAAGTAATGTTATATTCCTTACCCATGCTATGTCAATCACTAATACTAGTATGAACTATTTTAGTACCATGTTAGGTTTTTGTTCACATGGATAGTTTAATTGAGAAAACCCAACCACTACCTTCATTTTCATCTTTATAGTATGACATGTAAGGTGATTTTTTCATAAAATCAATGTTCTTCTATACCAATAATAGGAGATAGAATTCTTATATATCATTCAACGTGGTGGTATAACATCATACCCTTATAATTGTTGAAATAAATCTTAATTGACATAATATTTTTGAGATATGATTATTAACCATACAGAGCATATTATTATATTTATAAAATTTTTTACAAGTTTATTATTTAATTTGTTAAATGCTTATGGTTACTCATTTATGTTTGATATTTTTACTCATATAGTTAAAATGTTATCATGATCATAGATATGGATTCAATTTTTTGTGTATATTTTTTTTGAATTGTATGGTATGGTTATTGCTATATTATTTTGATAATGTTATTAACTTTTTACATTAATAATTTTGTTCCATTATTGTATTAAATATGTTGATCATTATAGTATGAAAAAATTTTAATTTAAAGGGTTATAATATTCAGGTAAAAAAGTGTTACCATTTATAACTCTTGATTCTATATAGGGTGGGAGAATGAGAAAAGATCATGAAACCCTAATCCCTGACATACCTTTACAATATCCCAAAATGGGATGGTTATTTTTGTTATCCCCAATATTTTATAAATGATTTAATTTTCAATTTTGGGGAAGTATTGTAGTCCACAACATCACTTAATGGGATGAGTTTGGACCCTTAATTCATTCTTCGGTTCATCTTATATTCTCAGACAGAGATTGATGAACATATATCAAGTATAGATCCTCAAGGTAAAGGGATTAATTAATTCAACCGTATTTATATTATTACACTGAAGCATTGATAAACTCTTTTTATGACATGTTTTCAATACATAAATTATTTCATAATAATTTATTTTAAATTTTCAAAATTATTAAGTATAAACTTATTATATAACTATTTTATTGAAGGAACTATTAGTGCTTTCCTACAAATAATTTTATTCTCACACACATTACATCTTTATGGACATAAAACTTCCATTATTTTATTTCATATGCTCAAATTTATTTTAGTGACTTCTAGATTTTATGGGTTTGTTTCACATACGATCGTGGGTGTGGGATCCATTTTAAGATAACCCATGCACCATATGTATAAATATTATGTCATTTTAAATGAATATTCATTAAATGTACAAATAATACATACCCCATAATCGTAAAGGTTTATTTTATTTCGATAATTCATATATACTAAAATTATATTTAGTAATATATTCAACATATCCCACATTAATTCTCACATACTACTCTTCTTAGTCATACCCTACCAAAAATATTTCCCCATTACCTAGGGAAATTGAAACATAAAAAAGGATGAGATAAAATTCTCAAAAAGGATATAGATAGGAGATATAAATCTATGATAAAATGGATTATAATATAAGAATATGGGTATGATAAAATGCCTAAAACGTCTATAAGTCTAACATAATTAGTGAAAGATCACTATCATTAATCCTAGAAGAAGAATTTTTCTTATTAAAATACATAATTTATAAGAGTTTTGAATCATTAATAATACATAATGATCCATCAGAAAATATCATAATAAAAAGATACAAATTTCTAGGATCTGCATAATCATAGAAAATTATTTCTTTGGTCAAGAAAAACTTCTAATTCTATCATAGTGAAAAAGTAACAAAACAGGAAAAGGTTCAACCCCCATTCCACCATTTTCAAAGTTCAGGTAAACATCCATGACTGTTATAGTGGACAAAATCCCATAGTGTATTGGGTTCACTCCCTATACAATCTTAGTGAATCGATTCCCTTATTTAATTGAGTTTTCTCCTCATTTAATTCTATATTATCTAAAAAGATGTCAATATTTATTTAATGAATTTGAGGGATATATAATTCTTCGACCACGGATAACATAATGGAAACCGTACATAAGTCTACTTACATGATCGCAAAAAAGCATTTTTTCCATCATAGAAAAACCTATGGAAATGAAACTAGTTTGATAATAATATTATCATCACATAATCATATCCATATAGATAAAGAACATTGATGGTATCATCAAAACACTCCTTTTTTATCTTAGATTAATTAATCCATGGTAAAGTAATGTGTATAATAGATTCATCATTCAAATATAATTTTAATAATACATCCAAAGAAATAATGTGGATGGTATCATAATATAATATCATTAGTGAGTAAAAACAATCCTAAATGGATTCTTATATAGATGAAAAATATCTTTAAAAGATCATTTGAACATTTCATTGAAAACATTGAATATAACCTTTTCTCAAAGTATACTTGAAAATATTTTTTTAAGATATTGAGAAAAATATTTCAACATAATATAAGCATGGAAACAAAAAAGGGAATATAAAAAACAAAGAACATTCATGATGGTATGAAATGTTATTTTGGACATATATGTTAAAGGAGAACATTCTTTTCACACATTTGTAAAAAATGAAAAAGTGAGTCACATGTAAAAAATAATCATTTTAATAATTTTAAATGAAATTAAAAGGTAGTTAAAATAATATTTGAAAAAAAATTGAGATAAAAATTTCAATAATACACTTTAATGAACATGTAAATGGAATAAAAAGATCATCTGCAAAATAATAAATATAATAAGTTTTATTAAAAACACTTTCTTGATCATTTTAAGTAATGAAGATTGAAAAACGGAACTGATACCTGAAAAACACAGTAATAAATAGTAAATAAGAAAATTTAATGGTTTTAATTAGTAAGGTCCATATAATATTTATCATTGTAAATTGAATATAAATAATCCCTTAAATAAATGTCATTGTAACATAAACCCTTCCCTAAAGTCACATCTTATTTTGTGTATGTTAACTCCCCATGTATAGTAAATAGTGGTATATAATAAATCTTTTATAGAAACATATTCATGCATTACTCATTATATATCATTCCTTTATACATTCCAATTTCCATTTTACTAATAATTCAACAATAAAATGAACACAGGGTGTAAACAACTCTACTTTTCTTGCATGTTTTAGTTTGATGATTATGGACCGTGAAAAATGATAATAGTTTCATCATATACAAAATCATAATCTATAAATAACTAACCTATTTATTCATTACATATAATTTTATATTGAATCATATATTTTAGTGATGAGAAAGGAGTTAAAAAACATTGTTGATATAGTAGTCCGTACAAATGCACAAGTGATTATTTTACATTTTGATTGATGAAATGAAAGAAAAGAAATAATAATTCACCTTCATAGAATCAAAATTATATAATAAATATCATATTTCCTAGTTAAATATTACATTATGATGATTGATGTTATGTGTAAATCAATAATAAATAACATATCATCATGGAGGTTGTAGTCCACATGTACGAATGAGGGATGTTATTATTTTCCGATGGATTAGAAAGAGAAAGAACATAACAATAAAATAAATATAAAAACATCTTAGTATAGTTAATATAAATATTCTGGCATGTTAATACTGTTATAAAAAATTTAATTGGGGTTTAAGAAGAATGAAACAAGAAAATAATCAGTAAGAACATATATCTCTTCTTCTAGAAACCCCCTTTTAATTACAAATTAAGCATCCATGAATTGGTATTTTTGTGATGAAAAGAAAATTTTAAATGAGGGTACATAGATTGAAATATAATTTGTAATTATATTGGTTTTGAAAAAATGTGTCATGTTTTTTATATTAAATAGGATAAGAGGTTCCCTATTGTAAGTGAGTGGAGTGGCACACTTATAATTATTATGAATATTAAAATATAATAAATCACTATCATAATAAAGTGTCACAAAATTATCACTTATTAAAATATAATATATGTGGTTTTTATTTCCCTAAACCAATTTTATTTATCCAATTTATTAATTTATTTTAACAGTCATCTCTTTAGTTCAACACCACATTAACTATTTTAACCTTTACTCTGGTAAGAAGATTTTTTCCATGGTTTACTTTCATTATTACCAAAAATTAATTTAACCAGATAATATAATATAAACTAGGGTGATTTAAAATATGGAATAAATTTTATATGATTCAGTTCTTAGAGTTGGTATAAATTAATTCTAATATCTTTGCACAAAACATAAGAAAATATTTTTTAGAGAAAAGTATATTCTTTAAACATAAAACTGAATTTAATCCAATTCCATACCTAGTATATACCATTAAATGAATATTAAAATATTTTATTGAGTATATTATCTAAAATTTTATAAAAATCATTAATAAATATGTATTGATTTAATTTAATTTATAAATATAATGTATTATTACACACATAAAAATAGATTTTCAGAAAAAACATCTCTTTTTGAACATTAAATGATTTTACATTCATTTCTTAAGAGTTGATAACCAATGAATTAATTTTCTAATATTTCTACAAAAATAATTTATCATCAATTAATTAATCTAAATAAATTTTTAAATCAACCATATATGACAAAAAAATTCCCATAAAAAAATATTTCAAAACTGTTATTTAGGAAAAATAGTATTACCTAAAAACATTTGAAATTATCAGGGAAATTATATCTCAATTTTAAACCATAAAATGTGATTCATTTTTTATGTATAAAAATTATTAATATATTTTTGTGGTTTTATGTTTAAAAATCTATCAAACACATCACATTTATTAAATAAGAATATATTCCAAAATCTCAAGGCGTTACATTCAACCCCCTTATAATAATTTCACCCTCAATATTCTGTTACTCAGATAAAAAAAATTAGATACCTCCACATCATCATATCCTGACATTCCAAAATAGATTCCTAAAATTAATTATTTTTCTAATAGACTTTGACTGTGTGACTAGTGTTTTTATGTAGCACTTCGTCTCATAGATCATTAATCACCCCCAATTATTCCTCATTAGATATATCATTCTCTATTGGTATCACCTCTATGTTCAGTACATATAAAAGATCATGAATGCACTACCTTTGATGAGAAACATGTAACACGTCATGGAATTGAGATAGGATCAGTGGAAGCTCCAAACTATAAGCTACAATTCTAAAATGATCATAAATCTGAAATGTAATGATATACATTGGATTTAAATCCCCTTATTTCCAAATCACATAAAAGAAATCAAATGATATATTTTTATGAATACCATTTAACAATATTCTAACTCTATATATCATTAAATATTGTCAGATAAACTTTTCAGTTGAATCAGAGCTTCTGTGATGTGATGTTGAACAAATTTTTCCATATCTAAAAATTCTTCAACTACCACAAGTCCTAATAGCTTTTATTCTCTAACTTTATAACAACACATTGGAGTTATAAACGTCCTACCATATATGGATTTATAAAGAACCATCTAAATTCACTATTGAGAGCTATTTACATAAGAAAACTTGGATAAAGAATTATGTTGATCCAAAATACCTTTAAAATAAATGTACCAAGAACTAAATATTTCTTCTAATGTTTTAAGAGTCCTCATAGACTGATCATGAATCAAAAGATGATATATAGTGATAATTATCAAATTAAAATTCAAATTTTTTTCTGAAGACTTATCCTAAACATCAATGAATACCTCATATCCTGATCAAATATAATAGAATGGGGTACTCCATGAAATATTCATACTTTCATAATGTGTATATTAAGAGTATGATCATGAGATAAAATAATATATTACTATAATGAAATGAATTAACATTATAATGTGATCGAATATAACCCAAATAGCATTATGGACTTTAGATTATTTAGGGAGTCTTCTGATGAAATCCATGACGAAGTTCTCCCATCTTAATTACGGTATGGGAAATGGTTGTTGTATCCTCATAAATTTTTTACTCACATCCATAACATATAGATATTCTATGAATAATGATACATAATAAATAATATACCCTTTTATATGATCCCTCTAGAAATACTCTATTATATCACTATTGATCATCGTACTTTCAATATTAATAAAGAATGGTGATCGGTGAGATTAATCTAATATCCCTTTCTTCACATATTCTATTTCGGGTGTACAAAATCAGCTCCATAGACTTATAATTACATTATAATAATGGATAAAATTAGGAACATTCCTAACCATATTTTATAGTTCCACATATTCCTTATGTTCCTCTTTAATCCACATGTGGACAAACAATTGACTATTCATTATAGTAATATTTGATATACCCCCTCTCATCAAGATACATGTTTAATCTTCTAAAAATACATGACTATTGGATTTATTTAAATCTATATCATGGGAAATTGGTCACCATCCTTCTGAAATATATCATTATCCACCATGTTTTCCATTTTAGGGTGGTAATGTATTGAGTAGTCAAAATCGTTAAGAATTACTGACCATGTCATTTATGAAATATTAAACTTTATGTATATGAATATAAAATAAAATATTTTATGATAAATATGTACATCAAACCTTTCCCGATAAAAATAACACCTCTATTTTTAAATTTCGATAGACCCACAACCAGCACCAAATAATAAGACGAGTAATTTTTCGCATGATCTTTCAATTTACAAGAGGAATCAAATATCAACATATCATTCTGTATGAGGATACATCCAAAGCCATTCTTTTATTAATGACTATAGATCCCAAGTCCTTCTCAAATATAGGTTCAGGTGATCACAGGTGAAATGACCAACCTTCATTTACAGTCCCTAAAATTTTCATCACATTTATCTATCAAATCGGTCTTTTCCCCCATTAGAGTTAACTTGTTTATTTGATTTAAAATCCATGAGTAATTTCTAAAAAATAATTGATTGTATCCAACAAAAACAAGAAAAATATCGATCTTTTTACACCAAAATATTTTTCAAATAATTTTAATATTTTATCCATGAAACACTGAGTCTTTAAAAACACAAATTTGTTATAACATAGCCAGTAAACATAATTTTTCTCCCTCTATGATTTGAAAATCAAAAAACTAACATACACATTTGTGTTCAAAAACATATTTAGAGACTGATAAGACAAACTTAGTTTTTTGTCCATAGTAAAATACCATTATGAATAGTAATATGAATTTTAATATGACCCTTATGAATAATAAATTATATTATTATTTTATTTTCTTAAGGATATAATACAATGAGATCTTGATTAAATTTCCAAGGTGATATAAAATGAATTATTATTTTAAAATTGTTAGTTTTTGAGTAAATTATGATTTTATTTAAAAATTAAAGTAATAATATTTATAATATTATTTTATAAAAATGGATTTCATTTTTTTATAATACACATCAAAAAATTGTTAGGGTGATTTTATGGGATTTTTCTAGAATACTCAAATTTTTGAAGAATAGTAAAATACGGTAACTTACAGTATGTATACATTATCAGTTAAATTAACTATTCCAAAAATAATTTCTTATTGAATCACACTTGGTTCGAAGAAACATGAACATATTACTATTGTTGGTCACAAATCTTAATACTATTGGTTTTCTTTGGAAAAATAATAAAATAATGAGTAAAATAATGGGAAAACCTTCCTCTCCTCCACTATAAACCACATATAACTCCCTATTGTCTTCACTCCTATCAAGCCTTGTGACATGCCTAACATATCCATAAATACCATACCAATATCCTCCCCCACGTCCATCTACCCTTGTTCTAATGAAAAGTCAATATCCTCTCCCCTAAAGAGACTCTCAAGGAATATTACTTCAAGAGTGAAATTCCTCATTTCATTTCTTTTATTTTATGTTCAATTATTTTCTTTCCTCACATCCATTCATCCTAATGTTGTGATGACTCCAGTAAAATACATGTACTAGAATTTTCTTATGATAAAGTAATAATTCTACATCATCACTTCATTCCCCTTCATTCATACTAGAAATGAAAACACCATCTGAGATGTGTTAATTTATCACATTATAGGATGACGGGCTTTCAATTTTTATTAACATATTAAATTATGGACATGAAACCATTTTTTTGGTTTAACCATAATATAATATATGTATTATAACTTATATATGGTTTTGGAATCCTTTTTTACACATTATACTAATTTATAAATCAAAATGAGTTTCATATGATTAAAAACCCACCAATTAACCCCAAAAGTTGTCATTAATGTTTTTCTATAATGATTCATGTTCACTTAAATTTACCAAAAAAATATTATAAACACCAAATATTATGTTTTTTAACTAATAAAATACATCTTATATTTTCTAAAACCATTCTCATTATTCATTATTATCCGTACATGAATATAAGTAAACTGATCATGAAAACCAAGGAAGAAAATACTCCCACACAATGAAATTGAATCTCTTAACCCATCAAAAGGCCCTGAATGAACCTTATAAGGTTATAATAAATCAATTTAATGTAAGGGTGGAGTTCTATAAAAATTTATTTATGAATCGAAATTTGATTATTCAGATCATTAAGGCCAAGTGTGGAACACCATCAGACTTAAGGTAAGGGCTTTCCACCCGAACCTCCATTGTTAGTCAGGTTACTTTTATTACATACTTAACTCAATTAAAATTTTATTTATTCATATTTAATACTCACATATTCTTTGATAATTTTATCTTTATTTCTACTAACCATAATCATACTTTCATTTATGGGGGGTTATATGTTATAAAATGATCTTTCAAAAAATATTCTTCAAATACATGTATGACTAAAGGAAATATTCAAATTCATACCTATATTCAAGGGAACTAAATAATCAATATTTAGAAAACATTATCTTTAAAAAAACTCATTTTATTATGAAAATACTATCTCACATCACTCCGTGTTTTATAAAAAGAATTTTCCAAAATAACTCTTCTTTTCAAAGTAAAATTATAATTATCTCAAGAATTACTCGATGATTTTATAAGAGTATCTTCCTATGTTTCAACACTCTTATTGATTCTTATATATTTTTCTGATTAATATTTTGTGATATCATCTACCATATTTAATTGAATATTTTATGATTATATTGACAATGTGTGATCCCAATAAAACATTTATGTTGTATTTCATTTCATGTTGTAAAGTTGAACTTATGTATGTATCTTGTTTACAAAGCTAATAAACAATGCAGTCCTTAAGGATGAGTATTCCTTATTTTTATTTCAATGTAATAAAATAAGGCACCAGATCAGAGAAACTGGGGTTGGGCCTTTATAGTTGGTATCAGAGAAACTTTAGTATAAAATGTTTAAACAATATTTATAAAACAATGATTAGGGACAAAAATCCTAATATAGTATTTGAGGATAATCATACAAGGACATCAAGGTATTTCATTAAGGTATAGATTATGTGTATATTTCTAGAAAATACATCTTATTCGGGATACATTAGGTGGTTGTGGTTTGGGAACAAATATTCTTAGGAGTAAAAACTATGACAAAGAGTTTCTAGATCGACCCGAGGTATCCTGGTACATGACTACCAACCTTACTACGCACCTAGTTTGACACTCCTCAAGGATATGCATAGGATAATTGACATATTCATTAAAAGCCATTATAAAGTATTTAATTTTAAACTTTTCCTCAAAGAAACCATGTTTATGATTAAGGTATTAACCATGCATAGGATTTCAATTTATTATATGTATTTTTTCTATGTTGATATTACATATTATGACTTATAACCTAATATATTATATTCCATTATTTCAAAATGGAACATAGTTCTAGGAATGGAAATAGAATTAACACGTTTATCCCATGTAGAGATTTCTACCCTAATAAAGATAATTATTTTGGCTTTGGAGATGAGACAGGTGTGGAAAAACTTATAACTATACCAGGATAGCTTACTTAGGTAATAACTAACATCCTTACCTAAATGGAGCATCCAGATCCACAATGTGTAGGAGCTATGGTGGATTTCGTTATGTGAATAAAATCAAATATTATATAAAGGGACTAGAAATTCATTCATAGTGGATCATTGGTTAAGTTCCTTAGAGAATATATTTCTCACCATGGGAAAAATGAAAGGGAGAATGTTTTCATGGTGGTTTATCATCAGTCAAGAGATGATAATCAATGGTGCTCACTAATTCTAAACATAAATGAGGATGAATAGATATAAATCATGTAATGGAGTGAATTTGAATAACTTTTCTTAGATAAATACTTTCCTCATGAACAATCAGTGGATATAGAAATGTAGTTTCTAAATTTCAGGTAAAAGGAAGATGAGAACATTGTAAAGTATAAAGCTCACATCACAAGGATTTCATGGGATTTTGTGGACTATATATATAATTCAAGGAGCATTATTGATTGATTATTTGATAGAATAAATGCATTCCTCTAGTGGGCTCTTGTATACTAATCATTCTCATCAAATGAATATATAGTCTCATATTCTCTCAATAAAGAAAACGAGTTATCTTAGTCTTCTGACTTCAAAGCAATCCATTAGAAGAAGAGGGTTTCTGAAAAATCTTGAATAGGAAATATGGAAATTGGGAATAATGGTAGAGTTGACATTCCACCCTATGATAATTACAGAAGGAAGCACCCTGGTGCCTGCATACAAGGAAAAGTGGTACGCTGCAATTATGGAAAGAAAGGACATCATGATAGTGTTTTCAAGGGGAATAAATAATCTATTAATGTTAAATTCTATAATTTTAAGAATATGGGACACTATGTTAATGATTATTCAAAACATCAAGGAAACATGTCTCAGTAAAGGACAATTGAGTAGGGACAAGCTTATGTAATCAAAACTGTGGATATTGATGTCCCTAATGACGTGGTGGCAGGTACATTTATCATTTCCTCAAACATAGCCAAATAATTATTTTATTATGTATGATTTCATTAATTCATATCTTCCTAGTTTTCCATGAGTATTAGATATTTTCAATTTGACATAATATGTGAGTTGTCAGTCAAAACTCTTAAGGGATGTATCATTGTAATAAAGTTTTGTCAGGAAGTCCCTATTATGGCATATAAACATTTTTTATATACTAATTTTGTTTTCATAACCTGGATTTAATTTGATATAATCCTTGTTATGTATTGGATTTTGAACCATAATTCAAAAAATTATTGAAAAAGAGAAGGAGGTGAAATTTTTTGAGGATGATGTGGAATCCCATATCATTAGAGATTAAACATCAACATCTAATTCTCATCTGGATCCACTAATACTAGCTCTAATGAATTCAATTATTTGGGTGGAAGGTAATGTAGTAACTATGGGTGAGTAAATGGATGTTCAAATAGTTGACATACTGATTGTGCAAGAATGAGTTTATTTTTTCCAAAGGATCTACCTAGACATCCTCAAGAGAGAGAAATTGTGTTTTCCAATAACTTAATTCCCCATTCAAGGCCCATATCAAAGTCTCATTATATAATAATACATTGTAGAAGTAGTGAAACAGAAAAAGAAACTAGATGAATTTAGTGACAAAGGATTTATCCCCCAGTGTTTCTCCATGGGGAGCCATTGTTCATACAATTAAGAAACAAGATGGATCTATGAGTTTGTGAATTGACTAGAGGGATATCAATGATATAACAATAAAGAAAATTTATCCCCTACCTCACATTGATGATTTATTTCATCAACTTCATGGAGCCCAATATTTTTTATATATTTAAATTTGATCTAGATATAATTAGTTGCATGTGATGAAGGAAGATATTCCAAACACAACATTTCGAAAAAGGTATGGTCATTGAGAGTTTATTGTAATGAATTTTGGAATGACTAATTCACCTTCTTTTTTCATAGATCTAATGAATATTGTTTACATGGAAAATCATGATGATTTTTTTTTGTGGTATTTATTTATGATATCATGGTATACTCCAAAATCTATGAATATCTTGAAAATCAACTATGCACTTTTCTAAATACTCTTAGATGAAATGAATTATATGGGATATTTAACAAGACTGAATTTTTGCTTCAATAAGATTTCATTCATGGAAGCATTGTCTCTATGGATAGAATATATGTTGGTCTTATGAATACAATGTCTCTGCATGTCTGGCCAACTCCAATGAACATAACTGAGGTATGTGGTTTTATTGGTTTAGTATGATATTATCAATCTTTCATTCAGAACATTGCTTGTTTAGCCAACCCAATTACCATGATTACACGTAAAGGGGTTAAGTTCATATTGACCAAAAAATGTGAGGACTGTTTCAAAGATTTGAAGAGGAGATTAGTGAATGATCATATCCTAACACTATAATCATGGAATGATGGATTTGTGATCTATAATGATGCATCAAAGAAAGGATATGTTTGTTTCCTAATGCAAAATGATATAGTTAATTCCTACACATCAAGGACTGTAAAAAATCAGGGAAAAAACTATCCTAATCATGATATTGAGTTGAGAGATTTAATATTTACTCTGAATATATGGAGACATTATCTCTATATTCAAATATATGAGATATATATTGATCATAAGATCTTGAAATATATATTCACATAGAAACAACTCAACATGAGGAAAAGATGATGGATTTAACTACTCAAGGATTATTATTTTTCTAAAAACTACCTCCCAGGAAAAGAAAAAAATGCGTTGAGTATGAAGGCTCATGAAGTTATCAACAAAATGACGGTTGTTATGGATTCTTTGTACATGGATCTAGTGATGATTGATATGTTAATTATCAAAGAAGGTGAAACATAACTACTTTTTCAAATGGATTCATAACCATATATATCAGAAAGAATTAAATATTCATAATCTAATGATGAGAAACATCCAATGAAAATTAATGCGGTGAAATATGGGAAGTTGGCTAACTTTATGTGTACATATGGAATCTCAAATTCCAGAAGAGGATATGTGTTCCCTCTATAACCTATCTGAAAAGGTAGATATTGGATGATTCTCATAGATCAAATTTATCTATACACCCTGGTAGCAATAAAATGTATAGAGATTTTAAAGAACAGTTCTGGAGGGATAACCTGAAGAGTGAAATTGCTAATTATGTATTTAGATGTTTTGTCTACCAAATATTCATAGCTAAATTAAAAAATATTAGTTGAGTCATGAAACCTATACCTATTCATACATGGAAATAGGATTATATAACCATATATTTTGTCACTGGATTACCCAAAACACTATGAAAAAATGATACAATATAGGTAATTGTTGATTGACTTATGAAGCCTGCAAACATCCTTTATATAAGAGAGTATTTTCCACTAGAGCACCTAGTAATACTCTATATAAATTAATTTTTCATACATCATGGATCACCTCTCTCAATTGTTTCTTTTCAACATCCATGATTTTCATTGAAATTCATGAAAAGTCATCAGAAATATTTGTATACTAAGCAACGATTGAGTACCGCTTATCTAACCCCAACTGATGGGAAATCAGAAAGTACTACCCAAACCTTAGAAGAAATGTTGAGAAATTGGTCACTTTACATTCAAGGTATGTGGGATCAATATTTACCTTTAGTGGAGTTTTCCTACAATAATATTTTCTATTCATGTATTCAAATGGAACTATATGAAGATTTGTACAGAAAGAGATGTCATACACCAACTTATTGGGATTATGTTGGACAAAGAAAGATTGTGGGCCTAGAGCATGTAGAGGAAACAATAATGATGGTAAAGAGTATTAAAGCCCATATCAATGCAACTTAAATCCAACAAAAAATATATGCTGATAATCGATGTAAGGATTTGGTGTTTCAAGTGGGAGATCATGTTTTATTAATAGTATCTCCACTGAAGGGTGTTATATTATTTGGGAAGAAAGGGAAACTAAGCCCTAGGTACTTAAGCTATTTTGAAATTAGGCAGAGAATTGAATCTATTTCATATTGTTTGGATATGACACCTAGAATTTCTAAAGTACAAAATGTGTTCCATGTCACAGTGTTGTGAAAGTTAATGTCGAACCAAATGCGTGTCCTCACATCTGATGGTATTGAATTGGAACCTGACTTATCATACTGTGGAGAGCCTATCTGGGTTTTTTACACTAAAGAATATGTGTTGAGGAATCATAAAAGTCAACTAGTAAAGATTCTTTGAAAAAATAAAAAAATAGAAGAGTAAACAAGGGAGCATGAGGAGCTTATGATGAAGAACTACATATTTATTTTTGTGAGGTAACATTTAGGTAATTTTGAGGTTGAAATTTTGGTAAGGAGGGGAAAATGTAGCTCCCTATGATTTTGAAAATAAATTTAATATTGAATGCATGAAACAGTATGTATTTACCAAACACCGCTTTTTTATGACATACACAGTAAGCACAATTTTCTTCCAATGTGACTTGAATTTTGAAAAATTGATATACATAGTTGCGTTCAGTTTGATATTTAGAGTCTAATAAAAAAAATTTTGAATAGGAATATACCCTTATGAATAATAATATGAACCTTTTGAATAGTAAATCTTATTTTTTTATTTTCCCTTAATGTTATAATATAATGATATCTTGATTAATTTTTCAATGTGTTATAAAACGATTTTTTTAAATTGTTATTTTTAGAATAAAATAAGATTTCATTGAAAAATTAAATTAGTAATATTCAGAAAATTTATTCCAAAAAATGGAGTTCATATTTCAATTCTATATGTCAAAAAATAGTTTGTGTGAAATTTTTCGATTTTTTTGAAATACGTGTGTTTTTAATAAATAGTAAAATATGGTAACTTACCAGATATATATATTATCAGTTAAATTCATTATTCATTGCATCATGGAGGATGTAGGAACACTTGGTTAGAACTCAAAATCTCATATTACTATTTTTGGTCACATGAATCCATGTTATTGTTTTTTGTTTGGTAGAATAATAAAATAATGAGTAAAATAATGGGAAACCCCTCCTCTCCTCCACTATAAAGAACCACCTCACTCCCACTTCTCCTAACTCCCCTCAACCATTTTTCCATTCCAAAATTATACTAAAATACCATACCAATATCCTCCCCCATATCCGATATCCCTTCATCTCATAAAATGATCAAAACCTCTCCTCTAAAGAGGGTCTCAAGAAATTTTTTTCAATAGTTTAATTCCACTTTTTCATTTCTTTTATTTCAATAGAAATTATTTTCATTCCTCACATCCTTTAATATAAATGTTATGATGAATCCATTACCGTACATATACAAGAATTGTTTTATGATAAATAAATAATTATTCATCTTCTCTCATTTCCCCTTCTTTAATACTAGAAACGAAAACACCATCCGAGATGTGTTAATTTATCACAATCAAGGATGGTGAGTTTTCAATTTCAATTACCATATTTAATTATGGTAATTAAATAGATTTTAATGTTTGAAACAAACTATAATATATTTAATTTTACTTAATTAAGTTTTTGGAAACATTTTATGCATATTATATTAATTTGTAAATCAAAAAAAATTCATTTTGATAAAAACCTTCCAGTTAACCCAAACAATTATCATTAATGTTTTATATAATGATTCATATTAATTGACATTAACCAAATGAATTTCAGTACCATGTAATGTTCTATTTGTTAAATAATGACATACAACTTCTATTTTATAAAATCATTTTCATTATACATGTTTATCCATACATGAATATAACTAAACCAATCATGAAAACAAAGTATGAAAACGCTCCGAAACAATGAAATTTAATCTCATAACCCTTAAAAAAGTCAAGAATGAAACTAATAAGTTTATAATAAATCAATTAAATATAAAGGAGGTTCTATAATTAATAATTTATGAACCTAAAAATGATTATTCCAGAGGTTAAGATAAATTGAGTAACACCTTTGGACATAAGTTAAGGTTTTTCCACCCGAACCTCCATTTTCATTCGGGTTACTTTGATTATCTACTTACCTAAATTAAATTTTTATTTATTAATATGTAATCCTAATATATTTTTTTGATAATTTTCTATTTATCTATACCATCCAGAATCCTAATTTCATTTTTGTGGAGTTATATGTTATAAAAGGATCTTTTAAAAAATTATTCCTAATATAAAATCCCGACACAATGGAATTTCTCAAATTCTTACATATTTTCAAGGGCACTATAAAATCTGTTTTTAGAAACAATTATCTTCCTAAATAACTAATTTTATTATGAAAACACTTTCATTCTTCACTTTTTGTGTCATACAAAGTCTTTTCAAAAGGAACTCTTCTTTTCAAAGTAAAAGAGTATTTATCTCGAGAATTACTTGATGATTTCATAAGAGCATCTTTATCTATTTCAACACTCATGTTGATTATAATGTATTATTGGAATTAATATTTTATGATGTGATCTACCATATTTAATTGAATGTATTATAATTAGTTTTATTTTTTATTTTCCCAATAAAATTTATTTGTTTTAATTTATTTCAGGTTCAAATGTGGAACTTATGTATGTATCTTGTTTCCAAAACCTACTAAACTACTAGGCCCTTTAGGATTAATATCCCTTATTTATATGCCAATGTAATAAAATAAGGAACAAGATCTGACCAACATGGATAATGTATTTACAGATCTCAGTTACTATGGTTTGTTTAGGTCATTGATCAATAATTTTTATCTTTTAATAATCCACCAATATATCCTCGCATAAGATTATATAAACCATCAATGAAACTTTATGTATCCAAGATTCAACCTTGAAAATTTATTTATAAAAAATATGTTTCCTTTTGTTCTTAAAAAAAAATTCTTCAATTGGTTATCATGCTCTTACATTATCATTAAATATATAATAATATTATCGATAATGTTTACAAAAAAGTGATCATGGATATCATTAAAGACATTATTCATTAAATCCATGAAGATAATATGGGAATTGATATTTTGAAATAGAATCAATATTATTTCATAATATCCAATCCTCATATGAGAGGATGTCTTGGTTATATCCACATTTTTTACACTTAGATGATGTTAGGTGGATCAAAGATCAATATTTTAAAAATATATATCATAAAATTATTGATCAAATAATTCATCAATATGGTTCATATAATATTTTTTATAAATAATTATATTTTAAAATTCAAGATAATCATTGAAATGAAATAATTAATCATCATTATTAATATCAAAAAATAAAAGATTCACCCCCTATTGACACACATCGGTGTATGAATCCATTATAATGATTCTCCTTCATAGTATTTTTTAACTCGTAAAACTCAATTAGGGTCATTCTATATGGATACTTGGGAATAGGTTTAACACTATGAATGAGTTGTACTGAAAACATAACATCATGATTCAGTGGGAATGTCTATGAAATTATTCATGAAATTAATTGGAATATTCATGAAAAATAGAATATTTTATATGATTCATTTATCCCCTGCCATTTAACATTAATTTCCCTCATGAATCAGCAGTAAGACCCATAAAATTGGGGAAATTTATAATATAATTTAATATTTATTATTATACCTAAATATAATCATAGTTTTATTTAGATTATCTAATATGATACCACTTCCTCAGAAATATATATTGGATCTATATAAATAATCTAATCCATTCCTAAAATTACATCAAATTCAACTTCATGGTAAATAACAATATTTATATAAAGCACAATCACATTGATTTACATTAGATTCGAAAAATGGGATTTAGATTTGATAATTTTACCCTTATAAGTATTAAATGAAAATTCAACATCTTGACATTGAGGTGGTTATTTGTTACCAAAAAAAATTATTTACATATGAAATATTTTATAGATCTAGAGTCAAATAAAACAATTACAAATCAGGAGTATATGGTATGTGTAAGTTTTACCACTTCATTCCAGTGACCAAATTTAGTAGTTATGATCAAATTACCTTTTCCATCATCATTTGTATAAAGAGGGGTTTTCTTATAATTTTCATAATTGACCTTATAATTTGTGAACTAATTATTATATTTTCCATACTCTTGTAATTATAGAAGAGGAATATGTGTGGCTCATTTAGCAAATCTTTTTCTCCATTCATTTCATTTAGTGATATCTTAAAATTAATTAATCATTATTTTTTATATAGACTTATCTTTCACACATAAAACATTTACCATACCCCATATTCAAATTTTTCTCATTCTTTCCACCATACTTCTGGAATGAAGGATTACTAATTTTCTCTCCACCATGGGTCTTATTACTACATCCCAGCCCACTGGGCGCTTCCTAGATAGAAGAAATCGAATTTGGACACCCCAAACCCAATTCCAATGGGATAGGTGTTGGTAACTATCATTCAATTGGAATATCACTAAAATTGGTGGCATTATCCTCTTTTCTTTTTTATAGAAATTAAACCATCTCCATTAAATAGTGTAGATATCTAAAAAAAGAATAAACATCAAGATTTTATTTCTTGATTGAAAACCCACTAGGGAATCTTACAATATAATAATACAACACTAATAAACTTGGGAAAATAAATTTACAACAAAAAATGGTGTCCCTAACTGACTACAATTGCAAAAAATAGACAACTGAAGAGGTCCCAACTCATAATCTCTCTATCCTAAAATACAAAATGGTAAACACCAAGGTCACCACCAATATTTTTTTCATATGAATAAGACATGACATGTATGCAAAGACCCCATTAAAGATCAAAAATATATATACCCAAAAGGATGAAATTAAAAAAATTAATAAATATAATGGGAACCAATCAATTTTACCCAAAAAATAAGGAGTATAAATAAACCAAATATCATATATTCAGATAAAAATTCCTAAAAAAATAGATAAATTAGATCTCTATATCCATGTCTAGATAATAATGGTATGTATAACTACAACTCCAAAAGTCCATCTTTGAGGCTCATTTCCATGTGCAGCTTCACAAGAATCTGGGTAGAGGGGACAACTCCTCACTGCTATACTCCACAAATGAGGGTGAACTATCTATATTTGAGTAATAATTCCCTATTGAAGCTTAATGATGTGGGTGTACCACTACATATATATATGTTACAAAACATTCTATAGTGTGGGGAAGTACTGACTCTACAAGTGTAAAGAGTATTGTTGGCCTACAACCTGGTGTGATAGGGGAGTACCGACCCCAGAATCTATCTGATGATCATAGATGGAAACATCAATTATCCAGGGGTCATTAATAGAATAATAAAACACATTACACCTATTTTTATATCATTTATTCTAAAATGGGGGTCATAATTGTGTCCTATGTTGAAAAATTCTCAATATAGGCTACTAACAGGCCAATAACTAAGTCCCGAAGAAGGATATATGCATTGTATATTTACAAAAGAAAAGGTACATTGTGTGTAGATAAAGATAAAAAACTTCTCTTTATTGACCTCGGTATGCTCGTGTACCATTGAATTTTCATGTTTACTCTTTCTATGCCCATGTACTCTTTCCATGAATGTGTACTCTTATCATTAATATGTTTTTTTGTTCCCATGTACTCTAGTGATGCTATGGTACTCTAGTTATGCTCGATTACTCTGGATATTCTCGAGTGGTTTGGTCTTTCCCATCCTCATGTACTTTATGGATACAAATAGATCTACAGATTCCAAGTCGCACAATGTGAATATTTTATACATTGTGTGTGATATTAAGTTCTACTCTAAATCCTAGTTTTTATTGTAAGGGGACTACAAAAAGTTAATTATTCCAAAGTATATGTTGTGTATGTTTCTATTTTATAGAAACTCCAAAAGGTTTCTTGTGTCTCCAGACAAATTTATGATTCCATCAATTACACAATATATTTCATTGAGGAATTTGGATCGAGTGTTGACTTTACTTGATCCATCATTAGTATTGGTATTTTAGAAATCCTAACTTATAATGTATCATCCCATTACATTGTTCTGTGACATCACCTCACCCATGGATAAAAACCCACATTTTTACACCAAAATAAATATCTCTAACACCATAATCCTACATCACAATATGATCCAATCAAATAATTTTTATCTAAAACTACCTCAGGTTTCCTCTGTTAGGCAGGTGGTTTTATCACACATGAATATAGCCCAATAATTTCATGCCATTACCCCAAGATCCAACAATGAAGAATGAGAATAATAGTCATAGAAAACATAAGAATGATGTATGATCATAATTAGGTGATGTAATTATATACAATATCCATGAACTATGGAAACAAAATACTGATCAATCTCATATGTAATAAGGATAAAAAAAATTGGGTTTATGAATACCAAATGAAATAGGTATCATGAAAACAATGTAAAATCATAGTAAATAAGAAGAACTGTATTCAATGTGTATTAATTAAATAATATAGGGAATAAATCCATTAAATAACTTCTCCTTTAATGGGATTAGATCAATAATTGATCAATAATGTGTCCACTTAAAAATAATAAGGTGATCTGTTGCATTCAACTTCTTCATCTTGATTACCCTTGATCTTTTTTCATTAATCCTTTATCCCGATTCACCAATGACAAAGAATCTCTACTCCACTAATTTTCTCGGGACATACTTCCAACCCTGGTGATTCATCATAATGATGTATTTATAGAGGATATTTTTGTTTTTTATTAAATAAATTAGCAATTTTATTTATTTAATGCACCCACCGATAGTTTCCTTTTACCGAATTCTTGACATCGATGAATTTTATGTCATTCCTATGGTAAAATATATGTTCGAAAATAAATTTTTGACTCAAATAGCCCATTAGAGTTACCAACAAATGGGAAAACCATTAATTTCATAATGATTCATGAATATGATTTAATATATATTAATATTTTTATTATATTAATTTCTTGGTCCTATGAAACTAAATAACAAAACCCAATCTATGGAAAAATATAGAGATATATATAGAAATATTCAAAGGATCAAACTATAAAAATTTAAGTCATTTCATATCCCCTTATTCATGTCATTTAACCACAAAAATCTAAATCTTGATTAAAATGTGGCTATATGAAGGCTAAATATGGCTCTCACACACCCAAGATATCTCTTGGAAACTTCAATGCTACTGATTCGCTCAAACCAAAGGAATAGTTCATCCATGGTGGATCCTCTCCAATTAGTTGACAATCTATAATGGGTTCTCAATAAATGTGGATCTATCTTTGATATCTAGTTTTCCCTAGTCAATAACATGTGTTATTTCAAGCATGTATCTCATCATATTCAACCCATGAATTAAATCATGTACATAGTCCAACAATGGGGGAAAGGCCAAGAGGTAAGCAACCCTACCGGCCCTCCATGGTATATTGAATGAATCGATGAACCTTAATGAGGTATTTAATCTAGGCAAAACCCTCTGAAATCCTTATCATGGGTAGAATATTAATAAAACATGGTCTCCCTGATCGATCTCCAAATTCCTATTATATCGATCTATGTAATCATTTTATCAACATTGGGATGACCTAATACACTCATGGATATCCATAAAATTCTATTCCAATTCTCGTACTAGCTTAGTAATAACAACAAATATCTATTTAGTCTAACACTTACATGAGGGTGACCTATATGGTCTACCCTATGTGGCCACTAATGGTGCCATGCTGATTATAGAGTGTTAATTATTAATATAATCCAACTCCACTAATTAAAATGTATCCCTCCAACATTGATTAATGTAAAAAACATAGGCTCCCAGTATATCCTCCAACATTTGGATAGTCCACTTTGTCTGTTCATATTTCATGGGAAGAAATAGTGTTTTAATCCATAATAGTGTCCCAAAATACTCCTAAAAACCCTCCACAACCATTGTTTGAACCAAGATTCAGAGTCATAGATGATATTAATCGGTACCCCGTGATGCCAGATAATCACACTCATATAAAAAATCTCTGAACTCTCAACTGATCTCCTCTCTTTGGTGGTAATAAAGTGTTCCAACTAGAAATTTGGATCAACAATAATCCAAATTACATCACTTTTTTTAGAAGCCTCGTCATATAATTTAAAGATATTACATCCCACTTACATTATAGAATCACAATAGGATATGTAAAATTTACAAGAACCTAATGTTCATCCTTTACTTATTGCCATGTGAGACACCAAAAGACAAAATCAGCATTGTTCTATCTCATTCCAACCTAGAAAAACTAACAATGAAGGTCCTTTTACATCTTCTTGACACCCAAATTATATGAAATGGGGAATTATGAAATTACATCAATATGTCATCACACAATGTGATTGGAACATCCATCCCTCCTTAGAAAAGGATGATGTTCTCCCCTCATCTAGAAAACCAATTTTTTATATTTCATTATGGTATTTAGTTATGCCAAATAACATAGTAAACATATCCTAAATTATAATATCTCACATGTTGAACATGTTTTGGAGTCACTAACATCATGTTTAGATAATATGCACCCCTCTCCTCTATATGTGTTCACTTCAATGAATCCAATTACTCCAACACCTCCTCCACGAAGAGAAAATTAGACGTCCTACTAATTGAATATTTTTCCATAGTTCCATTCCCTTGGGTGTTGAGAATCTTGAATATATCTCCCTAGAGTAACTACACACATTTCCTATGTTTGATGTTGTGATCTATATGAGTGAATATATAACTGATACTCTAGTGGTTTGTGTAAATAATTAAACACTTACCTTTTATAAAATTCTTCCACACCATCTGCTTGAAGACACATTCTAGAAACTCAAATTCATGTGTCGTATAGTTCTTCTCATGGGTTATCAATTCCCATGACCCATAAGTGATCACTACACTCATTTATAGCAAAAAACATATGAGCCCATCTCTAGAGGCATAATTTAAAAAAATTTCTTTTCTCCATGCTTTGATAGTCTCAACACATGAGCATTGGTCATCCTCATCCTCAACTCCCTAAAGGACACCTAACAATAGTTAGTCTTGGTAAACAGAATCGATTTCTACATAAAGGAAGTCAACGAGTTATCTATCATAGATAATATATCCGTGATTCATTGATAGAAATCTTCCAATCAATTTAATCATTAAACCATTTACATGATATTTGGTTGTTACCAGGAAAGCATGACTTCAATCTTTTTAGATCCATAACTAAACCATGATTAGATATCATATTCCTTAAAAAATAAACCTCATGAATCTAAAACTCACACTTGATGACTGACTATGTCGAAGAATATCCCATAGTATGTCTTGGTAAAACACCCTAAGATTTTATGACTTTTTTTGAAATAATTTATCCTTTTTATGAATTTTTATTTCATAAAATAATGAAAATAGTGTATTTTATATTAAACATCTATGTCTTGATTGAGTTATAAAAAACACCATTTTATCTTGCAAAAAACAAAACATAATGTTTAAAATTATCTATATATGACACCAAGGTTAGAATACATTACATAAAAAATGAAATTCCTTGAGGGGTTGTGCAACACACAAGGCTAGGTTTTACCGAAAAATAAAAAATTATTAATATTTAATTATTTATTATAATAATATATAAAACAACTCTTAAAATATTTTTCATGAATAGTATTAAATAATTTATGAAAATATATGGTTTACAAAAATATAATATGAATTCATAGGTAACTAATTAATTATAAATTAATATCAAAACTAATAGAATATAAAGGTAAATATATTTTTTATAGTTAAAAAGTTTTTTACACTAATAAATAAAATTATTTTAAATTATTGAGTGATATTAATGAAATATAATTGTTATGTATTCAATAAAATATTTTTTAAATCCATCCAATATTTTTTATATACATAATATAAAACAAACCCAATTTTATGCTTAAAAACTATATTTTCATTAAGATATTTTTACAGCCTTTTAATGGAGAAGCCATTTTAAATTCATTTTTTGGAAATTTTATAGATTAAATATGTAAAGTAGACATAATATTTTAAATTATAACATAATAATTAGGTTATGTAAAAGTTTTGGTATTTGTCTGTGATGTTTAATTTTTTAATGAATAGTGAAAATTAGCAAATTATAGTTCAAAAATAATTTTCTATATAATTTATATATAAGGATAAATTATATTTTAAATTGTTTTTAAA
This sequence comes from Viscum album, assembly GCA_963277665.1. NCBI lineage: Eukaryota > Viridiplantae > Streptophyta > Magnoliopsida > Santalales > Viscaceae > Viscum > Viscum album. The sequence goes on from OY728122.1 coordinate 1,627,654,352, forward strand.
GTTTAATTATATCATATTATTATCAATCAACCCAATTTAGATCATTGAAAAAAAATTCACAGTGAGATTTAATATCAAAACATACCAATCTTTTGAATGTTTTAACATCAAAAACTTGCATTGTCGACCTGACTACGAGACTAAATTTAAATTAATTTTTGAAAAATAAATTATTGGAAATAAGAAAAAAGTATTCCATATTTGGAATCATAATAATTTTTAATGTACTATAATGTCAAATTAAATTATGAACAAAAATAATAGTGAAGGTAATTAAAATCAATTTCATTGATTAATGTAAAATTTAGTTTAACTAAGGACTAAACATTAATATTAAGGGCATAAATGAACTAGAAATGAGACCAAAATCAATTTAATGGACTTTTTTAGACCCAATAATCAATTTTAATGAATTTTTAAAAATATTGAATCCATTATCCATTGAAAAAATTGGGGAAGTATTCCCGTTCCAAAAATTTACAAGAGTATCACTCTTCCTCCACTATAAAAAGGCTTCCTCTTCTCCCAATTCCCCACACCTATAAATATAGTGTGGATCAAAAAATATCTGACCAAATATAACCTCAACATCCATACCCCATAACTTTATGTATAAATAGTTGATGAAATCCTTACCAACAATCCCATTGGTGAAAACCAAAAGGATTTAACTGATGAAGAGGTAACACCCTCCATCAAACTCATTTCTTATATTTTCATTCTTGACCACCTCAAATATATTCATTCCATAGTTGTAAAAAAACGGTATCCATATTATAATATTATGTTCTTATACTAAGGATTGAACTTACAGATACATATACTTCCATCTAATAGGTAACGAACAAACATTTTATATGTACGGTGAACTACCGCACCATGAAATGATGATTACTCATTTTTCAATTACCACCTCTCATGACTTACATTTTGATGGAAAATGTATTTCTATTTTTTATATATTATATTTTTAATTTATTTAGTATTATTTAACCCCTTTTCAACCCATGTATTTATACTTTCCAATTGGCATAAATATGATAATTTCGTTTAAGGAAGTGTAGACTACCGCCTCCTCATAGTGATGTGATTTGTTCACACTACATGGAATGTAATAAAGTTGAGTTTATTAAAATTGTATGATATATATGATATAATTATTCTAATTTAATAATGATATACCTATATATACACATATTTAATTTACTTACTTTCTTTCAATACATCCATAAAAATTAAGCAACATTCATGTGTACGTATGGCCTACTGTCTCCATAAACTGTGTATTCATTTTTATACCTCTATTTAATATAGATTATTATACGATGAATATATTAAATATAATTTATATTTATATCATTTTTCACATTATGTAGATAACTATATAAATATATGGACCAATAATATAACAAATTAAGACACATGTGATGAACAAAGAGGATATTACCCGAAGTGATACTTTAATATATAATTGGTATAAAGTGGGAAATAAAATGTAATAATAAATGCACTTGTGATATTATTTAAAATGATTTTTTTATTTTATAATTTTATAATGAACTTATATTTATTATACATGAGGTTTTAATGAGTACAATGAGATTCAAGATACAAGGTAATCGAATTTCATCACACTTTTTTCCTATGAGATACTTTCTTTATTCACTACGCATTCCATTCATGTGGGGTATATACTATCCATGGATGTATTATATGATTCATATACATAAATTTATTATTATTTTTTATACATTTTATGATCTTTATTTCATTGGGACAATTTTTCAAAAGTTATCATATCATTAAAGTAATTTTCTCTCAATTTTCCTTATTTGATATACATGCCATGTTATGAACTTATATTTTCCAAAACATGTACAAAATTGATTTTACATGTCATTAAATAAATATCATTATTTTGATGATATTTTCAGATTCATTTAATTTCATATTAATATATGAGGAGTATAGTTCAATGTTTCCAGGTACTAATAGTTTATTGAAACAATCTCATCGCTTCTCCAGATTGATTATGATTATACTTACTTTGATGAAATATTATGGTCGATATCTTAATAAATATAATTTATTTATTTATCATTATTTTATTAATAATATATTCATGTATTGATACCACTTTCCCACTATTTTTACAAAAAATATTTTAGGATGTGTTTTTGTGAAATCCCAAATTAAAACTATCTTCAGTCAGAAATCTATGATTCTTCAAATCCATTTCTTATAAAGGGATTCCAAAAATATTATATTGTAATCCTATTATCATTAAAATAAATTTTTGCTCATTTTTTTATATTTTTAGATAATATGTATATTTATAATGAATCTTCTTGTAATTTTCTAGATGAGGCAACGTTCTAAACTTTTTACTCTGAAAAAAGTAAAGTTTTGTGTTTATGAATTTATCCACCATCATGGATGAGATTTCATTGATGATTCCTTTACAATATTAAAATTTTATTTTTTAAATATTTTTCCCTAATATTTATAAATTTATATGTTTCAAATAATTTTAAAATAAATAGTTTTCAAAATGTTTTCATGATTTCCCTATAAATATTAAAAATATTTTCAAGTAAAATGGGTTTAAAATTATTTTCATGCTTCATCTATATATTTTACAGGAAATTTTTTTCAATGTTTTTTCAGTAATTATTTACAGGCTTTCAATTATATTTTAATGAAGATGGTTTTCAAATGGTTGTATGTCTTAATGTTCCTTTTTAAAATAATAAATGATATTTTCCTTAAGAAATGTTTTTAAAATATATTTCTAAATTATTTTATATCTAATATGACCTATGTTGTTGGTAAATATGATTTCAAGGTTTCATTAATATTATTTTTTTAATAGTTTATGTTTTTATGGAATGACTCTTTCTACACCTCTTTCTCTTCCCCAGGTTATATTCGTTTGAATCCCAATTCTTTTTGTAGGTTATTAATTAAGGAAATGATTATGAGACATATCAATTTTACCTAGGTTATGAAGTGATGAAGTGGTAATGATATAAATTTCATTTCATGGGTTATTATTGTTGTTTGTGAAACCTGTCTCTTTTTATGGGTCATGATATGATGCATATTTTGTTATCCTATGGAACATGTATTAATTATTTTGTTATGTGATGGGTGGTGCCTATATCTCATTCTAAGGCATTAGATAATGATATATTGTATATTAGCTAAAAGGGTGCATGGGTTGTATTCCAGGACCAAAAACAAAGAGTTGCATGGGTTGTAGCCAAATCCTAAAATTTACAGGATATATGGGTTTTCCCCCCAATACAAAAAACTAGAATGTGCATGGGTTTTAGACCAATACTAAAATTTATAGGGCAAACATGTTGTTTCCCAAGCCCAAAAACAATAATGTATATGGATTTTACCCCAATCCAAAATGTTAGAGGGTACACAGTTTGTTTCCCAATCCCAAAAACACGAAGATAGATGGGTTGTACCTCATTCCTTAAAGTAAAAGGGCACACATGTTATATCCCAAACCCAAACACATGTAGTTACATGGGTCATATCCCATGAAAAACATGACATGATTGTCATGGTCGGTATCCTTGACATATTACTTTCTATTTCTATGTGTATACCAAAAATCCCATATCTTATTCCTAAGTAATGATTTAATGGATTATGTTCTTGATTTCTTTATGATTCGTTAATTATTAATTTCCATGATTTATTCCATGATTCATGTTTATTATCTTTGATATGAAAGGTATTATCTTTTAATGTTATGATCTAATTTTCATAACTCTATACTCATGTTTACGCCTACATGTATCCCTTGATTACACTTACTGAGTATCTAAGATCAACAATTTTATGTTTCCTTCCACATTTTATAACGATATATATTATGTATGATGTTTCTAATAAGGGTTCTAGTCTTTATAAAACAAGTGGGAGATAATGTATCTCATGTATATACTAGTGTTTGGGTTTTAAGGTTTCTATGTCTCCAAAGGCAATAAACTAGTACGGTATTTGGGAGTCCATTATTATATTATTTTTTGCATTCGAAAAAATTTAGGAAATGTCCATGTAAATTAATACTGGTTTGTTATAGTTTTTATCAAAGAAATGATTTATTTTACATTGTAATCTATGATGAGAAACATTAGTGAGAACTCTAAGAATATGTCTAAGGATAACACTAAGGATAAGTTAAATTATTGGAAAATGACCTGGATTTTTTGTAGTGGATAGTGTGTGTGGTTTACAACAAATTCATCCATGTTTGGATACTACAAGTGGATTTTGTTCTGGAGTAGATGTAGAGAAGGTAACAAATCCTACACAGTGCCTCAAACCTAACCCATGGTAATCTGGTTCATGAAAATGGTCCCTACTACACACCTTGTTCGACACTCCTAGGGGGTATTCTTTGGGAATTAAAAAACACTTCACAACCCAGTATAAAGGATATAAATATATGTTGTGTGTGAATAAAATAGGATAAACCTATTGTGTCATTGATTAAGGTAGTTCTCATAATTTAGACATAATTTAAGTGAATTATCCTGATTATGTTGTACCTAATTATGATAAATGTTTCTCAAGAAATTTTTTTGGCTTTTGTTAATGGTTGGAACCAGAGGGGACCATATAAATGGTGAAGGTGATGGAAGATGAGACGATTGTTCACCTAGGAATCCAAATTCTACGGGATATGGAATGAAAAACCTCATTGATGTGCTCACACATATTTCTCATGCTATAAATCATGTCGAGATTCCAAATGACAAAGGAGAGAACTATATATTTTTTATTCCTCTCTAAGGAAATGTACTCCATCTTTTAGCGGGTGTTATGATCCACATGTTTTTGAAGATTCGATCAATACAACTTAAAATATATTCTCCTTTCTCTAATTTCTAGAACATAGAATGTTGTTTGGGCTATATATCAGTTGGAAGTTGAATCAGACCAGTGGTGGACTCTAATCAAGAATATGTGGAAGAAAAAGGAAATTAAATCAATGGATTATGAATAGTTAAAGATCATTTTATTCATTAATTACATTCCGCAACTCCTCCGTTTGAGGGAGGAAAATGTGTACCTTAAGTTAATGAAAAAAGGATGATGAATCTATTCATAACTATGAGGCTTATTTAACAAGACTTGCAAGGTACTCTTATGAAATTATTATGCATCCCAAAAGAATGATAGGTTACTTAGTAGATTAAACCCAATGATTAGAATATTTTTGTCCTTAATAGTCTTTAATATCTAAGAAGATATTTCTCATTGTGCAATAATAATTGAAATGGATGTTGGAGTTATGTTTCAATCTAATGGTTATAACAAGATGATGAAGATGTATTTTTAAGGACAATTTAAAATCCATGGAGATAAGAAGATGAGCATAGATCCCATTATTACATAAGTGTGGAAAGAAGAATGTATACAATTTTCTTAATGGAACAAGTAAATGTTTTATGTGTTGAAAGGAAGAAAATCTAGTTGCTGAATGCTGAACTAGTTGGAAAAAATTATTTAATTATGTGAATAATGAAAAAACTCCACATAATTAACCTCCAACACTTTAGGGTTTTAATTTCATGGAGTTTTTTAATTTCACTAAAAATTACCCATAACGAAGAGTTAATAATGGAGATCAATTCCAACAACCTCTGAAGAAAAAATAAAAAATGAATTATTATAAAATCATAATGGATGAAGTGAACCATGATAATTGGGGAACTCAATATTTCATAATGGATGAAGTGAACCATGATAATTGGGGAACTCAATATTTCATAATTTCTTTTTGTTTTTTATAAAAATAGGCCCTATGATAATCTTATTGATTATCATTTAGTGGAGTTTCACATGATTATATCCATCTACAAGGATTTTGGAATAATAAAATCGCATTTAATCTTCTATCAGTGAAAATATGAATCCATGTATCCAATAAAAATGTATTTTGTGTAAGATAAGATCATATTTTGGGAAGAAAGGGAGAATTATATTTTGGAAGGGTTACAAGGTTAACCATTTTTGTAATGGTTATGTTAATCTTCAAATAATTTTTTTGAGAATAAAATATGGTCTCATCATAAGATGATTTATGAATATTTCATAGAATGTTCTAACCACATAGTGTTGGTGGTAACTGACAAAATATTTGATGACTTATGATGATTCTCATGATAAATTATCACTTCAAGAATGAAAAATCCTCCAAACTTTTATAGGGTAAGAGACGAAGTCAAAATCAATGAATGGAAAACAAAATGGTGAGATTATAATTATGAAAGTGAATTATGTAAAGTAAGTATAACTTATCATGAAAATTATTTAACCTTATAGAAATGATCTTGAAAACAAAATTTTATCCTAGTAACATCTTTTTTGATGAATCAAATGTTCCTTTAGATAATTTTAGATTTATGGATTTGTGACTATTAAAATTATCCTTTACATGTTTTCTATCAATTTCCATCATAACATCATAGTTGGATTTCACTTCCATGTTTATGTTTTCACATTATACCAAAGTTATCTTATGTTGAAACCCAACAATGTGTTATTATAGGTAATAATTATGGTTTTAACATTCATTATTTTAAGGATGTTTTAGTGTTCATTTTTATGATGTGGGGGAATAATAAAGGGAAATAAAATTATTAATGATTTAATAAAATAGTTGAATTTTTAGGGAGAAATTAATTTTAAGGGGGTAGAATGTAACACCCTAGGATTTTGTAATTTATTTTTTTGAATTAATTTAACGTTTTGATATTTTTCATTATACACAACAATGAAAATCGTTTTTTTTAAGAACATGGTATGGAATGCGTTATATGCAAAACCATGTTATCATGTATGATAAACAAAGACAATGTTTAATATTCACTACATGGGACACTTAGGTTTGTATACATTACACACAATATTGACATTCTTCAATGACTTGCGTAACACGCTAGAGAGAGTTTTGAAAAATAATAATATAACCTTAAAATGTTATTATTTAATATAGTAAGATATAAACTAGATATTAAATTATTGTTTATGGATATTATTATCTCATTTATTAAAATATATGGTTTACAAAAATATAATATGAATTCATAGTTTACCAATTAATTAGAAATTAATATGAAACCCGATTTAATATAAATTTAAAAAATTATATTTTTATAGTCACAAAGCTATTTTACCATAATAAATTTAATTATTTAAAATTAGTGGGGATATTATTGTAATGAAAATTTTATATATACAATAAATTATTTTTTATATTCATCTAATATATTTTCGTTGACTTAAGATAAGAACAAAACCGATTTTATGCATAAACACAATATTTTTATCAAGGCATATTACCAACTTTTAAGGGAGAACCCATTTTAAATATAATATTAGGTACTTTTATAAATTTAATATGTAAAAATAAATTTTATCTTTGAAATAGTAACATATGAACTATGCTAGGGTAAATTTCTGTCATTTTTCTGTGCAGTTTCACTTTTTAACAGTGAAAAATACTCAATTTTAGTTCAAAAATGAATTTTCATCTAATTTATTTATAAGGATAAATTTAATTATAAATTGTTTAAAAATATTAAATAACTTATTTCTTATTTATAATCCCAATTTAGGTCTTTGGAATAAATCTAACTTTTATATTTAACATTAAAACATAGGAGAATTTTGAATGTCTTTACTATAAAAACCTGCATAGTCGACCCGAATACATGATTAAATTTAAATTAATTTCTTCTAATTCAATGATTTATATTTGTAAAAAGGAATTAAATATTTTGAATAATCATCATATATAATTTAAAATAAGTTTAACTAAGTTTTTGAAAAAAAATTAGAGAATGAAATTAAAAAATAATTACATCAATTAGGGTAAAATTAGGCTTAACTAAGGAATCAACCTTAAATGTAGGGGCCTAAATTACATATAATCTTTTCCAAAATAAACTTTATGGCCATATATATACCCTATAATCAATGTTATATAATTTTTATGATTATTTGATCCAAATTACATTGTAAAAATATTGAAGGAATTCTCATTCGCAAAATATACAATAGTGTCACTCCAATATAAAAAGCCCTCCTCACCACCTACATCCTCACACCTCTAAAAACAATGTTGATATATCAACATAAACAAAAATAGCTCCTTACAGTAAATTATATAATCTTAAAAACCTCACCTTTTTCAAAAATCCTTTTAAAGAATCCATTTGGTGCAAATCGAAATGATTTAACTGATTATGAGGCAACACCCTCCAACAAACTCTATTATTTTATTTTTTTCTCCACCACTAGAAGTATCTTTATTTAATTATTTGATAAGAAAAAATGTATCATAAATATAATAGGATGTTTTTATACTAGGTTTTATATATATAGTTACTCACACTTCCGTCTAAGGCTTATTGAACATACAACTTATGTGTATAGAGAACTACCACCTCAAGAAACGATGAATGTTAATATTTCATTTAATGTCTCACATTTGGGAAATTATTATGTAAAATATGATTATATATGTTATATATTATATTTATTACATCTATAAAATTATTTAAACCTTTTTAACACATAGGTCAACACTATGCACTTGGTGTAAATATGATAATTTCGCTTTAGGAAGTGTAGACTACAGCCCTTCAAAGAGATGAGATTCATTCACACTAAATAGAATGTATTATGGATGGGTTTAGTAAAATTATATGATATGTGTAATTTAATTATACTAATTTAATAATTATATATATATAAACGTATAATTAATTTACTTTTTTTCTTTCAATACATCCACAAAATGGAAGCAACATTCATACATACGTATGGCCTATCGTCTCCATGAACCGTGTATTACATTTTATACTTAAATATTTTATATATAAATATAAAACACATATAATGAATATTATTGATTTTATTATCATTTTTTAAATTATTTAAATCATGATAAATATATTGATCAACTATACAACAAATTAAGACACATGGGAAGAACAAAAAAAATATTAACTAAAGTGAGACCATAATATAGAATTCTGAACATGTGGGTAATATAAATTCATAATAGAACAATATTTGGTATTAGATATAAGTGTAAGGTAATTTTATATATGTATAACAAACATATAATTTTTATATAGGAGGATTTAATTAGTAAGATGTGGGTCAAGATACATGGTAAGGGAATTTCATCTCACTTTTTATTTCCATGAGATAAATTCATTATTCACTACCCACTAGTTTTATGTGGTGTATATACTGACCATGGATGTTTTTATATTTCATATAATTAACTTTATGGACATTTTCATATTTGTTTTTATAAATTTATTTCATTGGTTTTATGTTTCAAATGTTACCGAATTGGTAATATAATTTTGTCTCAATTTTACTTCTTTGAGATACATGTCATGATATGCACCTAGAATGTTACATGAGATGTATAAACCATAATTAACCAGTTATGTCATTAATATTCTTATTTTATTTGATATTGTAATATTTATTTATTTTAATTTTCTTTCCTAGGTAGTATAGTTCAATGTTACCATATAGTAAGAGTTATTGAAATAATCTCACCGGTTCTTGAGATAGTTTAGGATTATGCTTCCTTTGATGAAATTATATGGCCCATATATTAATAAATATTTTTTATTTTATTCATATTTGGTTAATAATTATATATTCATGTATTTGTATGATTTTTAACACAATTTGGTACATAATATAGTTGAGAAAATTGTTTTTAAGAAATATCAACATTAACCTCTCTTCTGTCGTAAATCTCACTTTATTCAAAACCATTTCTCTGAAGGTTTTACAAAAAATATTCTATTTCTCTACAAAAATATTTAAAGTGTATCTTCTCCCATTTTTACCTTTCTAAAAACAATGTTTTTTTCATAATGAATCTTTTGTAAATTTCTAGTCAAGGATCATTTCAAAACCTTTTACAGTGATAAAAAATGTTTATCATGCGTGGATTTATCCGCCATCACGGCTGTAATTCCCTGGAAGCTTCCTTTAGAAGAATAAAAAGTTATTGTTTTTAAAATAATTTTTTTCCTAATATTATAGAATTTTTAGGTTTAAATAATTTTAAAATAAATGGTTTTCAAAAAAATTCAATCTTTCTTTATAAGTTTTTATTGGTTTTTAATGGAAAGTGGTTTTCAAATTGTCTTAATTGTTATTTTATAAGTCTTCTTGGAAAATGGTATTCCATTTTTTAAAATATTTAATTATGATATTTCATGTTAATTTTTAATAAAATGGTTTCTCAAAGGTTTTATGTTTTAAATTTCCTTTTTCAAATAAGAATAGATATTTTCTTCCAGAAAAGACTTTAAATTAGAGTTTAAAATTATTTTCCATCTAAGATGATATATATTTATTATACTCATGATCTAAAGGTTCCATTAATATTATTTCATGAATGTTTTATGTTTTTATGGAATGATAGTTTTGACACCCTTTTCTCTTCCACAGGTTATATGCTTTTGAATCCCACTTCTTTTCATTGGTTATGATTAAATATAATGATTATGAAACCTATCTATTTTTCATAGTTTATGAATTGAGTAAATGATAATGATACCAATTCTATTTCATGTGTTGTTGTTGCAGTTTATTAAAATATCCTATTTTTGTTGGTCTTGATATTATGAATGTTTTATTATAGTTTGGAACATGTATGTATGATTTTGTTATATGACTAGTGGGAAGTATTCCTCCCTCCAATGCATTGGTTAATGATAAGTTGTATATGAGCTCAATAGGTATAGGGATTATAGCCCAAGCCCAAGAACAATATGGTGCAAGGGTTTTTTCCAATCCTAAAAGTTATATGGTATATGTCTAGTTTTCCAATACCAAAATAAGAATGTACAAGGGTTGTATCTCAATCCTGGAAGTTAGAGGGAAAGTGGTTTGTTTCCCAATCCCAAAAACAAGAAGGTTCATGGGTTTTATCCCAAGCCTAAAAAGTAATAAATACATGGGTTGTATCCCAATCTCAAAAAAAATTTCATTGGTTATATCCCAAGCTTAATACGATGTGAAGGCCTTTTTAGGGAGCCTTAACATATTATTTTTCATCATTATGTGTATGCCAAAAAATTCATGAATTTTTTCGATATTATGATTCCATGGATAATGTTTGTTATTTTCTTATGATTCATTCCTTATTAAATTCCAATATTTATATCAGGATGCATTTTTATGAAATTTGATATGATTGGTGTTATCTTTTAATGTTATGATCACGTTCTCATACCCCTCTACTCATGTTTATTTTTACATTTCTCTTTTTTACCCTTACCAAGCATCTGATCTCCCCCCTTTTATTTTTACATCCCCATTTTTTAAAGATATGTATTATTTATGATGTTTCTATAAAGTGTGGTAGTCTTTAAAAACCTAGTGAGAGATAATTTAGAACATTTATGTACTATTTTTTATGTTTCCACATTCCCAAAGGCACTAAAATAATACGGTCATTTATCATCGATTTTTCTAATGTTTTATGTATTCCAGCAAAGTTATGAAATTTCAATATATATGTTAATACTAGGTCATTATACTAGGAATGTACTCAAGTTATATGGATACTCATATTATAATATAGTGTATATGAGATTTTACTCAATGATGAAATCTTCGAATCAGAAAAATTATAGTTAGAAGATCAATTTTATAAGATCAGTGGACTTGGCATGGGAATTAGTCACCATGAATGGCATCACTAGGAACTCATTGTATCTACAGGGACATCAGAAATATATTTTGGAATATGAACCTCATAAACATATAATAGATTTTATCTAGACCTGAGATTAATCCTTGAAATCCAACATGAACTTTTGAATAGGTTGAAGAGGCCATGAATACTTAATAAGGGGTACTTGTTCGGATCATTAACCAATTCAGATGACAATAATCAACACAACGACTCAAAATCCTATTGTTCCTTTTCATGTAGATCACCACATCATCCATGTGGGATAAATATGGTCTGATAAATCCTTTATCTCGAAGTTATTTCAACTAAACCCTAAGCTCTTGTATCTTGGAAGATGTCATCTAATTTCCCCTATAAGATATCAGTGTATACCCAAGGTTAAAATTGATTTAGGAGTCAATATCCCACTATTAAGGTAGTATTTTTACATCTTCCAGAATGATGTCCACATAGTACTCCACTATAGTAAGTATTCAAATACATCAAAATCGCGATTCCCTAAAGGATAAACTCAATAAATCATGGGTGATGGGTTTTTGATTCTTGATCAGAATCCCCCTCAATCATCAATAATATATCCCTCCGCCATTAAAGGGAATATCATAAAATATGTATAAAGGTGTTTAACTCTCTTGTAATGAATTTATATTTAGGAATTCACTATAAATAAATAGTGTATAGCCAGTATGGTTACATAAGGTTTCAACATTATGGACAATAGGTCCAATGAGTTTTACATTCTACCATGCGCCAACCGACACTATCAATAGATGTGTGTTATATAAGAATCAGTCATTCTTGTATACATTATCCATAAACATTAGGCTATAGACTCAAATAAAATCTCTAACTCTCGCACAAGTTATGTGGAGATTAAAGAGTGACTCGCAAATGTATCTACAAGTTACATATTTAAGGTATAAAGGACATAGATTGTACATATGATAAACTCATGTGAATCTTGATCATATCCCTCTATATACTATAACTTCTGATTCCCTGAACCGCTAGTCCTTTCATCCTAGAATGGTCCACCTTGTGGTTGTAGTGGGATTATGTCAAAGCATTATCCTCCAACTACAACGTCTCCCTATTTATATCTATATGATCCTTTTTCAGCACTGCCTCCCAAGGGGGTACCCTATCCATGCCTGAGAGATCTATAATATGGGAATTTCCATTTATATAGGGGTATATATGTTTCCTTTCTACCTTTCTAAGCATCTCATGTCATGAATTCCTATGACATGTGACATATACTACAACAGGAATAGTATCACCCCACTCGGTGTAGGCTAGATCTACTATGCTAACCATGTTCTACAAATCTAGGTGCCTAAGTCTAGGCATGGGTATGCCTCATGGAAGGAGACCATTATAAATAATGCCCTCAAGGTAATTCAGGGGGCTCAGCCATATGATGATTATTTTTGGCTGTAACTACTTGGCATACCTCTTCAAATAAGTTCCTCAATGCCAAGTCCCACTCTAGAACTCTAGTATAAGTGGGAATACATAAGGATACCACACTCCCATGAATGTATCTATAAATACCCTACTCAAAAATTCATGCCTAGAATTATCCAGTTTTTACCATATCAAAAGAGTAACATAAGAGGTCCATGAACCACCCATCCTACTCTAAAAACTAATATATAACCCTTTTGCGGATTGAGATTTTCTTGAATCTATAGGGAGACAAATTTCAAATGGTAATACTCTTCAAATAATAACTATTGGAATTATAACCATGATATAGTCCCCTCGCGATGAGTTTGGGGGATCAAAGTCTACCAGTTCCCTTCTTCTCCATGAAGAAGACTATAATCAAGAATAACCATAAAATCAGTTAAGCTTCAAATGATCCTAATAACAAAAACTGCATCATCAAGCCAAAAATGGACTATATTAGAATTTATTTTACTATAAAGCCTCACTGGTTTTTATTTATAGAACTTTAACAATGCTATAATCTTATGTTCATCTCTGTCTTAACTTTTTTATACTATCAGTTTCCAACACATAGAAAATCATCGTCTTAAACCAATGGAGGTTGATCCACACATTTTTCAATAGGATGTAACCTTATTATATGCATGTATCGAGGAAAAACTCATGATTAGATATTTTAATAGAGACCTCATCACTCAATTGATCATTATAACGATCTGGTATTGGATACTAGACATCTTTATCGTAGAGGTATTTTAAAACTCAAAATGGAATACCATGGTTAGATGTGAATATATGGGAAGGTGTCCTCAAAATGAAATGAATGTAAAAAATTTAATTCATATATTATGTATGTATGGTTTGTTTCCCTAAAATATACGCCTCATCATTCTGAGTTGAAAACCAGGTATTAAACATCTGTGTGTATGGATGCATCAGTTTCTGCACCATCCCAGGGCTTTGAGGCTTGTGCATTGAAATCGAGACACCCTGACACCATTTCCCTACGTTCCCAACCCATTCCTCACAAAAAGTACAACACTACACCCCATCCTGAAGGAAATACATCATTTCATAACACTTTATTGTGACCCAACCTACCAGGGCCTACTTGGTTCACAAAAAGCTGAGTGAGACACCCCAATCGCACATCTAAGGGGCTAGGGGTAGAAGAAAAGAAATGAGTGGAAATGTAATTGAAATGGGATTCGTTATTATATGTACATGTATGACCATATATAACCATATCCAAGAAATAATACAAATATATAATGAATTGTTGGACATCTAGAGTGTAAACCATGCATGAAAAACCCTCTAGGAAAGCATGAAAATATAGTAAGATAAAACTAAAAAAAGAAAAAAGAGGAAAATATGCACCCAAATAGAAATGATGAACCTACATTAAAACATATTTAAAATGGGAAATAAATATACCAGTTCTGACCCCCAAACATGGTTAGCACCAACAACCATTTTTTTAAAGTGAATCTAGGTCCACCAAGGTTACCACTGATCTATATTTCATTTTTATTAGACACAAAACATACAGTAAAATCCCTTGAAGTAGTGAGTATATACAAACCCATTAGAAGAAACCCCAAAAAATTAACGGTAGAAATAGAAATTGGAACAAAATGGTCATCACATATAGAAATAGGGTAATGAAACCTCGAATTCGATATGCTTATAAGGATGGCCAAATAAATCGAAATGAAGATATGAATTTCCACAAAAAAAAATAAGAATTATGACCATGCCTATTGAAGTAAATCTATATCTATAATTCCCACCATCTGGTATAATATCAGAAGAATAAAGTGGGGGGTCCTAACCCTCGCTACAACAACCCCCCTCGTTGGAGAACTAGCTTTAGTAGAGGTCCATCTCCTAGCTAGAGCTTGATGTTAAGGGAGTAGCACTCCATATATAGGGGACTCATTCCTTGTTAGAGCATGAGTATGTAATAACTCTATGATTGTATATAGTATGGGGACCCATAAAATGTTTTAAAAGGGTAGTACCAACATAGAAATCTCTCTGATGAAAATACCTAATCACCTCTAATATCTAAGGATCACGAAAATAATAATCCCACTCATAAAACCTAATATCATCTCTCTGAATCAAAAAAAAAAGAAGAAATCATCATGTTTTATGTGAAATAATTCTTAGGATGGGATAAGGTTGGGCCTAAATCCAAGTCTCCATGCAGCTGATACAGATGGTATAACTCCCTACTAAATGGTACATGATGTGTAAAGGGTATACATGATGTGTCTTTGCAACCCTAGGTCTGAACGTCTACCACAAACCATGGTTATTTGATCAAGATTATGCCCACTAACTGTAGTTATGCTCATATACATTGATCATGTGATTATACTCTAGTATTTCCCATGTAATATGGTCAGGTTTATGAATATTGGTCATGTCTGGGTACTCTGGTTGTTCTCTGGTACTCTGTTCATGCCTGATTTTCTCTGGCCATGACCTTTCCCTTGTACTCTGGTCATGTGTATTTCTATAGTAACACAATATTTTTATACGTAGTTCTTATATCATTTAAAATTAATAATCATTATAGTACCTAAAAATTCCCAAGGACAATAATAGTATAGTGCCTTTGGTAATATAGAATACAATAATTTTTACTCATGAAAGATCATTAAAGTCTCCCACATTGATCTTCCCATTAAGTAATCTTCATAAACATACCCTAATGAAAAACTTACTTCTTGATGTGGGAAAATGGAATATAAGAAATTGTGAGACTAGATTCACATTAATGGTATTCAAGGGATATATTTAATCATAACATTTATAAAAGGGTATACGACCATGAGAATAACATTTTGAAACCATACCATTCATATCAATGATCATAATATTTAGTTATGAAATAAATATTGGCAGTTCATAAGACATGAACCATAAGGTAACCATAGAATATGATCCACGGGGGAATAACATTAGAATAAGAGAAATATTTTTGGTATAAACATATGCATGTAAAATATTATATCATGGTTACCACCAAGTCATTCATATCATGTTTGGCTTGTGCTAACCACCAATGTAACTATTTGGGAATGAACTAACAACTCATGTAACCTATTTTTAAGTATTGGGATAAACACCTATGTATCCTTTTTTGGTCTTGGAATAATCTCCCATATACCCAATGATATCATATAAAAATAATTATTACCCAATCCAATGAAGGGAGATATTGGTCCCATCCATCACATAATGAAAATCATATATACGTGTACCATAAGATAATAAAACATTAATCATATCATACCCCATTAAAAGAAATATATTTCATAATCATTTCATCAAATAATAACGTATAAAGAAGAGATAGGTTTCGTAATTTTTTCGACATTTCATCAATGTATTACCCAATCAAAGAAGTTGGATTCATAAGAGTTATATCAAGGTTTAACCAATGGAATATAATCAGGTTTCATAAACATCACGTCATCATAAACATCACGTCATCATAAACATAAACCATTTAATGAAAATATATAAATGTTATCCTTTGATCATATCTCTAATAAAGCATAAGTAACCCCAAAGGATGTCATCTTAAATAGATAATGACTATGAAAGAAAATTGATTTGAAACTATTCTGGGGGAATGTAACTTTTATTTTGAAAATTACACTTTAAAACTAAATGTTATAAAACATCTTGGAAATTATATTATTTGAAAGTAAAAATAAAAACATATAAAGGAATCATTGAAAATAAATTTAAAATTATCTTAAGGGAAAGATAATATCCACTTTCTAAGAAAATTTGGAAAATAAATAATATTTTGATAAGCCATTTATTTGGAATCCACCTTGAATGTTATAATGAAATATTTAAATAACATAATGGTAACTATGGTGTAAAATTTCATTCATTTCATACCCATTAAAACAAATATTCCTTTTAAAATTTTGTTAAAATCTATTCATAAAATATTTTAGAACAACATGAACATTCCTTTAAATAAATTTTAAAAAAATTGTAGGAAATCAGTAAAAAAATAATTAGTGAATCATTTATAAATATATTTTTAGAAAAAATGGTTTTTGGAATAAAAAGTATTTTCGACCGAAATGATTTTTCTTCCTAGAAAAAATGTACTAGTGAGTGTATTATGAGTATAAAATGAATGGAAATAAATTATTTTCATGAAATAAAAATTGGAGAAGAAAATTCATGATCTTATTGAGATATTGATGAAATTATTTGATTGTGAGAAACACAATCCTAAATAATCCAAATGAACAATGAAATTGGAACATAAAATATTCATGAGTTTGGTAACATTGAAACATAAGAAACCTGAAGGAATAACATTAAAAGATACAAAAATATGATTAGGATAAATAAATTCATTATAATAAATGTAAAAAGGGTTGTTTATACCCCTCATAAAGGTAGATTTGTGTATAAAAACATATGTCACAAAGATGTGGAAGTGATACAAAAATACTTTACCACTTTAGTATCTTTTGAACCGTAAATCCTAGGAAATATATATCATAAAAAGGATTTATAAATACACATAATTTCAATGATATAAATTATTAAATATATTAAGGGGTATTTCATAGACCAAATAAATAAATAGGTGGTGAATATGAGACGTGTCTCACATATATACAATGTAATATTAAAATAGCTTTCTCCTATAGTTATCATTGGAACCATAAGCCTTAATAAATAATAACATAAAATAAAATATTTAATATCTATAAATTCAGGATAATAATGATATAATTTTTTAATGGGAAAGTATATAGACAACACAAAATTAATGAATAGTGATGTTTCATATGTCTCCTAGAAATAAAAGAGATACTAAAAATGGATTACCATAAGTCTTGACTTCTTTTATACACATTAAAACTCATATATTCTAAATAAAAGTACATTATACAAATATTTAGGAACAATATTTATAAATATTATACCATGTACTATTTTATTATGACCTTTTAAAACCTTTTTATTGAAAATTTCATGTTAGTGTTAACTTTTTGGTAGTAACCTCTATGTTTTCTATATATGTGGTGAATTTTTTTGGTCCTATTACATAGACATAGGATCTATAATCTCAGGAATATTAAACATGATATAAATATTATAAACATTATGTATATTTGTATTTATAGTAAACCATAAAATTTAGTGACAGAAAACGAAATACACCATTCATACATATGGTAGGTTGAACGTACACATGAACATTTTTTAAATTTATATGTATGACTGAATGAAAGGAAGATAAATGATTTTTTATCATTATAGAATAAATTTTGTGGCATATATATCACATATTTTAAATAAACTCATACTTTTTACCTTCCATATAAAGCATTAATGAATCAAAACACTTAGCACGGAAAATGTTCACCGTACACACGAGCAACGTAATCGTATTCCTAAAAAATGGATAAAATGAGGGTATATGTGATATAATAATTCCGGAAGCATAATAGTAACATAAAAAAATATATAAATAATAAATCCATAATTTTTACCATACATGGGAGGTGGTAATGTGAAAACGGATGGAATCATTTCATGAGGTGGTAGTTTTCCATAAACACAAATGATGATTTCATAACCCATTTGATGGAATTGGAGATGGTTTTAGGTAATTAAAATAACATAAAATAACCTCATTATATGGATGATACATATATTATTATATCAATGAGGTATAAATATAATTTAAGGATGTTGAGGAAGAAATAAAACAAAAAAAATCATTGATTAACTTTACCTCTTCTTCACGAATCTTCTTTAGGTTTTCACCAAAAGCCTTCCGAGGATGGATTTGTATTAATAATCATGATTCTATGATGAGATGATGGAATATAATAAGCTATTTAGGTAGTTATTTCCTGAATCAAGTGGTTTTTAATGTGTAGAGTATTAGAGAAGTGGTGGCATTTTTAAACTGAGTTGAGTGGCATAATTGTAATGTTTTCAATGAAACAATTCAATTCATAATTTTCATTTCACTAGGACACAGTAATAGAAAAGTATCAAGAATACAGTATATAAGTTCAAAATATGTCCATATAATTGGTTTTCGAAATGTTTTTTTAACTAATATTAACTTTTATCTATTTATATTGACCCTCTAGTAAACACATTTTTACCATAACCATAGTGACTATTTTTTACTATGTAACTTTTAATTTTTGTAAAAAAATTAATTCACTCTTATCAGATAATATAAATTATTATCACACCATATATGGAACCATTTTTTCAAAATAAATTCACATTTGTAGAAAAACAATTTAATATTAATCCCACAAATGCGATGAGAAAATGAGTCTTCGAAGAGAGAATGTGCATAGGATTCCAAAATTTTTATATCCAATTTAATTATAAAATCGATTAAAATGACATAAATAAGATTAGTAGATAGAAAATTTAACTCATTTAAATTCTAATTAAAATTTAAATATAATTTTAATTTATAAATAATTTAAATGAAATTGTTTTTTTCTATTAATATTAAATAATTTAAACGAACTAGGTGTTGTGTACTATGCATGGAATTGAAAAAACTCATAATTTCATGTAATATAAGATAAACATATAAAAAGGATTATCATACATTAATAAAAATACCACCTTTCAATTAAATCATATTTTTTGTCTATCATAACCATTTAAAATATTTATGAAAATATTTTATGAAAAACTTATAATAAAAATTACATATATGTTTCAGGATTAATATAACATAATTATTTAATTAAAATACCTATACACTTTAATCATTCCACATCATAGTTACACCATTAACTAATATTCATTATCTAATTCCTTGATACCTCTTTCCAGCAATATGAAATATGAATCTTGTCTTAAAATTCATCTATCTCAATTTAACCACAATTCCCCTTATTAACATAAAAAAATATCGTTAAAATATCTCATACCTTTCACATGTAATTTATGGTTTCATAATCATTAATTTCATCACCATTACATATACCACTTTGATGATTCCCTTCATGATCATACCCCCTGGTCATTGATTTACATAATGAACATACGTACCAAATTTAAAACATTCATCCATTAATAATAATTTTGGGAGACTAATTTTCCAATCCATTTCATTAGCTTAACATTTATTTTTCACCCAGTCATTGATTACACTATTTCATTCTCATCAACAAAAAAAACATATTCTCATTCATTTAAGATATTACATGGGATGCTTCTTCCCACATTCTCATCATATAGGAAACTTAATCTTGTTTCCTATATGGTGTCCATTATTATAACTCTCAACGAACTCTATGCTTCTCTTCTTTGATGATTCTAACACTTGGATATGGTTAACATTATAAATCAAGTTCCATGATGACTGATTTTACATAATCACAAATTCCTTTACTCAAATCATCATTCCTTTTGGTTTCTAATCCAAAAAATTCCATCAATTCAATGTTGACCTCGTTCATTCGAGTTCTCACTAGTAACTAAAACCAAAAACCATAGTGTGAGAAACACTAATCACAGTGAAAAAACATAATCATGAAAAAAATCACTTATAGGATGTCCAAATCCAAACACCTTATTTTTAATCATAGAAACCTTAGTCTTATCCTATGTCAACCATTATCATCATCAATTTACATCCATAATTATGGTTATTAAAGAGTTTGTGAATTTCAAATGAATATCCCTTAAAAGTTTAAAACTATGTGTGTATAAAGGATGATCGTTTTTCAAAAGTTGATGACTAATTCCCAATTAATGAACCATTTTGGGCTTTGTTACACCAAGGTACATCAATAATAGATCCACATTCTCTTTTAGTATACCAATTGGGATGTAATTGTTTCAAAACCACTCAATATATCCTTTATAAAAATTCCATGACATTTATTATTCCTTGAATAATCCTTGGACATACCCTTAGATAAAAACCTAAACATATCCTTAGAAATATCCCCGGGGATCTCAGAAATGTTTTCTCATCCTAGTTTCATGATGATAACTAAACATTTCCTCTAATTTCAATTATAGAGACCCAAAATTTAAAACATAGATATTATATATTTTTAGATAAACATTCATTACTTTACAAAATCATATTCCGAAGTATCGTAATAGTATAGTTTCAATAGAAACTTGGAAAATTGTTTTCTTAATTTGTGAAATATCTTAAATTTATCCTAAAATGATCCTCACATTATGTAATCGTTATAGACACACCCTAATAAAATACTTTCTTCATGACTTGGAGAATAGAAACATAAAATTTGATAAACATAGATTCTTGAACAGGGTAATCAATGGAGATACATAAGAAAAATGATAACATAATGGTATGAGGACATGAGAATAACTTTTGAAAACTATACCATGCATATCAAATATCATAATATTGAGTTATGTAATAATGAAATCCAGATCATAATACATGAATCATAAGGGGATAAAAGATAATGATCCATGAGGTTATAAAAATTTTATAAGACATAGATTTTGGAAATACACATAAGAATAAAAACTATTATATCAAGGACACCCACCCATATATTCATAACATGATAGTCCTGGGATAACCACCCATGTACATGCTTCAGGATTGGGATAACTACCCATGTACCCTCTTTTTTGGACTTTGGATTACCATTTTTGTACCCTCTAATATCGAATAACATTTATAATTACCCAATACAATGGATAGAGTTATAAGTACCACACATCACATAATGAAAATATTATTTTTGTATTATACAATATTATAAAACATTAATTATATAAAAACTCATGTAATGATAATAGTTTTATAAAAAATCATCATACTATAAACTATGGAGAAGAAACAACCTTCAAAATTATTTCTTCATTTCCTCATAGAATAAACCATGAAATTATGTAAGTTTCATCAGATTTATATAATTTTATAACACAAGGAATATAAACTAATTTCAAAAACATTACTTCATCATAAACATAAAACATTCATATAAATAATATGTATACTATCCTTATATTATATCCCTAATAAATAATAGGTAACCTTAAGGGATATCATCTTTTATAAATAATTTTTTTGAATGAAAAAATTAATTAGAATGATTATTGAAGAAAATAAATTTTTATTTAGAATAAAATTCTGAAACTAATCTTTATACAATATCTTGGAAATCATTTTCTTTTAATATAAAATTCCGATATTGAAAATGATGATTTAAAAATAACATTTTACTTTTCCTGAGGAAAATATCTCTTTCACATTAAAAAACACATTTTATAACGTAAATGTTTTTGAAAATAATTTTATTTTAAAATATACATGAAAAGTTATAAAGTAATCATTGTGTAAATTAAAATTATTGATAATAGAAAATTGCATTCATGTGCTTCACATTAAAATAAATATTCCTGTCGAATTTTTTTAGAAAATCCAAAAATGCATTTCCTTTGAAAATAACATAAATATTTCCTACAAAAAAATTTATAAAGTTAAATATTTTCTAAAAAAATATTAATAAATAATTTAATTTTACTAAAAATAAATTTGAAAACTTTTTTATAAAACATGGTTTTGAATGAAAAATTCTTTTCAACAAAAAAGACTCTTTATCTTAAAAACTATATTTTAACCCTTTATTACATGAACAAATGAAAATGATAGGAAAATTTTATTTTCATGAAAGAACCATAGGGGAATCAAATTAATGAGATTCATGAAATATGGATTAAAATAATTGATTATCAGAAGTATAATCATAAACAATCCTGATAAATGAATAAATTTTAACATAAACTATTTACAACTTTGGTAACTCTAAAACATATTCCCCATGATGTAATATAGTAAAAATAAATATAAAATATCATTATTATAAATAAATTAAAGATAAAAAATATAAAATAGGATCTATAAACACCTTTTAAAGTACTATAGGTGCATAACCTACCATACGTATCAAATAAGAAATATTTTAAAAAAATACCTTACCGCTTTATTATGTTTTGAACTATAAAACAAAACTAAGAGAGATTGTAAAATGGATATTTAAATAAATATTATTCTAAGTAAAATAATCATAAAATACATTCATCATCAGTATATACACTATATAAAATAAATTGGTTGTGAATATGACCAGTGTCTCACAAAAATGAAAAGTGATATGGAAGTCCCTTATCTCTTTCATAATCATTTGAAACACAAGATAAAAAATTAACATTTAATGAAATATTAAATATCATTAAAATTATGATATTCATGATATAAATTTTAAAAGGGGGATAATATTCACCACACAATAGAAAAAGCAGTGAATTTTCATATAACTCCCAGAAATAAATGATAGACTAGAAACCCAATCCTTTAAGTGTTGTATTCCATTATAAATGTTCAATAATATTATATGAAAAGTATTAGTCTATTATAAATATAGTAAATATATATATATATCTAAACATATTTTATTTTCTAATGATCTGGTGTTACCTATTTATTAACAATTCAACGTTAAATATACGTTTTGGGTAATAACCAATTTGGTTTTAGTATCTGTTTTTATATTTTATTTTTCAAACTTTTGAATTTATCATGGTTACATAATATAAATATTTAAAAAATATATATAACTATATCATATATTTAGTGTGCATGTATTTATATTAATACATAAAATTTAGTGATAGAAAATGAAATAGACCACTAATGGAGATGGTTGGTTGTCTATACACAAGAACATTGATTACAATTTCTAATTGGATTGAATAAAATAAATAATAATGACTTATTTTCGTAAAATAATAATTTATATTTCATAAATATGACATATTTTCATTATAACCATCACTATTACATTCCATGTATTGTGTGAACGAACCACATCGCTTCCTGATGTGGTAGTTTGTCATATACACGAGAAACGTTATCATATTACCAATAAAATATAAATCATGAAGTTATTTGTGATATAATAATTCTACAAGAAAAATAATATCATAATATTGTATATATAAATAATAAATCCATCATTATTTCACGTGTAGACAGATGGTAGTGGAAAACCAAACAACATCAGTTCTTGATGTAGTTGCCCTCAAAACACATTTATGATGATTTAGTAACCCCGTTGATAGAAGTGTAGAATGTTAAAGATCATTAACATAACATAAAAACATAAACTTATATGCTATATATTCATGTTATTATATCATCGTGTTTTAATATTAATTTAAGGAATTGGAGGAAGGAATATAACAAAAATGATCGTTGATGAACATTACCTATTCTTCGGGTATCCTCCATATGTATTCACAAAAATTATTCATATGAAATATTTATAATAAAAATCTTTATTATAGTAATATATTATGTAATTTTGGATGTTATTTGGGTAGGTATTTACAATACCAAATATGATTGAAGTAGTAAATAGGATAGGAAAATGTGTTTTTGTTTATAAGTGAAGTCAGTGGCGCACTTGTAACTTTTTAAATGAAATAATTCCACCCACATTTTGTTCTATTAAGAAGTAAAAAATAATGTAATTTTATTGATAATTTAAATTATAACGTATAAATATTTCTATAAAATTAATTTCTATCTTGTTTTGGGTCATTTTTAACCATTAACACTTTAGTTTACCACCTTGGTAAACTAATTTTTACCTTAACCAAGGAAACTATTTTGTACTGTTTTTACTATTTATTTTGGTCAAAAATTAAGTTGAACTTATTAAATAATATAGAATATTCTGAAAAAAAATATGTAATACATTTTAGAGAATTCAGTTCACAAAGGTGTAAAATTTAAATTTAAAATTAATCGAGCACGGGAAATAATAAAGAACGTTTTAAAAAAGAGAGTGTTCAAAAGTTTACAGTGTTTTTATATCCAATTTCAGTATTAAATTGATTATAATTTCCTAAATGAGATTAATTGATATTTAATTGAACTAATTTTACATTTAAAAAATTATTAAATATAATTCATATTTATAAATTATTTAAATGAAATGGTTGTTTTAAATTAAAATTCAGTATTTTCATTATTCTTCAAAAATTTAATTTTTTATGACCATTATCAAAAATTCATCATAATAGAAATTTGATTTTATAATTTCAAAAAATAATTTTATTTTACCAATTAATTTTATAAAAGTGGGTGATTTTTTATTTAAACCCAAACCCACATACATGATGAAAAAACTAGTTTTCGATAAATGTATTTTTCAAGAATAAGATTATTTTACTTTAAATATATATCCAATAATGATCATTAAAGGAATTTAAATTTAAATTAATATATATATAATAAATAAAATTTATTTAAAACATTTCTCAATAGTGATTTTCTTATTAATTAAAATGGAGAAACATCGTGCATTTTACATAGTTTTCAAAAAACCCCTCATTAAACCTAGAAAATATCTTGTACTAAAATAAAATAAGAACCATATTTGGAAAAAATTATGTGTATTAAATATTACTAAATAACACTCATGTAACAATATAACATTATACGGTACTTAAATTAAATAATTTTTCGAAAAGAATTGATAGTTTCATAAAAATTTATATTTTCCACTATTCAGTAAAAAATCAGTATTTTTTACGAAAAACATAATTAAACTATATTTTAATTTTTTTTATGTTGATTACAAAAATGATTTTTATGTTATAAATTTTGTTAAAAATTCCATTAAATTAATTATGTTATTTTCTTATAAAAATCAATAAAAATTCATTTGTAATAAAAACATATTTTATATTAATATAATTACTCTACTAAAAATGATTGTTAATTTACAAAGTATTCATAAATAAATTTATATCTATTATGAAATTTATATGTATATTTAATAAAGTATTTAAAAATATTTTTAACCTACAATTTAATGGCTATGATATAACATTCATATTTTTAATTATATTATGTCATGGACTGTTGAATCTTGGTGTTTCATGTTATGCATGATATTGAAGAAACTCATTTCTTCCTAAAATATAAGTTAAACATGGTGTTTCATGAAACAAAAGTTAAAATTGGTGTTGTTTTTAATGGAATATAAACTCGATAATGTGTGTAATGAAAAATATTGAAAATATTAAATTTATTTGGAGAAAAATATTTCAATAAATCCATGTGTGTTACACATTCCATGTACTCTGGGGTTATACGCCAAGATTCCATCACAATCTCACATTGAGTGTATGGGTTATACATGTTGTGAGATATTAAAATCCACACAAAACCCATGATGTAGTAGTAAAAGGACTCTATGTGTTTATTTTTCCAAATCAAACATTTTGTATATTAAGAATTTCTAGAAACTCATGAAGGTTTCATGAATCTTCACTCACACCACCACCACCAATGATTCCTCTATGAATCGAACTGAGTAACATGAAATAGTTGTTGGTCACACTTGATCTATCACCATTGTCTCGATTCAAACCATATGATCTAATCATAGATAATCCTCATCCCACAACACCATGACATTTTATAACTTGTATATTAGAAACCCATTTTGGAAACTCCAATATAAATTTCCAATACCATAATCCTGATTCACATCATGATCCAATCACAAAATGAAGATCTCCAACTCAAACAAACATATTCCATGAAACCAGGTGATTGATCAGGCTAAAATCTATCCCAGAAATTTAAAATAATAACCCTGTAGTCCAATGATGAAGAAAATGAATAATAGTGGGGGAAGATAAAAATACAAAGGTAGGATAATAATTGGATTGTGTCATCCTTTAAAATGATCATAAATTTTGGAAATAAAAGGGTTGTGAGTCTCCTGAACAATAATGGTAAGAATATTACGTTCAATAATTCCAAATGAAACATGGATCATTCGAAGTACACAAAATCATAGGAATTAAGAATACCGAATTTCATGCACATTGATGCAATCTAATTGTATGTAAATCCCTGAAATAATATTCCCATATATAATAATGGATCAATTGTTAATTAAAAACACATTCACTAGAAAATTATAACCAATCATCTATTTTCATTTTCTATCTCACAATTCTCCCTAATTGTCTGTCATCGATCCTTGATCCCAATCAACCAATGAAAATAAATCAATCCTCATCCTATAATTTATCATGGTTTTTGGCTGACCATATAGATTTATCATTCTAATATATTTATATAGGATAAATAGTTTTTAGGTTATTAAATAAACTAAAGATATTAATCATTTAATTTATTAAAAGAACCCATCGATAGTTTCCTTTATCCAATTTCCCCATAGAGACTAAATTTATATAATTTTTAGGGTAATAACCAAATTCTAGAATCAACCATAGTTTCATATTTCTAACTTGAGTTTATAATCTCTAGGAAAACAGTTTATTTTTAAATGATTCACCCATGTTATTTAATATATATTTATATATTGACTATATTAATTATTGGGTCCTACAACACCCAAAAAATGACAATTTGTTGGAAAATAAAATGATATATAGACAAATAATCTCTGGAAAGATCAAAATATATATATTTTTAAAACATATTTTTATATTTTCCTTGACATTACATTTTTTCTCTTTGTCCCTTAAACAATGAGAACAAAAGGAGTCTCTAATCCCTGTTTCTAGTTTTAGAGCATATAAACTTTTTTCTTTATATTTATCAAAGTCATTTATAGGAAATTAATGTTAGTTACAACCTCCTAATAAACTAATTTATTACTCAAACTTTCTTCCATGTTCAATGATAAAAGCTCAAGCATAGATCACAAGTCTTCAAATTTTTTCCCAATTGGTAATAATTCATTTATCATACTTCTATATAAGATCTAGAAATTACTTTTCAAATTTTTTATGAATATTCTTGGAAAATACCATATGAAAAATACCAGATGATAATATTCCCATTTTATAGATTGATCATCCTCCCATTTCATTATATAATTGATAATATTCCACCACTAATTATCTTCACCTTAAAAACAATAGAGATCCAAAATTCCCTTCATGTGGTTTATGCACTAGATAATGGGGAATATTTTTTCTATAGAATTTATTAATTTTTTATAAATAACTTTATCTATGGAAAAAATGATGGATGTCCACTGTTAACATCTAAAAGACTCAATATATAGTTGATACTGCCTTTGCCTATATGGATTTTCATCGTAATTCATATTCTCATTCATAGCATGAGAGTGTTGGGTTAACATAGTCATGATATTTTTAATCCCAACACCCAATACATTTGGTTTCTCATGTGGATGCTCAAGTTCTTTTCCATAAAATTTATTTTTCATGGGATTCCTCTGTTTCAACCTAATGACAAAAACCCAAAATTTTACCTTTCGTATAAAACACTAAAAAACATTATATGAAGTCATATGATTATCAAAATAATTTTTATAATGTCTTAAATTATAATAAAATTATTTCAACCCATGAAATTTTAATTTTTCTCATATCCCTATGTAATACAATAATATGTCAAATATTTTATACTCAAATTCATCATAATGGTACATAAAGATAATATGAATTAAAAAAAGAATATCCCCCATGAGTTTCAAAATAGGTGTATAGTTAGGCCTCTTTGTTGTGCATAATGAGAAGATAAATTGAATACCAAATGTACCTTTTCATGGTTATTACCACTTGGTGCATCATTTTCAGATCCTACATCCAAATACCCTTCTTACACATAACTTTCAAAAGTCATTTCTTAATAACCTAAGGATATTTAAAAATCATAATGTTTGAGCTCACATTATTAGTAAGGGTAAACATATGAGGTATCTATCAATTATCAAAAGTGAGTATATAATAATCATAAAGGTATGAGATTAGGATCATATCCTTTTATAGTCATACCCAATTAGTCCAATTTCATTAATCATATATCATAAAATAAGGAAGTTTCAAAACAAAATACATAGGTCATAAGACTATAGAATCATCAATAATCAATCATGAGACGTGATGATATTTCATAAAAAAGGACATGAATTTCTGGTATATATATAAGTATAAAAAAATTTACATAGTCAAGGAACACATGAAAGACTATCATAGTTGATGATGTCCCATACTGGATTGGGTTCACACACCATTCCATCATTTCCTTAATGGAAAAATTCATAGAGTGTATTGGTTTCACTCCACATTTCATCATTTCCATAATCAAAGTTCACTCCCAATACTATCATAGTGTACATATTCCCTTACCGAACAAGGTTCACTCATAATTCTATTCTATATTATCCCATAATTAGTCAATACTAACTCAATTAATTGGATGGATATATAATTTTTTTCCCCACCAATCACATACCGAAAAATACATAATTGTGCCACAAGATCATAAAAATATAAATCATTTCATAAAATACTAACCCATTGAAGTGAAATGAGTTTTATAAAAATCTTATCATCATGTAATCATTTTCATTTGGAAAAAGGAAGTTGATGGTCTCATAAAAACCTTTATTATTTCATTATATCTTAATTAACAAATGGTATTGTAACAAGTTCCAAAAAATCATCCTTAAAACATAAAAATCATAATATGTATATAGAAATAAGTTGGATGGTTTCATATATTCATATCCATATTAAATAATATAAATCCATAAAGAATTTTTAAATATATTTAAAATACATTTAAGATTTATTTTAAACATTAGTTTGAAAACAAGTAAAAAAAACCTTTTCTTTTCGTCACTTTAAAACAAAAAAAATCTAGAATTTAAGAAAAATATTTTATTTTAAAATAATAATAGAAACTTTGAAGTAATATTCAATTAAAAACATTAATTGTTCTAGTAATGGTAATTCATGTTGAATTTTTTAAAAGAAAACATTCTTTTCAAGCTTTTGTAAAATGTGAATAGTGGGTCGTATATAAAAAATTGAAAATATACCTTTTAATTAATGGTATATAAATTTAAAGGTAGTAAAAAATATATTTCTAAATTAAAAAATTATATATATAACATAATATAATACATTTTTATTAATATATATATATATATATATTATTTTTTGGCCAAATGGAAAATAAGGTTAGATTTTCTTAAAAGACTTTTATTGATCCTTTTTTAAGTCTAGTTAGAGGAAAATGGTATCAATAGATGAAAATTAATTGAATAACCATATAAGAAACAAAATTTAGTTTAAATTATACAAATTATAAAATTTCAATGAATTTATATTTTACATATGTAATCTTAAAAAGAAATGATATTGTATCATAAACCTTTTCCTTAAGTCCCATCATAATTCATACACATTAAAACCTATTATATAATAAATATATATTTATTATAGATTTTTATACATCCATATTTATAAATAATTTTATATTATCGACTCCATTATAATTTCAAATTACCCTTTGTTGACAATTCTTAATTAAAATGAACATTTATGTGAAATATAGTTTGTATTCCATTCATGTTTTAGTTAGATGGTACAGTTTCATACGACTTGGTCATAGTTAAATCATATAAATAATATTAATAATATCATTACTATCATATTTTTAATGTATATAAATATTTATGAAACTTCTTATAAATTATTGATGAAAAATTATCTATATCACTTCATGGAGATGGTAGTTCTTACGTACGCATGAGAGATATTTTCAGTTATTGATAGATGGATAGAAGGAATGGTAAATAATGATTCACATATATATGATTATTAATATATCATAAATATCATATATATTCATTAAATATTTCCATATTTCTATCCTTGTAAAGAGAGAATGACAAATAATTCACATTTCTTCATGGATGTTGTAGTCTACACGTATGCATGAGTGACTTTATCATTTTTCATTTGATGGTAAAGATATGGTAAATAAAAATATAATTTACATAAAAACATATTTTTATATTAATGATACATATTACACAATTTTAGGATTGTTATTTAATATTTCAATGGGTTTAATAAGAAATAAAAATAAAAATTATCAGTAAGAATATAGACCACTTATTCCAAAAACCTCGATTGGCATACTACTTATTCTTTTTTGAAATGGTATTTTATATTTACCAAAACCTATAATATTATTTTAGTATAATTGGTAGATTATTGTTTAGATATTTTTTTAAGGAAACTCTCTCATGAGGTGAGAATAAGAGAGGATATGGCGTCCAACAATATATGTGATGGGAGTGGCACACATGTAACTATTAAGAATATTAAAATAGAATAAGGATATCCTCATAGGGACATGGATCCAAAGAAAAAAAAAATAAATGATTAGGCTGTTAAAAATCCACTTAAAATAAGATTTATACATGTTTTAATTTTATTTTAACCCATATCTCATTAGTTTACCACATTGTTAAACATTTTAACCTTAATGGAAATACCCAAATTTTTATCATAGTTACTATTTTTTATGAAGAATAATTATATTTTACCTATAACCTAATATTCATTATTATCACAAAAAATAAGAATTATATTTTTAAAGTTTTAATTCCAAAAAAATTATAAATTATTACTAAAATGATTGCATAAAACCCATTAACCCTTTTTTAGAGAAACGAATTCATAAACATAAAACTGAATATACAATAATTAATTTCTTTTTAAACCCCATTACTTGAATGTTAAAATAATTTATTGAATATAATATAAAAAATATTAATTAAAATTAATCATAAATATTAACTAATTATTTTTAATTTATTAAGATAAAAACATATTTCTTATGTAATAATAGTTTTTCCTAAATTCGATTATTGTTACATTCAAATGACAACATTTTTATTTATAACAAATTTATAAGCAATTAAATCATTCTATATGTCTGTGAGAGATAATATTTCAGTAATTTAATACTTTAAATTAATTTCATAAAAAATAAGAAAAATTCAATTCTCATAAACAAAACATTTCAAAATTGATCATTATGATCAATATAATATTCTAAGTTAATTTTGAAGTTATTATTAACTATTATATATAAGTTATGTGACATATAATGTTTTTAATATTATGTTTTAGAAGATTTAGTAATATATATTCATATATATTTTTCATAGAATCTGTCAGAAAATATGTTTTATTATATAAATGTATATTATTAAATTTTTGGGTGATACCATTACTATCTCAGGGATAGAGTTGTTAGAGATCTGTAGATGTATAGTTTGGAAAATTTCCATTTCCCCTAATATGTTATTTTATTAGAATATATATTTCTCATTAATATTTCATAGTATGGTCTGAATGAGATTTATTTCATTATATTAGGATTGTTTACATCAATATATAGTGTCATAACTTATTTTCATCTATAACTATTCTCTTTTTCACTTTTTGCTTACTATTTTTTTTCTGCTTAATATTTTAATGTCCAAATTTTGAATGGGTCATGTTGGATTTCCTGAATGATCTAGTGGGGATAAATTCTCATAACAAAGATAAATATTTTATCATTTTATATAAATATACAATGAATTTCGCAATAATATATGTCTCATAACTATAAATGTTTATTGTTTTTTATGAATAGACACATAATAAAAATATTTCATGAATGATATTCAATATCTCCAAAAAATTTCTTCTCTCATATTTCTATTCATAGGAATACCCTACCTAATTCCATTCTTCAAAACCTGGGGAAAATTGATGCATAATAAATAGTGATTATAGACATACAATGATGGTAAACATTATAGATAAAGACCGATGATCATATGTAAGAATATGATATCCACCAGTAAATGAGACAATAATCATAACTTATGATGATTGTACCCAATCATTTATATATCATAAACACAATTCATGGAATTAATCATAAAATTTTCAATAGCAATGAGTCATAATTTTAAGAAATATTCTTTAATGAATCCTGATCCCTGTGAAAATACACAATCCTAATAAAATTTTATAGGAACAGTGGCATAATATAATCACACCAAATAATTTCATTGGTTAGGAATCACTAACAAGTACATCATCACATAAGGGATAAAGTCTAATAATATATTGGGCTCACTCCTAATCAATTTTCATCCATGAAAAGGGTTTAATCCTCATCCTCTTTCATAATATGTCTTTGTAGATCCACCATTAACTAATTAATTGGAGGTATTTAATAGATTGACCCATCAATCAAATAAAACCATACATATTTCTTCCACAATATCATTAAAACATAGAAAAATTAATCATAGCATAACATATCTAAAAGATAAGTATTTCCAAAATATTTTCTCCACACATAATCATACATCATATAGGGAAATTACATGAATGTTATTAGTAGTTCATATCCCAAGTAAAGCATAAAATGTGTCAATGTATACTGAAGAAAACGAAAACTACCTTTAAAATAACATTCCAATATTTCTTTGATAATATAGAAAATATCTTTCTCTATGAGTATCTCAAAATATTAAAAATTTAAAAATATAAAAAATTTAAAATATTCATGAAAAAAGTTAAAGGAAATATCAAATAAAATAATAGTCATGAAAGTGGGAGAAACACTTCATGTGGTAAACATTAAACATGGATTCATTTTACACATTTTGATAAAGGCACAAAGAAAATATTCTGAAAATGTTATAAAAATTAATTTTTTAATATATTTAAAATAAATTAAAATATTATTGAAAATTAATTTGAATATTAATTGTATCATATGAAATAATATACTTGGAAACATTTTAATGAATATGGACACAAATGAACAAGTTAGTCTACCAATGAGGATATAATATCATATTTTCTAAAAAACATCTTGATCATTTTATGTAACAAATTAGTTATGATTAAAGGTAAATATGAAAAAACCAGAAATAAAAATTTGGGAAAAAATTATATAGGGTTTTATATATAAATATCTTATAATTCACCCAAAGTATATTTAAGCATAAACATTCCCAATTAAAAATGATATTTCAACATAAACCCAAACCTCATGCCCTGACATTATTTTTTGGACACTAAAGATAATATATTATATAATTAGATTTAGTATACATAAATAATAATAAATTATTCATAATTATATTATTATATAACATCCCCTAAACAATTTTATATAACCATTTATTACCATTTACTCATTAAAATAATCTATTAGGTAAAAACCAGTACATTTTGCATTCATGTTTTGGCTTGATGGTATTGGTCCTTGTACCATGGACATGGATACATCATCTCCAAATAATTATTCATGATATAAATATATTATTTTTTCATATACACTTTAATAATTCATAACTAAATTTTTAATTACAATATGAATTACATCACTTCATCAAGACCATAGTCCATACGTACACACAAGTAATATTTTCATTTTATAATGAGTGGAATGAAAGAAATATAAGTAATAATATATATTTAAATAATCATTATAATAATATAAATATCATATTTGTTTCATTAAATCAATCCATGGGACAATCCATTTAACAACTACATGAAAAAATAATTGCATCACTTCATGGAGGTGGTAGTCCACAAATATGCGCAAACAATGTAATCATTTCTCATTGGAATGAAACGATGTAAGAAGTGGATATAACATTACCATAACAAAATTTATGTATATTAATGATACTAAAATAAAAAATTTAATTAATATTTATAATATTTGGTAACGTTTACAGTAAAAAGAAACTCAATATTGATTGGTAAAGATAATTATCTATTCTCTAGGAAATGTCTTTTTTTAACACTTTATGAATTAAAAATTTATAATTTGGGAGAACCAAAAGATCTAGGAAGTGATGAATTAATTTATAATTTTATTTTGGAAAGGAATTACAAGGATATATGCATCAAAAAAGTTCTTGGAGTGAGGGGGAGAACACCTCCTCTTACAAGTGAAGTGGTCGGAAAACATGTAAATAGTTATAACATTTAAATATAGTATAGTTATTTTCAAGATAAAGAGGCACCATAGAAAACCGTATTGAACGATATGATATTATTCTATTGAAATACAGTTTACCAATAAGATTTATAAATGTTTTATGGATATTTTAACCTTTATCTCCTTAATTTTACCCCACATTAACCCTTTAAACATTTATCATATTAATGAATTTTTATCTCAATTATTATTTTTTATAGAAAAATAAAATTTAAATATCTATCAAATTTAGAAATTCGGATTCCATATATGGATTGTTTTATCAAATTTAGTTCATATAATTGGCATGAATTCGATCAAAAATAATCATACAAAAAGTAATAACATGAGTTTTATAAAAAAATTAAACATAAAACATTATTTATTCTCAATCCATGGGTAGTAAAAACAAATAAATGAATATTAAATTATTTGACTAAATATATTTTATTAAAATTTCATTAAAATAATTCACAAATAGATATTATTTTAAATAATTTAAAAAATACCTCTATAAAAGATGTTTTCTAAAAAAAACCATTTTCACCATGAAATGAATTTATTTTAATTTATAATCAAATCAAAACTAGTTAATTCATTTTATATCTGTTTTATTATTTATTTAATAGGAATATAATAATCTTACCTAATTTTCAAATAAATTTTATATCATAAAAAAATTCTGATTAACAAAATTCTACAAACTAATTCTTTATAATCAATAATATTTTCATAATTAATTAGAAATTATTTTCAAAAATTATAATTCATTTAAATAACAAGTAAGGTACTTCATTTTAAAATTTATAATAATTATTTAAAAAAATTAGTGTTTCATTATTATGAAAATTTATAACATGTTTATTTATAAAAAAGAAACATATTCCAAAATCATAGGGTGTTACTCTCTACCCCTATTATAAGATTATCACCCTCTAAATGATATCACTTTGATAAATGAAACATAGGATATCTCATCATCATTACATCATCATATTCCCATATATCTTCCTTAAAATTTTTAATCCTCTATATAACCTTAACTAGGATAGTAGAATTTCTCTATAGAACAATATCTCTAGGATCTAGGATTTAAACCTATTAATATTCATATGAAATATCATTATATATTATAATAACCAGTGATTTTTGTACAAGGGAATAAACAAGGATTACTTCCTCCAAAGATATATATGAAACACATCATAGACATAAGAAGAGTTTAGAGGAATCTTTGAGTGATAATCTACCATTCTAAGGAGGTCAATAATCTTATAGTGATAATTATACATGGGAAAAAGCTTATTTTTATTTTCAAGTGTAATGATATTATTCAAAGCAGATATTCTGACTAATAGATTATCTATATATTTAAACCCTAGATCATGATAATGACTTTCAACATGATTTATCTATTCACTCTGAGAGACCTTGACTTATTTATGAATGGATATAACATTCTCTTACATTTCCTTATCTAGATAATGTCCCAATATCATTCTTTACCCAAAAAAATCTAATCATATTGAAGTCCTAAAATACATTCCATATAAGGATTCTGAAGGATCCATATGAATGATCAAGTGAAATATATTTATGTAATATAATTTAACTAGTGGAAGTTATTGATCCCTACATACTTTGAAAGCCATAGATAAATCTATAATAATATCATCAAGGGTTTCAATTGTCCCCTCAGACTGACCATCTATCTATGGAAGAAATTTAGTTCTAAAGAAAATCTATATATTCCATATTTCAAAATAATTATTTAAATCTCCAACGTAAAATTCATCTTATTTAAATATGATTGATATTGGTAAACCATGATACTATATAACATATTAATTTATAAGATAGTGAGATGATCAAGAGAGAAATCCTCTATGATTGTAATGAAATTTCCTAATTTTTTTAGGCAATTGACTATAACCACAATAAAGTTGTTCTGTTAATATTTCTTGTGGAGTACCATGATTAAATCCATAGTGATGTTTTTACATTTCCACTCAGGTATGTAAAATGGTTGAAACATCCCTTTATAATATTATCACTCGAACATAAAATTCTAGTATACTAAGAATGTAGATATATACTATGAAATATCTCTCTTTATGTTATCTCACAATAAATGATCATTAATATCATTATAAATCTTTAACTTCAAAAAAAACTACATATGGATGAACAATGAACTTTATCCAATGACTCAGTCTTCAATTCTAGTTTATTTGGACACAAACTCTATTCACTAACATTATCAATATTCCACTATCATGACATAAAATAGGAATATTCCATAACTTATTTTTCTGCTCTAAATAGTCATTCTACACCACATTAACCATCAAAGGAATAGATGGTTGAAAATTAATCTGATATAGATATTATATTTCTTATTTCATTTTAAATTCATGGTCTGCCCCTTGAAAATATATAATCATTGGATATCATTCAATCCTTATCATAGAGTAACGTGAATGGTACTTCTATCTAAATGCATCAACTACCTTGTTCAACTTCCTAGGGTGGTTATTTAATGTGAAATCATAATTTTTAATTAGTGGAAACCATCTACTCTAATTCATATTTTACTCTTAAATAAATTGACAAATATATTTCCAAAAAATTATCATCTCATCAATTATGGGTTTTTATCCAACCATTTGAGATAGATTACCCTCATGAATATGTAATAATACTCATGAAATGGATATAGTTTCCACTTAGAGTTAATATTACTCTATTTGGGACCAATTAAGATGGAATTTGTTTTAGATGCTGATAGAATTTTATTTTTATTGTTTTTTTTCATTACATAAAAATTCATTTCTGTTTGTTTGTTTTGGTGATCAGATGATTAGAATAGTAGGATGCATCAAAATTAGAAAACCATAATCTCATTTTATCAAAAAGTAATTTTTTTTTGGTTTTATCTTTTGATGATGGTTTTTGGATGATGTTGTTTTTTGAACTCACCTTGGGTTCGGAATGAATGTTTTAATTAGTATGATAAATGTATCGAATTCTGAATGTATCCATTCTAAATAAGATGATGCTTTTTCATTCTATTAATTGTCAAAAATAAATTTTTTTATAGAAACTTTCGTTGAAAGATTTATAAAATAAAGGGGAAGAATATGTGTTTGGAATATTCTATCAGATGATACTATGAAAGTCCTATTATTTTAAAATTAATTAATTTTTTTTGAAACAAAAAAAAATTCTTTAGGAAAAAAATATAGGGAGGTTGAAGTTGTTATATTTCATGTTATACTGAATCATGGGTTTTCTGATCCATCAGACTATCAGATTAACCAGATGAACAAGTCCGAAGGTTCAATTAGAGGCAATCATTTTTGTGGACATATATAGGAATGCATGTTTTGATGGGACCAGTGCATGTAAATTTTTCTGAGACCAATCAACTAGATAATTATCAACAATGCAGTCAGCCATTTTCCTTATGTTGAATTTTATTATATTTTGGGAATGTGAAAAAGAAAAAAAATCATTGTTTTTTTCAGAAGTTTTCCAAGATTCTCCTGAAAATAAGTGGATTCAACCCATCAGATAGTAATTGAAACTCTTCCATCGGAAGGAGATTGAAATTGATCCATCAGAGAAATGTTGACATTTATATGAAATTTAATTATATACCTGAATCGTATCCATGATCATTAATCTATGGAGAAGAAAAAGGTGAATTTTATTATTACTTCTGTAAAAGTTTTTTTTTCAAATGTGGTATTGAATATATTTTTGAAGTTGTTCCGGGGAGTGATGTTTTCAATAGAAGTTGTGATGATGTTTATGGAAAAGAATCGTTATGTCTAGAAAAGTTTCAAAAAGGTTTATTTCCTAATTGATTCAAATTATTATTTTTTAAGATGTTATAGAACATCATAATGGTAATTTTTTCAGTTGTTAAAGATCATCATAACGATAAGTCTTTTGTATTTCATAAGACATTATTATAATGATATTCCATATCATTAAAATTAATGGTTCTACAGTCTAAAGCTATCTAAATGTTTTAAAATATTCACAAAGGTTTCATAAGAATCATTATGTGTATAGAAGCATTGAAATACTCAAACAATAAGTGGAAATGTAAATGAAATTCATATTTCATTAAATTTGGTTGAGTGGGAAAGTGGAGTAATTTTCCCACCCATTCCACTTTTAGTACATCTATAAATATAATTAAATACATTTTAATTTATAACACTTGTACTATTCATATATAGAGAGAGACTTAATGAACCGAAGAGAAGAGAAAAATGCTTCTGGAAAAAAAATTCCTAAGTGATATCTCGAGATAGAATAAGTGTAAGGGAGGATTGTAATCATTAGTTACCATATCAGGCTGAGTCATTAGACATAAATATTTGGGGAAAGAAGAAGTGGTTCAAAATTCTCTCCAGAGTAATCTATTCTTAAATTTTTTCCATAATGAGGATTCAGAGTAGAAAATTGGACTAATACAACTAGATGAGTTTTCATAAAAAAAATATTCTGTTTTTTTCTTAACTTATTTCCCATAGTAAAGTGTATAATTATGTTCGGAATCAATTTTCATTAATGTTTATAGGTGTCATAGTAACCTTTTTTGATCCAATAGGTAAAGGTTTATTTACATGATACACTAACAGGTATTACAACATTACTTCTAGAAGAAGAACATGAATAGTTCTATTGATCTTACTTCTACACAAATTAAGGTGTGTATCATACATTTTTTATCCATGTAAAGGAATTTATTTCTAGTTGATTTTGTGGTATTGTATTATTTACAAAAACATTATACTTAAATAACCAATCTTGTTTATTATTTAACCCTATAAATAAATGTGATCCTATAGATTTGTGGTTGTTATGTTTTTAGAAAAGTGAGAAGTCATTTATATGATCTGAAGGTTGTTCAAAAATAAAGGAATCATTAACTAAAAATATATCATTGATTCACCCCCATCCCCTATTAGTGATACATCCATATATGTTGGGAATTTACAATTAGTATCATAGGTAAGGTTCCATAATTTAGTCATTAATGATGTTTGTAACGAGAAGTTCAGAAGGGGATTTCTGTCTTCGATGCTAAGAAATTTCATATTTGGATTGATATAATGTTACCTTATGTTATGTATCTGGGATATGATGTTTTGGGAGTAGCTAAAAATGGATTTCCTTCTATTGATGGAAATATTCCCCTTGCATCTATAGATAAGAATTATCTTGGGAATGATGGTGGTTCAAAGAATGTTTTTCTCCCTAAAAGTGAGTTACTAAGGGTAATGGTAGTTTCAACTACTAATGATTCTTTAGAAAAGATGAGAAACATTAATAAATTAAATACGTTGGTGAATAAGAAAAAGAAAAAAATATGAAATCTAATTTATGATAATTTGAAAAAGGGCTAGTATGAATCTATTGGTTACATCTTCTCAGGGGTGAATGGTTTTGTTTACACCATAAGATAAATCATCAAAAAGTTGGATGACTTAATTGTTGTGGAATGGTTTAGGAGAACAATTCCCAATAATTTTGATTTTTAATTTTCATACATGGATGATATATATCCTAAAACTCTTTATTTGAATGACCTTAATAGTAATATTGTTAATTATGAAATTATAAGGGAGAAAATATGAAATGAATAAAAAAATTTATTATGAAATTTACTTCAAGGATTCTATGAAAGGAAAGTATAAGAAGATACTTGAAGATAAATAATTTTCTAATTATGCATCAAAAAATGAGGTATATAACAATATTTATGTGTTTTAATACTTGTTTCATAAAAATTTTAAAAATATATAATAAATTATAAAGGGAAACCTCCCATGAAATGTTTTGAATGTGGATCTATTAGGAAATTTTATCCAAAATGTACTCAAAGAAATTATATGAAATATAGTGATGAAGATGATAGAAGGTCCTCAAGATCTTGGATGAAACGTGGTGATATGGTAAAAATTATTATTCTATGGGGATTGATAATAAGTTCTCCAAATGAAAAAAAGGAATCTATTTTTCAAAATATGATGAAGAGGAAGACAGTGAAGGTGTGGAAAAAAAATTAATAAATTTTCATGTGAAATTATTTAATCTTCCATGTTAATTATCAAAGATTTTATATTTATTAGTTTATAATATGAATATATAGAGTTATAATTTCAAATTTAATAGTGAACTAAAATAATTTCTACGAATAATTTTTATATTTAAAATATTTAACAATAAGTTTAATAAGGAATGTACTATAGTAATTAATGAAGAATGTATTCTTAAAGAGAAAGATAATTTACTTAAATATATTTATTGTATTAATATTTCTCTTGAGAGTAAAATTAATTGAAATGAACTTCTATTGGTAATGTTGAATTATATTTAGGATGAGTTAGAACTTATAGAAAACCTTTTGAAACATAATTAGGGAGTTATAATATTCATGAATTCTATATATTAGTTCGCTGACATTTCTGGGATGGTTAAAATTGAGAA
The DNA here is from genome assembly GCA_963277665.1 of Viscum album. NCBI lineage: Eukaryota > Viridiplantae > Streptophyta > Magnoliopsida > Santalales > Viscaceae > Viscum > Viscum album. The sequence continues at coordinate 1,627,696,006 of OY728122.1, forward strand.
ATGTCAAATGTAAACTTTTATTGTTAAAAATATTATTTAGGATGTTCCTAAGAAGAATAAATATGGGAATTTTTAGTATCTGACCAAAACCAACAGAGTTCAAATTTCAAAAGTTCAAAAAAATTCAGAGTCCAATTTTTTTACCAATACTAATTCTGATAAGAATGAAAATAATTATAAATATAAGAAAAATATTACAAATGATTAATAGATGTTTTGGGGTCAAAAATATTCTGATGATAATGTTGATAATGTTGCTGAGAAACATGTTCACAATTCCAGATGGTATGGAAGTTATAGAGGAAAGTATTCCCTTTATGGGTACTACAAGTATTGTGGTGTATTCTAGAATCAATCAAATATGTGTTGGATAAATAAAAAATATTATAGTTTTTCCATGAGTTATATAAATAAAACTAAATTGGGAGTATATCCTATCAATAAATTAAATTAAATAATTTAAGTGTGAAATTTGATCATAGGATCCAACCATTGGAAGATATTTGTGAAAGGTGTAAGAAATCAAGACATCTTTCAAATGGATGTCTAGTTTTTTACACTAACAATAAAATCTTCATAACAGTTATTATAATCCATATATGAAGAATTAAAATGGGAAAACTATATTTTTATAGAAACTATTACCAAATGTAATAAGGGAAAATACCTTAGATCATGGATAGTGATTTTACTTCTCATATGAAAGGATATATAGAAATGTGGGAAAATGTGACAAAATACAAAGAAGGAATGGTGAAATGTTTCAATAATGAACACCTCAGAAAAAAGTTGTTGGATCATCTATTACGAGGGAATAAAAGTGAAATTCAGGAATGTTTTATTTTTTGATGGGTTGGAAGAAAAATTATTCTGCGTTTCATAACATTTTTATAAAGGGAATAATGTTTATTAAAAAAAATAAGTTTTTTAGTGAAAATATAGGAATATGGAAAAGTTATTACAAAAGAAAAATGTAAAAAAGGTAACTTATTTCTTGTTGGTGAAGTTCACAATTTATGATAGTTAACAATGTTGAAGGAAATTTAGTTTTGGAATAAAAGGATGAGGTATACATGTTATAGAAACCTGAACATGTTATCAAAGCGAGATAGATTCCATGGAATTCCTAATATGTCAACAAAAAAAGATAGGTGTTATGCTATTTTTCCAAAAGGCAAGATAAAAAAATATTGCATAATAAATTTAATATTAATTCAACTCAACCCATGGAACATATCGATTATGATATTTATAGTCCAATGAGAATGCAACAAAATCAGGGAGATAAGTACATTATTTATTTCATTAATTATTTTACCCATAATACTTTGTTATAAATTTAAACCATAAATCAGACGCTCTAAATATGTTTAAATGCATCAAGAGAAGTCTTGATAAGGAAAGTGGGTGTTCTATAGATAATTCAAGACCAAATAATGGTGGCGAGTAGAATAATTAAGAGTTTTAGAGTTGTATAAAAAACAATGAATTCATCAAAAGTTAATTACACTATACACACCACTAAAAAATGTTGTTTCTGGAAAAAATAATATATGTTGACTTTAAATGGAGCACACTATGTTACATGAACATGGTCTTTCTCATTTCTTTTGAAGTAAATCCATATGCATAACTTTTTATATCTAAAATCAATGCTTTTCCTGACCTGGTTTCGGTATTAATTTTTATTAAATGATTTAAAAATTTCGAAATTTAAAACACATTAGAGTTTTTGGGAGTCCCTTCTATATAAAGAACAATGGTGGAAACCAAGGAATACATAATTAGAGAGGTGAAGATGGAATATTTCTTGCTAATGCTCTAGATGGAAGAGGACATATATATTTTAATAAATAAACAAGAATATTAGTTAATTCAATTGATGTAAATGTTCCTGATAAAAATGAGGAAGATATTATAAAACTCATGAAAATGAGGAAGTTGAAGATGATGAATGAATCGCTTTTAAGAAACACGAGAAAGATATCAATAATTTTGATACAAGACAAATGGAAAAATAAAACATAGATATTTTTAGTAATGAAGAAGAATGTCATGCATCTCATTCTAAGTTGAGGAAATATGTGGAATCTCAAAACATTTTTTTTTGATCAATGTAAAAAAGGACCAGATAAAAGGAAAATCAAAATTTATTACACATACTTATTTTTATTAAAAAATTCTACTGAAATATGTTAGTGATGTTTTTGAGTATCTAGAATGGATTCAGGCTATGAATAAAGATTTGGATAAAATTGAGAAGATTGATAATTGGGGAATTGAACTAATGAAATATGATAAAATTGTTATTAGTACAAATTGGGTGTTCATAAAAAAGATGAATGGAGATGATGATGTGATAGGAAAAAAATCATGATTGGTATGCAAAGAATACTCACAAATTGAAGGTATTTATTTTGATGAAACTTTTTCTCTAGCGGAAAGGCTTCAATAAAATAAAATCTTTATTTTTATTTGTACACAATGATGGTTTAAACAATTTTATATAGATGTGAAGTAATACTTTCTGAATAGAGATCTCTATAAAGATGTTTATTTTGAAAAAACATGTTTATTTTGTGTTGGGATGGAATAAATTTATGTGTGTATGTTGATAAAATACATATATGGGATAAATAATGCTATGTGGTGATGGTATTCCAAATTGAATACATTCCTAAGGATGTTTAGATTCATTAATGGATTTGTTGATATTAATCATTACTTCCTTGCAAGCTGGGTGATTTCACTAATTGAAATTGTTTTTGTTGATGAAATTTTCTTTTCAAAGAATGATAAAAAAACATGTGACATTTTTGTAGTATATGTGAATAAATTATTTTAAACATTCATGTTGGGTGAAATGAAATAATTTAATATTTTAAAAATCTCACAAAATCTAAAAAATATATTTATTTATTATGAATATAATTCTAAATAACTTATAATGATATTTGGTATGGAAAATTAAAAACTCTTTTCCACAATAATTTCTATGGGAACCATATTGACTAAATATGTAGAAGGTAATGAAGATGATTCAAAATACTTTTGAAATCTAATTCTATGTTTTTTTATTTGACTACATCTTGTCTAGAAATTTTTTATTCTATTAACTTGTATTAAATATTTTAATACTCATCATGATAATTACATCTATTGGATTGAAAATGTATACTCCGATATATGGTAGGAAAAACAGATTGTGGAATCTAGTATGTTACCTAAAAATGTATTGATTTTTTGGCTATATAAATTCTGATTGGGGAAGAAGTATTGATGATAGAATATCCATATATACTATTTTTTTTTGTTTCTTATGAAAAGTTTTGTATGTTTTCATAGTAAGAAATAAAATTCCATAAATCTTATCATGGATGATTTTAATTTTGTTATTGTAATTCTAGATGAAATACAACTTATCTGGATAAAGTCTCAATTAGAAGATGTACATGTTGATGTGAAGTTACCTCTGGTCATAGGTTATGAGAGTCATAGTTCCCTAAAAATTACAATAATTTTGGTACACCATTCCAGTTTAAAACACTTTGATATCAATTAATATTTCATCAAATGGAAAGTGGATATAATTAAATTGAATTTGGAGTATGTTCCTACATTATAACCAGTTAGTTCCATATTCACAAAACAATTACCGAAAGAATAATTTTTGAAATTGAGGTTGAACATGGGAATCCAACTTCATTCTCTCATAGTATTAGGTATTGGTTTATGACCCCACTGTCATCTATAATTTGGATATTGTTATAAATGGGGATAATTTATTCATAAATATATCCATTCTTATGTGCTAAATCTTTTAAATAATCATGTATGTATTGGAAGTTATGGGTATGTTGTGAGCTCAGTATGTAATTTTTTTAACTCCTCATTTAATTTTTTTACATTATTGTAAAAAATCAATTGGACAAAATAAATATTTTTAGAAGAAAAATGTTTGGAGAAAAAGTTTCATAAGACACTAATTTATGATAACATTGTTTTTCTATCAATAATTTATTTTTCATTCAATGAGTTTTCTCACATGGTATTAGGATTATAGATAAGTAATCAGTTGCTTGAAATTACAAGGATTGGTGATTTATAAACCTTGGTTGACAACAAAATCAAAGGGGTATTTTTGTGAAAAGTTTGCTAGATGTTTTTTCTATTACTAAAAGTTGTTTTTTAGGATTCTTTTCTTGTCATTTTGAAAAAGTAATTTCACTTTGTTATGTTTGTGGATTAGGTGATAATAATGAAAGGATGATTCATAATAAAAATATGAGACTCATTTTTTATAAGAAGTTTTATTTTTAGTGTTAGGTTATGAAGAATTTTGGTGGAAAAGTAGTTTTTAAGACTCACCATGTGTCTGGAAGGAAGGTTTCAATCAGTATTACAAACATGTTAGAATCTGAATGTATCAATAAAAAATCTGATGTTGATTTACTATTCAGTTAATTCTAATAAATCATATGTTATCTAAGAAACTATTTATCAGAGCCTAATGATTGTAAGGGTACAATATGTGTTTGACATATAAAGTTAAACGATTCTATAACGATACCAGTGTTCTAAAATTCATGAATGTTCTGTGACTAAAGAATATGTTTGTGAAGGAAGAGAAGATATGGACGTTAAAGTTTCTAAGGTTAATGTTTTTATGATACACTAATTGTATTATACATCAAACTATCAACCATTTTCATTAGGTTGATTTTTATTATAGTTTGGTCATGTTAAGAATAAAAATAGTGTTGTTTTTTCTCAAGTAGTTAGAGAGTCTTTGGACAAGAAGTGGTGCCAACTCATCAGACTAATGTTGATAATGATCCATATGATTGATATAGAGACTAATAAATTATACACAGCATGAAACCAATATGAAATTGGATGCGGGACTTCATCGAATTTATGATCATAGTTCTTAGGAAAATAACAAAATGATATTTCTCTTAAATGTTTTTTGAAGTGTTTTTTCAATGGGAGTTTTGAAGCTATAGTGTAAGTGGTTACAAGGAGTGAAGATATCGTTTTATATTTCTATAATGTTTATGTAAAAGCAAATGAAGATTGAATAAGTTGAAAAAAAATATAAAGGCATAATAATTTCATTGATTTAGGTCTCTATGTAGTTTTTTCACATTGAAATGAGTAGTTTTTTTGAGTTGTTACATAGAATCATAATGAGAATTATTGAGACTTAAATATGTATTTATCTTAATGAACCTTGGTATTGGGATGATGTTTTTTAGAAAGTCTAAAATTGGATGATGTTGTTAGAAGATTAGAGAATGTTTGAGAAGAATCCTAAAGTGAAAATAAGTGTTGAAATTGAAAATGAAGAAGTTTAAATGTAAATGGAATTCGATGTTCTTGAATTTTGGTTAAGAGGTAATGTGAAATTACATTCCCTAAAATTAATCTTTTAGCACACATATATATAGTAGGAATCATATTGTACCTTATGACATGTTAAATGTTCACATGTGGAGATATATCGAAGGTGTTGAAGAGGAGATAATAACATTTTGCAGATATGGATTTCGTAAGTAAAATATCTTGACATAAGAAGAATAATAAATTATACTAATCAGTGGTTACCAAAATGGAATGAGTCCTTGGAAATAGATTAATGTGGAATGAATAAGTGGTATAGAAGTTTCTACAATGTAATATATTCTTATATGTTTTCTGGACAAAGGAAATAGACTAGGGTATCAGAAAGATCCATCAGACTGCATTTTCATAACAAATTCTAGAATGTTTTCTCTTACCTTTTTTTGAAAGGGGATATTTTTTTTGAATCTATTCTAGTGGAAGTTGATATGGATGTATATTTACATGTTTTGAACAACTGGTTATGGTTTCATTAATTGTGAAACAAAAGAGTTTTTTATCATTAATTCAAAAATAATCATATGAACTATTTTATTAATAAAAGTTCTACAAAAGTGTACGGGTATATCCTAATTTTTTATCCTAAAAAGATTTTCCCCTTGTCGATTTTGTGGTATTTGATTATTTCCAAACTATGTTAAGGACATAAATACACTTTTGTGAACCATATTAATACTTTTGTTCGTGTGGATGTTTCATTGTCTTATTTTCTTTAATGTGATAAATCTTTTATAGGAGGTGAAATTCATTTCAAAAGAAAAAAACTTCAACGAAAAATATATCAATGAATCAAAACCTCTCCCTCTCAAGGATACATACATAGTTCTGCGGGATTTATACATCATTAAATGAATATATAATCATGGGTTTATTTGGAATATCTAATGTAAAATCCATTCATTTATAATTGATATGTGTTCTATATAGATAGAGATAATACATGCCAAAAATCACATCAATATATACAAAAGATATAATCAAAATAATCACACAAAGAATATTAAAACAAAATTCTTTCAGAATGGTTCTAGATACATAAGACAAAATAATGGTACCATTATGTTTTTTCCCTAATAATATCATATCTAATTCTTGAGGTAGTGATATAAAACCAATAGAACATTTTTTATATATAAAATATGGGTTATAACTTGAATAAAAAATTCTAGTTTTAATTTTTAGATTGGATGAAATGATTAACTATCACCACTTTATTCTTCTGAACGTCTTTAGAAGTTGTGATTGCAATATATTTCCCTTTATCTTTTAGTTTATGTGGTTGTGGATGCTGAATTTCATCATTAACTCATGGATTCGGAAACTAGTTGAAAAATTAAAATATTTCCTATTATTATAGCATTATATTTTTAGTGGTTTATTTAGTTGATATCTCTCTATATTAATGTCATTATTTTGCTTCTTTACATCTCATTGGTATTAAAATATTCAATGGAATTCATTTACAAGATTAAAAACCATTTACCATTTAACTTAATATAATTTCCTACATGTTTTATTCTACACATATTATATTAATAAAGATTAATTTTTATTCCTCCATAGGATTTATTAGCATAATTTCCTAGAAAAACCTAGTTTCTTAACATATCAGAACAATGATAGTGATTGAAATATACACTCTCCATTTAAATCATGAGAGAACCTCGAATGATATTTCAATATGTATTAAATTATAATAGGGATATATTTTTTTATACTTCCTTTTAATCCACTAAAGAACCAATTAATTTTTTATGGTCACTGATAAAAATATAAGTGAAGCTCACATGTCTAGTAAAATATTCTACATTGGAACCAATTAATTTATCATCTTACTACTCAAAACCAAATAATTCTGTATATATTTTTATATGAAGGTTTTGGTGAATTTACAAATATAAAATATCCTCTTAATATCATCCCATTCTATGGATTCAATTTCTATATCTTGACTGATATTCTTAATAGGGTTCAACCATTGATCGCCTTCGCCTTTCAAAATAAATCACAACATAGAAAAAACTTTCTTATATATACTACTAAAGAATAGAAAATATACTTTTAGTGGTACTAATACATTTCCCAGTCATTTTTGGATCAGTTGAACCACTAAGAGAAGGTGAATGTTTCCTCTTTAAATACATAGTGATGCATTTATCCCTTATATTCTCATATTTAATCTCATCATGGTTCATAAATGTGGATAATTGTTTTCATACAAAAATATTTTTTATTCTGTATCCCATGTTGTTCGGTTTCTCAAGTGTGAAATTATTTAATTATCATACACATTCATTTTTATAATTATTATTCATGGTTCCAATCATTGACCAAAACAAAAAAAATAGTGTATTCATCAACATATAATAGTCAAATTGAGAAACCATATAACCCTGAAAAACATTATTGATATTTCACAAATTATGTCACCTTATAATTAATATATGAAACTATTAGGTTCAACCAATATCAATTTTAATTCATAATAGGTTGATTTATGTTATATCTTTATATTATTGATTACCTAGTCACTATGAATATTATAACCCTAATTTGACACAAACGAAGGTAACATGAAAAGAACTTATATAAATATTACATCATTTTAGATTAATATTCAAAAAAATAGAAATAATAAATACCCCATAACCATAATGTTTTAGTGTATTTTTTGACTAGATATATAATAAAATTATTTTCTAAAACATATTAGATATATCCCACAATGATGTTCTTTTATATATCCCTTCATAGACATAACCTACCTCAAACCATTCATTATTACCTATAGAAAATAGAAACATAAGAAAGGGTAATCTCCAATTCTAAATAATAGTAAACATATGAGATATAATCAATGATCATATATATGAATAATATAATCATAAGGGTATTTAATCAAGATCATACAATAATATTTTTCATACCCAATCATTAATATATTAAACATCATGAGTCATGGAATAAATATTGAACATTTCAAAACACATGGGTCATAAGAGTGATGAATAATAACTATTACATAATGCATGATGATATTATACCATAAGTATAAGAAAAATTCATATTAAATATGTAAAAATACAAAAATAGAAAATAATTTTATTACTCAAGGCATACTTCCTATATTATCATCTAAAAGTAAAAACATTCACATGATGGAATGCATTCACTCCACAACATCTAGTCATTAATAGAATGGTTTCACACAAAATAATATTACATTTTTATTTATGATATATAATTCATTTCCAAATTAATTATAGTGATTTAATAGAACACATATCACACAATAAAAATCATACATATGAATTCCACAATATCATAAAAATATTCATCAACTAATCATAGAAAAATCCATAGAAATGAAATTAGTTTCATAAATATTTTCCCATAATATAATTACAATCCATATATATAAAATATGTGGCTAATATCATTAGATAATTTCCAAAGTGAAGAATATGAATCATAAATGTCTTATTACCTGGAAACAATACCATTAAATGAACATTTGGATATTTCATTGAAAACATGGAAATTATCATTTTACATTAGTATCTCTAAAAATTAATAATTCCCTTAATTTTATGAAAATTATTTCCATTAAATATATCCATGGAAAAACATAAATTAATATTCCAGAAAAAAATTTCAACAAGGTTGGAAAATCCATTTTTTATTAAATATGAAAAAAAAATATTTCTTCCACACTTATTATAAAAAACCACAAATAACCTATTTCGAAGAAATTGTAAACATTAATTATTTACATTTAGAAAATATAGTAAAATATTTTTTAAAATTAATTAATATAATCATTGTATCATAGTGAATAAAATTCATCAAAACATATTACTAAACATGAGAACAGAAGAAAATGTTATCAACCAAAGAGGAAATAAGGTTCGCTTCTATTTAAAACATTTTTTTGACCATTTCAAGTACCAAAGATAGTATATTGAAATGATAATAGAAAAAAATTGAATTTTCCATATTATAATAATTTATATGGGTATTTATAGATATATATCTTATAATCCAATAAAATGAGATTAAATCATAAAAAATACCGATTAAAATTATGATTGCAACATAACCACTTACCTTAGGTCCATAATTTCATTGTATATGATATTATTTTTCATTTATAGTTAATTTATATTAATTATATCTCTATTATAAAGCCATATTAAAATTTATATTATAGTATAAAATTTATTTATATTCTTTATCACCCATTTATTAATAATTCTTCTTTAAAATCAATATTCCGGTGAAAACCAATCCATTTTCTCTGCCCATTTTGGATTGAAGGCTCTGGTACATATACCTTGATCATGATTTAAATATATAAATAATATTTATAATTTCATAATTATTATATTTATATATTATATAAAATTTTATAATTACTTATATAAGGTAATTATTAAAAAAAAATATGTCACATCATGGAGATGGTATTCTGTACGTATGCGAGAGTAATGTTTTAATTTTCTAATGAGTGGGAAGAAATAATGGAAAATAATAATATAACTTAAAATAATAAAAATAATATCATAGTGATTCTAAATATTTATTAAATATGTCTATTTTAAAATTCATGTATGTAAGGAATACAAAACGAATTGCATCACTTTGGGAAGCTGGTAATCCACATGTACGCACAAACGACACTGTTATTTCTCATTAGATGTAAAGGACACTAAAAATGGTTGTACTATTGAAATAAAAAATTATAATAGTAATGATAACTATTTAATAGTTTTAATATTATTATATAAAATTTTTATGAATTTTAGAAATAAAGAAACAAATAATAGATTAGTAAAGACAGTTGACTCATCCATAGGAAACCACATTTGGATTCCACCATAAGCCCTCTGATGTTAGTATTTTGGTAATTAAATGAGATCCATAATGTCTTTATTTTCGTTATTAAGGTAATTTGAAATGTATTTTTTAGTATATATAGATCAATATTTGTGAAGGTTAGAGGGGGTAGATGAACTCCTTTTATATGTATGGTGGGTGGAAAACCTCTAAATTCTTAAAACATTAAATATTATAAAGTAATTTTTCTGTTAATGTTCACCCAAAGAAACCAAAATTATAAGTCAAGATATTTTTGGATTGAAATTCACTTAACCAATTTTTATATATAATGATTTTAGGTTATTTTAGCACTTATATGTTTAGCTTAACCTCACATGAACCCTTTTTACCTTTGATATACTCATGAATTTATACCACATTTACTATTGATTATTTCCAAAATGAGATTGAAATTTTTTTAGAAAAAATTAATATAATTATTATTTATGTGAAACATATTTTATCAAATTAAATTTCTATAATTGATAAAAAAATAATTTTAAAATAAGCACACAAAATGCACTGAATACTATTTCTTGAAAAAACAATTTTAAGAACCAAGGTGAATTTATTCTTCTTATATTCCTTGAAAAAACCATTAAAAGAAAAGTGACATACATAAATGAATATTTAATATTAACATTTCATTAAAAACACTCATAAATACTTTTTTTTAAATTACTATGTTTAAAACTCATTATGAGCATAAAATAACTTTTTCACAAAAACATCACTTTTTACATTCAAGTTATTTTATTTTCACTTATAACCAATTGATAACCAATGAACTAATTTTATACAAGTGTAAGAATAATTTTTCAAAATTATAATAATATAAATTAGTTTTTTATAGTAAATAAATATCACATAACTAATTCTCATAAACAAAATACATCAAAAAAGTTATATTAGATCAATATTATTTCCAAAATGAATTGTAACGTATTTTTAAAAATTATATTTCCTTTAAATACCATACAATGTTATTAATTATATAAATTATAATAATTATAAAAATATATTTAAGGTTATGTGATTCAGAAATTTAAAAAAAAATACATTTTTTATACAAATAAATATATTACAAAATTTCAGCATTTACAACCAAATTTGACTTATCACATAAGCTAAAGAGAGTAAATCCTCCACTAAATTCTATATAAAAAACTATGGTGTGATTCTCAAGCCCCTAGGGATCACTGAGTAATCATATAGTTGTTTTTCATGTGATTATTGGGCGGTACATGCTATCTAGGTCATGTATACTACATAGTTGTATCATAGTAGGATTTTGAGTTTATCAAGGATCTATGATATTGAGGTTTAGATAAGAAAAAACACTTCCATGATATTATAGGTAACCTATATAATCTATCATGAACCTCTTTATATAATAATATAATTTTACTAGAGGATTTTTAGGTAGTTATCAAGAACTATAGATTATGTAAGGATTTTAATTATTTATCTCTATTATTATGGATTTGAACTAAAGAAATACATTTGGAAAATGAGTAGATGTTATCATCTATTTTGGAATTAGGTACCATAATATGTGTAGAAATGTCTGAACCCATATTATTTCATTTCTTACTATATTCATGAATGTGCTTATTATAATATAAATGGATTTAATTTAGGGGTTTATTAACTGAAACATTAACGATATATATATATATAATAGTTTTTGATATTCAAATATTAATGAGGAATATTTTAATATAGACTATAAATTGGATACTTTGATTGAAATATAACTATATTTTATATCTTATTCATATTATCCCATGTATAATTATTTAACTACTAAATCATGACTTTGTATTATGCTTATATTTTGACTGTTGTGTATATTCCATGTTTTATTCCTAGTAAGTATTCTCTACTATGTATCCTTTTAATTTAACATAAATTTTATGTTATTCAACATGATTATTGATATAGATTTTTTTTCATGAATTTATTATCCTACTAGTTTGAGGTTACATATTTCCTATGTTTTTATGTGTTTCTTGAAGTTCTATTATAAATTATTTTGAAATTAAATTATAAGAACAAGATAATTAATGCTTTTAGTAATATACAAATGTAATTCATGTCAACTAGTTTGGGAATCTTTCAAAATACTTTTTTATCATCTCATAAATTATACAATATTATATTTTCTATTCATAAATTATATTAAAAAAATTTTCAAATTTGTTTAAAATAGATAAAATTATTTATTATAAATGAATATTAAATGAAAGAATTCATGTAAAGGGGGATTTTGGTTACTTTACAACTAGTTTCCACATCATTCAGTGTTGGGAATAACAAGTTGTTTTAAAATTGAGACTTTAGTCCTGGGAATTGATTTTATAAATTGGGGTTTCTAAAATTGAACGGGTTTGGTAAAACTATTTTCTTTCATAATCATTGATTAAATAGTGAAAGTGATTCTGGAATGTAATGTGTATTTTAAAAAGAAAATAGGAATGTTTTTTTTGAAATATAAATCATTTTTGGTATTAAATGAAAAATATTTTATATGTATATTGTTGGTAGTATTATATTTTTTAAAAAAATCATTACTGTTTTCTTAAAAATAAAATATAGATCTAATGTTCATATAAAATGATTTTTTATAATTGATTTTTTATATAAGACATGGTAATTTTATAGTTGATATGGAAAGTGGTTTTTTAAATGGAAAATTATTATTAGTGAACCACTATATAAATTTATCTATGAAATAAAATATTTTCAATGTAATTTAATAAATAGATATATAAATATGATTTTATATTCGGGAGTACAATAACTTTTCTTTTGAATGGTTTGTGATATTTATATATTCCAAGGAATGATGATAAATACAATAACATTGGTATTTTATGGTCTTTAGTATCATTTTCTCTTTGAGATATAAGATTCTAGAATTATAATAATAGTGTAAAATTGATTTTCTATTAGGGTAGTCATTATGGATGTTGGAATAAAAATTAGTGATTTCTATCAGATTATAGGTTTTTTTAGAGTGTTATTTGTTTGTCTTTTTTGATAATTTAGAATTTTATTTTTTTGATATTTTTTATTGTAATGGTTATATAATTTTTGGTCTTTTTATTGACTGGTTGTAATACGGGTGTTATGTTAGAAATTGTATGGATGTTTATTATATGATTTTAGGAGTTTTTTGGGTTTTATTACAGAGATATGATATTAATTTGGAGATTTAAGTTCAAAAATTAGTTGTCTTTGGAAACTTGTGATAAATTGATATTTATGTATCATGGATTTTATGGATGTATAGACCATGGAATTGGGGACTTAATGGTATTAGGTCTTGGAATAAATTTATCTTTCAACTTCTCAGGGATGATACATTATATGTTGGGGTGGTCTTAATCTATCATATCCTTGATAAAGTTATTTTATGACACCGATATGACTTTTAGAAAGTTAAATTAGTGGTTCTTTTGAATTTAAAATTTTTATTAGGGTATTTATTATTTATCAATAATTCAAATATGATATTGAGTGGTTTAAGATGGATTCATAGATTATTTTAGTGGAAATTTTTTATTTGGTATGGTTAATGGAGTTTGGTTAGCCAAGGGGTGGCAACACCTACTCTCTAAGCATTGTAGGTGGTCCTGGGTGCCTATTAGAGGTTCTAGGTGCCTGATAACATGGGAATAAACCAAGGTATTCTAGAGATACTAACTAATAAAATAGTATCCCTAAATTGGGAACTCTTTTTCTTGTATTGGATTAAAATTTAAAATGGCGTAACTTTTTTCATTTTACTCCCATTTATTTATACCCACTTGGGGTTTCCATCGAATTCACCTCTTTCCAAGATGATTATAGTTAATCTATGAAGAACCCTTGGATTTCTCTTCCACACATCCATTATACTTGGTTGTAGAAAATTGTATAATAAAATTAGATTTATTCATTTTATTGGGTGTAACCTGGTTTTCTTAAGTTAAGGTTTGTTTAGGACATAAAGACAATTCGTTTTTAGAATGTTTTTGAGGTTGACCACATGTGATATATTTGAGGGTGGGTCGTTATATATTTACAATTGTTATTTAATTTTTTTCTTATTTTATTGAATTTGTTTAATGTGTTTTGTGGTATTCTAAGAGTTATTTTTAATTTTAATGATCCGATAAATTTTAGTTAGGTTCTCTCGAATCCAAGAGGGATTCTAGTACTAGGCCTATAATATGAATTCCTATAGTTTTTTATAAGTTCATTTATGTACATATCTATATTTAAAAGATATAAATGAATTTTTTGGATGATATTTTATATAGGATGGGTTGATTTTTTTAAAGAGAATCATTTTTTCCATTACATGGAAAATCCATTTTCCCCTGATTATGGTACATAAATTAATTTAACTTGATTTTTATGTATGAATTCAATTACTGTATTGATTCTTATTCTTGAAATTAACTTAAATTGTATGATAGAAAACTTATTATTAGTCCTTGATATTAGGCTATATTTTTATAACATGTTATACCATTCTTTATGTGTTAACTTATTGTTAAAATGAAAATGTTTGGGGTGTTGTTAGAAACAATCAAGTTTCTAAGAAGTATTTATTTTTGGAGTCCTACATTTCATAAAAAATATTCATTTTTTTATATAATAAAAAGTGCTTATCCTTAGTCCCAAAAAAATCTATAATTTAATTCACTTTTTCCCACTAAAACCTGAATGAGTTATAATTAAATGAACCAAATTATACATATATCTTGATGGGTTCTGTTGTTAGGACATTTATGTTGTGTCTTGAGTGGTACATAGGTGACATAACATGACAATACTAATATTTTAATTTTTATGTAGACTTTAAACCTGATAGCTTCAATAATTCATAAAAAATGGGATTAAATAGTTAGAGGTTTTATTAAAAAACATCTTCATAAATGGTTTACTCTATGTATAAAATTTCTAAAGTAAATTCCCCACTCCCCTCCTTTAATTATTCATTAAAATGGTAAATAAAAAAATCACTATCACTACAATTTTCACATTTCAAAATTATTTATTAAGGTAAAAAAAAATTTATATTATGTGTATTTATTGAATCATTAATCAGGGGTTACATTATAAAATGGGACCTAAAAATTTATGCCAATTAATCTCTTAAACACATAATTCCATATTATTGGGAATTACTTTCCCACACTCACTGGAATACTATTACAATTATACCAATGTTTACTATAATTTTTGGGTTCTGTTCACATGAAACTTTCATTGGTACAACTCAATAACTACCATAATTGGTGTCTTCTGATTTTGTCTTTTAATATGGGGTTTCAACCCAAATGAATTTATCGTAGTGAAAGATTATCATGTTGGACTACTTTTATATCATTCTGTGTGGTGTTATAAACTGATACCCATTTCATTTTGAAAATAAATGTTACAAATCATTATACTTGTGTAATACTATAGTTTAACACACTTAGTATAATTATAGTTCTATAAAGTCTTTATAATTTTTATTTTTTAATTATGTAAATATATATGGTTTCACTTTAATCTTTGAAAAATTGAATTGTATAATTTGATTTTTTTCATTATTATTGGTCCCAAACAAAGTAAATATCAATTATAGTAAATTATAGTATATTTATATCTTCAAATAAACCTCACTAACAATACTATTCTATTATAGTAGGATTAATTTACCCACTCAATATATATATATATAATGAGAAAATAAACAAAGTGAGATGGATGAAAATTATTAGGGTTTTATAAAATGTGATAATTCAAGAATCATAAATTAGTGATGTGATATGATGTTGGAATCATTAATTTAACTACTTATTTATTATAATTTACTATGGCCACACTGACCCTCTAGGCATGAAACTTTCACAATGTAAAACACGTTATTACAATGAAATCTCATTTATCGCCAAATTTTTGTTGTATTGATATTTATGACCCATGAATGTGATAACCCAATAATTTTATGCCAATCATGTTAACCTTCATAAACTTGATTATCTCTATAAACTTATAGTATGATAATCTCATGGATCTCCCATCGATTTAGCTAATTTTCCAATTCACTTGTGTTATTTATCTCTTTAGTTATATTTTCTATAACTTATTTTAATACCCCTAACTCTCTTGTCTAATAAATCACAATACTACATATTTCTATTTTAATAAATATATTCCAATTTATTCTCTTTTCATGAAAATATATTTCCAACCATTTTTATTTAAAATATTCAAAACAGTAAAATTCTACTCCATAAACATAAACGAATAATTCTATGTCTTAAACATTAACCAAATTTTTAAATAACTATATAATTTTTTGATTGTACCCTTCAAATATTATGATAAAAATATCAATAAAAACATCTTGGTGTGATACTTAGGATTCTCCATTAACAATAACTCCACTGTGAATCTATTCCTGTAACGACCCAAAACTTTATCAATGGTAATTCCCTTATTATTAATATTTCATATATAATATATCACATAAAATTACATAAATCATATAAAACAAAATTTATAAATGAATAATTAATGAAATAAGAGGTATTTATTGATGTTAAGGAACATATACAAATGGAATAGTGACTTGACCTCTAGAATTGTAATTTGACCGTTATGTATAGTAATACAGACAATAGAACTATAACATAACCAATGTAATAATATATAAAACATATCCATATGAAAAATTAAAATATGATATACTTACATCATAATTTAAGTAAATAAATGTTTTCGAATTATTAATTAATTATTGTTAATTTTATAAAACATACATATTTATTTTCAATTTTATAATTAACAAATAATATTAAAATAAATTATATTTCCATAAATTTTTTTCATAAATTAATATTTTTCCGTATAATTATTATAATATAATTTTGTGAGACCTTAATTAATTTTTCTAATTGTTAGAAATGTAGTTTTAATTTTAAATTTCAAATTTCCCATGTAAATGATGATTTCAATTGAAAATTAAATTTATTATTTTTAGAAAAGAATTTTCGTAAAATGGATTCTATTTTTTAATTCTATGGGTCAAAATGGTTATAGTTAATTTTGTGTGTTTTTCTAAAATAGTTGAATTATTACTTAATATTGAGAAACGTTAATTTATGGTATATATACATTATATGTTGAATACAATATTCTCAGATAAATTGATAATCTAATCACTATAATCTTGAAATAACCTTCATAATATTAATATTTATTTGTGATAATGATCAAAATGTTCATAAAATTGGGCCAAAATAATAAACTAATGAATAAATTAATAAGAAAACACCCCCAGTGCAATAAATACCATCCCTTGTAATTTTTTCTCCTCACACATATCAAGATTTCATCCATGTAAAAAATATACTCAAATATCTTTCCAAGACCATCCCCCACATCCAAGATTATATTTCCTCAACAAAAGACCAAAACCAGTCCCCTTAATGAGGTTCTATGGAAGAAGGATTCAAGAAATAAAATCGTATTTATTTTCTTCTAATTTATTTTCAAGTTATTTTATTTTTATTTTTACCACATAAACTACCCTAATAAAAGTGTCATGATAAATCTATTAAAATACATATTGTATTTTTATTATTCTAATGTAATAATCCATAATCAATCCCTTTCTCAAGTTAATATTTTTAAAAAATGGAAATGTTGTATGTGAGGGGTTGTTTTATTTCCTTCAAGTAGAAATGATTTAATTTTAATTTACTACCATCAAGGATGGTCTTAATAAATTATACTATTTTAAAAATATTTTAAAATTTATTTTTAACCATTTTTATGTTCTATAACTATCATATGTACCAAATATAAAATAATAAAACAAAACAAGTTTGTTAGATCGAAAACTGCCAAAATAATCAAAAACATTATCACTAATGTCTTATCTAATGATTTATCCACACATAAAATAAAAAACTGAATTATATATCAATTTAATATTTTGAATTTTTATTAATAATATATAATATCAATGTGTTAAAACCTTCTTAATTTTAAATTATTTTTTCTTACATTATACAAGTAAACAGATAATGAAAACTAAGGAAACCAACGCACTCGAACGAAGAAATTGAATCCCATAACCTGTAAAACGACCACAAATAAACTTAATAAAACTATAATAAATCAAATAAATGTATAAATGTTTCAGAATTAATGAATTAATGGTTTTAATCTAATTACACTGGACATTAAGATCTAGATCATAACACTTTTGGACAAAAGGTAAGGGATTCTTCCTAATCCTCTAATTTTCCTTCATGTTACTAATTCTCTCTCATTATCCAAATGTAATTATTATTTTTTAAATTCTTATATATTATGTTTATATTTTACAAACTCTTGTATCCATATAAAATCATCCTTCTTTTATGGAGAAATAAACATTTTAAAATGGTTCCCTTCTCAATTCTTCTTTAGAAGAAATCCTGTTTTAAATGGAACTTCCCGATTTCTTATCCCTTTCAAGTGCACTACATAATATTATTTAATAAACCTTGATTTTTATAAAATAAGTCACTTTATAATGAAATAATATCTTGGTAAAATTCAAATTTTATATAAAATATTATTCTTTTTCCTATTAAAATGCACTTTAATATTTTCCTTAAACCACACTAAAATGTTTTATTTATAAAGTTTCTTAAACACTGTTTTTAAATTTTTTTCACTCCTATTATATATCTCATATCAAAATATATGTATATTTTACCCTATTAATGTACATTTATAAATTATATCCATTCTTTCATGGACATCATTATGATTTTCCCTTTTGTTTTGTCTTTTGATATGGTTATGATACCCAATTAATTCCATGGGTAACTATTATGACAATGTTAGATTAGAAATGTATGATTCTTCATTTGGAACACATATTCATGAACATGATATGATGGGTTCACCTAGATATAACTCTAATTCATAGAGTAATATTTATTCTCATGAGACATGTCGGGATAGAGAGTGAACGTTATTCCGTTT
The DNA here is from genome assembly GCA_963277665.1 of Viscum album. Lineage (NCBI taxonomy): Eukaryota > Viridiplantae > Streptophyta > Magnoliopsida > Santalales > Viscaceae > Viscum > Viscum album. The sequence goes on from OY728122.1 coordinate 1,627,715,314, forward strand.
TGGGACTTTGTCCACCATGTGATATAGTCTTGGAAGTTCGCCTTGACTCATATTTATGTCATGTTATATGTTATTTTCAAATTACTATAATTCCATGATTATATGTTATCATTTTATACATTTTATTATTCCTTTTGTTTATTCATGTTTCATGCCTTTAAGTTATCATGTTATGCCTTCTGACCCATTTTATATGTATTATTCATATGCTCATTCCCCAATTGGGATTTTGTTATCATTATTTTTGTTCATGTATTTTCCATGTTCTCATATAAAATATATGGTATCCCATGGATTTAGGATATAATTATAAATATTAAGTAAGATATATTTTAATTTTTGTCTCTTGATGTTTAATTATTCACCTAATCTTCTTAGACACCATACTTTACAATCCTAGTCCAATAATTAGATGTTAAATTGTGCATAAAATCCTATCAAAATATGTTTCAAAGGATAGTTTATCATTAGTTGGGATCAAATAAATTTATAGTTATTTTTAAGATTAGGGATATACCACATTATTAAGTACCCTAGAAGAAATTATACGTCCACAGTTATCCAAAATTGAAACGTAGTGTATCACAACTTAAGATATAATTTTAATCTAATAGTTTATCCCTTTTAGGTTTAACTATTTATTTTTATATTATTATTCGAAATATATTCAATCTCGATAAATTTAAAATCATTTTCATAACTAATGGATGAAAATATAATAACTCGTTCCATTAATCAATTTGATAATAAATGTGAAAATTTACCTAATGAAATGACATATATGATAGGACCATGTGCTCAAAACTTAATGAAAATACTTTCTCATCTGGTTAAATTTATATACAATAAATTTAATCATGTGTAATTCCCTCCTTATCATAATAATGTGAGAGTTTCCATTTAATCCTTCATGCTACAAAGACCTCCCATTTGTATGGGATCTTTGAATCCCCACCCCACATAACAATATATTAACTCAATAGTGATGATATTCCTTGTCCTTGAGTACTCAGAAGAAGAGAATGTGTCCAAGTTGTATATCATTTTGATGGTGAAGCTGATTAGTGGTGGGAACTGATCAGGAACATGATGTCTAAAGAGGAAACTGAATCCATTAAATGGGAGTAATTCATGAAAATAATTTTCAAGAAATAATTTCCCAAAACCTCCATCTCAATATATAAAGGGAATTCATCAGAATGAAGTAAAAGGAATATGACACTATCACGGAATATGAGGAAAACTTCATAAGGATTTCAAGATACACATATGGATTTTTCATGAACACCTAATAGAAGGTAGATTGTTTCATTAGATAAGTAAATCTAACTCAAAGAAAAGTGTGTATGATTTGAGACATTGATAGTTATAGATAGATTGTCTGTTGTTCTATTAAAGTTGAAATTGACATCATAGACCCTTAGTGGTTTCATTGGCCCACCAATAAAAAGTGGGAAATGATGTTTAATATGGGTGGGTTAACATATAGATCCCATGATATAAAGAAGACCCAACATCCCACATGTCAAAAGTTTGGGATGAAATACCATGGAAACTACTTAAAGGGAACTGGAAGATTGTTAAAATGTTTATGAGAATGGAATACAGCTAATAACTATAGAAGGGATATGAATAGTCTCACTAACGTGGAAAAATAACTCAAGGTTTAGATCAACACTCAGTCTATAATGTAGTGATTCAATTACATGTAACATGATAATTGTGAAATAAATTTCCCTAAACCTAGGATTTTTGGAGGAAATCAACAATAACAACCACCAAGGAAGAAATGAAGGTCATATTATAGCACTACTTCTCAGTGGAGCCATAGAATAATGTGGTGATAGGTAAGATAATAATTAATCCAAGAGTAGATAATGTTCTAGTTGATTCTATTTGTATTAATTCTTTCTTATCTTGTATGTTTAGTATAGCTATTCAATCACCATTTCATAATTTGGATGTTGAGATATCTATGAGAACTACATATGGTGAAATTATTATATCCAACATTTCTTACTCCTCCATAGTAATGTTTGCGGTCTAAAACTCCCATAAAATCTTGTCACACTCCCTTTTTATATTATGAAGCTATATTCGGCATGCATTGACTATGTTAATATAAATACAACATTAATTAATGGGAAATTTGTATCACTCTTCACACATGAAAAATCCTAAAATTCATTACAAGTGTAAGGTAGAAGATGAATATCCATTTGAATCATCCTCCCAATTGTGGAAGATCATTCATTATGAGAAATCATATCAATATGAAATTCTTGAGAAAAATGATAGAATCAATATTGAAGACATTCGAATCATGATGGATTACACTAATGTGTTCCCTAAGGAATTTCATAGTGTTTCCTCCTAATCAAGAGGTTGAGTTCTCAATTGAACTTATTCCTGGATCTATTCTTATATAAATGAAACCGTATAGAATTGTTAATTTTGAGATGAAAGAACTGAATAACTAGTTATAGAAGAATCTAGAAAAGAGTTTTATATTACCGAGTGCTTCACAATGTGGTGCGCTAGTCCACTTCATCAAAAAGAAGGTTGTCTGAATGTGCATATTCATTGATTATCGTGAGTTTTAAAAAGTCATGATAGAGAACAAGTATCCCCTACTAAGAATATATGAATTGTTTGATTTTCTATGTGGGGATAATTATTTATCTAAGGTGGACCTTCGGTTGGGATATCACCATTTAAAGCAGAGGAAGGAAGATATTCCCATTATAGCCTTTCAATTAGATATAGAAACAATGAATTCAGTGTGATGCCTTTTGAACAAACCTATTCTCTTAAAATTTTTATGAAATTAACGAAAAGAGTCATTGGAGATAAACATAATAAATTTGTTCTTGAACTTATTGATTATATTCTGATATACTCCATGAGAAAGGAGGGACATGAGGAGCATTTGAATACTACGCTAAAAACATTGTGAAGGGAGAAACTATATGAAATTTATAGAAAATGTGAGTTCTTAATAGAGGATGTATCATTCATGGGTTTTGTAAACACAAGAAAATGGATATCATTGGACCCTTCCAAGACAACATAAATTGACGAGTGGCACATGACAAAATCTATAATAGAAAACCATAGTTTCCTTAGACTAGATGGATATTACTGGATATTTTTAAAGATCCTATCATTATTTTTGAACTCACTAACCAAGATTAATCAGAAGGGAGAATATTTTTTATGGATGTGTGGATGTGAAGAATTCCCTAAATAGTTTGAAAAGAGTCTTATAACTGAACCAAAACTCACACTATCAACATGTGGGGAACTCTTTGTGGTGAATATTTATTCTTAAAAGAATGTATTAGGATGTGTACTTAGGAAAAATGATAAATTAATAGCCTATGACATGACGATGTTGAAAATTCATGAGAAACGTTGTCCCAAGTATGATCTAAATTGGAATTTGTGATCATTACGTTGGACATCGAGTGAAATTATATATGTGGGGAGAAGTGTTAGATATATTCTTATCACAAGATTCTAAAATATATACTCACTCAAAAGAAGATTAATATTATATAGTGAATATGGTTAGAGCTCATAAGGTGGAATATTATCTAAGATGAATGATCCCACAACTTTTTCAATGATGAGAATTGAAAATGATCTAATTTTATTATATTTTAAATGGATGGACCTGGGAATAATTATAGAAGGAACGTCATCAATAATTTATCAAATTATTTCTCAATTGTATCATTTGGAGTAAATAATTGATGTTTAATGTAATGATGTGGAAATTTAGAATAGGGTGAAAGATATCCAGAAAATGAAATCCACTAAGTTCATGATTGATGAGGAAGTAGTTGTAAGATTTTATGTCATCATTTTTTGAACCATCCAATCCAGAGATAAAGAAGGAGATTCTAAATTATGGACAAATATCAGCCTTCCCTATTAACCTAGGGAGAAAAAATATGTATCTAGATCTCAATTACAATAGTTGGTGGGACAATATGAAGAAGGATATCACTGAATATACATCTAAGTGTCTGGTATGTCAGCAAGTGAATGGTGATATTCAGGAGTCTGTTGGGATGATGAAACCATTACCCATACCAATGTGTAAATGGAAAAACAAAAACATGGAAATTATCACTAGAATAATGAATACATCTAGAGGAAACAATGTTATATAAGTTGTTGTGGATAATCTAAAAATTACATCTAACTTTATCGAAATTTGATAGGACTTCTCACTAGATCGACATTCATGGATGTCAATCAATGAATTGGAAAGGATTTAGGGAGTACCATTATCAATTATATCTGATAAATATCCCAGACTCACCTCAATGTTCAGGAAAAGCCACCAAATTCCCTTAAACACTGATCTAAACTTCTATATGTTATGTCATCCTCAAACTGAAGTCTAATATAGGAAAACTATATGTACATTGGATTAATTTTTAAGGTCACATTATATGAAATTAAATGAAATATGGGACCATAAACATCATTTGTTCATGTTATCCTATAATAATAGTTTCGAGTAGAGCATCCAAATGGCCCCTTATGAAGCCTTTTATGGGAAATTATATAGAACTTCTTGTTGGGAATAATTCAGTGAACATAATATGTTATGACCTCTAATGGTCGTAGAAATTATAGAAAATGTTAAAACTATTTAGTATCACATCAAGGATGCCCAATGTAAACATAATATCTTTCAAGGAAATCGTTGATGAGACCTTGAGTTGAAGGTCGGAGAGATGGTATTTTTCTTCACACCTCCATAAAAGAGAATCATGAGATTTGGGAGGAATGGAAAACTATGTCCCAGGTACATAATCTCCTTAGACATTCTTGATGATGTTGGAGTTGTGTCCTATAGACTCAAACTTATACCTACCATGTCTCAAGTATATGATGTATTCCATATCTCCCTCTTGAAAAAAAATATACCAGATCCTTCACCAGTATTGAATTCAGTGGTGGTACAATTGAAAAATGAACTCTCTTGTGAGGATAAATCGGTGAAGTTCTTGGATCAAACTGATAAATTTGAACTCAACAATACCACTTACCAAGTAAAATTAATATGGAGGAACCATAATTATAAAGAGGAAACATGGGTATCAAATTAAGTGATGAAGGAGAAGTTCCCTCATTTTATTTCAACATAGTTTTTAAAATGAAATTTCCATGGTGAAAATTCATAATGGGGAAGAATGTAAAGACCCAAATTTTTTTCAATGTAAATTAACTTATTATAATTATTTAATATGTCATGAAACACATAAAAGTACATAAATAACACAAAAAAGACCTTATAAAATATTACTTTTTGATATAAGAGTTATTTCAAGATGTAAAGTAAACTATACTGATGGAATAATAACTTAACCATTGGAATAGTATTATAAACCTTATGAATAGTAAACTGGACAATAAAATAGTAACCACACTAATGAATGTATATATAAAACATATCTATATTATAAATGAAAATTTGATATCATTATATTATATTATTTGTAGATAAATTTCTTATAAATTTTTAATTAACTGTTAATTTTTTAAAAAAAACTGTTTAAATTGAATTTAATAATTAATATAATGTTTTAAAAGAAATTTATATCCCTAAAAATTATTTATAAAAAATTATTTTTCCAAATTATAATTAAAATATAATTATATAGGACCTTAAATTATTTTTCAATGTGTTAGAAAATTTGTTTTAATTTTAAAATTGGTATTTTCCAAGTAAATAATGATTTTAATTAAAAAATAAATATATCGTATATAGAAACCTATTTTAAGAAAATGGATTCCATTTTTAATTGTATATTTTGATAAATTAATAGGGTTAATTTTTGTGATTTTACAAAAATAGTTTAATTTTTGGTTAATTGTGAAATATGGTATTTTATGATATATATTCATTATAAGTTAAACAAACTATTCATTGATTTATATCTGATGTAATAACAATAATCTCAAAAATTATGTCTTTATTTTATTATTTTTTATTATAATTATCAATATATTCACAATCTTTAGCCAAATTAAAAAACTGATGAACCAATTAATGATAAAGCACCCCTCTCCTCCCTTATAAATACCCCCACTCATAACCTATACTCCTCACAACTCTCAAGATTTGAACCTTTTCCAAATTATACTAAAATATATTCCCAAGACACTCCCCACTTCTTAGTGCATTTTTATAAATATATGACCAAAAATAATTCCCCTAAAGAGGTTCTCAAGAAGACGGATTCAAGAGGTAAAATCCTCGTTCTTTTCTTTTAATTTCATTTCAATTTCGTTTCTTTTTCTTTTTCATTTTCACTCATCACCTCCCCTAATAAAAGTGGAATCATTACTAAAGTTACTCATCTTTACTATAATTTTATTCTTTCTAATTGAATAATCCATAATAAATCCTCTACTCATCTCCATTTTATTCTAAAAATGGAAACAATTTCCGTGAGGTTTTGTTTTATCGCCTTCAAGGACGAGACATTTTCATTTTCTTTTACCACCTACAAAATTGGTCTTCAAACCATTATAATGGTTGAAAACGATTCTAAAATTTTTTATAACCCTTTTATGTTATATAAATAACACATATACATAATATTAACTAATAAAACAAAACTACTGTGTAACTATCAAAAACCCCAAAAATAATCCAAACGAGTATGACTAACATCATATCTAATGACTTATCCTCACCCCAAATAACCAAATAAATTATATAACCATTTAATATTATAAATTTTTACTAATAACGTATAAATTAAATTATGGAAGTCCATTTAGATTTGACAATACTGTATGTACATATATACATGAAAACTAAACAAGAAAACCAAGGAAATCAATTCTCCTGGACGATGAAATTGAATCACATAACCCATCAATTATTCCATAAATGAACATAATAAAAAAAAAATAATTAAAATACATGTATAAATGGTTATTACATAATTAATTAATGTATTTAATAATATTATATAGGACATTAGGATCAATTAAATAACAAATTTGTACATTAGGTAAGGTATTTTACCAAAACATACATTTTTCCTTAGGGTTACTCTTTCTCCATCTTTACACAAATGTAATTTTTCATAATTTTTATCTAATTCTTATAAATTTGGTTTATAAGTTCCAAAATAATATATGAAAATATTATCATCTTATTTGATAGGTAAATACATGTTTTTAAAAGGACCCCTTATCAATTCTTCGTGAAATGCAGGTCTGATTAAATGGAACTTCCCTATTTTTTACCCATTTTCAAGTTAACTACAAAGTCTTATTTAATCCATACTTATATTTATAAAATCTCTAATTTTATCATGAAAAACATTATTTTCTTCATTTATTGTTTTATATAAAATATTATTCCTTTCCCCTTTAAAAACATTAAAATTCCAATTAAATGGCACTAAAATGTTTTTTTAAAAGATTCTTAAACATACTTTTTGCTTGATTTAACGCCAGTTTGACATCGTATATAATTTTATATTCCTATTTTACCTAATGAATGTCCATGTATTATTTAAATCTATTATTTCATGGACACCATTATGATATTCCCTATTTTTATTCTCTTAGCCATGTTTATGATACCCAATTCTTTCCACGGGTAACCAATAAGATTATGTTTGATTCCTTATGTATGATTATTCATATGGAACACATATTCATGAATATTTTATTATGGTTTTACCCATATTTTTATCCAAATAATTGGGTAATTTATAGTCTCATGAGATCTCATGTTGGGATAGGGAGTGAACCTGATTCCTTTATGGGACTTTTCCCACCTTGTGATATATTCCTGGCAATTTTCCTAGACTCATATTTATTTTATATTATATGTTGATTAAACATTACTATGATTCTAGGATTATATTTTCAATTTTTATACATGTTATTATTCATTATGATAATTCATGTTCCATTCCTTCATTTCATCATGTTATTCCTTCTAACCCATCTACCATGTTTTATTCCAATGTTTATTCCCTTATTGGGATTCTTACCTCATAGATTTTGTTCATTTAGTCCCAAGGTTATCCTATGAATATATAAGGTTTAAACTGATTTTAGGATTACATTATAATGATTAAATAAGACATGTTTCTTTGTATCATGATGTTTAATTGTGTACCTAATCTTCTAAGACACTAGACTTTACTATACTTGACTTGTAATTTGATTTTTAATTATGCTTTAAATGATGTAATAATATTTGTAAAGGGATAGTATATATATAATACCAATCATGGTGTGGACACCATAAAATTGGATAGTCCATTGAAAACCATATAACACTATCTAATACATAGTTATGCTTCCAATGGAATGACTCATTGCTTTCACATTGTACTAATAGACAATTTCTTAGGCTTCAAATATTTTCCTATAAAAATTACTGCATATACTATATGTAGAATTGCCATCATTCTCATGGAGTAATATTCATGGAATGTAATAGTGTAAAAATAAATAACATTATCTATCAAGGTTTTATACATGTAAACCATTATGTATACTTCCTTGAACACCCTTACATATTTTACATTTTGATTTTGAAAATTATATACTACTTGAATCACAATGTGATTCCACAATCCAGAGTGAATCCCACTTGATCTACATAAAATAACCTAGAGGAATATTATCTCAAGGGTATAATTTATGGAGAGAACCATTACCCATGAAACCAAACTTTAGAATATATTATTCGACTATATCCTTTTCTGATAATAACCATGGATTTCTTGATGTGATATCTTTCCTATACGAAGAACAATTGTATCTCCATTCATCCTTATCCAAAAATCCTTCAACCGTATTCTTAATTTTTAAATTTACAATTTGTGTTCCTATAATATCATTTTCAATAATAACATCCAAAAACTAATCAAGGGAGTTTTTCTATAACAATATTTCCCTTTTTATTTAAAACTCCTTTAATAACTAACTTAACACATCTGCATCCAACAACATCCGGAATGACTAGTAACACTATATGAAAAAAAATCCATCTGTTAAAGCATTATTATTTATTAATCACAAACTATAAGCCTAAATTTTAAAAACCATTCTGATAAATGAGAGTTAAATAAAAACATACTCACAAAAACATTAATTTCATCTCCATGATCTTTATTGCCTATAGATAAAGATTTCAAACCTAAATAAAAAGTCATGTACTCTCTTCCTTTCAAAAATATCAACATGGGATTGACAAACATTTACAAAACTAAATAAAACACCCTAACATTGCTATATCTAATCATGGATATGTTTTTTAAATAAAGTCATGGTTAAATTCCCCCCTTTATCAATCAACCCAAAGAGAAATTATCAAAAAAAAAATAACAGAAAAGAATAAATGAATTTAATTCAATATTATAATTATACCATGTAAAAAATATGAAATTCCATATTTGAGTGGGGGTACCATCTCATAACCATCTAGTGAGATTGAGATATTTACAATCCAAGAGGCAACTAATGTCCCGTAATGGTACCTGAGGTAAAAATTCATTAATGTGGTAATGGTTAAAAGGGTTAATGTGGGGTTAAACTAAACGTATATGGGATTAAATAACCTTAAAAATTTATAAATCAAATTATTTATGTATATTTATACCTACCTCCATATTATATTCTAATTTTTGTTACTTTTTATCCCTTGTTGTAGTAGAGTGTCTTTAAAGTTGTGCATAAGGAGGATATTGAAGGGGTTATCTTTAATATATAGATTTATAAATGAAAACTAAAATAAGGTTAGGTTTTAAGTACAAATTATCCTCATCAAGAAATATATAAATCTGATTACATCTTGAAATTGTTGAAACTATATTCATAATGAACTTACTATATAAAGTACCTTAAAGGGATAATTGTTTTTGGTTTCTCACAACGTTAGTGATGGTAAAAATGTTGTGGATACGATGGCCAAAAAATGAGTGGGTTTTGAGGAATTATTATTAATAGGAAATTATATAATAAATAAAGGATACATAATTAATTTAAAATTTAAAACCATCATAAATATGTATTTGAAAAATATTTTTCAATTGGTTTTTCTCCCCATGGTGAATCTTCATCAATAAATATTATTAACAATTAAAAGTATTCACATCCCCTCACATATAAATATGAACTTCATATCCTCTATTATCCACACATATTTTTAGTATTTTCTCAAATAATATCTATAAAAATGCAATCCAAACATTTATGTCCACCACATAGAGGTTCTATTTTTCATAAAAACCACTTTAATAATTATTGATATTTAATCCAATGGTGGTTTACTGAAGAAGATTTATATGATCTTACAAGCAGTTTTAATGTTCCATTCATCTTAAAAATTATTTAAATGTTATAAAAACATATTAAAATGATTTAATTAGTATATTTAAAAGAATTTTTATTTTTTATCATAATTATATGTCCATTTTCTGTATCATTCACATCCCTATGAAAATGATAATGTCACTCGTGCATATATGTGCACTACTACCTCCAAGAAGAGATGTGATTAATTTTTCATTTCATATTTAATTGGATGGTATAAAGGATATATTTAATTAATATAACTGATATTTAAGATATAATTATTAGTATAAAAATTTTAATTAATATTTATATTTATTTTATACATCCATCAAAAAGTGAAAACATCATATGTGCGTACTTACGAACTTAAATCCCTGTAAAGTTATATTATTCATTTTTCATCACAAGTTTATATGAATTATTATAAAATTTATATGATGAAAAAATACGATAATTATAACATGATTATTATTTGTCATATCATTAAACCATGACCATTGTTTATGTATCGAAACCATTAAACTAAAACATGCATGAAAAACAGACAAAATTTTACCCAAATTTTCATTTTAATGATGAATTCTTAATTAGGGGGATAATAGTAATTTTAAATTATTTATATATAGTATGTTACATATAAATATGATATCAAGAAATTTATATATGTATATATATATAATAAAATTTATAATTATTTTATAGGAGTCTTGAAGGAATGCAATGAAAGATAGGACTTGAGATAATATTTTATATTATAATCTCATTTATTTATGGGATTGTTTTACATTAATTAAGGAAATTCCTATAATACTTATCCATTAAACCCATATTATCTTATTATCAAGAATTTTTTTTATATTTTTTAATTATTATTAACATTTTCCTATATTTGGTAAAAAAATGTTTAAATAAAATGTATTTTATAAAAGTCGATCTTATTTTTTCAAGGGTCAAAAAACATTTTCATCCAATCCCATGTTATTCAAAAAAATATTGATGTTTTTCTCTATAAATAAAAGTTTGTGAATTATTTTTTAAAACATTTTATTTTTTAAAAATGAATGAAATGAATCATTTCAAATATTTTTTATATTAATCAATTTATACATTTTAAAAAAATGTGAAAGGAATGTTCCATTTTAATATATATGGATTGAACATATTTTTCCATGGTAATGAATATTATTTTAATTCAACATTGCTTCAACATTTTCCATTTTATTTTAAAATAAAAAATTGATCTCAATACTTGTTGAAATTTTAGTTTTTTTAGAAAACAAAGGAAATTATATTTTTAATATTTTCATAGAAATGTTCTATTACTCTTTTAATGTAATTTCTCATTTTTTGTTAAAAAAAATTAGGATTGTTATTGTTCACTTGAGATATGGTCTTATTCTACCACGCAAATTATTTTACTAGATGTTTTATAATGATGATGTCTAAAGGATAACTCAATGAAACCATTTACTTTACTATAAGTTAATAAAGTTATATTGAAATAAGGATTTTTTTTATGATACCATCCACTTCTTTTATATAGATTGATATGATTAAGTGATGTTTAAATATTTATAAATCCAATATATTTTCAATGGGTTATGATATAATTCACTAATGAATTATTTTGTGGTCATTTGGAACACTTTCATATGGTTTTAGTTATATTAATGGTTGGCCTCAAATTATATATTCATTTAATTAATTACATAAATATTGATATCTCATGATATAATATCGGATGCAATGGGGAGTGAAAAAATATAATTAAAGGAAATCATCCACTAAAATAATCTTTGGAGTGATATGTGACTATAGAAATCATGGTATGAGAGTGAACCCATTACATAATGTGTCATTGTACATTATGAGAGTCTTGAAAGTAAACCTTGAAAAGGAAATTATGGAATGGAAAGTGAACCCAATCCACAAAGTTATCAAAGATACACATAATTAAAATATTACATGAATTAAATGATTTAAATAATTCATCTCACAAACTATCACTTCCCAAGGACCAAAACGATTAATGTCCTGGATATTAGATTGAAAAACATCATTTTTTACAATACTGACAAAAAATAACCATTAGAGTTCTCCTATATAAAAATTCGACAGATATATCAACTGAAGTAATAATCATCATAACCTAGGTAATATAAATATAAGAACGTGGTATGATCGGATGCTCAGTAAGGGAAATACATATCATAATGTATGAAATCTTAATCATGAAATAAAGCATAGTGAAGGAATAAATATCATAATAAAATATCATGAGACCACATATGATAATAATAAAACAAGATATAGTTACCTAATATCATCAAAATATAATTAAGGAATCATAAAAGTGGTTACATGGCTCAAAATAGATATCAATAACTATAAAATATGTGAGCATTACATAAAAGTGTTAAACATGTTCAAAATATGGATTAACAAGAAAAAAATCATATCAATGAATTGAATTAATCTTGTAAATATCGAATAACTTTATAAAAAACATGATAATGTGGAAGACCTACAATAATAGGATAACATTTGATTGAATACTGATTTTTACTCACACCTATGTGAATAAAATAATTTTTTACCTGACTAATTTGTGTTTTAAATCGTTATTCCATTCAAGTGCGGAAAAACTCATTTGTTTCAGTGAATGATTTTCTCATGAGATTTGAACTTAAAAAAAATGTATTTTAGGGTGATATAGGAACCCACACATGATTATCCTTACATATGTGTTCAATAAGAAACCAATCATTGTCATATGTTAGAGAACCCATTGAAACATATTTGGTTTTTAAACTTTTCAAAAAAACATTACAATACATAAAATGAATTGATCATTATATATAAAAAATACCACTTTCAAAAAATTAGTCATATCATAATAAGATATATAGGGTGATCAAAATATCTCTTTATGAGAGATAAAACATGGAGGAAAACTAATAGTGAAAATACAAAACGTTTTCATAAAATATTTTAAATATTATTAAAAAAATTATAAATACTTCCAATAATATATTTGAGAAGGGAAAGAGATGAATTTTAAGAACCTTGTTATAAATAGATAAAAATAAAATATCCTAGAAAATATACAAAAAAATTGATCTAATACATTTATATGGGTAAAAAATTAAAACAAATACCTTCATTATTTTATCATAAAAGGTACACAAATTTGCGTTTTATGATTGTTTATAACCATATAAATTCATTTTATGAGATTTTAGTTACGGTTCTTTTAGATGAAATTGGCAACAAACCAGTTTTAGTGATTTTTTACAAATAAATGTTTCCAAATTAATTAGTGATTCAAATTCATATTTTAACAATAAAGATAAAAAAATAATCAACAGTAACTTATTAATATACAATATCAGGTTCCAAAATCCATACTTGATATAGGTTTCTATGATTTTTCTTGTAGGTGGTTAAATGAAAAACGTTAATATTGTACTTTCTATGTGTCAGTATGCCTATAGAATATATTTTTTTTATAAAATAATTTTCAAAAAAGTAAAATGAAATTAATTTTTTTGTTATTTAGGTAATTATTTATAATTTGGAAAATTTATAATAATAATGCAAATAGAATAGAAGTTATCACTTATAAAAAAAATTATTTTCTGTTTGGTATGTTCATTTTATGCAGTTAGTTTTACAATGGTATATTAATAATATTATTACTCATAAAATATAAAAATTAATATATATAGAATATAAATAATGACACAAATAACATATATATCAACTAAACCCATTTATATAAACATTCCTAAAACATGGTAACATAAAATGAAATATGTCTCTTATAGAGGTGGTAGTTGGGACACACACATGAAAAATGTTTTCATTATTTCTATTTTACATGAGTGTAATATATAATTGAATTAAAATAAATATAATAAAATTTCATAATATTAATTATATATTTTTCACTATATACATTAATTTAGAATGAGTTTGTAGGAGGATGATAGATAAGGATAAATAAAGAAATTTAAAGGATAATTTACAATTACATTGAAAATGTAGTTCATCCCCTGAAGTATATGTTGGAAATTAAAGAAACAGAGTCACTTTTTTGAAGATATATGATGAAAAATGGGTTTAGGGACTCTAAATAAGAAATTTTTTTAAAATTTCATCTTAATTTAGAATTGTGATTGTGGATAGAGAAGGTTATATGTTTTATCCTTTTTTTATGTGTAAAAATATGGATAAATCATTGGAAAAGAATGTTAAGGAAAGAGTATAAATTGAATTTTATGACATTTATGTGATTTATGTGATGAAATATAGGTAAAATATGTAGGTATGTCCTTAAATCTTAATAATGTTTTTATATATTATCTATGTTTCAAATTGATTTGTTAAAATTCATGCCACATTAGATTACCCATTTTAATACTCATTAATCTTGATTAAATATTAATCATGGTTATTATTTTATCAATAAAAATATAATAAGTCCCCAATTTAAAATTTTTAACATTAAAAAAAAATTACAATCAATTTCATCTATTTTAATTTCAATATTTTAAATAATTGACATTAAAATTTTAACGTATAATGTGTTGGTTGTTGTTGTAGATAAATTGTTGTTTTAATCATTAAGTATTCTTTATATTATTTAATATTGATTACCAATCAAATGGGTAATAATTATTTTCTAATATAAGTTCAAAAATAATATTATAGTATTCATTTATATTAAATCCATTTAATTTTTTAAAAAAATTTAAAAGTATCATTCTATAACAACCAATTGTTTTATCAGCATAATTATTATATACCTCAATAACATGTTTATTTGAATAAATATTATTTTGAACCTATTAAATAATCAAAAATCTATAAATAAAAATTTTCAAATATTTTTATATTATTGATTTTATAAAATTTACAAAAATACGCATTAATATAAGTGAGCTTAAAACTGAAAAATAACTTAAAGAAATATTTATCTTCATATCATTAAATAACCATTATTTCATTATATATTTTTATATAGTTTTTATAATGTTTTTACTTATATTGATACCAAAAAATTTATTTTTATAATATAATGTCAATGATTACTAACTTTACTAAGGTTTCATCATTTTTATTTTAGTTCAGGGTTATGTGAAAAAAAAACTGCTTGGAAGATATTTAATTAAGAAAAAAAATTCATTAAAATCATGGGTTTATACATTATACAACCCTTAAAAATAATTTCAACCTCAATAGTTTATTACATGAAGGAAAAAGTGGTGGTAATTTTATCTCACAACATCCTTAGATTCCCATGTTGCCTCCTCAAAATTATGATTCTTCAAAACAAATGACTTGATGAGTGGTATTTTTTCAGCACCAGTTTTTGGTACTACTTCTACTGGTAAGAGGAAGTGACAGATGGAATTCTCTCAGGGTGGTAGTACCAGCAAGATGAATTCATCAGGTGGCCAGGTCATGTGCTACCAGTGTGGTAGAGAGGGGCACAAGAGGCCACAGTGTCCACGAGACCCTGTGGAGTGACGATATTGTGGTAGGATGGGTTATCTACAACGCTTCTGTAGGGAGTTTCCACCAGTGGCTAGTGAGAGGGGTTCTGTGTAGACACCGTGAGCGGGAGAAGGACCAGCAGCTTCGTACCAGTCAGGGAACTGAAATATGTCAGGGCGTGCAGGCAGAGATGGTGGTCGTGGTCGTGGTAGCTAGACACTAGGATCTCAGAGGCAGCAGGGCGGGACAACTCAAGGTAGCAAGGCTGTGTCGCAGGGCCGCAGCACTGGGCAGACATATGTAGTGCAACACACCCAGCAGAAGAAGGATCCCACGCCTTCTACTGTCAAAGGTACTATTCTAGTAGCTTCTGTCTTATTTTCAGAGCTTTTTAATACGGGCTATACACATTTCTTTCTATCTATACCCATTGTGGATAGCCTTGGGCTCTGTTTTTATACTTCTTCTACTGTTATGATGCTAGATACTCTGTTGGGGACTAGAACGACTAGTGTGCATCAGTGCAAGGAGTGCCCCCTTGAGGTTGGTCGGTGTCACATCCTTTAGGAACTCTATCTCTTAGAGATGATGAACTATGATGTCATTCTCGGGATGGAATGGTTGGTTCCCTTTCGAGCCTTTGTGGATTGCTACCGTCGCAGGGTGACATTCACATCACTAGAGGGTTGCGAGTTTCTATACAAGGGCGAGTCAGATGTTCAGGCGAGTCGAGCTAGACCAGAGCATCATGCGTGACGTGGAGTCACATACGTGATTTCGAGCTTATAACCGGATGACCAGGGGACTTGTCATAAGGATTTCCCTCTAGTGGTTGATCGTTTTAGGGATGTCTTCCTAGAAGACTTTTCGGGTCTACCTCCGGAGTAGGAGGTGGATATCCTTATTGAGCTGGTTCCAGGAGCAGCGCCGGTGTCCATTCCTCCTTATAGGATGGCCACACCAGGGATGTAATAGCTCAAGAGGTCGTTAGAGGAGTAACATGAAAAGGGTTTTATCCGACCCAGTACTTCTCCTTGGGGTTCGCCAGTCCTCTTTGCGAAGAAGTCGGAGGGTACCCTCAGACTCTGTGTGGATTATCGGAAGCTGAACTAGTTGACGGTTAAGAACCGATATCCCATGCCAAGGATTGATGATCATTTTTATCAACTTCGTGGGCAACGAGTGTTCTCGAATATTGACCTGAGATCAGGATATAATCAGCTGCGCATGAGACCATCAGATATACCACTTACAGCATTTCAGAGCAGATATGGTCTGTATGAGTACTTGGTTATGTCGTTCGGACTCAAGAACACGCCATCAGTTTTCATGGATGTGATGAATCGTGGCTTCCATCCTTATATGGATTCTTTTGTGGCTGTATTCATTGACGATATCTTGGTGTACTCTCACACTCGAAAAGACCATGCCACCCATCTTGAGATCGTATTGAGCACACTGAGAGAGCATAATCTATATGCTAAGCTCTCAAAGTTCCACTTTTGGATGGACCAGATTCACTTCCTAGGTCATATCATCTCAGAGGCAGGTGTTGCAGAAGACCCAGAGAAGGTTAGAGCTGTAGTTTCCTGGGACCAGCCTAAGAACGTGTTTGAGATACGGAGTTTCATAGGGCTGGATGGTAACTACAGATGATTCATACAAGACTTATCCTACTTATAAGCGTCATTGATGGGTTTGAATAAGAAGGGTGTGAATTTTGTATGGTTGGAAACTTGCGAGACAACCTTTCAGGATCTGAAGGGAAGGTTGACGTTAGCACCAGTCCTGATACTCCCAGAGAAAGGGAATATCTATACAGTTTTCTATGATGCGTCAGGTATTAGGCTGGGAGAAGTGTTGATGTAGGGCGATTGGGTTGTTGCGTACAGGTCTCGGCAGTTGATGCCACATGAATGGAATTACCCGACGCATGATCTCGAGTTGGCTGCAGTTGTGCATGTGTTGCGTTGTTGGAGACAATATCTCTTGGGAGAGTTTTTTGTGGTTTTCACTGACCACAAAAGTCTCAAGTATATCTTTACTCACCGTGACATGAATCTGAGGTAGCGAAGGTGGGTCGAGTACCTTTAGTCCTTCGATTTTGAGCTTGCCTATACACCTGGTAAAGGTAATGCAGTAGCTGATGCACTGAGCAGGAAGACTCAGATACAGAAAGTTTAGGAGGCCAGTGGTGAATGGCAGCTTATGGCATTGTTCTCTGATATGAATTTGGAGGTGCATGGCAGTAAGGGGAAGACTTATCTTTCAACTTTAGCTATGACCTCTACCCTCCTGGATAGGGTGAGGATGATACAGCTATCTGATTCAGAAGGCTTAGTTCTACGGGAGTCGGTGGCAAGGGAGTACCCTCCTCCTAGGTGGGTGATAGGAAATGATGAGGTTCTGCATTTCCATGGACGAGTATGGGTTCCAGTGGATATACGTGAGGAACTAATGCGGAAGTTTCATGCTTCATCTTGGGCAGTTCATCCAGGGGTTACCAAGATGTACCGAGAATTGAGACGTCAGTACTGGTGGCCGAGTATGAATAGAGAAGTAGCTGGTTTTGTTACGAGATGTTCCACCTGTCAGCAGGTGAAGGCAGATCATCATAGGCTAGCCGGACTGTTACCACAGTTACCCATTCCAGAGTGGAAATGGGAAGATGTAGCGATGGACTTCATGACTGGGTTGCCGATGTCACCTTGATGCAATGATGTCGTGTGGGTTGTTGTGGACAGACTCTTGAAGGTAGCTCACTTTTTACCAATCAAGGAGACCTTTAGTGTTGACGAGATCAGAATGTTTTATATCCTAGAGGTCATACGTATTCATGGGGTCCCTCATTATATCGTTGTAGATAGGGATGCCCATTTTACATCTCGTTTCTGGCAGAGTTTTCAGAGGGCACTGGGTACACAGGTGCTTCTAAGAATAGCTTACCACCCTCAGACTGATGGCCAGTCAGAGCGTACGATACAGGTGCTTGAGGACATGTTGAGTGCATGCTTCCTAGACTTTGGGGGCTCTTAGGAGAAGCATATACCCCTATTCTAGTTTTCCTATAATAATACTTTTCAGGTAACTATTGAGATGGAACCTTACGAGGCTTTATATAGTAGGCCATGCCGATCACCCCTGTGCTAGTTAGAGGCAGGTGAGGCAGCTTTACTGGGACCACGTCTCCTGCAGGAGACTTCTGAAAAGGTCCAGTTGATTCAGAAGTGGATGGATACCGCGCAGTCTCGTCAGAAGTCTTATGTTAATCGTTGTAGATGACCTTTGAAGTTCGTGGTTGGGGATCAGGTTTTCTTGCATGTTTCGTCGAGGTTAGGACATAGAGGGATCATGATACAGGGTAAACTTTCACCGAGGTATGTGGGGACAGTTGAGATTCTAGAGAGAGTGGGGTTGGTTGCCTATCGGTTTCAGTTACCACAGAGGTACCGGGCCATCCACGATGTCTTCCATTTCTCTCAGTTGTGCCTCTATCATTCAGACTCATCTCATGTTTTTCAGCCCGAGTAGGTTCAGCTAGAGGTAGATGCATCCTTTAAGGAGCATATGATAGGTATTGTTGATAGAAGCATGAAGGTTCTACGAGACCAGTCAGTTCCTCTCATACGGGTGCTATGGCAGCATGGCCGAGTGTAGGACGAAACCTGGGAGTAGGAGACCGACGTACGTTCTCAGTGGCCAGAGATGTTCTGAGCTTTATCTTTGCCACCCTTGGAAGGGAAATTTGGTGATGAATTTCTTGAAGGGGGTATGTTTGTAAGAACCCGGTTCTTATATTTTAGGTACCGGTTTCTTCTTTAATCTTTTCCTTAAGTATTTTTGAGAAATTAAGGAAAATGGGGGAAAATCATAAAATTTGGAAGTACACGACGTGTAATTTTTCAAATGCCGTGTAGTCTGGCCGTGTGGGATAAGTACACAGGGCACGTAGCCATGTCAGCGATGAAGGGTGTAGAAACCGACTAAATGTCGTGTGGTGGTCCTTTACATGCTGTGTAGTTAGTCTATAGGAAAATAGTATGGTCGTGGCAAGCTGTGCGACAGAGCACGCCGTGTACTCAAGAAGACACACCGTGTAGTCATGTCGGCAGATGAATAGTGCCACACTAGAAGGAAACCACCATAGGAACAGTTAAAAAATAGAAAGTACACACCGTGTACTTGGAAATACATGTCGTGTAACTTTTTCGCATAAATGGGCAGTAGCCTCCCCTGTTCACAGGGAAGGCTTAGAACCAGACGGGAGCATGGGAGGGGATGGCTGAATCTTCGAAGATCTCCAGATCGAGCGTTGTGAATCTGTTTCTGCCTCGAATGATCTCGTTGGAACCGCACGGGTAATCCCTCTAATCTCCTGGTGTAGTTATTTCCAATTATTCCCTTAATGGAAGTTATTTATGTTTGAATGAGGTTTTCCTTCACCTCAAATCTACATCGTTCTTGGAAAAATCGAGGATCGTCATTCCCGTATATTGTTCATGGGTGTTAAAGGTAGGTGGTTTGGTTCTTAATTTCCAACTGTTGTGCATTTTGTGTGGATTGTTGGGCCAATAACCCATGTTGGGGGGTCGTGTGGCTAAGGCCATGGCTATTTTAAATTCCTAGAATTTAATAGGTACTTAATTGTGATAATAAACTGCTGCTTGGAATCATTTCTTGGATCCAGGACCACCCTGGGGGTGCGTTCCTCTGTCTAGCCATTTGGGCAGGATACCCAAGAGTATACCATTATAATTACAAATTGAACAATTGCCTTGAGAGGAATTTTATTTGTAATGCATGGGTATTGCTTGTTTACATGTAGGGTATGGCCCGATTACCTGTTTTAGCCTGAGGGCAGTGTCGTGATTAGCCTGTGGGAACTGTACTATTCATCCTATGGGAAACTTATTCTGTGCCTGTGGGCAGTTGATTCTATGCTAGTGGGCGACACTTCTTACAACCGTGGGCAATATCCGTATGCATATGGGCATATTCTTGTGTTTTAATTCTTTTTACTTGAGGGTAGGGGTTTACGTGTCTGAGGACACTGGTTGTTTGCTCAAAATATTCACTATGGTGATATTTTAAATTTAATGATTAAATGTAAATGTAAATGGAAATATAACTGGTTAAGTTAGTTACTTTTTAGTACTGCTTACTTTATTTCATTTTACTACTGCACACTGTTGTTTCATGCTTTCACACAGTTGGGCACGAGCCTTTGGTGGGTGCCTAATGGGGATTATTTTTCACACCCTGTTTGGGTCATGCTTTTCGGCCCAAACTGATTACGTTTCTACAAGTTTGGATAATGGAAAGGGTCCCTATACAGGTACTTGATTGCTGCTGAGGAGTAGGGGAGCATGGGACCAGGCTTAGGCTTGCGATAATACCGGTTTCTTTTTTCTGTTTTTTGGTACTCTGTATTGTATTGTACTGCTATGTAACATGTCTAGCTGTTTTCTTAGAACGTGGGACAAGTTGCATCATATCTATATAACTGATTGGTTATATTTTACTGCATATTTTATAATAAATGTGTATGGTTTATTGCTTCCGCTGGTGTTGTATTCTATTTATTTTATTCTGCTGCACTACACATTGGAAAATGAGGGAATAGTTTCCCAACTATCAGACTTGGGCCCTCGCTACAAGTCGGCAGCCTCTGGCATTTGGGGAAATGCGCTTGAGGTCACGTGGCAAACCAGGTTTGGGGCACCTATTGAGTAGCACCCAGAACCAACACGTTACTAAAATCCAATAAGAGTTTCTCTTATGATATCAATAATGGATTACATAGATTAATGACTATAAATTCATCTACTTATAAAATATAAGTAATTTATCTATTTATTTTCATTCGATTCCATTCTCTGTGGTTAGTAGTTAAAAAATATAATTCACTAGTTTTCCCTTTATACAAGCCAATGGTCAGAAATAAGAGGAATTGGGTAAACAACCAATTTGAAAGAATATGTGATGACTACACCCAATGTGATTCCCTACCCAATGGGAGTGAGAATCATGACCTTTATGATGATAATATCTAATCTCACTTGTGTTTTGATTATAAAACAAGATTTTGTGGAGCGCCCAAAACCGCCTAATAAAGAAAAACCTTCAATTGAATGATTTACCCAAAACATGCCTTTGTTTTTTAATGGATTATCTAACCCCATAATCGTGGAACAATGGATCAAATACATTGATAATATCTTCTTTACCCTTAAATTTTTTATGAAATATAATGTTCTTATAGATTATTATCATATGGAAGGACAAGATGATCAATGGTGTACATTGATCAAGAATGCGAAGTCTTAATAAGAGATTGAAGTGATGGGGTGGAAGGAATTCCATAAAATGTATTTTGATAAAAAAAATTCTCACACTCTCAAATATAAAATCAAAATGGAATTCCTTACCTTCATTAAAAAATATGATTAATCTATTGGGGATAATGATGAAAACATTATAAGTCTTTCATGATATTCCTTTGGAATTTTTGTTATCCTCCAGGGCAAGGTTGAATTGTTATTTGGTGGGGTAAAACCTATTATATGATAAGATCTGGTGATCTAATACATTGATTGATACGATAAAATTGTATGATATACCTTCAAAATTAAAATATATACCAATGATACTTGATGGTATCATTAGGATAAAAAGAAGAAAGGGTTTCTTTTTTCTAGCAGTCTTATGGTGAATTCTAAGAGTGCTAATAAATTTCCACATCCCACTTGTCAAAAGTACATAAAGAAGCACCCTATAAATTGAATAATGAGAAGAGTAAATGTTTTATGTGTTGTCATTAAAGACACCTACCTAGAAATTTCCAACAGGAGAAACCCAATAATGTCTTAGAGGATAAGAATTCTCTAGTTAAACCTCATTTCATTGTTCATTACATCATCTTCAAGGAACCATATAACTTTTCATACTAATGCTCTAATCCAAGGGTTTTCAGAGATTTCCAAGATTCTCTAAGGAAGAAATGGTAAGTGTTTTCCGTAATAACCACTGAGCTAGATCCCAACAATGAATTGGTGACATGTACACGAATTATTCATTCTTTAATAGAAAAAATACTTTCTAATTATGGTTCTACCCATTCCATCATATCATGAATGTTTAGTATAACTATTCAAACACCCCCAAAAAAAGAATGGAAGTATAGATGTTAATGAAAATAAAAAATAGAGAAATTATTGAATCCTAAATATATAACTCATCCCCATTCAAAATTATTCGGCTAAAATTACCTATGATCCTTATGATACTACCTTTGGTGGAATTTTATGCAATTCTATGTATGCATTTTCTTTCCTTATATAGGCCCAACATAAATTTTCATGATAAAGAAATCACTATTAATATCATGAATCATCCTCTGTTTCTATACAAGTGTGAGAAGGTGGATGAATCATTATTAGCACTAAAATCTTGATCATGGATTTTATTTCCCTAAAATGAAGAAAATATATCTCAAATTATTGAGTCAAATAAAATAATCATCCTTGAATACATGCCAATTGTGATTGAATACAATGATGTGTTCCCAGAGTGTTTGTATGGACTTTCTCCAACATTGGAGATTGAATTTTCGATCATGTTCATACATGGGGAATTAAAATTATCCCAGAATACAAATAAAATGGTTGTTGTGGAACTTGATTAGATGAGGAAACAACTACAATTGAATTTGTAAAAAGGTTTCATATTCCCAATTCCTTCACCATGGGTTGGATCGGTCCTCTTTTTTGGAAGATGATTGGTATATGTGACTTTTCATTAATTAGTGTGAGATGGACAAGATGATTATGATGTAAAGTTATACCATACAATGGATTGATGACTTGTTTGATTAGAATTATGGAGCACTATACTTATCCATGGAGGATTTTTGGATGGGGAATTACCAAGTTAGGGTGAAAATTGACGATATCAATATGATATCTTTTTTACAAGGTACAAGAACTATGAGTTCCTAGTAATTACATTAAAACTCATTAATTCTCTATAAATATTTATGGAATTAATGAATATAGTCTTTAGATATGACCTCAAAAAAAATTGGTTGTCTTTATAGACGATATAAAAATATTCTCTAAAATTATGGAGGGGTATGTGGATAATATGATTACAATACTAGGGACCTCACAAAAGGATAAAAATTATGTTTAGAATAAAAAATGTGAGTTATGTTTGAAGTAAGTCTAATTCGTAGGGAATGTCATAACATGATGTGGGATATTTGTAGATCCTTCAAAAATAGAATCAATTTAAGGATGGTTTATGCCAATATCTATAACATATATCGATTGTTTCCTTGGACTACTAGGTACTTTTGTTGATTTGTGATAAAATTCTTCATGATTTTTGAACCCTCTAACCAAGATAACTCGAAAGAGAGTCATGTTTTCCTGGAATGATGAATGCGAATAGAGCTTCATGGAGATGAAAAAGAGTCTTATCACTGAACTTGTACTCACATTTCCCATATGTGGAGAACTTTTCACAGTAATTTGTGATGATTTAATTAAGTTTGTAACACCCCAAGTTTCCTCGGTATGTTTCCTTTCGAATAATGCAATGGCGTGCATTGTACACAACTTCGAGATTTTAATACACCATAACCAATCAAACTAGCCGTTATGAATAGTAATACCTACTTTTTGAAATTTTATAAATTCTATCTCTCAAAATGGACTTCATTTTTGGATTCGTAATATCTAAATTATCCTAGGGTGAAATTTTGGTACTTTTTGGATAACTTTCATATTTTGATGAATAGTGAAAATTACTAAATTTTAATTAAAAACAACTTTTTTAATCAAAATAATTAATAGTGATAAATTATGAATTTGAGTTGTTTTAAAGTATATTTAGAATATATTTTTACCATTTAATATAATTTTGGTCATTGGACATAATTTTACAATTAAACCGAACATAAACAAGTGCCAATCTTTTGATAGTTATTATCTCTTAAAAACACGCTTTTTGTTTTGACAGCGGGAATTAATTTTAAATTAATTTCTGCCACTTCTGTGTTTTGAATATAGAAAAATGGATTCCATATTTGGAATCAGGATGTTCAAATTGTGTAAATAGTTAACTTTTATTTTTAGACATTTTGAATAATTACTGCGGTAAATATTTTATTTACCATGGTTAAGGGTAAATCCGGTAAATAAGGGTTAAAAAAATAATATTATAATAATACTAAATTACCCGAAAACGTGTCTTAACCATATTGGTTGATACATGGTCGACCATGGGCATCTTTGGGTCTATTTTGTGACCCCATGAATCCACTTTTAAGTGACAATGACACTTTATTTTAATTAAGTTAAAATAAATACAAAAATGACACAAGCATATATCTTTTAAAAAAACAATTGTTACAGAGGGTTATATATGTTGGATTTTAGATTATAAATATTCAATAGAAAGATAAAAAGATTTCCTACATAATGATATTTTATTTATAATTTTTAGACATTAAATAATGTAATTTATTTATGACACAATGATGATACAGTAATTACTATAATGGTGAAAAATCAAAATAATTGATATTATAAATACCCAAATAAATATAATATGAAACTTTTAATGAATTAAACTAATTTTCTAGGATAATATGATATATTAGGATTGATTTAATTTACTTTGTTTGAAGTAATCAATCTGTTATGAGTTTCACAAAAATCAACTATTGAATAGTTTCAAAATTGACATAAAAGAGTTTTTAAAAAAATATTATATTATTAATTGATATTAAATTCCTAAAAATCTAAGGTTCGGCCAAGAGACTTATATCATGATATTTGTATCATTAATGGACCACTTGTGGGTCGTTTGTATGTATATGGTAAGTTTATTAACCATATAATATAAAAATACAAAGAGACATTGTAAAAGTGAAACTAATTAACTTAGAGTTAATACTTAAAGATAAGGTTAATATAAGTACCCAAACCTGTCTAAATTCTATTGGTTGAGTTTTTTTCGACCCATACCCACCTTAACATTTTAATAGTCAACTTTGGAGCCATTGGAAACCGAATATGAATTTATTATAAACTAATATCTCTAGCTTTTCCAAAGGTGCCCCTCACCCCTCTTATAAAAGGGAACTCCTCCTTCTCATTTCTTCACACCTTCAAAGCCCTTTGGTTCGGCCAAACCCTGCCCAAATACTCTTCCAACTTCCCTCACTACAACATAGGGGACTTATTTTGATCAGAAAGCCAACCTAAAGAGACCTTTTGATCAAATCAAAAGGAAGAACCCGATGAAGAGGTAATGATTTCACCACCCTTCTCCTAGTTCATTTCTTCTTCCACATCTTCTTCCGTTGTTATTACCATTATAAAATAATAAATCCAGTATCATATATATACTGTGATGTTATTATAAATATTCTACAACCATATTCAGTATTCTATCCATCCTTTGAATAACATGTCACCATACGTGCGTACGTACGGCTTACCGTCTCCACGTCGTGGTGTAATTGTTATCCAATATATTATTATTTGGATGGGTATAATAATGATGTGTAACTCATGTAAATAATAAATATAAAATGATAATGATTCTGTATATATGATATAAAATCCAATTATATATTATTTTAATATCAAAAGAATGATATTGTCGCTCGTGCGTATGTACGGACTACCGTCTCCACGAACGCGATGAGATTCATTGTCCATCATATCCATTCAAGTATAATTATCATTTGATGATTTAAAAATTGTATCTAAGGACTTGATATCATTCTGGATATGAATAATATACATCCCATTAATAATGAATATGGCTCACATAACAAAGAATATAAAGTAAAATGAACCCGTTAACACCCGAAATGACGATAATTCTAAGATATTATTAACAAATCAATGTTAAAAGATCATATATGATATCATATTAAAGTAAATGATTCTTGTATAATTCAATAACCATTATATCACCGTTATATAGGAGGTAAAACTACCATCGACCAAGGAAAAAGTACAAAGTAAGGGATTTTCTTATCTCACTTTCAATTCCGTGAGATTTCCATTTTTCACCACTAAATTATTGAAAGTGGTGTATTGTGCACTTCCATTTGATATATATTCATGATTCTATTTATATTCATGTTATTATGTAAATAATTTGGTGGTTATTAACTTTTGGCCATACGACTCAGTTAATTAACGTGGTAAGGGATTTTCTTATCTCACTTTCAATTCCGTGAGATTTCCATTTTTCGCCACTAAATTATTGAAAGTGGTGTATTGTGTACTGCCATTTGATATATATTAATGATTCTATTTATATTCATGTTATTCTGTAAGTCATTTGGTGGTTATTAACTTTTGGCCATACGACTCTACTGATTAACGTGGTAAGGGGTTTCTTATCTCACTTTTAATTTCGTGATATTTCCATTGATCACCACTTAATTATTGCATGTGGTGTATGTGTACTTTCCATGATTGTATTCATTGTGTAATATACTTTAATTTATGGGTATTTACATCATCATGGTATGATACTTCTTTCATGGGTGTATGTTTCGTATGTTACCTAATCGGTAAGGGAGTTTGAGATTTCAATTCCCACTCATTTGGCTTTACGCATATTTCATTGATTATATTACTCCATGATTATGTGTGGAATCACTATTCATTTGATTATGTCATAATTTCCACTCCCCTTCCTGTGGATATAAGTTTGATACACATAATCACTCATTGGTAATTCTCAAGTCATTGATATGAATTTGATAAGAGTAATTTTAACTCATTCACCATTTGTTGAGTTAAACATCCAATTCGTTGTTGTTGTTTTTACAAGAATATGTGTGAATATCCATTGATTGTTTTACACTGAATATCCAATCATATTTAGTGTATTTATATTTGTCACACATAATTATGTTGTTGATTTATCCTTAACCTAAGGATACGCCTTTTTGAGAGATTTCATCTCAATTTACATTCCATTGAGACTTCTTTGTTGATATACACCAAATCACTTTTATGTGGTGTATATAATTTACTTTGACATAGTATATCATGAATCCATTTATTCTCATGATATTAAAAAGTTTTGATTACCTCAATTATTTGTATTCAAGTGTCTCTTTTGGTTAGAATCTCTAACTAAAATACCATTTTTAAATGTTTTAATGACTTATTATTCTAAATCTTGCTCATTAATGTCCATGTTTTAAAAATGGTTTTAAGGATTTATTTATATGGACATTAAAGTTTTAAAATCAAATCTCCTTTTAAAAGTTTCAAAGTGGTATGGGACACTTTGATTCAAAAAACTATTTTAAATGGATTCTTGACAAATATTGTGACTTTTGAATGATTTCAAGAAAAGGGGGATATTTCTCTCAAATTGTTTTAATGATTATTTTCATCTATGTCAACATCCTTCATTATTCTTGATTGAGGTTAATGTGATACAATACAATCTTCCATAATATATCGAATGAGTTATGTTTGACTGTGGATGTGTTATTTTTATAGCATTCATGGTTTATGAGTAAAGTATTGACATTTCTTATGTTAGTTCCAATAAGAATGTTTATGTTATATTTCAACCTTTACTTCATATGAATGTGTTGGACAAGTATGTTCCAGGTTGGGGACTGGTTAAAGTAAGCCCTCCAGGTTGGGGACTAGTAAAAGTAAGCCCTCCAGGTTAGGGACTGGTAAAAGTAAGCCCTCCGGTTTGGTCTCCGGTTATTAGAGGCACTCCGGGTTGGTGTCCGGTTATTAGAGGCACTCCAGGTTGGTGTCCGGTTATTAGAGGTACTCCGGGTTGGGTTCCGGTTACAGTTAGCCCCAAGGTCTTGGGACAAGGCCTTGAAAAGAAATTAAATTTTAGCATTATGCATTCCATCATTATGAAAGTGGATATTGATATTTCATGTGATCATTCGACTAGTAGAATATACATGTGAGTATGTAAATGGAATTATTTCATTTTACCTTTGCAATTTTATGCTGAAGTTCAAGTTTAAAAGGCTTTTGTTTTAGTTATAAATTTCCTTAAGTGTTTATGATTATTTATTAAAGCTTCTGCAATAATGTTATCCTTACTGAGCCTCTGAGCTCACCCCTTTCAATGTTTTATTTTTCCCATGATTATGAAGAAATAATTTATGAATGACCTGCAGGGATAGTATGAGGGGATATGAAGACAAGATGTTTTTTTTATGATGTAATGTAAAAAAATTATGGATGTATCTAGTTATTCCAAGGCTACTAAACTAATCGTTCTTTCGAGACTTGATATTTCTCATGATCATGCCAATGTTATGTAATAATGCACCGACTCTAGGTAACTAAGGTCGGGGAATTATAGTTGGTATCAGAGGAAGTTCAGTACAAACCTTGAAAGCTAGATTTAGCTAAACTCTGATTAGAGCACGTAGACCTAAGATGAACTTTGAGGATTAGTATAGAAGAACTTCCTAGAATTTTGGTATTGTAATTATTTTGTGAGTTTTCCAAGAAATACATCCCTGTCTGGATACGAGCAGGTAGAGGTGGCTCTGGCATAGATGTACCTAGGGATAAAACCCAAAAACACCGCTTTGAGCTAGACTCGAACGGGAACTGGTACACGACAACGGGCCTTGCTGCACTCTTGGTTACGACACTCCCGGGGGATATGCTTTGGTAAATTCACAAGATTAGTATAAACCATTATTAAGGGAATACAAAAAAATGCCCCTAAGAATATATGTCGGCAAATAGATAGTGGATAATGTAGATTTTAACATAGGGTACCCCAAGTTAGGATATATTGTTCAATTACAAGATTATCCTATTATGTCTTTTTTTATTCCTATTAGATAAGTATTCAAAAACCCTAATTGTATTTTATTTTGTTATTTGAAACATGGAGGGAGCAAGATCACGAACAACTCTTCTCTCTCTTCCTGAAGAACTACTTACAATTATTATCCAGAAGTCATGCGCAGACGATGTTGAAACTTTTTCAAATGTCCAAGTTATATGCAAACAACTTTATGAGACATCCAATACCTCTAGCATTGCACAATTCTTTCAAGGATCAAGTACCGACTGTGGGATAATGTTGCGCTCTCAACTTTCTTACCACGATAAGCGTGGGAAGTACCATCAGGGTCTTTTCAAATTATTCACTTTATCTCAAAATTACGATGCACTAAATGATTTTCTAGATGCTGCAGAAGAGGTAGACCTTCGAGCAGCCTATATGTATCAAATTATATATTTATGTCTTTTGGGATATACGAAAACTGATTTACCAAAACCTTATTTTGAAATATTTGAAGATGAATCAGTGAGAATTTTTCTAAAAAAACATGTTAAAGACGATGTCTCCAAATTATATATAAGAAATACCTATTTTTTATGATGCATCGATGCTTCCATCGACATAATCCAAAATGGATGAGGAGTTTTTGGGTAAAGGAAGTAGATGATTTGGAAAAATTCCTGAGGTACCATTGTGACACATGAACGCATTCTACTAAAAGGAAAATACGCCTAGTCTCTCCAGAGTTCATGTTGTGATCCACATATCTCTAGTGACAAAATACATGCCTGACCCAACGCATGTACTCACCTATGAAGAATTATAACTGGAACCAGATCTATCTCATTGTGGAGAGCCTATCAGAATTCGTCATACCAAAGATCAAGTGTTGAGAAACCAGATGACTCGTCTGGTAAAAGATCTATAGAGAAATCATAAGATGGAAGAGGCAATGTGGGAACCCGAGAAACATATGATGAAGAACCTATGTGAAAATAAATGGATGGTGAAATGTTTAAAAGTGTTAGTGCTCTTTATTCATGGGTTTACATTGGAATAATTTTCTCTTGAATTTGTAACCCCGCAGTTTGCCATGTGAGAATGATATTTGAGGAAGAATTTTCTCTTCTCTTGTGGATATAGGTATAAATAACCATTTGGTTTTATATGATCATTGGGGTTTGAGAAAATTATAAGTTATTATAATTTGGGATAAAAATGCAAAGTATGATATAACATTTGTGATTAAATTATGTTATTTTGAGGAATTTATCTCATTTTGGTAATATTATAAAATATAGTTTTTGAAAAAGGACAACACGTAGACCGTGTGACAACCCGTCGCGTCGGACAAAGCTGTGGGAATCGAACCCACAACCAAAGTGCGATTGGGATTTATCGCCTACCACTGGACTACGTGAAGTCCCTGGTTAATGTGACTATTTTTTTTGTTAAATGATTTTATTGATCAATAATAAGATGATTTGGGTTATTATGTCTTATCAAATGAATACCCTTGGTATAGGAAAATGATTTGGTGATTAAGTGATAAATGTTATTTTGGAAGATTTTCGCTTTCTTGGAAACACTATATGCCCAAGGAAAATAGAATACAATGGGGTTTCATTTGTAGAGTAATGGTGGATTTTTATCTACGTTTTTATTGTTGATTTATAGTGATTTGGGTTATTTATGGAAATTATTAATCTATAACAGAGAATATGTGATGATGTTAATTAAATTTAAGTATGTGACTTTAAGAGTATTTGATGTCATTTGGAGATACAATGTAACATGGGAGACTACATAATCAAATTCTTCTATGATTTGGGTTTCAATATTAGTTTGGATTATATTAAAGGATTTTAAGGACAATTGGTTATTGAATGGTATCTATTTAACTTTGGGGTATTGTTGGTTTAATTTTAGAAATTAAGATTAGTGCATATTTATCTCAATGAATATCCTTTTGGGGGATCATTAGATCATTCACTAACCATTTTGGTTTTGATTAATCTTCAAAGACAATGTAAATATATGGTTTATCCTGCATGGATCATGTGATTCTATAGAAGTTTATTCTAGCTCTTCCAGTGTGACCAAGTCTTCTTGAATACTCATCGTTTAAAAAAAAATTGAGTTACTGGTGGAAATTTATTAAAGAATGAAAATTTACTTAAAATGTAAGTATATATCATAATGTTCTTAGTCAATATCATAAATGAATTCATCTTCCTTATGTAATGTAACTTTAAAAAAAATGTTGTCCGTTTACTTTCCTACTAGGAGACTAATGGTCGTTTGTCCCAACATAAGTTTGTGGTTTTCTCATTGTTAACTTTCTCCTGATCATGATTTCTATCCCTCTTCATCAGAACTTGACACTTAGTTTATCATCCATATCCATGTTTTCTTACATGGAATCCTAGTATGGGTTATCTTGGATGACCCTTATACCTCTCTTTCTTTCTTTTAAAGTGATAGTTTTATTGGCTCTTTTTCCGATGTGGGACTTTCCATTATATTCCCAAGCAAAATTTTAAAAATTGCGAGGACGCAATTTATTGAAGGAGGGGAGAATGAAACACCCAAAGTTTCCTCGGTATGTTTCCTTTTGAATAATGCAATGGCGTGCATTGAACACAACTTCGATATTTTAACACACCATAACCAATCAAACCAGCCGTTATGAATAGTAATACCTACTTTTTGAAATTTTATAAATTCTATCTCTCAAAATGGACTTCATTTTTGGATTCATAATATCTAAATTAGCCTAGGGTGAAATTTTGGTACTTTTTGGATAACTTTCATATTTTGATGAATAGTGAAAATTACTAAATTTTAATTAAAAACAACTTTTTTAATCAAAATAATTAATAGTGATAAATTATGAATTTCAGTTTTTTTAAAGTATATTTAGAATATATTTTTACCATTTAATATAATTTTGGTCATTGGACATAATTTTACAATTAAACCGAACATAAACAAGTGTCAATCTTTTGATAGTTATTATCTCTTAAAAACACGCTTTTTGTTTTGACAGCGAGAATTAATTTTAAATTAATTTCTGCCACTTCTGTGTTTTGAATTTAGAAAAATGGATTCCATATTTGGAATCAGGATGTTCAAATTGTGTAAATAGGTAACTTTTATTTTTAGACATTTTGAATAATTACTGCGGTAAATATTTTATTTATCATGGTTAAGGGTAAATCCAGTAAATAAGGGTTAAAAAAATAATATTATAATAATACTAAATTACCCTAAAACGTGCCTTAACCCTATTTGTTGATACATGGTCGACCATGGGCATCTTTGGGTCTATTTGGGGACCCCATGGATCCACTTGTAAGTGATAATGACACTTTATTTTAATTAAGTTAAAATAAATACAAAAATGACACAAGCATATATCTTTTAACAAAACAATTGTTACAGAGGGTTATATATGTTGGATTTTAGATTATAAATATTCATTAGAAAGATAAAAATATTTCCTACATAATGATATTTTATTTATAATTTTTAGACATTAAATAATTTAATTTATTTATGACACAATGATGATGCAGTAATTACTATAATAGTGAAAAATCAAAATAATTCATATTATAAATACCCAAATAAATATAATATGAAACTTTTAATGAATTAAACTAATTTTATAGGATAATATGATATATTAGGATTGATTTAATTGACTTTGTTCGAAGTAATCAATCTGTTATGAGTTTCACAAAAATCAACTATTGAATAGTGTCAAAATTGACATAAAAGAGTTTTTAAAACAAATATTATATTATTAATTGATATAAAATTCCTAAAAATCTACGGTTCGGCCAAAAGACTTATATCATGATAGGTGTATCATTAATGGACCACTTGTGGGTCGCTTGTATGTATATGGTATGTTTATTAACCATATAATATAAAAATACAAAGAGACATTGTAAAAGTGAAACTAATTAACTTAGAGTTAATACTTCAAGATAAGGTTAATATAAGTACCCAAACCTGTCTAAATTATATTGGTTGAGTTGTTTTCGACCCATCCCCACCTTAACCTTTTAATAGTCAACTTTGTAGCCATTGGAAACCGAATATGAATTTATTATAAACTAATATCTCTAGCTTTTCCAAAGGTGCCCCTCACCCCTCTTATAAAAGGGCACTCCTCCTTCTCATTTCTTCACACCTTAAAAGCCCTTTGGTTCGGCCAAAACCTGCACAAATACTCTCCCAACTTCCCTCACTACAACCTAGGGGCCTTAGTTGGATCATAAATCCAACCTAAAGAGCCCTTTTGATCAAATCAAAAGGAAGAACCCGAAGAAGAGGTAATGATTTCACCACCCTTATCCAAGTTCATTTCTTCTTCCACTTCTTCTTCCTTTGTTATTACCATTATAAAATAATAACTCCAGTATCATATATATACTGTGATGTTATTATAAATATGGTACAACCATATTCAGTATTCTATCCATCCTTTGAATAACATGTCACCATACGTGCGTACGTACGGCTTACCGTCTCCACGTCGTGGTGTAATTGTTATTCAATATATTATTATTTGGATGGGTATAATAATGATGTGTAACTCATGTAAATAATAAATATAACATGATAATGATTCTGTATATATGATATAAAATCCAATTATATATTATTTTAATATCAAAAGAATGATATTGTCGCTCGTGCGTATGTACGGACTACCGTCTCCACGAACGCGATGAGATTCATTGTCCATCATATCCATTCAAGTATAATTATCATTTGATGATTTAAAAATAGTATCTAAGGACTTGATATCATTCTGGATATGTATAATATACATCCCATTAATAACGAATATGGCTCACATAACGAAGAATATAAAGTAAAATGAACCTATTAACACCCGAAATGACGATAATTCTAAGATATTATTAACAAATCAATGTTAAAAGATCATATATGATATCATATTAAAGTAAATGATTCTTGTATAATTCAATAACAATTATTTCACCGTTATACAGGAGGTAAACCTACCATCAACCAAGGAAAAAGTACAAAGTAAGGGATTTTCTTATCTCACTTTCAATTCCGTGAGATTTCCATTTTTCGCCAATAAATTATTGAAAGTGGTGTTTTGTGTACTGCCATTTGATATATATTCATGATTCTATTTATATTCATGTTATTCTGTAAATCATTTGTTGGTTATTAACTTTTGGCCATACGACTCAGTTGATTAACGTGGTAAGGGATTTTCTTATCTCACTTTCAATTCCGTTAGATTTCCATTTTTCGCCACTAAATTATTGAAAGTGGTGTATTGTGTACTGCCATTTGATATATATTCATGATTCTATTTATATTCATGTTATTCTATAAATCATTTGGTGGTTATTAACTTTTGGCCATATGACTCAGTTGATTAACGTGGTACGGGGTTTCTTATCTCACTTTTAATTTCGTGAGATTTCCATTGATCACCACTTAATTATTGCTTGTGGTGTATGTGTACTGCCCATGATTGTATTCATTGTGTAATATACTTTAATTTATGGGTATTTACATCATCATGGTATGATACTTCTTTCATGGGTGTATGTTTTGTATGTTACCTAATCGGTAAGGGAATTTGAGATTTCAATTCCCACTCATTTGGCTTTACGCATATTTCATTGATTATATTACTCCATGATTATGTGTGGAATCACTATTCATTTGATTATGTCATAATTTCCACTCCCCTTCCTGTGGATATAAGTTTGATACACATAATCACTAATTGGTAATTCTCAAGTCATTGATATGAATTTGATAAGAGTAATTTTAACTCATTCACCATTTGTTGAGTTAAACATCCAATTCGTTGGTGTTGTTTTTACAAGAATATGTGTGAATATCCTTTGATTGTTTTACACTGAATATCCAATCATATTTAGTGTATTTATATTTGTCACACATAATTATGTCGTTGATTTATCCTTAACCTAAGGATACGGCCTTTATGAGAGATTTCATCTCAATTTACATTCCATTGAGAATTCTTTGTTGATATACACCAAATCACTTTTATGTGGTGTATATAATGTACTTTGACATGGTATATCATGAATCCCTTTATTCTCATGATATTACAAAGTTTTGATTACCTCAATTATTTATATTAAAGTGTCTCTTTTGGTTAGAATCTCTAACTAAAATACCATTTTTAAATGTTTTAAAGACTTATTATTCTAAATCTTGCTCATTAATGTGCATGTTTTAAAAATGGTTTTAAGGATTTATTTATATGGACATTAATGTTTTAAAATCAAAACTCCTTTTAAAAGTTTCAAAGTGGTGTGGGACACTTTGATTCAAAAATCTATTTTAAATGGATTCTTGACAAATATTGTGACTTTTGAATGATTTCAAGAAAAGGGGGATATTTCTCTCAAATTGTTTTGATGATTATTTCCATCTATGTCAACATCCTTCATTATTCTTGATTGAGGTTAATGTGATATAATACAATCTTCCATATTATATCGAATGCGTTTATGTTTGACTGTGGATGTGTTATTTTTATAGCATTCATGGTTTATGAGTAAAGTATTGACATTTCGTATGTTAGTTCCAATAAGAATGTTTATGTTATATTTCAACCTTTACTTCATATGAATGTGTTGGACAAGTATGTTCCAGGTTGGGGACTGGTTAAAGTAAGCCCTCCAGGTTGGGGACTGGTAAAAGTAAGACCTCCAGGTTAGGGACTGGTAAAAGTAAGCCCTCCGGTTTGGTCTCCGGTTATTAGAGGCACTCCGGGTTGGTGTCTGGTTATTAGAGGCACTCCGGGTTGGTGTCCGGTTATTAGAGGCACTCCGGGTTGGGTTCCGGTTACAGTTAGCCCCAAGGTCTTGGGACGAGGCCTTGAAAAGAAATTAAATTTTAGCATTATGCATTCCATCATTATGAAAGTGGATATTGATATTTCATGTGATCATTCGACTAGTAGAATATACATGTGAGTAAGTAAATGGAATTATTTCATTTTACCTTTGACATTTTATGCTGAAGTTCAAGTTTAAAAGGCTTTTGTTTTAGTTATAAATTGCCTTAAGTGTTTATGCTTATTTATGAAAGCTTCTACTATAATGTTATCCTTACTGAGCATCTGAGCTCACCCCTTTCAATGTTTTATTTTACCCAGGATTATGAAGAAGTAATTTATGAATGACCTGCAGGGATAATATGAGGGGATATGAAGACAAGATGTTTTTTTATGATGTAATGTAAAAAAATTATGGATGTATCTAGTTATTCCAAGGCTACTAAACTAATCGATCGGTCTTTCGAGACCTGATCTTTCTCGTGATCATGCCAATGTTATATAATAATGCACCGACTCTAGGTAACTAGGGTCGGGGCGTTACAAAGGTCATGGGATGTGTGTTTATTCATAATGAAAACATGATGTCCTATGATTCAAGGAAATTTTAGGTTCACAAATAAAACTATGCAATTCATGATATATACTTAGATACAATGACCTTCATGTTGAAAATCTGGTGGCATTACCTGTTTTGGATGAAGTGTGAAATATATATGTATCACTATATCATCATGTATATATTCACAAAGAAATAGATGAATATGAAATAATGAATATGGCTAGTGATAATAAATAACTATGACTTCTCAATCCAATTCCACCTTGGAAAACAAAATGTAGTGGAAAATTATCTAAGTAAAAAGGATCCCAAAATCTTGTCATTCATGAGAATTGATAAGGATCTGATCATCATAGACTTAAAATGGATGGTCATGGGAATCATAATAGATGGAAAATCATATATCCTTTCAAAAATGATTTCTCAACCATTTATTTTATAGAATATGAGGGATTCTCAAAGAGATGCTGATGGAATTTAGAATAAATTAGAAGCTATAATAAAATGGAAATATGTGGAGCTCAATGTTTATAAATTAGGAGTTGTATTCTTTGGGTCAAGACTATGTGTAACATCAAATCCTTAGTAAAATAAGGAGTTATTAGATGATAAAAATAGGTCAAAATTATCAATCCATCCAATAAGCATAGTGATGTAATGTGATTTCATTGACACTATAGGTTGGATATTATAAATAAAGAGATCATATAGCATACATCAAGATTTCTTGTAGGTCAGAATGTGAAGGATGAAAGGAAAAAATATAAGAGGATGACTCAATAATTAACCATAACAAAATATAAATGTTAAAAATATCACCATGAACTTTTTCACTAGCCTTATGAAGACAACAAGAGTAAATAATTCTATCAGGGTTTTAGTGTATAATTTTATAAAGACTGGTCAATTAATTGAAATTTAATAGGATTTTTTGGTGAATGAACTTGAAAGGATATATATTTGAGAACCGTTGAGGCTACATGTAATACCACTATCAACTATATCTAATCATGATCCTTGATTTACCTCAATGTTATAAAATAGTCTTCAATATACTATAAATAAAGAGTTAAACTTACACCTAACTTATCATCATCAAACAGATATCCAACATGACTAAACAATCAAGACACTTGAGGACATGTTGAGAGAATTCTCAATTGACTTCAAAGGAATAAGACATCATCATCTTTCTTTGTTAGATTTCTCATATAATAACAGTTTCCACTCAAGCATCCAAATGGCTACTTATAAAACCCTTTAGGGGAAGAGGTTCAAAACTCCTGCATGTTTGGATGAATTTGGGGAACGAAAACTGATATTCCAAAAATGTTTGAACGAATGGATGGAAATTTAAATATAATTCAACAGCACATCAAGGCTACCTAGAGTTTTAAATAGGTCTATGGTGACAATCATTGATGGGACGTATGGTTTTTTTGTTAGAGACAACGTATTTAACCACATATATTGATGGAATAATGTAGTGTGATTTGAGAAGAAGTGGAAGCTTAGTCCAAGATACATGAGTCTATTTTAGATACATGGTCACATTGGAGTCATTGCCTATTGATTGTAACTCCCACCTAACTTATCCCAAGTACATGATTTATGTAACGACCCAAACATTCGTTAATGAAAATTCCTCTTGATCTGATTAAATGTATTATTATGAAAAATTGTTATATAAAATATACACTTATTTGGTTTTATGTTTTTGGATTTTTAAAATACCATTACGATTTTTGACTATTTATAAAACAGACATTGAATAGTGATCGCAGGGTTAGTATAAATATAAGGCTTTAAAAAATCCAATTTACTCAGACAATGGAAGTGATGGCCTCATCTTGTATACTTTCCTGATATGAATCACATTTTTTAGAGCTTGGAAAAAAGGTGGTGCCATTGGGATTTGCTCATTACCAGGGCCAAGTGGAGCTTTAACATGCTAATCTCGAATAAAACCACATATGGGAGAAGTGGATGTTCGTAGAAATTACCACCCGAGCGATGTTATGTGAACCACTCCATGAGTCCTTCACCATCACACACCTAACCCTACAGTCTTATGTGGGTATTATAAGGGGTTATGTAACAAGACATTAGCACTATGATTACGTGAATTATTTATTGTATATAATAAAAAATATACATTCATTTTATTATTGTTACATTATAAATAGTTTTGAAAGCACAAATAGTATTTTTAGTTAATATTCAACTAAGGAATCTATTTTGATAAATTAATGGTTTTTGGAATTAAATAATATTTTAATAAATATTATTAAATTAATTCTTATTAATTAAAAATGATCGTATAATATTTTTAGGAATACAATTATATTATTTATTATTGTTTGAAACCCGTTTTTGTCAAAACCCATGAATTTTCGATAAATGTTGGGTTTCATTTTAAAAGTAAAAATTCACCTATTTAAAAAATTATTCAGATAACATGAATATTATTTTTGGAATCAAGATGTATAAACTATCTAATGGTGGATTTCTCATAATTTTCTAAGATAGTTGATTTTTTTGGTAAAAATTAAATACCATTTAAATAGATAATGTGATTTATGATTTCATAAAGACCCAATAGTGATGTAATAAAATAACATAAACATTATTTTCGGACAATATATGTTTTACCATTAAGTTAATGTGATTTTAGATCTGTTTGATATATTTTACAGTGCTTTAGTGGACCCTCCAAGACTTATAAAACATTTTATCTTTTTAAATTAATTTCCTTGAGAGTGTGACTCACCTCCACATGAGCAACCCAATGATTTTAGGAAGTTAGTCCATTTTCTTTATAAAATATATTTTTTCAATCATATTTCTCAAAAACATTTGGCAAAAACTGTGTTCTGGTTTTTTGGTTTTGATTAGATTAATGTGTGGTATCCCAAACCTAAATAATTAAGAATTCTCCATCCTTTCCTATATAGACCCACCCAAGATCCCACTTCCTCTTCACTAAAAGCCTTTGGAGTTCATATTTCATCTCCCATCATCTTTAAATAATCTTTCTAAGGCACCCCAAGATCCCAAGAAGCCTCTTTCAAGCCCATCCCAATCCTTTGGGATCACATTTCCATGTAAGGGATTCCTTCCTTTCTCATTTTTGCCAAGTTTCGTAATATTGTTATATTATTTTATTTAAAATTATAAATGTTGGGGTATGATTTCACACCTACCCCATACTTACCGATTTTTGTTTTAATTACTAGAGACCCATTTCTCTCTCATTAATGCCTCCCATGTTCACTAGTTACCATGCCGAAATTCTGTAAGGGATTTCTCTCACCTCATTTACATTCAATAAATTATTTTATATTATGCATCTAAATTAGATCCATATGTTGGTATATTATTTCCCATGATACCAATACTTTCCATTTAATTTATAAATGATGAGATACCCCTTTCACTCTCATCAACCCATTTTACAAATTTCTATTTGATGTCATTATGCTTTCGAAATTACACCAAACATTCCATGAAATAATAATTGTGTATTGAATACCATAACCACTCATCAATCAAGGGTATTCACATTTATGCACATGTACTTTTTGATTGAGGAATTACATTTATGTATTCCTCATATCTTAATCATGGAATTAATTATGATTTTATTGAATCCATGTTGTATGATCTATGTGGCACACCTATGCATGAAATGAAATGATTATGAATGGTGCGCCCAAATAGTGCTCTAATGCTTTGGGTAATGTATAGTATCATGATACATCATGTGAAATGAGTCTTGAATCATGATAATTCATGTCCATTGAGGGTTTACTCATACATCATGTACAATGAGGGTTTACTCAACTTGAATGTGCAATGAGCCTTGGCTCATACTAATTCATTATTAAGTGTTGTTTCCACATCTCCATGTTATGATTATCATTCATTATTATATCCTTTTATGATCATGTTTATCTTGTTATCCATTGATATGACTATTGACTAACATGTATTGTATTCTTTATGTTATTCCATGTTTATTCCCTTAATGGGATTTATATCTCACACCTTTCTTATGTATGTCCTCATGTTAACACATGCAATGCTATGTACGAGAGAATGTAATTGTCATGTAAATGAAGTTTTCAATAAGATGTTGTGTTTTAAGTTTTAAGTTGTTATGTAACATTCCTATGCCCAAAAGAAACTATACCTCTCAATATTCTATGATGTATCAAGTGAAGCTTTTTATTTAATAATTCATGTTATGTGTGGAATAAAAAATCATGGTTGTCATAGTTGGTATCAGAGGATAGGATTAGTTTTTTTTAGGATTAGGATTAGGAAACCGTAGTGAAAGACTTAGGGATAAGACTAAGTATAATAATAAAATCCCTAAATTTTGGTGAGTATTGAGTAAGTGTGTTTTTAGGAAAATACATCCTTGTCTGGATACAAGCAGGTAGAGGCGGCTCTAGAACAGATGTACCTATGAGTAAAATTTCTAAGTAGGAGTTTCTGGATTGAACCGAGGAATCCTGGAACACAAAAATGGGACTCAATGCACTCTTGGTTACTAAACTCCTAGGGGATATTATTTGGTAAATTCACAAGCATAGTATGAACAATTTCTAAGGGAATAAAAAGGCGCCTAAGAATATATGTTAGAAAGTAGATCATGTATAACATAGATTGAAGCTTATAGATTAATAATTTTAGGAAATTAAATTTATTTATAAGTCATCTGTTTTTTCCAAGGATTAACCTTTATGTTTTACCCATAACATTCCTTTTATTCCATCCAATGGCCATTAATTGGAGAACTCGGGCTAAAAAATGATGCAAATATCAATTTGATGACTATTCCAATGAGAAGCCCAATCCAATGGGAGATGGAATCGCAAACATTGTCATGATGATCTCTCCGTTAAATAAATGTTGGAAAAAAACTTGGGTCAAGAGGAATTTTCAACACCTATATGAAAGAAGAAGTCTCTATCCAGGGATTCATGAGATGACGGACTCCTAATTTTAATGGATCATCTGATCCCTAAATCGTCAAACAGTGGATCAACTCCATTGAAAAGATTCTCTCATTCCTTCAAGGTTCTGAACAAGAGAAGGTTCTTCTGACTGCATATCATGTGTAGGGTGAAGTAGATCAATTATGGAATTTGATCAAAAATAAAAATCATGAGGAATAGATCGACGCGTTGGAATGAAACGATTTTTGGAAAATCTTTTTCGATAAATATTTTCCTCGCACCCTCCATCTTAAGATGGAAAGTGAATTTCTTTCCCTCAAGAAAAAAGATGGAAAATCCATCATAGAATATGAGGAAAACATCACAAGGCTTGCACGATATGACTCTAGATTTTTCGTTAACCCTTCTTGCATGTTTTACCTCTTATTTGGTGGGATGAAACCTATCCTATTGAAATCCCTAGTGATATGTGACTTCAACAGCTATGTTAAAATTTTCTGATGTGCCCTGAAGGTCAAAATGGAGATTGGAAAATCCAAGGGGTATCAAGGGGATAAGAAAAAAGGTGGAATTTAATTCTGGTAGTCTGATGGAAAAATCCAACGGTGCTAAGAAAATATAACACCCCACTTACCAATGGTGTGGAAAGAATCATCTCGAAAATTTCCTGAAGGGGACAAGGAAATGCTTTAGCTATGGAAGAGAAGGGAACATAGCAATTAACTACCGACATTAAGAAACTCATGGATGGAACAGAGGAGAGGAATTCTCTCTTTTACTCTCAATGCGTTGTTCGTTTCTTGAGCAATAGAAAACCAGTGCACCTTGAAAATCAGTGCCCTAAGCCAGCAGTTTTTAGAGGGAACCAACAACTTCCAATTAAGCAAGGGAGAACATTTTACATCACTACCACTGAAGTGAACCCCGAAAATGAAGTGTTTATAGGTATGCTATTTATACATTCAGTAATACAGAACATACTTCTTTATTCTGGTTATACGCATTCTTTTATATCTCGAAATTTTAGAAGAACAATCCCAAGACCACCAAAAATCATGGAAGTTAGGATGTCAGTGAGTAAGAAAAACGGGGTAATGATTTCCACCGATGAATTTATCTCCCCCTGACATAATTTTTGGATTTAAGTTCCTAGTAAACCTCTTCATACTCCCTCTAGTGGAATTTAATGCAATTATTGGCTTGGATTGGATTTCCCAATACAGAGCCAATATAAATCTCTGTGAGAGGGAAATCACTTTCAATATGCAGAATTGACCCAAGATTCAATACAAGGGTCAAGGAGAAAGATGAATCTTATTTAGATCCATCATCTCAAGAATAGATATTACTTCCCTATGATCACACTCATCTGGATCAGATTTTTTTTTTCAAAGGAATAAACCATCCTGGAATACATACCTATTGTGAGGGAATTTGTTGAAGTGTTTACCGAGGAATAGCCTGGTCTTCCTCCTAGATGAGAAGTTGAATTTTAAATTGACCTTATACCTGTGGAATTACCAATATCCAATAACCCATATGCAATAGATATTGTGGAGCTTGAGGAGTTGAAGAAACAACTACAGGATAATCTGGATAAAGTGTTTTTACGGACAAGTGCTTTACCATGGGGTGAACCATTCCTCTTCATCAATAAGAAGGATGTGTCAATGTGAATTCTCATCGATTATCATGAGCTTAAAAAATAAGGATAAAGAACAAGTATCCTATTCCACATATTTATGACATTTTCGATCTGCTACGTGGGGAAAGATACTTCTCTAATGTGGATTTATGGTTGGTATATTATCGAGTAAGGTTAAAGAAGGAAGATATCCCCAAAACTGCATTTCGTACATGATATAGGTACTATGAATTCATATTAATGCCCTTAGGACTCACTAATGCTCTAGAAATGTTCATGTAAATGATGAATATAGTCTTTAGATATTACCTCAACAAATATTTGGTAGTCATTATAGATGATATTCTAATATATTCAAAAACCAAAGAGGATCATGAGGAGCAACTAAGAACTCTACTAGAGACCTTGTAGAAGGAGATGATTTATGAAAAGTACCACAAGTGTGAGTTCTAGTTGAAGAATGTATCATTATTAGGTCAAATAATCACAATAAATGGTACATCTGTGGAACCCTCCAAGGCAAATGCAATTGATTCATGGCCAAGGCCAACATCAGAAACTGATATCCATATCTTCTTGGTGTTAGCTGGATATTATCAACGATTTGTGAGAAATTTATCAACATTGTCCAACCCTCTTACCAAGATAACTCGTAAGGGAGTAATGTTTTCATGGAGTGATGAATGTGAAAAAATCATCAAGGAGTTGAAAAGGAGGTTTATCGCTGCACTCATTCTCACATTACCAACAAGTGTATAAATTTTTGTGGTATTCAGTGATGCTTTAAAAAAGGTCCAAGGTTGTGTGTTGATGAAGAATTACATTTTCATTACCTATGCTTCAAGGGAATTTAAATATCATGAGAATAATTATCAAACACATGAT
This sequence comes from Viscum album, assembly GCA_963277665.1. Taxonomy (NCBI): domain Eukaryota; kingdom Viridiplantae; phylum Streptophyta; class Magnoliopsida; order Santalales; family Viscaceae; genus Viscum; species Viscum album. The sequence goes on from OY728122.1 coordinate 1,627,759,923, forward strand.
ATAGAGTTTTATGTGTTTATTTTCACTTAAAAAATTTGGCGGTATTACCAATTTGAGGAGAAGTGTGAAATATACGTTGATCACAAAAGCAAAAAAGTACATATTCACACAAAAAAAGTTAAATAAGTACCAAAAAATATGGTTAGAGATAATTAAAGATTATGACTGCTCAATCCATTACCACATTGGGAAAGAGAACAGAGTAGAAGATACACTAATTAGATAGGATCTTGTGATTCTTTCATTGATGATAATTGAGAAGGATCCAATTTTCTACAATTTTAAGAAGATGGACATGGGATTCAAAAATAATGGAAGATCATCGAGGCTTTCAAAAATGATTGCCCAACTGTCCCTTATGGAGAATATAATGGATGCTCCATGAATGGATATGGAAATCCTGAAATGGGTGGAAGCTATCGGAAATGGGAAATCCTCAGATTTCATTGTTGACAATGATGAAATTGTGAGATTTGGCTCACGATTATGTGTACGATCTGATCAAGAGATAAAGAAGGAGATCCTGAATGACGCACATAGACCAACCTTCTCAATTCACCTGGGGAACACAAAGATGTATCAATATCTCAGAGAAATCATTTGGTGGGACAATATGAAAAGGGAGATTACTGAATATAAATCAAAGTGCATGGTATTTGAGAAAGTGAAGGCTGAGAGGAAAAATTATAAGGGGATGATGAAACCACTACCCATACCAACATGGAAGTGGGACAACATTAACCTGGAATTTTTCACTAGGAATTCAAGGAATTCCATAGGAATCAATTTTATATGGGTCGTTGTGGATCATCTTATGAAGACAACTCACTTAATCGCGATTCGAGAGGACTTCTCATTAGATCAACTTATAAAAATTTACATCAAATAAGTGTAAATGTTGAATGGATTACCACTATATATTGAATATTATCATAATCCTAGATTATCCTAAATGTTATAGAAATGTCTCCAACATGCTCTAAGAACTGAACTGAACTTCGTTACGGCCTATCATCCTCAAACTGATTGTCAATGTGAGCAAACTATTCAGAAACTAAAAGATATGTTAAGATCATGTTGTATGGACTTCAAAGGAGGATGGGACCAACATCTTCCACCGATTGAATTATCCTACAATAACAGTTTCCACATGAGCATCTAAATGGAACCATATGATTCCCTTTATTGGAAAAGGTGAAAAACACCGGTGTGTTGGGATGAAGTCGGTGAGAGTAAGCTATTAGGACCTGAAATTGTTGAAGAAATGGTGGAGAAGGTTAAAACCATTTAGCATCATATCAAGGTAGCCCAAAGTCGACATACGATTTATGAAGACAACTGTAAATGAGAACTTGAATTCAAAGTTGGATACATGGTATTTCTACACATATCTCCATGGAATAAGGTCATGCGGTTTGGAATGAAAGGGAAGTTAATTCCTAGGTACATTGGCCCCTTTGATTTTCTTGATCATGTCAGGGTTGTGGCCTATCGACTAACACTTCAACCTACTATGGAAAATGTTCGTAGTGTCTTTCTTTTATCCCTATTAAGGAAGTACATACCAGACTCTTCACATATACTCTCTGCAGAGGCAATACAGTTAGAGGATGATCTTTCCTATGAGGAGAAACCAATGAAGATCATAGATCATAGAGAAATGTCCTGTGAAATAAAGAAATGCCCCTCATTAATGGGTTGTGGTGAAACCACATGATTGAATAAGTGATGTGGGAATCAGAGGAAGTGATGAAGAAAAGTTACCCACATCTTTTTTAGTGTGGGAAAAATAAATTTCAAGTGAAAAATTTCTTAAGGGGGGAGGATTGTAACTACCTGAACATTCAGTAATGAAAATTCCTCTTGATCTGATTAAATGTCTTATTATGTAAAATGGTTATATAAAATTTGAAACTATTTGGTTTTATGTTTTTTGATTTTTAAATTACCGTCATGAATTGTGAACATTTCTAATACATTCACTTTATTATTGTTACGTTGTAAATAGTTTTTAAATCACAAATAGTATTTTATGTTAATATGATACTAAGTAATTTATTTTGAAAAATTAATGGATCTTCAAATTAAACAATATTTTAAAAAAAATTATTAAATTAATTTTTATTAATTATAAATGGTGGTAAATTGTTTTTAGGAATACAATTGTAATATTTATTAAGGATTGAAATCTATTTTTGTCAAAACCCATGAATTTTTAATAAATGTCGATTTTTATATTAAAAGTAAAATTTCAAATATATAAAAAATTATTTATATAAAATTAATTTTATTTTTGGAATCAATATGTCGAAATAATACAATGGTGATTTTCCCATAATTTTCTGAGATAGTTGTATTCTTAGGTAAAAATTAAATACTATTTAAATATATAATGTGTTTTATGACATCATAATGACCCAATAGTGTTATAATAAAATATAATAAACATTATATTCGGACAATATATTTATTAACATTAAAATAATGTGATTTTAGATTTTTTTGATTTATTTTTCAAATCATTAACGGACCTTCCAAGACTTGTAAAACATTATAGCTTTTAAAATTAATTTTTTTGAGAGTGTGACTCACCACCACATAAGAAACCCTTTTATTTTAGGAAGTTCATCCATTGGACTTATATAATATTTTTTCCACTCCCCTTTGGAAAAAAACCATGGGCAAAAACAGTTTTTTGTTTTGTTGTTTTGATTAGTTTAATGTGTGGTGTCCCAAACCTAAATAATAAAGAATTACCCCTCATTTCATATATAAACCCACCAAACTCCTACTTTATCTTTACTAAAAGCCTTTTGATTTCATCCAACATATTCCTTACTCTCTTTATAATCATCCCAAGGCACCCCAATCTCCCAAAAACCCTCTCTCAATCCCATCCCAAGCCTTTGGGATCACATTTCCAAGTAATGGATTCCTTCCATTCTCATTTTAGCCAAGTTTATTAATATTTTTATCTTCCATTATCTTCAATTATAAATTTTTGGGTTTGATTTATGACCTACCCCATACATCCTCCTTTATGTTTTAATGATAAGAGACCTATTTCTCATTCATTAATACCTCCCATGTACACCTTTTACGATGCCAAAATTCAGTAAGGAATATCTCTCTACCCATTTACATTCAAGAAATTCTTTTATATTATGCATCTAAATTCCATTTAATATGTTTTTATATTATTTACCATGATCCCATTACTATATATTTAATATATAAATTATGAGATACCCTTTTCACTCTCATCAATCCATTTTATGAATTTTTATTTGATGTCGTTGTGCTGGCGAAATTACACCAAAATTTCCATGCCATAATCATTGTGTAGTGAATACCATACCCACTCCTCCATAAAGGGTATTAAACGTTATGCACATGTAATCGTTGATTAAGGACATAAATTTATGTATTCAACATCTCTTATTCAGGTAATTAATTATGATGTTAATGAATCCATGTTTTATGATCTATGTGGACAACTTATGCATGAAATGAAATCATTATGAAGGGTGCTCCCAAATAGCGCTCCAATGCCTTAGGAAAAGTGTACTATCATGATACGTCATGTGCAATGAGTATTTACTCATTCTAATTCAAGTGAAACAAGAGTTTACTAATGATTTATGTGCAATTATGGTTTACTCATTCTCAATGTGTAATGGGCCTTGGGTTATGATAATTCATTGTTAACTGTTGTTCCCATTTCTACATGTTATGATTATCATGGTTTATAGTGCCTTTAGGTTCATTTTTCTCTTGTGATCCCTTGATATGACTATTGAATAACATTTATCATATTCCCCATGTTATTCCATCTTTATTTCCTTACTGAAATTTATAGCTCACTCCTTTATTATGTATGCTTTCAGGTTATCCCATGAAATCCTAAGTACGATATAATGTAGTTGTCATGTAAAGGATGTTTTTAATAAGATGTTGTATTTTATGTTTTAATTTTTTATATAATGTTCATATTCCTCAAAGACACTATACCTATTGATCTTATATATTGTATCATGTGACGGTTTTTATTTAATAATATTTGTTAATTTTGTAATAAATAGCAGGGTCGCCAAAATGTATTCTATTTATAACTATTCAGTAAGTACATATGATACCCCCACATGTACCAAATCAAATGGTTTTACGATTGGAGAACGATATCTCATATGAGGAGCAGTTGTTGAAGATCATAGATCATAGATATAATTTTATATAAAATTAGACAATAAACTTGGTCGATGTGCTATTGATAAACCATCAGTTTTAAGAACATAAGTGAGAACCTGGGGAAGTGATGAAACAGAGTTAACCTTATCTATTTTGTTAATGGAAAATAAAATTTCGACAGAGAAATTTTTAAATGGGGAATAGTGTTACAACCTGGACTATTATAAATAAAATTCCCCTTGTGGTTGAATTAATGGTCATGCTATATTATAGTTATATAAAAAACACATACCCTTATATGGTTTTATTTTATCATATTGGATATAAATAATCTTTAATAATCACTACCACTGATAATATAACTATTGACGAGTCACCACATAATTAGTATAAATATAGGGGTATAACAGAACCAATTGATACAGAAAAAGGAAGTAATGGCCCCATGAAGTTGGTTCATACCCTATAAAGCCCATTTATTGGATATTATAAAGGATGTAGAATCATTTGGATTAACCATGACCAAAGACCATTTTGAGATAAAAAGAATTAAGCATGAGTGAAATTTTTCAAGAGAGAATTTCAAGCACAGTGAGATCACAACCTAAACCATGTATGTCAAACCACCCTAGGAAAGTATCATCACATTGCATCTTACACATAGGGTGAATGTAGGGGTATTAAATGGATATGTATCAAGAACCTAATAGTATGAATATATATATTATTTTCAATAGAATAATGATCATATTAACTTCAAATTTATAAATTATTTTTATTTTTATATATTAAACGACAAATTATATTTTTAATATTTGACCTCAATTTAGAAGTTTAATTTAAGGAATTAATTTAATTTCTAAATAGATAATAGTTACATAAAATACTATTATTATATATTCTTTACTAAATATAAATTATCTTTTTCTTTTTATGAGGTTTAATTTAATTTCAATACGGTTTCGAAAACTCTTGTTGTCAAAAAACAAAAAATTTATCAATAAATGTAAATTCTTATTTAAAATTTTAAAATACACATATTTAAAAAATTATTTGGAAAAGATAAATATATTTTGATGGAATAATTATGTAAAAATTATCCTATGTGTATTTTTCATATTTTTCTGAAAAGTATAATTTTTTCTTAAAAGATAAATAAGGTATAAATCTAAGGTGTGTATTATGACGTAATAATGACCCAAAAATGATGTAATAAATACTATAAAGGTTATCCATGGAAAAATATAATTTTTTCATTAAAATAATGTGATTATATTTTTTAATTAATTTTTTAAATATGTTATGTAACCCCCAAAACCATAAATATTTTTTTACATTTTTTAAATAACTTCTTCGGGAGAATTACTCACTTCCACATAAGCAATAGTATTATTTTCTTACATTTGGACCTTATCCAAATAATCTAATGAGAAAAATATATTTTTTTAGAAACCATGGGGAAACCCGTGGGATGTTTTTTGGTTTTGTTAATTTTATTGTATATAGTCCAATACCAAGGTTTTGAAAATAACAAAACATTCCACACACATTTCCTATGTAAGACCACATATGACCCAATTTATCTTGCATAAAAATAAATAGAGAAAGTCCTTACTCTTACCTCCCCTATATATTCTGATCCCAAGGTTCCCTAAATCTCTCATGTATCTCCTCCCAAACATTTGGAGTCATACTCTCAAGTTGTGGGTTCTTTTTCTCCTCCCCTTTATTAATGTTTATTCAATATCTTATTCCTTCTATTTCCAAATCCAAATGATGGGATATATATTTAAATTTCACAATTACTTTCAGTTTTTGGGTAGATGATTAGATACCCATTTCACTCTCATCACCCCATTATTATGATTATTTATATAATGCTTTTATTCTTATAAAATCTTATTGTGATTTTCCATGCCAAACAATTATATTTTGAATACTTGTACCCATTTCCTATCAATGGTGTTCATCTATATTAAAATTTAATTATAGATTTGGGGATAAAATTTATTGTTTACACACACCAAGATCATTGAATGAAACATGATGTTAAATTATTCCATGTTTTATGTTCTATGTGGAACACATTATAATTACCATGAAGTGAAAGTGATGTGTGCTACCACATTTATATAGTTCCCCAATGTATTGGGTAATTTTTTAAACTCATGAAATTATATTCAATGTTTTAAGGAGTGAACATAATCCATCATGGCCTATTTTCCCTCATGATTTCAGAGGATTTACCCTTGACCTATGTTTATGAGGTAGTGTTTTACGTTCTTCCCACATTTCCCATGTTTCCATTATGATTATAATGATATATCATGCCTCATTGTTCATGTTTATGATTCTTAGCCCTTTTATGTGTCATTGATATTTTTATTGGAAATTAGGTATTAAATTCCTCAAGTTATGTCGCGGTTATTCTCTTATTTTCTTTATATCTCACCCCATTCAATGTATGTCCATAGATTATCCAATTTAGTTTTAAGTATGCTCGAATATTATAAACAATTTAAGGTGGTTTTCAATAAGATGATGCATGAATTAATTTAATTTCCTATATAATGTAACTACATTCTAAATACAATAGACATATGGATCTTCCAGGTTGTATTATATGTAATCTTATGTAATAAATCATGAAACAATGTGTAATAAATATAGGGCTTCTATAATAATAATTCTTTAGAATCTAAGAATAATATTCAATTTTAGAAGAACAAATGTATTTATTATCATAACAATTAGCTTACCATTATGGGCTTATGAATTTAATATTGATTATAGGTTCAAAGCCATAAAAACCCATTTTTTGGTTTTATATGATGGGATTATTGCTGGATTACGGATTTGGGTGATTAATGAAAATAATACCCCTTGGATTATTATATTTGAGAAAATGGATTTACATTTTATAGACACATATTTAAAGGTATTGATAACATTTTGGTTTGAAATGACTATTATCGACATTTTAATAATAGCCAAATATGATTATTAGACATTGTAAAAAAAATTAATCAAAACCTTAGTAAAAAAGTTATTTTGTGATTAATGTTATTTCATGTATGTCCTTAATAATGTTTTTGTGAATATTATATGAATTATTTTAATATAGTTTATGAACATGAAAACATGATTACTGGGAGACAACCTATCATGTTTGAAAATGTTAGGGGGCTTTAACCCATAACTGAAGTACGATAAGGGTTTTGTAACTACCACTTCCTAATGCGATATCCCAGTTAATATTCCATTTTTTTAGTTGAATAATTTGAAAATTAAATATTAATGATGAATCATTGGTCTCAATTTTGAGGTTTAGATATTTATTTATTATATTGTATAACATGTTCTAGTGATATTTGTTTTGGGAAATATCTAGTTATATATATATAGACATGTTAATATTTTATGGATCTTACAGTCCATTAAAATTGAATATTAGATGTCTAGGCATAAAAAATCAATTTATAAATATTCATTTCATAGATTAATGGAATAATTAGAAATTTATCAGAATACCACCAAAGTATGAAATTTTCATTATGAAAAATAAATGTATAATGTAAATATATTTCATTATATTCATATATAGTAAAATAATTCATCTACTTTAACAAAGTTATATGTAAGAAAAAATGTTACCATATTTCTTTTATATATGATTAATCAGATGGTATTTCAAATCATAAAATATTTACTGTTTTGAGGCCCTTAACATTCCATAGATCAGTCACTTGAATGTGCTCAATGTCTTCAGTCACTTCGAAAAATATTTACATTTTTCTTTAATGCCCATTTCATCACATTCCACCAATATTCTTTTACTCAAAAACCAGTTTATGTGTTATTCCATATGACTTTTTTCCTAGATTTCTCTCTTATTTACAGTATATTTTATTAAATCCTTTTATGTTGTGGGTTTTTCAACAATACTATTTCAAAATTTCAACCCCTTTATTGTCATTATAAATTTTAAAATGTGGGGATGTAATTTATTTATATATGGGAGAATTCAATACCCAAAAATTATAAAAAAAATAACATTGTACTTGATATTGTATATGACAAAAAACACCATTAATAGAAGCAAATATAACACCCTTGACATTATGATATATAATTATTTTATATAAATTAAATCTATTAAATATATTTCATTGCATGAAACACTAATTTTATCTTGTGTTACATAAAATAGTGGGTTTAATAGAAAATAATATGTTAAAGTATTATTTAAACATTACCATTAAAACATAATCATTAAGTTAAAAGATATGAATACTACTCACTAAATTATGATAATTAAATTTTTTAGTAATTATTAATAAAATATGAATAAATTAAAATAAAAGGGCATTTTTTGAATAACTATATTTTTCTAAAAAACGATTCATCTGTGCATCGAATAGATAATTTAAAAATATATTTTACAATTTTTTTAAAATAAATTTTATAAAATGGAAATAATTATTTAAATAATAATATAAAATTATATTACGGTTAAATTTTTGGATTTCTAAGAAAAGTTTCATTTTTTGATGAGTATAGAAAAATAATGAATTTTAATTAATGTTCCATTCACATTTTAAATTAATATTTCTAAATTAAATTTTGAATTTGATTTAATGTAATTATAGTTAAATTATATATATATTAATCCAATTTAGGTAAATATAATCAGTTTGAAATTTAATTTTTATATAAAATAATATAATATTTTGAACATTTTCTATTTGAAATCCAACATTCTTATCACATCTACGCGAATAATTTAAAATCATATTTTCCACTTTTATCAATTTATTGTGGAACAATGTTGTAAATATTTTCATTTATAATAATTTATAATGTATAATAATTTAAAATTCATTTTTACCCAAATTAATTGTGAAAACAATACAAATCAATTACCATAATTAAGGTAAAACGGATTTAACTTGTGGTTAAACTAAAAGGCTAAGGGTTGAAATTACACACATAAATGGAAAATCATTTTGAATGCACATACATACATATTATAATTTCCATAATCGAATATATATCCATTTTAAATAATTTGGATTGGAAACGACTGTCATTTTAGATTCTTTGGAGGAATTTCCATATAATTTCCAAGAGGATTCCCTTTCCCCATTTATAAAAGGGAACTACCTCCCATTAATTATAAATATCTCCCAAACCCTTTAAAATGACTATAACCTACATAATTCTCTCCTATTTATCCTCAGTTACATTCACTATCTTTTTTCCCCATAATATACCATACCTACGGTCCTCAAGAGGAGATCCAGAGGAGGTTTCTCTTATAGAATGTAATTATCTTAACAAATATATTTAATTTTTTTTCTTGTCTTTAAACATTAAATTATGTCTTAAAGCATCCAAAATAATAAAATTAGTATGCCTCATATAATATAGTGTTATTATTATTATTTAATAATAATTATCCTTCCCCACTTTAATAAAATGTGTTACAAAATCATCATTCTTGTGTATGGTGGAAAACCGGCTCACGAACTGATGTTGTTAATTGTTCTATTATCACCAATCATGGTTGGATATAATGATATATTTAAAAAAATTATATGATATTTATAATATTATAATTTTTTTATTTTTTTATCACATATTCCTTTTTACATTCCATGCCATTTAAAAAATGATTACTTCGCTCTTGTGTACGGTGGACTACTGCCCTATCAACTGATGTGATTCATTTTTCAATTTCCCTTCACATATAATTTAATATGGATAAAAATAATAAATTTATGTTTTATATATGAGATGATATTTATTTTTTAAATTTAATATATCATTCACTTCCTTACCCTTTCACTCGTTAAGGGAATGATATCACCACGCATGCATAATTACGACCTACTGTCTCCCCGAATCGTTGGGATTCATTTTCCATTTTCAACATTTATTGATGATTATAATAATATATGTAAGGAGTAAATATAGAAATTATAACTTTAATAACATTATTCATGTTATGGATATATATATATTATATTCAAGTGAACTAGATATTTCAGGAAAAAACACACATGAGAAAACTAGGAAATTAAGACCTAAAACAATGAAAATGTTGACTAATTATTAACGTATGGTTGATAAGATGTTACAAAAACTCAATATATGATATTATTAATATTAATATAGTTCTATTATAAATTAAAAACATTCTTAAATACATTATACATGATGTTATATAATTTTCAACCCAATGTAACCACGAGTTAAGGGATTTCGTCTTAATTTATATTTCAATGAGAATTATTTTTTATTATGAACTAATTTAGTTTTATATAGTGTATATACTACCTCATTGACATGTGATTTCATGATTCACTAGTACATCATTGTATTTTGAGTTTCACTTTTAATAATTTCATTCATAGGGATTTTACTTGAAAATTTTAAATTGGTATAGTTATTGTACAATTTCATATTCTTTTTTGATTGTTAACATTATCATGAAATAATCACATTCTTGTAATTGTTTTTCATAAGAAATTAATTTTTCCCATAAATATAAATACTATTAAAATATGTATATTATTATTTCCTTAATAGTATTAAATTTTTATATATGGTGTTTATATTGAAATTTATTAGATTAATTGGGTAAATATTGACAAATCTGTATCTTTTACTCAATATAGATATTTGATGATAAGTCTTACTGATTCATGAGTTAAATAGATTATTCAATATTTGAGGAATTATTTGGACCTTCCTTTATGGTTGGGGAATGAAATTATATTTCCCCATGATGAATCTATTGGTCACACGAGACAATCAATTTTAGCATTCATTAAATGTGTTTTAAACTATAGTTTAAACTATCTTTTGAAATGTCTTGATGGTATATGTATCATGTTCCTAATACATGATAAAATAATTAATAATTTATTGATTGTGAATCCATTTATTATTGTACATGAGATTTTTATTATGATGTTATCTCCACATTCATTTTATTCTCAAATTATTGATTAAATGGAATGTATTTTCATTTTTTTAACTTACCATATTGATTATACCTAATATAATTATTTAAATGGATTTTATGTTCATTTATTTACATCACCATGTTTATTATGATTATTGATTTATTATGGGTTCCGTTTTACTTAACCCTTATTTATCATTTGAGATCAACCTTATTTGTTCCCTATGAATCCTTGTAGTTTACTTAGACTCATATCATGGGATGTGCTTCATGGAATAAATTTATTCTTGAATGATAAAAATGAATTTGTAATTTGGGTATTCAAATTTAATATGGGAATCATGTATATATCTAGTATACTAATACAACGAAACTATTCAGTCCATTGTGATGTTATTCTGTTATCACATTCTAATATAATAAATCAAGAACTAGCTACATGCTACTAGGGTCAGGGTCACCACACTATTGTTATAAGGAAACTCAACTAGACCCAAATATATAACCGAAGCTCCAAAAAAATCCAGAACAAATGCGGGAATAATTCTGTCAAGAATCTGTACAACTCACTCTGTTGGTAAATCCATATATTGAGGATATTACCTACTTAATCTTACCAGATATCCCATTTCCTCTTAGAGGCCTCTATAAACATGATATGTAAAATGGGGATTTGTATCATAGACTATAGAAAAAGGGACTCCATGCCATCAAAAAATGTCCTTCAAATATTGAAGACTCAAGTCTTACACATTGGTAATGTCATGAACGGGTAAAAAGTGAGGCAATTTAGTCATATGATTGATCAAAACCCATATCACATTATTCTTCTTAAGGGTACGTGGAAACCCAAACCAAAAATCCATTGATATCTCATCCAACTTCCAGGTCGACACAAGAAGTGGATGAACAAAACATGATGGTCTTTCATTATTTTCATTAACCTGTTAATAGGTATAAAAAAATGAAATAATGTAAGTGATTCCTCATATCATACATGGACAGTAGAACCATCATAGTATATCATAAAACATATTCATGGTTCCTGGGTACACCTCCCATTGGTAATTATGACAATCCACCATTGTGGACATCAATACAGGAAAATGACCAACAAAATGATTAAAAAATAGAGGATTCCCTCATAAGAGAATGTTCACTCACTAATAGTCTCCTCACCATAAATAGATTCCCCAATGCCATTTAATTCATCATTAATGTGATACTCTTAATGAATAATATTAAAAATATTAGAGGTCAACAGAAAAATTTTCATGACAACCTCTTCCCCTTCCTCTCTGAATCCAAAATGAAACTGAACAAAAATAGAAATGTAGTTCCACACTTCTATTCATTCATTCATAACCTAGGTTTTACGTTTCATGGATAATGAATTAGTAATGAAATTATTGTTCCCAAGGGTGTAGAAAATGTACAAATTTATAGATTGTAGGTACTCCACCCAATTCTTATGTTGGAGGTTCCAATATTTATGAGAGAAAATATTAATCAATAATTTGTGGTTGGAATAAATGGTCATCCATTTTATGAAAATTTAATACATACAACAGTTAAGAGAATTCCTCAAATCGGGGATCATAAGATAATGGGTGGTATAATTATTCTCATGTGGCCTAATTTTTCTAGAGCCATAAACAACAATGTGATAACACTTCATAATAACATATCACAAACTCAAACCCAATTCTTCATAAAATAAGACATCACCTTTTATATCCTGTTAAAGAGTCAACACTATTTCATATGTCAAATTACATTCTATCTCAAAACAATAACTCTGAAATTTTTCATTCCACAAGAAATTCACTCCCTTTTGAGTGATGGAGAAAATTTGACAATCAGACTTTGAGAAATCAATAAAAAACATATGGTAATACCCCACCAATCCCAAGAAGATTTATATATCGAAAAAATTATGTGGTTCTCCCATGTCAAAACAACATTAACCTTCTTTGGATTTACTAAGATACCATGTTCTAAATCCATGTGTCCCAATAATATAACTTATTAGATCTAAATTTGTTTTAAAGATTCATTTAAATTATATGATTTCACTAGATTTCTAGGAATTCTCTCAAATGACTCACTTGATCCTTCTTATTTTTGAATTATACCAAAATATAACCTAAAAGACCCCTAATAACAAATATAGGTACTCATGAAATATTATGTTAACAAATATACAAAGGCTTTAGGAGAATTGGTAATGGAAAAGGGTATACCAAGATACTCAAAGTGATAATCCCTTCTTTTAATTCATGGTAGGAATAGCCATCAATAGAGATCCTGGTATCACATGCTTTAGAGTGGTGTATTAATAGACATCGCATAAGAAAAAATCATGGTAGGAAAATTTGTTAGTTTCATAATATTAGTTGTTGTATATTAGTATAATGCACCAATATCAAATAAATTAGTCACTAAAGATTAATCTATATTGATGGTACCTATGATAGTCATTATACATTTATCATATTTCTCTATAGACTCTTCCATTGTGTAAAAGATCTTTTTTCTAGATGTATTTGACTATAACTCCTTACATGATGAAGCATTCGATTACACCATTGTATAATTTATGATGGATGAGCCCAAGCCACCGCATAGAGTGAAAAATAAGTGACCTAAAATAATAGATTTCTTGAGTGACTATATGAACTATAGATCTCTTTCACATTATTACAAGCCTGTCTCAAATTAGAAACCTTTATGTACTAAAAAATGCAATGGGACACTCCCTAGAATTTTAGGAACTATGTAAGAGGACTAATGTCTATAAACACCATGACACTCATCACACACCCTATTTAATGTAATGAAATGAAAAAACTACCACTATGAGAAAAGTGAACTCAAATCCTCCATGACTAACCTAGAATGTCAATATCAACCATCAAATCCCTATCTAACTCATCAGCATAAGAATCCATCTTAAGAATGAAGAACTGAGATGTGATGTTAGGTAGAAACCCATCTCAAATCTTCATGCTTTCAGATTTTCAATACTCCCTATCTCAATAGAAAACTGAACAAACTCATCAATGAATTTTTCATATAGTATCATTCCCATGTGACCTTAGAAGAGTTTGAGAGACTCTATGGATTTCAACAATACCATATATTCTTGGAAGAAATGATTGGTCAAAATAAATCAAAAGACATTCTATTCCAAACACTCTTGCTTATTCACCATCTCCTTAGAATCCAACCACCTCCTAATAAGATGTTCTAGCTTAAAAGTATCATATTTATTCATAATATCATCCAGTTTTTCCAAGAAGGAAAAAATATGTACTATATTTTTAAACTCATCATCATCTTCTTTAGGATCATCAGAACCATGAAAAGTAGGTGGATTATGGTGGATAAACTCTTAGGAATTATCATGATATTCATCCCATTATAGTTCCACTACCAAATCTTGAATGTGAATAAGTACAGATACATTTCCTATAGATTTGACATACAACACCATTCTCTCAACTAGATTCATGACCATTGTAGGATGTTCTCATTGAAGTTCAGAAACATATACCTCCTAGGGCCTACTCAGAATCTTTATTAAAGGAAATATATAATAAAAAATCAATATACAACACTAAATACACAAAAAGGATACAAAACCAAAAAATCATATAGGATATATTATAATATATATCCCATCGACTAGAAATTATGATTGTGAATTAAACATACTCAGATCAATGGTAGGGAAAATAATATAACCAAATCCAAACATTCCATAAAGATAATTTTCCCAAAAACCCATTGTGACATGAGGTGATACCTAGGGAGAGATGGCCAAGAACTCACTAACAATTACCTTATAATTCACAAAAATATATTCCAAACCAAATACTGACATCAAGGAAATATGTTTAACTTTCACCTATGATAACTTTTTTTCATGAACCATCCATGATTCCTTATAACTCTGATACCTGAGTTGGTTAAGAAATATCTCAAAGGGCCTTCTTGATACCCATAAGTTTTACACTAGAACATGACTCATAATGTAAAGACCAAGAAATTTCAAGGAAATTTTTTTTCTTAATTTCCTTGGGATTTTACAATAACGCAGTTTCTGACGGCACCTAATTCCAAGGTCTGGTGTGCCCGGAATCAATTCCCGAAGTTTAGCTCGGGTACGTTTAGTGAACGAATGAGAAGGTTTTTCTAACTTTTGAACCGGTGCTCGGAATCGATATCTGAGGGCACCGATGAAACCGCAGCGCTAATAATTGCTTAGAAACACCTTTTCCAGTGTTTTGTTTGCTCGGGTGAGGTTATTAAAAATCTTGGGATAAGTAAAGGAATAAAATAAAATGGTGCAACCAAATTTATTTTATTTAAAGTAGTTCATCCTAAGCTAAGTGGTTGGAGTGGGACCAACTATATCCTACTCCACTAGGTAGGATATTTGTGGGATGGGGCCCACACGAGACCCACCTTTTCAACTTACTCAAACCCCCTCTTTCAATTAAGTAACGCACCAGCACCCCCATTAAATGAAAGTCAATTCTAGCGTTTAACTATGTATTAAACGCCTCTTTAATTGGGCAGTTATAACTCTTCAATTAATTAAAGTAATAGAATGATTCGATTTTGAATTTCAAACACCTTTGGCTTGAGTAATAAAATAAGGCAACGCTTATTTTATTAGGGTGGTTTAGTTGTGCGAGAGGTTTTTGGGAGAGGATTTGCTCTAACTCTTGAAGAAAATCTTGTTCCTCGTCGAAGAACGCGAACAACACCGAGCCTTCGACGAAGAACTCCATCACCCCAAAGGGGAGTTCGTCGTACTGTCTTCCTCACTCCTCGAAGCCGGTGAGAGACTCCATCCTCGGAGATCGATGACGCGACGCTGACGATCCTCCTTCTGTGACGCTTATGGAGTCTCCTTCCATGACGTCCCTTTCCACAACAAACCTCGCTCGATGACAACGATTTTGGTAAGGGTATTATATTTGTTTTCCCCTTTTATCATTCTAGAAAAGGAAGAAGAGCACGGATCAATCTCTACCAGTTGATCTGCGGATTGATCATTCATTCAGGGTGGTTGCAGGGTGAATATTCGGGATTGATTGAGTTTGATTTTGTTTTTTTAAAACCTCTAACGCAGAGGGCACAGGCTAACGAACAAATCCCAGACCTTCTGCAGTTTGTCGTCAAATTGCGGATTGATGGGAGATGATGAGGCGGGCCGCAAAGGCATTTTTAACCCTTCACAGTAATCTACTGCTCCCGGGAGGACAACTGACGCAGACAGAATTGAAAACGGACCACCAGCGCAACTCCGGTGGTCCGCGAAGGAGCCTACCGACGCACCACACCAGCACGGCGACGCCCGGCACACCACCCTGAAGGTCCTCCACGGCTGAAGCCGCGGCGGTAGGCAGCGGTCCCGTGGCCGTGCGAGACCGAGGGAGACGCGGCGGCTAGATTCGCGTCACTGGAAGGGAGCGGCCCCCATGCGGGGGCCTCGACTTCAATCAAGGGGGAGCGCCTCCCCCTGTTCCGCTTAGCTCGGCCAGCCGAGCAGGCCGCGCGGGCCACGACAACGCGGCAGGCCAACCGGCCGCCGGGCCGAGCCGTGCCGCGCAGGCCGGGCCGGGCCGCGCCAGCCGGGCCGGGCTGCGCAGGCCGGGCTGGACCGCCCCCTAGTGGGCCGGACCCAGACCCGGGTCAGGTCCACCTGGTTCGGGCCGACCCAGGGGCTCTTGGGCTGGGTCGGACTAGGCCTGAACCCCCTATTTGCGGGCAGTTTTCAATCAAACACCCTTATCATGGGCTACAGACATCCGATCGACGCACCGTCAATTGCAATGCGATCTTTGGATCAAGATGGTCGTTTAGGTATATTAAACTCAAGGTTTCTAAGAACATTGGGTTTGTCCGAGTTGGTTCGAACACGAAACCAAACGGGCCCTTGGAGCAGAAACGCTTATATCTTGAGCTTCGGACGTCCGATAGACGTGTCGTCAACTTTGTTGGATTCCTCTTGATGATACGGAACTTTTGGCATACTTCTCCTGAGTTTTGGATGCAGTTGGATAGTGGCCGGGTTTTATTGAACCCAAAATCCAACCAGACCACTAGAATGGAAAAGCTGATAACTTTCAGACCGGGCGTTCGTTTGACGAACTGTCAGCAGTGTTGGTGATCACGTTGAAAAACGTTCCCTATGAGTATACCCTATGGGAGTTTAGGGTACAGTTGAGATATGGCCGGGTTGGTTCACACACGAAAGCAATAGGGCCCCTAGGATGAAAAGTCTAATAACTCACAGACCGAGCGCCCGATTGACGCGTCGTCTGTTGTGTTGATACCCCTATGACGAGGTGGTGCTTTGAGATACTTCTTCATGGGACTTTGTGATAATTCGAGTATCGACCAGTGTATCATGGAGCGGACCCTCCCGTAGATGAGAATACGGAGTACGGAGACCGTGTAGCCGACTAAGACTTGACGAATGCTTGATCGAATCGACTTGGAGTGAGTCCACTAGCCCAGTGGATGGAGCACTACTTTGTTTGGGTGCAGACCCATGGTGGAAGGAGAACTAATTTGTTTGGGTGCAGACCCATGGTACTCATCCTGAGAGTAACTCTGTAGGCTATTAGGGGGTGTGCACTACTGTGTTTGGGTGGAATACCCCAGCAGGAAGCACTACTCTGTTTGGGTGGCTAACCCGCAATACTCGGCAGGAGGAGTACCACATCAGTCTTAGGTTAGTGAGCAGTACCTCGGAGTTGTGACAGGATCACTGTACACTCCAGATATGGGGCTCTTTAGCACTTACGTTTTCGATAATGAAAATCCTGGTTTGATAAGATTCTATGACCTTTGTGTTTACCTAATGATTGAGAAGGGTCACTTGATAACATAGGTATATGTATGGGAATATACCTAGGTAGTGGTTATCCGTTGATTTCATAACCATTGTGTTTCCTCATTATTGAGATGGGTTACTTAATAATTTAGGTATAAGTATGGGCTTATACCTAAGTAAGAGTTATCTGTTGAGATCCTACATTGTGATTATCCTTGATGGATTTAGTGAGACCTTGTGGGTCTCGGGGTCCCTACTGAGTATCATATACTCACCCCAGCACGGGCTATGCCTGCACCTCATTGTGTTGGTTGCAGATGTCAGGCAGCGCTGACAGAGGCTGAGTGTTCGAGGACTAGATGGTACCCGGAGGTGGAACTCTCGATGAGTCAGTATCCGGAGGTGGACTTCACAACGAGGCGACACTCAGAGGAGGTTGACGGGTGGGAGCGTTATGGAGGCTATCTGTACCTACCCTTCAGGTAGGATCCATGGTGGACGATCCAGGAGATGCGCTATCTGTACCTACCCTTCTGGTAGGATCTGAGGAGGACGACCCAAGAGCTACTTCTGTTCTTCCTTCTATTTGTCTTTTTCTGTTGTACTTTCGTTCAGTTGTAGTTGTACTTTCAATTGGGTTTGTATTCTTGACCACTTACTTTTCAGCACTTTCTTTTGTTCTTAGTGTATTACTTCTGCTTGTACTCTGTGATGTTTTTTTACTTTTATAAAGGCAATGCCTTCCCAGTTATCGGGTTTTACGCCGTTGGTGCTAGTCGCCAGCCCCTGGCCTATGGAAGGCCAGCTTGGGGTAGTCATGGCACGGGTCCCGAGTACGGGTCGTGACAAATTGGTATCAAAGGAGTTTGGTTCTACCACGTAACTAAGGAATTTGATCTTTTTCTATGTGAAGAAATAGTGTTAAGGGTACCGAGTGTGGTCTTCAGTCCAGGGAGTCCAGTGTTGGTGCGGTGGCCGACGTATCCATACACCAGGACCCTGACTTCTTATTTCCAACATTGTGCACGAAAACACTGATTGCGTGTGTGTTTCCAAAGTTTTAAAGTCAGCTCAAACCAGGTCAGCTCACGAGGTATAAATTGTTGACCGTGTCGCATCTGTTCAGGATGTCTCCACACAAACAGTCAGTTGGAGTTTCCGAGAGATTACTCGATGAAGGCTCACTGAGCGATGAGGCTCCGGTGCAGGGCCCTCATTCTATGTTGGAACCCTCTGGTGGTGTACCAGCATCAGCACCACCATTTGGGCAGCAGATTCCACCAGTCGTACTAGTGGACGGTGCACGCTGGCAGAGCATGATGCACGAGTTCTAGTAGTAGAGGCCACTGAGGTTACGAGGTGTGGCATATTCCCAGACAGCAGATGACTGGATGGAGGCGATTGCTAGAGTTTTTCGCCTAGATGAGACACCAGTGGAGTGGTTGATATACTTGGCTACTAGTGTTTTCTAGTGAGTGACCAAGAGGATGGTCCGCATAGTGATGAGGCTTCAGTATGTGGACTGATTCCTGAGACAGTGCCTTCAGGTAGTGTGCCAGCAATACATCACAACCTGTTGCTCAGAAGTTACAACCAGCGATACTGATATGTGACACATGTAGACTTACTGCCTTAAATGTGTTCCAACATCAGATACCCTAAAGTTCCGAGGTGAGCTCGACTCACAGGTGGCTGAGGACTGGCTTGAGGAAGTGGCTGGGAGTTTTCTAGAGCTTATACGGCTTTGTCAGGACGACATGTCGGTAGCTGAGAATTCATCGGGGTGTACCAATCGTTCATGTTACTTGATGACTACAATATGATCAGTGCTTTAGAGCTTGGACCTCCGAGAGTGGTGTGTTTAAAGGATATCTGAGTAAGCACTCTTTCCTCTATGCATTCCTACTTATGTTAGGGTGCTAGAGAGAACCATTTTGGTCGAATGTTCTTTGGCTGATCAGTTATAGCCAGTGAGTGTTAACAGTGGGAAGATGCGAACTGGCATAAGTCTCAAAGACTTGGACGTGTAAAATGTTTCAAGAAGAGTAAGTGTCAAGGAAAGATGTATCTGTAGAACAGAAGACGTGGAAGAAGAGCTAGGAGAGCAGCATGGGGTGGTGTACTTTTAGACATGTTACAATCACCCGCTTTTGTAGTCCCATCTAGGCTCAAGGAGCTGGAGGGAAGGGGAAGAGAGTAGTTTCATGTGGTCAAGGAGTTTGAAAAAATGGCTCTATAAATTATTCTAGGGACAGTCTGTGTCCACTACTAGCTATTTTAGTAACAGACGTAGATATGAATCATTCCTTCCTTCCACGAATCTTGTCCCAGACCTAGAGTTTCCGCTAAGCCATAGACTTGACCCTCCCATCTGGAGATACCTTGAGAGGAGACTCGATAATAACACATATGCTGAGAGTGTGATCTGACCCCCAAGGCGAGAGTTTCGGTTGGAATCTCTTGGTGGCAGCATCGAGGCCTTACGACGTTGGTCTGAGTATGGATTGGATCCAAAGTTCATACACAGATTGACTGTATTAGGCAAAAAGCTTGTGGTTTATCAACAACATTGGGATGGGGTTTTCCTTGGTTATAGAAAAGGAAAACCCAAGAATCATATGATAGAATCATGCATAGGAAGGTGTATCCAATCACTCTTGAGTTAGCCGACTTCACCAACGTGGCAGCAGGAGTTTTGAGATTCAGTTCTAATCAGGAAAGGGAGACCTCTAGAGTTCAAGGATGACAATCACGTCCTTATATGGGTCTCAACTCGACGAGGTTTATGAAGATGTAGCCGGGGAGGCGAGATATCTCCGAGGCTCAATGGATTTTTCTAGGTCCTCAGCTAGGTAGGCGTGGTGGCTTACCGCTCGACCTTTCCACCTCAGTTGCACCGGGTGCACGATGTCTTCCAGGTATCTCAACTGAGGAGATACGTGTTTGATCCGACGCATAACATCGACCATGGGGAGCTGGACATTGATGATGGGGTGACTTTTGCGGGTTCTATTAGTGGTTGAGGATCAACAGGAGAGGGTCCTATGAGAACGGTCGATTCCTCTTGTGCGCTTTTGTAGGCAGCACAGGAACCTTCGGCTGAGCACATGGGAGCGAAATGCTCATATTCGTGCTTAGTACCGCTTTTGAATCCCTAGTTTGTGTTAAAGCTTTACGTGGACATAAATCCCTGAGGTGGGAGTAATGTAAAGACCCGAAAATTTCAATGAATTTTTTTTCATAATTTCTTTGGGATTTTACAAGAATGCAGTTTCTAACGGAGCCTGATTCTGAGGTCTAGTGTGCCCAGAATCAATTTCCAAAGTTTAGCTCGGGAACATTCAGTGAACGAACGAGTGGGTTTTTCCAACGTTTGATCCAGTGCTCGGAATCGAAATATGAGGGCACCGATGAAACTGTAGCGCCATTAATTGCTTAGTAACACCTTTTCCGGAGTTGCGTTTTCTCAGGTGAGGTTATTAAGAATCCGGGGTTAAGTAAAGGAATAAAAAAAATGGTGCAACGAATTTTATTTTATTTAAAGTAGTTTAACCTAAGCTAAGTGGTTGGAGTGCGACCCACTATATCCTACTCAACTAGGTAGAATATTTGTGGGGTGGGGCCCACATGAGCCCCACCTTTTCAACTTCCTCAAACCCCCTCTTTTAATTAAGTAACGCACACACACCCACATTAAATTAAAGTCAACTCTTGCGTTTAACTATGTATTAAAGGCCTCTTTAATTGGGCCATTATAACCCTTCAATTAATTCAATTAATTGAATGATTCGATTTCTAATTTCAAAAACCATTGGCTTGAGTAATAAAATAAGGCAACACTTATTTTATTAGGGTGGTTTAGTTGTGTGAGAGTATTTTGGTAGAGTATTTTCTCTAACTATTGAAGAACATCTTCTTCCTCGTCAAAGAACGCGAAGAACACCGAGCCTTCGATGAAGAACTCCATCACCGCAAAGGGGAGCTCGTCGTACCATCTTTCTCCCTCCTCACATCTGTTGAGAGACGCCATCCTCGGAGATCGATGACGCGATGCCGAAAATCCTCCTTCAGCGACGCTTACAGAGTCTCCTTCCGCAACGTCCCTTTCCGCGACAAACCTCGCTCGACGACAACGCTTGAGGTAGGGGGATTATATTTGTTTTTCACTTTTATCATTCGAGAAAAGGAAGATGAGCGCGGATCAATCTCTGCCTGTTGATCTTCAGATCTCTCATTCATGCGGGGTGGTTGCAGGGTGAATATTCAGGATTGGTTGAGTTTGATTTTGTTTTTTTTAACCTCTAACGCGGAGGGCACGGGCTAACGAACAAATCCCGGAACCTTCGCAGTTTTTCGTCGAAGTGCGGATTAACGGGAGATGATGAGGCGGGCCTAGAAGGTGTTTTTAACCATTCACAGTAATCTACGGCTCCCGGGAAGACCTCCGACGCAGACAGAATTGAAAACGGACCACCAGAGCAACTCTGGTGGTCCGCGGAAGAGCCTATCGGCGCGCCGCCCGGAAGGTCCGTCATGGCTTCAGCCGCTGCGGTAGGTGGCGGTCCCGCGTCCGTGTGAGACCGAGGGAGAGGCAGCGGCTAGAGCCGCGTCGTTGGCAGGGAGCGGCCCCCACACGGGGGTCACGGCTTCAATCAGGGGGGGGGGGCGTGTTTCCTCCTCTGTTCCGCTCAGCTCGGCCAGCCGAGCCGGCCACGCGGGCCGCGCCAGCTCGGCAGGCCAACCGGCCACCGGGCCAGCCCGAGACGCTCATGCCGGGCCAGGCCCAGCTCTAGGAGGCTAGAACTGGGTTGGGTCGACCCTATTCGGGCCGAACCAGGGGGTCTCGGGCCGGGTTGGATCGGGCCCGAACCCCCTATTTTCGTGCAGTTTTCGTACAAATGCCCATATTTTGGGCTACATACCTTCAATCGACACACCGTCAGTCGCGATACGATCCTTGGATCGATACGGGAATTTCAGTATATTAAACTCAAGGTTTCGAAGAACTTTCGGTACAGCTGAGTTGATTCGAACACAAAACCAACAGGGGCCTCGTAGCAAAAACGCTTATATCTTGAGCTCTGGACGTCTGATAGATGTGCCATAAAATTTGTTGGATTCCTCTTAATGAGATGGAAATTTTGGCAAACTTTGCCTCAGTTTTGGACATATTTTGATAGTGTCCAGGTTGGATTGAACCCGAAATCCAACCGGGCCCCTAGAACGGAAAAGCTGATAACTTTCAGATTGGACGTCCGTTTGACGAACCGTCAGCGGTGTTGGTGATCACGTTGAAAAATGGTCCCTATGAGTATAACCTATGGGATTTCGGGGTACAGTTGAGATACGTTCGGGTTGGTTCACACACGAAACCAACCGGGGCCTTGGGACAAAAATGCTAATAACTCACAGACCGGGCACCTGATTGACGCGTTGTCTGTTGTGTTGAGACCCCTATGACGAGGTGTTCCTTTGAGATAATTCTTCTTTGGAATTTGTGATACATCGAGTATAGACCAGTAGCTTGTGGAGTGGACCCTCCCGGAGACGAGAATACAGAGTACGGAGACCGTGTAGCCGACTGATACCTGATGACTGGTTTACCGACTCGACTTGGAGTGAGTCGACTAGCCCAGTGGACGGAGAACTACTTTGTTTGGGTGCAAACCCATGGAGGATGGAGCACTACTTTGTTTGGGTGCAGACCCACTGTACTCATCTGGAGAGTACCTCTGCAGGCTATTAGAGGGTGTGCACTACTGTGTTTGGGTGGTATACCCCAGCGGGAAGCACTTCTGTGTTTGGGTTGCTGACCCGCGGTACTCGACAGGAGGAGTACCTCAGCAGTCTTAGGTTAGTGAGCAGTACCTCGGAGTCGTGATAGGATCACTGTACACTCCATAGAAGGGGCTCTTCAACAGTTATGATTTCGATAATGAAAATCCTGGTTTGAGCTGAGTCTGTGACCTTTGTGTTTACCTCATGATTGTGATGGGTGACTTGATAACTTAGGTATATGTATGGGCATATACCTAGGTAGTGGTTATCCGTTGATTTCATAACCTTTGGGTTTCCTCATGATTGAGATGGGTTACATGATAACTTAGGTCTAAGTATGGGCTTATACCTAAGTAAGGGTTATCTGTTGAGATCTTACTTTGTGGTTATCCTTGTTGGATTTAGTGCGACATTGAGGGTCTCAGGGTCCCTACTGAGTATCGTATACTCACCCCTGCACGGGATATTCCCGCACCTCATTGTGATGGTTGAAGACATCGAGGAGCGCTGACAGAGGACGAGTGTTCGAGGACTGGATGGTACCTGGAGGTGGACCTCTCGACGAGTCAGTATCCGGAGGTGGACTTCACGACAAGACGACACTCGGAGGAGGTTGACAAGCGAGAGCATTATGGAGGCTATTTGTACCTACCATTCAGGTAGGATCCGTGGTGGATGATCCAGGAGCTGCGCTATTTGTACTTACCCTTCAGGTAGGATCCGAGGAGGATGACCCAGGATCTGCTTCCGTTCTTCCAGTTGTTTGTCTTTTTCTGTTGTACTTTCGTTCAGTTGTAGCTATACATTCAGTTGGGTTTGTATTCTAGCCCACTTACTTTTCATCAATTTCTTTTTTTCTTTTTGTATTACTTCCGCGTGTACTCTATGATGTTTTTTTACTTTTATAAAGGCAATGCATTCCCAGTTATCGGGTTTTACGCCTTTGGAGCTAGTCTTCAGCCCCTGGCCTATGGAAGGCGGGCTTGGGGTAGTCACGGCACAAGTCCCGAGGACGGGTCGTGATAGATAAAATAAACCAGAGGGAAAAAATTGACTAATCAAAATGGAAGGTAAAAGATATAAGTCATTATGATCAACACTCAAAAGGGACATAATACCAGAAGTAAACGGGTAATGAAATAAACAAATAAAAATATAAAAATCCCAAAGGAAAAAAAATCATAAACTCAAAAAAATCTCAAAAATGTTGTTTAATAAGTGCAAAATATATCCACATGTCAACATCATTGCTTCATGGTACCTAGGATCAAGAACATCCCATGCCTCAAAGTGTTATTTTACCTTTATTTAGAAATGACATAATAAAATCTATAAACACCAAATGGAGAAGGTAAGGTGTGAGATATAATGCCTGATAAGATCTCATAAAGTTATCTTTAATAAATTTTATACAAATTACACCATTTATGATATTATTTTAACTTATACATGGTATGGTATTTCATCAAATGAATTAAACAAAATGATGATTTCATGTTCAAAGAGAGAGAAGATATATTAAAACCATTTTAAATGAAAATTTTATATAAAACACTTATATAAACTAGTTAGCATGAATAAAATAGTTTAATAAGAAATTTAATTTATATCCAATATAGAAAATCAATGAATCGTTTAAAAAACCATGGTTTTATATTTGTTCAGGAAATACGATTCAACACATGTCTCAATAATGATATCAGCTCAAGATTTTCAGGAAAAATCAAATCAATCTATATATCAATTGAGTAACCCTCATGGGAAATATAAATCCTTAAAGGGGGACCAAATCGAGAGTTCATGCAATAATTTTTATTTATAGTTTTCAACATGAACCCACTACTTGGGAGTCATGTTCCTAACATGCTTTTCCAAGTTACAACTAACTAACCAGTCCAATATGTGCTTTAAACAATCAATCCTTCAGTCAATAATTATCAAATGAAACATTTTGAATCAATTCAAATTATTATTTCTCAGTTTTGGTTTTCAACATACCTTACTCATTAACAAACCAAAATAGTGGTTTTTATCAATTCTTGCCACATCAAATAAACTGTCACATTATGAATTTTTTCTCAAGGTTCAACAAAAATTTAATTTATCAAATCAATTTTTGAATCGATGCATAAATTTTCCAAAATCAACCCCAAATTTAAATTCCACAAAAATTTGGGACTTTTTTAATTCCATGAAAATCTAAAAATAAATCATCAAATCCTTTAAAATCATGGTTTTTAAATAAATTGAGAACTCATTTAATTTCAATTAATCAATTTTAGGTTTCAATCATATCTAAAATCATTATGGATCCTCCTACATTTAAATAAAGATATCACAATGCACAACACCTGCTATATGGAATACTAATATAGAATGAAGGAATGAGATACCAATAAATATATCCTAGACTAAAGATATATCAAATTAGATCCAAGATCCATCAATAACATTATTATATGTCACTCTTGAAAGAGGTGAAAAACAAAGATTTGATGTAACCACATGAGATAGGATCCGCTTAACTGGTGGATATCGAACACAATCACTAAAGCATTGATCCATTAATAAAATGGTTTGGAGGTATTAAAATGTCATATTGGGAGTCATCATAGCTTAAGGATTCACGTTTTGGAAGATATAGCATGATTAGGGGTTAAATTTAATGGTTTTGATTTTTTATTAAAATTACCATCACAATCAAAACTTGTGTGCATGGTTTGTTAGGTAGATTCACATTGTTAATAGTAATTCTAATCACAAATTTTGTGACCATAAGCTCTTCAATTGGGATGCATGGTTTTCTAGCATAGTTAAACTGACTATATTCAAACCATATACTTCCCACTATTTATGGATTTCATGATTTAGAGGGGTGTCTGTAGAGTTTTGAAAAATTGGCCACCCCCTTCCTGTGGATTTTAACAAGGTTCTTGGTTTCATAGGCCAAACCACACAGTTTCCCCATACTGTTCTCCAATTTTGAATAGAACTATGTGATTAAAAAAATTGGCAAATTCGCCCAAAATGACCCCACAATAATACCTCACATAAAATAGATCACAAAAATAGACAAGGAATATCTAAAAATGGTATTGGGATGTTTTAAATTGGCACTCTTTATATATATCCCATATCAATTTCTATAAAATGGAAGTCACATTTGATCTTATAAATTATCCTACGATCCTATTTTGGTGTGAGGATGTATATGAAATTATAATTAAAATTACTTCTATTAAAAATGTCTTAACTCTAATTCACGTGGTGTGTTTATCTCAAATTGAGGGGTTGAAACTCAACATTGAAGGTCTGTCTATTATTTGGAAATATTGTCATGTATTTTTGAATGTCATTCCAAGTATTCTCCCAAATAGTGATATTGATTTGTCAACAGAACTCATACCTTTTTATACACAAAATTATGATACTCTAATTAGAATATAACATATTGAGTTTAAAGAATTTAATAATAATTTCAATGATAATATTGATAAGGGATTCATACCCCCTTTTTTCACTAAAAGAGAAAAAGTATTCTTTTTTGTAAGAATAAATATGGGTCAAAGAATTTTTTTATTAATTATTGTAAACATAAAAAGATCATTATTAACAAAAATTACCCTTTACCTCATATCTAACATCTAATTGATAAATTAAAAGCAGGTAAATATTTTTCTAAGATTAAATTTTGTTCTAGATATCAGCAATTGAATGTAAAGAAGGAAGATATACCCAATACAACCTTAAATATGAGGTATGGTCATTATAAATTTACTATGATGTCATTTAGACATACCAATTCCCCTACAATCTTTTTGGACATAATGAATAGATCCTATAAATATTAACATGAGTAGGTTTTAGTAGTATTTATATCTAATAATATTATATATTCCAAGAAAAATTAATTTCACGAAGATCATTTAAAGATTATGTTAAAGACCTTAAATGATGATATGATATATGAAATTCTATTAAAGTGTGAATTATCACAGTAGAAATATTCATTATTGGGATATATAATCTCAAGTTAGAGAATATAGGTGGATCCTTTAATGATAAAAGTTATTGAGTAATAGACCAGACCAAACATGGTAACTGAGATATATAGTTTTATTGGTGTTAATGGATACTATCAATGCTTTCGTAGAAATCTCTCATAACTACAAAATATAATAATCATGTTGACTAAAAATAAATCCAATTAACATTAGATAGTTTAATATTTAAAAAAAATTGAGGTAAAAATAAAGTTGTTCGGTAGAACTATTCTCAAAATATCCGGAAGTAGAGAAGGGTTTGTGGTTAGCTGTAATACCTAAAATATTTGACTGAGATTAATCCTAATGTATAATGATATATTGAGAACTCATTCTTCACACTAATTGAAAATTCAAGAGGAAAATTACCTGAAAAATGATTTCATGTTTGCAGTAGTAATGTTTTAATTGAATATATGGAGGTAGTATCTTTTGAATGAAATATGATATTTGAATAGAGATTTTAAAATAAAAAATTATACAGTAACACAAAATTACATTGTTTGTCCCAAAGTAGATGGTGGATGTTTATTAGGGATTGTGACTACTCAATAAAGTTCCTCTGTAGAATGGACAACAAGGTAGCTGATGATCTAAGTCAGAAATACCATGATAGTTTTTTCATGATAATTATTGAAAGAGATCCATTAGTTATGGATTTAGAAAATATTTATCATGAAATCATGAGGAAATCAAATAAATAATATCTTTCTTGAATGAATATTCATCCATTCATACATGTGAGGATTAAAGAGGCATGGAAATACAATATAGAAATATAAAAGATAATGATTATTGTTCATAATTTCAACCAAGATTATGATGAATGATAGGTTTTCAGAACCAATTTTGTGACCGATTAATACTATATTTGATGAAGGAGTTATTGGATAAAGCTCATAGTTCATCATTATCTATTCATCCTGGAATTATAAACATGTATATAAATTTTTATGAATATTTCTGATGGGACAATAGTAAAATTGAAATTTTGGAGTATTTATCTCAATTCATAACTTGTTATAATGGTAAGGATGATATAAGGAATTATAATGGGATGATGAAACTATTACCACTACTATAATGGAAATGTGAAAACATCATCATATCATTCATCATCAGAATCACCAAATCATCTAAAGTTTGTAATGTTTTTTTATATTTAATCACCTATATAATCATAAAATTTAATTATTATCATATAATGTTTCTCTCTTTATTTTATTTCTATGATATGCATTATATAATTGGAAAATTTTCAGGGATTACGACAATATATTATATCTGATAAAGAATCCATGTTTACCTGAAACTTTTAGAGAATTCTTCTGCAATATTTTTATATGTAGTTGAAATTTTATTCAATATTTCATCCTTACACAAATTATTATTCTGAGTGTAACATTAAATACCAAGAATATATATTGAGAGGTTATTATATGTAATTTAATGGTGGTTGGGATCCAAAAAATTGGATGATTTTTCTTAGAAAATATTATTTCATTTGAGTATTCAGATGGATCCTTAGAAATCCCTTTATGGGAATAATTGTAGATCTACAATATTCGAGGTGGAAGAAAAAAACTAATGAAACTAGGACCTAATATAGATGAGGAAATGGTAGAAAAGGATAGATATATTTATTATCACATCAGATAATATCAATATTGAATTAAAATCTACGATAACAATCATCAGTGAGATATATAGTTCAATATTAAGGAAAATAGATTTCGATGAATATAAACATAGAACATGGAAATTTTATTTGGATATAGAAGAAATATAATAGCTAGTTTTTTAGTCCCTTCACAATTCATCATCGTATCAGGATAGTTTTTTATTATTTGGTAATTCCATCGAACATCTCCCACATTCATGATGTGTTCTATGAACTGCTTTTGGGGATGTATATACAGGATCATTCACATTTTCTTGAATTAAGAGGACATAATACTAGTGAATGATCTTTATTATGAGGAATAACTTATGGAAATCATGTATAATAGTAATAATGTGATATGGAATAATAATTCCAACATGGTAAAATTTCTCAATAAGAATAAAAAATATGAGGAAGCTTTGTGGGAACATGAAGATGTGATGAGGTAGAAGTACCATCTATTATTTGTATTAGAGTGAAGAAAGTTTTAGGGACAAATTATTATATGTTTGTATAACATAACAACCAGAAACATTGTTTTATATTTATCTTTAAATAAATTAATGTATTTTATATATTTATTTATATGCCTCATCAAGTTTAAATTAACCATGATATAATATTGAAATATTATATTTAAATGTGATTAATAATAAAAAAAATTATTAGAGGGTATTAATAGGATTAAATAAATTATAAATATAATTTAATGAAATTTTACTTAATTAAAAATTATTTATTAGTTAATACGAAATAAGATCAAAATTTTTAATGTCAAAAATATTATTATTTTATATTAAAAGAAAACTTTTATATAGAGTTTTATTTTTCTATATTATGAGTACTGATCACTAATAAACTAGTATTTTAGTAAAATATATTTTCCATAAATTTTAAAATACTAATATTAATCATTCATAAATTGATTATCAATTGGTTATAAATAATGATAAAATCATTTGAATGTGAAAATAGATTTTTTTTAACGTTTTTTATTGTATATTGTGTTTTCTAGAATAATAAATTGAATTAATTAGTATTAATGAATGATTTTTTAAAATATATTAATAATATATTCAATAATATATATTAACATCTATCAAAAGGTTTTTACTGGATAATAATTGAAAATAAATTTTGTTTTATGCGTAAAAATTCATTTTTCGAAAACCGGGATTTGTTTCATTTTTCACACTTATTTTAGAATTAATTTATTCAATATAAGTGAATAGAATATGAAAATAAATTTAAATAATAGTAACAATATTGTCCAAATTTAATTTTGAGTAAAATTTCCTTTTTTATCATTACGAATATTAACCGAGGTAACAATTTATTTCCAATTGAATGATTAAAAGTGTAAATCAGGTGTTAAACTATGGAGATAAGGATTATCATACCCTAAAACGTTTTAAAAATAATATTATTTATGTTTATTTAGAATAAAATTATCTTATTTTATATGTTTTTTATTTGGATTAACTTTTCATTGATAATAACTTTTTAATATTTTAATATTCTAGGTCATTACGACTGTATATAACTCTTGTCACTTATAAACTAGCTCCCCCACTCCTCTCTTCTCCATGCTACTTATTCCCTTTACCTTGAACAAGTTCATATTGAATAATCCCAGATACATCATATCCTCATCATAGAGGTTTTTATCTATATAAAAAATAACTTCAATAATACTTAATGTATACTCTAAATTTGGTTTCCTGAAGAAGAGTTACATATTCTTATTGGTGTCTTTACTCTATATCTCTCATAAAACCCCCTTAAAATTTATTATAAACATATTAAAATAAGGTATTAGTATTTATAAAATAATTATGTATATTTATTTTAATTATATAATCATTTTTAATATCATCCACATCCATTGGAAAATGATAATGTCGTTGTGCGTACCTATGGACTACCACCTCTACGCAGAGATGTGAGTCATTTTTCATTTTAACTTTACATGTATGGTTATTAGGATTTATTTAATCAATATATATAATATTAATTATATAATTATGATTATATAAAGTAAAATTATAATTTACCTATATTTATTTCCAACCATAGAAAAGTTAAGTCATCTCTTTTTCGCGTGTATGGACAACCATCTCCAGGAAAAATGTAGTTCATTATTCATCACCAATTTATATGAATAATCATAATAGTTTATTAAATAAAAAAATATGATAAATATGAAATGATTAATATTAATTATTTAGTGAAACCATGACAAAGCTACAAGTATTGGAATAATAATACCAAAATATGAATGAAAAATAGATCCCAAATGTTAATTTTAATTTTGAATTGTTAAAACAATTGTAATTGGAAATTTTAAAGGAATTATACAGAGTATGTTGTGTGTGAATTTGGGTTTGGAATATATATTTTTTTAAATTATATATTATATATTAGTTTATAATTCATATAAGTAAGATGCTACTTGAAATATGGGTTGTGCTCCAATATCATTTCTTTTTGGGATTATTTATAATAAATTTCCACTAAGGGAAATTATGTTATCCTTATCCTTTAATCAACATATATTTTCTTAAACACTATTTTTTCCTAGAAAATTTAAATATTATTACTATTTTCTTTAATTTAGTACATAAAATGATTTTAAAATTCTTTTTTATAAAATGTTAATTTAATTCCTCTTTAATCGAAATTTTTTTTATTACATTTCAATATTTGTAAAAAAACATTTATTTATGTTTTAATATATATATAATTTTAAAGGTGATTATTTTTACTACATTTTACATTATTCCCAAATCGTTAAAATGAATCTTTTAAAGTGTTTTACATATAATTCACTATTCGAATTCTTAAAAAACTGTTTATAAAATGTTCTATTTTAAGGTATATCAAGTAAATGAATTTTTTAGACTTCATTAGGATTATTTTCCTTGAAGCATCACTAAAAAGTTTCTATGGTTATTTTTTAAAAAAAATCTCAAAACTCTATGAATTTTTAGTTTTCAAAGATATTGAGAGAAAATTATATTTTCGTTATTTTCAAGGAAATTTATGAATTATCTCTTTGTTGTATATTTAATATATGGCAACATTAATTATGAATTTTTATACTTCCTAGGGATATAATATTATGGAGCCATCAATTTTTTCTTTATATAGATTATAGTGACGATGGTTTACGTATGATTCTATTAAACCCATTACTTTTCTATTAGTTAATATATATATATGATGATGAAATAAGTATTGTTTTTTTGTTACAAACACATCATTTTTCTTGATAGATATGATAATTTGATTATGAAATGTTTATCAAAACCCATTTCATTTCCCTGTGTTATGATATGATGAAATAATGAATATTTTTTTGATATTGTGGGACACATATATATTGTTTTCATTATATAATGGGTGGGATTGAAATTATATATCAACCTAATTATGTAGGTAAAGATTTATATCTCATTAAATAATATGGGATGGAGTGGGGACTAAAACAAGTTCGATGTGATATATTTCCCACTATGATATTCGTGGGAGTGAACCTTGACTAAGAAAATGATATAATGAGGAGTGAACCTAATCCACAATGGGACATCTTCCACTATGATAGTCTTGGATGTGATCCATGACTTAGGAAATGATGGAATAAGGAGTGAACTCAACCCATTGTGGACATTTGCCCACTCTAATAGTATTTTAATTTAATTTTGAATAAGGAAATTATTTTCTATTATTTTGTGTGTTCTAAAAATTTATTTCTTCTAATTATGACATGTTATCGTGGATTATGATTAATTATTAATTATTCTTAATTCTTATTACCTAGGACTTTCTTGTAAAAAATCTGTATTCCATAACTCATGATAAGTGATCGTTGACTGATTGGGTTTGACATTCTTATTTTATGGTATTGTTATCATAAACATTTACTTATCTAATGCTCACTTATGATCATTTATTGATATCTGATATTTTTTCCATTACTAAGTATCTTATGTCACCCTTTTTTATGATTCTAATTCCCTAAGATATGAAGAATTCTTTTATATAGGGTCTATATTAGATGAGTGCTATGAAAGAGTAATGTTTGGGATATATTTAAGATCATTCAAGAAATATATTGATTATATATCTAGCTTGTAAAGACACAAAACCGTTACAGTTTTGGGGTTTGTATTATTATAATAATATTTAATATCTATATAAAATTATGTAATATTTATGTATATAACCTCACTCTTTATAGAGATAAATTAATTAGTAGTAGAACGATTCCCACTGACGAAGGAAGTACACTAAATTTTGGAACCATAATTATACTGACATGATTATACATCATTTAAGGGGTGGTATCACATTTTACATAGAGGTGAATGATGACTAGGGATCAATATAGTTTCAGCATTAGGTTAAAATATCACTCAAAAATGTAATAGATGTATCATATCAATTTCCTAGGAACTGCGTTTGGGCATCAATAAGTGAATATATAGAGCATGAATATCAGTTTTACTAGGTTCCATCATAGGTCACCCATAATCAAAAGGTTCAGGAAGTAGGAAATCTTACTCATAAAATTTTTTAGTAAAAGATAAAGGTTGCAAAAAAATCCTTAGAAGGGGGTTTAAAAAAATGCGTATACACATCACCATGTTCATATGCATCAACAAACTCATAAAATATTTATTGTTCCACAAAAGACCGTTTAAAACTAGCCTTTACAATTGATCTCTTGGAGAAAATATCAGGAATCTAATTTTATTCATTATATACATTTTTCACCACAATACAATGATGACCCACAGGCCAAAGGAAATCAATCCAAGATTGTAACATCTTCCATACACTATTTTTAGAATGGTTCTATGAATCTATACTATCACACGTGAATCAGAATACATCCATATATCCATCAAACAATAGTAAATATAATACCAGATATCTTTGATCATAGACCATAATTCAACTTCAATATAATTATCCTTCGTAATGAAAAGAATAATAAAATCTCTTAACGAGGCCCCGATAATTGTGGAAGTTACAATCGACACATATGGATCCCAGTGAACATGATTCCGCCCCAAAAATATTTTATTTATCCCACTGAGGGATTAGAGGTATCCATTTAATAGACATCTCCACCATTGGTTTTTTCATCCTTCAATTTACATCAAGAGATTGCAGAATAACAATATCATATATCTAATTAATAGTATATGTAAACTATATCAGAGAATGTATAAGTGTAACACTTCCTCACAACCCATGAAAACCATATGGTATAGCCTATTATATACTATGAGATATGGAAATAGGATAATATTCATTCATTTTATGATACAATAATATCATAATCTATTATATGAATCTCACACATATCATATATTTTTACATAATGAATATTGTAGGGTATGATATCTATCATTTTAATTCACATCAAACAAAATTTATATATTCATTGATCTTGTTACAAAACACCCACTTGGTTCTAATTTCATTTTTTCCATCCTAAGAACAATATCCATTATTTTATTCTATTCAATATATTAATTCTATTAATGCATCTTCGTAACCCAATTTTCATCTTTATAATAATATTTAATGAACCATGTCTATAAATTATATAATATATAGGATTATTAAAGAATATTATTCATTTAAGATTTCACTATAGTTTTCCAATCACCAATGATATTGTTTTTATTTATTTATTCTTTTATACTTTCCCTCTCCAGTGTTGACAAATAATATTTAATTTATTTATCATCAGTGTCTTATTATTAATATTTTCTACCCCATTTTTTCACCATAGGATTCTCACATTATCATTGATGTCCTATAAAATTTCATCATTGTCTTACTGTGAAACCTACCCATGAAATTGAGAATTTATCTCATATTCCAAAATAGTGATTCCATAAATTTATAAAGTTTTTCAAATCCTTTTTTTGTAGAATTTTTATTTTATTATTTTCAATGAATACCCAAAAAATCATTCATCCACATGAGATTCAAACTTGCAGTTCTTCTCCTTATTGAGGATGAATAACTTACTTTTGAAAAATTTAATGTATTTTATTATTGGATTCATCCCTTAAAACATCTCATTTGATTCCCTCCCTTCATATGAACATAAAAAAATCTGTTTGATATATAAAACAATTCAATAAAAAATTACTTCTAATAAACATATTTATATCTTTCTTAATTAGAATAATTTTATACATATAATTAATTACCTAGTTTCTTATCACAATGAAACTATTTTGATGAGGAGTACCATTTACTCAAACATGACACCTTGTCTACTCTTCATTATATTATTCCAAATAATGTTTTTAATTATTTACTTTTATCAATTTGGAAATTTTAAATTTTCATCCTGGTCACCTTTTCTACTAATCAATGATACCATGTAATACACTTTAATGTTTTATATTTGTGAGAGATCACCATTAGACAAACCATAATCCTATAATAATCACTGAATAGAACATAATTCTTCTTTATATCCATATATTTGGGTGATATTCACCCACACACATCAATGTGACCCAACTCAAGATCTCTCATTGATTTTTTGTTCATCAACAAACAAGTTTTTTGAATTCATTTTCATTATTATCATGCATCACATCAATAAATATATGAACCTAAATTCCTTAACATTGATTTTATATATGTTATATCCAAAAATCCTCAGTAATATATCATTTTCGAAGTGAAAAAATCCTTCTTCATAGTACTGGATCCCCCTAGAAAGATCTTTGTTTCCAATTATATTTTATGTGAAACCAAAATTAAGGATTAAATATCTAATATAATATGTTTCATTAAATTAAATTTATATTAAATTTACTTTCTCAAAATTTTCCTTCTTAATTTATGTTCACTGATTCTCTTTTTTTGGTGGTGAATGTGATTGTTCCACTTCCAACTCCATTAAATCATCCACATATATTCAAGATAAAAATTGATTGTGATTTTTTATTTTACTTGATAATTCTTCTAAATATTGAGGCATTTTTTAGATTTCCTTTGGAACAAATCTTTTGGTCCATGATGAGAAATTCTTGGATTTGTATCCATAAGATACTCACTATTAATAATAACCATTAAATTCATACAATGTGTAAGAATTTATTCTCATATTTCTTAATTTTTTTTATTCCATGAATGGATTTTTTTCAATGGAACACTCATACTAGGAAATCTCCATCATTCTAAAATAGTAACATTAGATTCATGGAGTATTATTTTGTGTCTTTACTACTACTCTAATATCCTTTTGGGTCATTATCAATCATCAGAATCAACCTTATTCATTTGTTTGGGGCTTGTTGTTTGAAATAAATGACAAATAATTTTTAATTAAAATAAATACCCTCAATATATTTTTCTTCAATTTAAATATACTACTCTTTTTAGGAATTTTCTATGATTTATATTGACTCATTGTGTTTCTCTATTGACTATTTGGTAGCGTGTACACTCTAACTTCATCAAGTCATGTTGGATGTTAAAAGTATATTTTTATTATAGAAATTTTTTTTCTTTCATTACTTCACCATCAATATCCTAAATATTTTTTGATGTGATCATTCATAGAATTTCTCAAACCATTGATAATCCAAACCAACAATTTTATTTTGATGTAGAGATCAATTCCCTTCTCCATGTTTTAATAATTTCCTCAAAAAATCATCCTTCAACATATAAATTTCATATTCTTTATGTTGCATATATATCTTGGTATCAAATAAAATTCCATTGTATTTATTAATCTTATCCCTCAAAACATAAATTTCATTATCCTAGATCTTTAGTTCAACCATAAGGTCTATTTTTCCCTTAAAATTGGTGCCTTCATAATTTTTTCCATCTATATTTGTTTTATCTACGAAAACCACATGTAATTCCTCATTGGGACCCTTTCAATACTTAAATTCCTCAACTTCCATTTCCATTGATCATACATGTTATTATAAAATGAATTTTTTATTTTCAAATCAATATTTTCTCCCATGAAATTCCCTTTCCTTTCACACACATAGTTGAATTCTTCATGGGTTATTTATCTTGATCATTATTTTGGAGTCTCCTTGGGAATATTGTATTGACATTCCTATATTATCAACATTGAAATAAATAAAGTGTTTGACTTCATTGGAATTTAACTTTTACCATTTTTTAATTTAAGGAAAGAAAATTCATTGCCTAATCAACCACCTTATCTCTTGGATGATCCCCCAAGGTGAGTTTATTAATTTCTTTGAACACCACTTCTTTATTATTATTTTTATATAATGAATTATTATAATATTTAACCATCTCGCATGCAATAAAAAAATTATTATTATTAAATATAATAATTTCCTTTAAATCATTTTCTTTGATCATAAGGATCATAGTGTTGAAACAAGGTTGTAATCATCATAGGATCCTCTTCAGGATTATAATATTCTCTTAGGATTCTCTAAGAATTCACATGTCATCAACTATATGGTTCATCTGATCAAATAATCGATCAATGAACTCATTAATGTTAATAAAAAACTCATAATTTTCAATAACTCCTAAAATTTATCCTCAAGTGTCATATAATCACCTTAATAAAGATTGAGAAGTTTTTCGCACATGGTGTGGGAGGATTTACATTACAACAATATTATATGGACTATATTAGAAAAGGATCCTCGTAACATGTTAAATCATTTTTCATTATCATAAATATCCCTTTAGAATTATTTTGATAATTATAAGCTATCTATTCCGATTTAGATCTTATGTGTGGAAGTTCTATAGACATCCAATTTCAAATATCAGAAATAGTATTTCATCAATTTGTTCCATATTTGGAAATTATTACCATTAAAGATCAAAATCCCCGTATTGTAGATGGTTAGTACCATTTTTTCAAATAATGAGTAATCCAGCATTATCATTTAGTTTTAATACCACTTTTTTGTCCAATGAAACATCATACTGAGTGAGGGGTTGAATTAGAGTATAAAGATCTCTTCTATTGGACCTCACAATAAATTTTATCCCATAATTAGTAGGAAAACATATCTCCCCCACAATAGTTGTGAAGTAAAAAATTAGAAATATAGGGACACAATAAATTTTACATAGTTCACACTAAATGTATTAATGCAAGGATAATAGGTTTGATTGTAATGAAATGTACATGTATAAGAAGAATGAATACATGCATATGATTCATGAAGAATATATATACTATATTATATTATATATATAAGGTTTAAATTTAATAAAATTAATGAATATATATATATATATATTCATGAGGTGCATATATAGTTTTGTGTGATGTAACAGTTTTATCTCTCCCCCAAATGCTATATAATTATTTAGGAATCAATGATTTAGTTAATTGCATCTTTACATTAATTCATTTAATTTCCCAATTTATGATACACCCATTCGGATGTAATGTATGAGATGTTTTGGAGAATTAATTTTCATCTATATATATATAATCAGTTGTCTCTATTGGTGTGTGGGTGTACCGATCATGTTCCTTAATTTAATTTATGATCATATATTACATGAAAGTTTGATAAAAATATCCCCTCACATAGTATTTTCAACATATTAGTTGAAGGAACTAGAATCAATTCTAAATTTTGAAAATACCCCCTTTTGAAATTGGATCCATTGTACAGGATACTCTCTTAGAGGATGGTTGATTTTGTTCAATTCTCCTTATTATCTTCCCTAAATACTCTCCATCGAGTTCCATGATAGAATACTGATTCGACAACAATTTCTGAAATACATGTACTCTATTATACAATATTTTTTATATTATTATTTCATGGTATTTCATAAATATAGATTAGGTCATATAGGGTTATTTTTCACATCCATTAATCTTAAGATGCATAAATAAATCTCATAAATTGTATCAATGAAAGTTCCTTCTAGAATAAAATGTTTTTTAACAATTGGATTATGATGAAAAACAATTAAAAAAATTATCATAAAACTGTTACAGTGTTCCATATATTTATATGATTTTTCTCATGTTAAATTTTATTTACCCTTATGCAAAGATGCTGTGTAAAAGTTATACACTTATAGATTGGAGATGTGTAAAGGAAACCTAATGTGTTTCCTTTATATGAAGGGTTCACGAGAAAGTAGTTTATATATTTCCAAAACCACATAAAGCTCATCTAAAGGATACATATGTGTGAGTGGCTTGTCTAAAGGTAATATATATTTGAGGGGTGTTTGTGTACAGTTTTATATATAACAACTTTATAGAAAATGTGTCGAATGTAAATTATTCCCTCCCACCCATACACATATTTTGTTACTATAAGGGTCGTTTCTTTTATACCTTCCATATAGTATCTATGTAAAAGTATGAACTTTTTACTCTTACACTAATATTATATGTATGGGAAATGGGAGGACACCCTTATGGAAAATATGGATTCTACGTAAGGGTAAATATAAAAATAATTAAAATTGGTTTTAATGGTTTAGAAAAAATTTATGAGTCATAAATAAATGTGGGTTGAGAATATTTAATTTAAAAAGTATTAATAATTTAAATACTTAATTTTAATCTTTTTTTAATTAATTTAATAAATAATTATGT
Source organism: Viscum album (assembly GCA_963277665.1). Taxonomy (NCBI): domain Eukaryota; kingdom Viridiplantae; phylum Streptophyta; class Magnoliopsida; order Santalales; family Viscaceae; genus Viscum; species Viscum album. The sequence goes on from OY728122.1 coordinate 1,627,800,045, forward strand.
AACATTTTCCCCAAATATTATATGTTAATATTAAAATAACTTTTTACTAAAATAAAATGGATTGTCACGTGATCTAAAAATAAACGGTTTCATTTTGAAATCATAAATTTTAATTTATAAATTGATTATAAATTACAAAATATATAAAATTTAGATTATATGAACTTTTTTTATAATTTAAATTTATATATAAAAAGGTTTTCAACTCATAAAATATTATATAATATAAAATATAAAGGATTTCATATTTATATTATTATTGATAAAATATGGTTCTTATTTTATTAAATTTTTGCAATTAGTATTTATTTATGAAATATTCTACATTTTCTGTCTCATGTTATGGAAAATGAGAAAAATGTTTATTTATTTGTTAAATTATAATTGTATTCTTTTTTAGAAAATTGTTTAAGGAATGTAAAATTATTTCATATATTTGGTAAATTTTTAAACTACTTATAAGAGTTATATCCCTCTATCACATGCTTGGTGTGACTCAATTAAATTTATTATTTCGTCTACCAAAACCTCAGTTTGTTATTTAGAGTTAATAGATTCTTAATATTGGTTGGGCATATTTTTTTAATTTTGGGTGTTATGGATAACTTGAATCGGATTCTCTCTAGAGTAAAGTCTCTCTAAAGATATGGACATGGTATCACACCACCTATGTGCATTGAGGATAATCCTTTTGAGACACCCCAAACCCAATCTCAACGTTATTATATTAAAAATAATATAATTCTTTCTGAATAAATTTTTCAATAACTCTAAACACTAGATAAAATTACATTATGAGGCGATTTTTTGTCAACAACTTTTGATGATTATGAATTTTTTTTAAAAAAATATATCTCATTAAAATATATAGTATAATAAAATCAAATTACTTATAAGATAATTCTTACATTAATCCAAAAAAATAATGGTTTATTGATATTGAAATTGATTGTACTCATCAGTAGCCCTGTGTAATGTAATTTAAAATTTATATTGATAGAAAATATCATAATGGGGTTTCAAAAATTGAATTATCTGTTTTTTTAAAAATATTATAAGAACATTCAATAAAAATAATTCCTTCAAAAACTTAAAAAATTAAATAAAACTTTTTTTAATAACAAAGTAACTTATATCTTAAATAAATAAATAGATTTCGAAAAATAAAATAAAATTTAAGAATATTTTTTGAGAGAAATTTTAAAATACTAAAACAAATTTTTTTAAAAAACAAATGTATCAATAAAACCAATAAATATATTATAGTTAACACATTATTAACTATTTGAATACCCTGAAAAATAATTTACTATTAAAATAATCTTGTGATTTTTTAGAAAAACATTGTATAAGATTTGAATATAAAACCATGAGGAATCACGTAAAACTAAAGTTTGTCTTAGGCTTACCACACTTGGAGGGAAACATCCCTTAAGGCTTGGGTTCACTCCTTATTCAACATCATATTTAGAACGACTAAACTCTTAATATTCACAAAAAAAATTAGTTATTTTTTATCTTGGGCTAGTGGTTTATATTATATTTTTAAAACTATATATATATATATTAGTGGATATATATAGAAGTTTAATTAATGAAAAAAATAACTAAAAATCCTGATAATAAAACTCTAGATGAGGATAATCTAAAACATACATGGAATGTCAAAAGAAAATAAAAAATTTCAAGGACTATAATTATTTTTTCCCAGGAAATAACCATGAAAATATAAATAAATAATTATCACATAAACTGATGATTTGAAAATTGAAAAAATACATTTTTTTAAACATTCTCATAAAATAACTTTTAAAAAAAAAAATTTTCAATGCTTGTTTTATTAATAAATAGATATGTTGTTAATAAATTTTAAAATAGAAGCATTAAAAATATAATTCCCCTTACAATGAAGCTATTGAAATAAATGAATTTTTTAAAAAACACACAGATAAAATGATAACATAAAAGAATTTTTTTAATAATAATCCTCTTAAAATAAATATTTTGAAATGTGTTTTATGAATATTTTTATACAAGAAGATAGTGATGTTTGAAACATTTTGAATTATAGTTTTTATAAAATAATTCCCCTCAAAAATATTGTTTTAGATAATTGAAAATAGAAATTAAATACACTATGTTTCGAAATAAAAAAATTTAATACTTACTTATAAGGGATGATAAAAAAAATACCATTATGGATATTACTCTTCACAGGTAATTAGTAATAACTCTATCTATCCTTCTTTTGGTGACCAAAAAATTGGTATATATCCATTTTTACTATTGTTGAAGGGTATACCTTTTATAAGAGAAATCCATTGTGTATCACCTATATTTTATATTATCTATTTTAACAAATGTTTGGTTATACCTCCGAATAGGATAAATTTGGTTTGTTCGTTCTTATTATTGGTTTGGAGCATATCTAACCCCTATTATGATCTCCTTCCTACCAAGTAAAATGTATATATATTTTTAAAATTTCTATAAGTGAGTTATTATTAGTTATATGGGATGAACATGAAAATGGATTTAGGTGTCCAATTCCAAATCATTTGTTTCGAATTTCATGTGGGATTTACTAGCCAACCATCCTTTACCCAGTAAAACTATATTTTCCAAAAGGCTATGATATACCTCATAGTATAGGAAGATAACGTGGTATATATGCTACAAAATGGTAAAACCCTAATATTTTAGGTAATTTTTCTTGACATAATATAAATTCATAGATAGATTATGTTACACACAACACCGAGTTTTAATAAAACACAACATATTCATAAACGTTTTTTATTTTATATTATAGTAATCATATAGCCCTTGAAATGTTGTGTATTAATAAGATTAAATAAATTATGAAAATTTAATTTTTACACACATATATATAATTAATAATTTCATTAAAAATGAAATATAAACGAAAATTAAAAAAACTAAATCATCATCATAAAATTAGTTTTTTATACCAAAATATTTTTACCCAAATAAATAAAACAAGTCACATTTATTGAATGATTATAATGAAATTTATATATAATATAATCAATAAAATATTTACCAGTGTTATTATGTGTTTCATAGTCTAGGGATAAGAATAAATCCAATTTTACGTTTAAAAACTATATTTAAAAAAATTATTTTTATCGCATTTTGTTAACATATTTTAAAATTAATTCTTTTAACTTGTACAAAAATTATTTATAAAAATGAAAATAATTATTTAAATAATAATTTCTAAATTATAATATATTTATTTTTTTATAATTACTTTGAAAATTACAATTTTCCATGAGTAGTGAAAATACTTGTTTTTTTAAATTAATTTCCTTTTCATTCATACAATTTATATGATACATATTATTTTAATAAATATATATAAGTTAAATTACATAAATTATATATATATATATATTAATATAATTTATTTCATTTTAATCAATTTCATGTTAAATTTTGATATAAAGACATTTTAAACTTTTGAAATGTTTCTCTTTGTAAAACTACTTTTCTTCTCATCTCTAAGATTAATTTTAATTTAAAATTTTACACATATATGAATATAAATTGTACAATTATATTATTTATTTAGAATCATATAAATTTTTATTATATAATAAATTCATATTGTTTCCAAAATGAATAATAAAAATATTTAAATAGTAATAATCATGGTTATGTTTAAAATTGGTTTACTGGGGTTAACTCAATAAGATAATTGTAAAATGAACTATAAACATGTTGAAAACCCATTATATGAATATATTTAGACCTTATCACCACAAAGTTTCACTAATGACCCATTTTGAGCCTTTTATAATGTTAAAAAAAGTAGATACACTTTATTAATTTCCAAAATTCCTTGTGTGTCCACCAACCCACTAATAAAAGGCCACCACCTCTCCTCCCAAATTCATTATTCCAAAAAACATTTTTTTTAAGAAAGAACCACATTCATTCCTAAATACCATCCCTACATACAAATGGCCTTGGTAAGATCATTAATAAAATATATAAAGGCTTTAGGTTAAACCTAACGAGGATGTCTGAATAAGAAGTAAAGTATTATGCGTTTTTGTTTTACTTATTCTTCTAACACCAACAAATATACATCACCAATGATAAAATAATGAAAATAGTATCCAATATATACATATTAATTGTTATTTTAATTTAAAAACCTAATTCCATCTCTCCTTTCATCATAAGGGATATGAAATTGTTTCTCCCAAAGATGTTACCATATTTACCTTTAGATATCTTTACAAAACACACAACACCTGATTTTAAAAGAAACATTATCTATTCTTTTTTAATTCATAATTTTTATATTATATTAGGGTTAATTTTTGAGATTTTTCTGAGAAACTTCATCATTAGTGAATAGTAAAAAAAATACCGCATTTTAATTGAAAACTACCCTTTTATTTAAATAAATATTAATGTTAAATTATATTCTAAATTTTTTCATGTCAAATAGGATTAATTATAAATATATTAATAAAATTTATTTCATTATAATCATTCTAAATTTTAAATTTAATTTATAAACAAAATAATCTTTTGAACTTTTTCTATTAAAAGTAGTTAATGACCCTCTCTACGAGATTAGCATTAATCCTAATTTTTCTGGTTTTGTGATTTTAAATTTGAAAATATAAAATAAAAATTATTAATAAAGATTATTTTTTATATAATAATATCAACTTAATTTTTGAAAAAAAATGATAAGTGGAAGTGATTAAAATTATTGCAATGATTAAGATTTATTTTGCCTTAAAATGGACTAAAACCAAATGTTTAAGGGCCCAAATAACCTATAAACTTGGAGAATACCCATTTTATATAATAATATAGGCCATAAAACTTCCATTATTGAGTTTTTATTGGTTTTTAGGACATTCTTACGTAATAACATGTGTACACCTTACTTCTTTATAAAAATACTAAGTGAGTCATTTTCCTTCACTATAAAATGCCATCACCTCTACCCATTCCTAACACAGCTCGAGCCTCTTAAGTTTAGAAAATAAATGCCAAAATTTCCTTCCAACATCCCTCCCCATGACCTAGAATCCTCCCTTTTTCAGAAATAAATCCAAGGAATCTTTTTACATATACCAATAAAAGTTACCCGATTAAGAGTTGACTCCTTCTCTCCATCTCTCTAGTTTCATTTACCTTTTCCACTCCCTATAATCTTATTATTATATGATTTCATACAAAATACAGAATCTTATATATACTAGGGTGTTTTTATGTTAATATTTAGACCTACACTTACACACAACTCCATATAATGGGTAATGAACATACTATTTCTATGTACAATGAACTATTGCCTCACGAAATGATGATTGTTTAACTTTCCCTACCGCATATAATTATGGCCATTATGATGGAAACCCTATTATATATAATATATATGTCATTTATAATGTATTTTTGATTCTTTAATTTTTATTTATAAAATACTTTTTTTTCCTCATGTGTAAATACGATAATTTCGTTTGAGAAAGTGTGGACTACCGCCCCCTCAAAGAGATATGACTCCTTAATACCATAAATTGAACGTATAAAGGATGGATATAATAAACCTATGAAAATATATTACATAAATATTTTAAAATAAATAAAAAAATACATATGTATCATTTAGTTATAATTTATTTAATTCCACATTGAAATGTAATTAGCGTTCATGAGTACGTACGACCTACTATATCCATGAACAGTGTACTTAATTTCTAATATCCTAATCATATGGACTATTATAAACACATATTTACAAAATATATATGATAATTTCGTCATTTTTTACATTCGTGAGATGATTAATTCTAGATAAAATAATAATAACAATAAATAACAAGTCAAAAACATACTTGAGAAAACTAGGTAATTAACACCCAAAATAGTTAAAATAATGAATGAGTGTTACAAAATGGGAAATAAAATATTGTAGTAGGTTAACATATGATATTATCAAATTTATTTTTTCTCTTTTATTAATTATTAAAATATTTTAAACCACTATACAAGAGGCAAAAGTCAACATAACAAAAAGTAAGTATAGGGTAAGGGATTTTCATCTCACTTTTAAAATATATGACATTAATTATGTATTGGATTTTTACTTTTTTGTGTTCCATAACTAATTCCCATTGTGAAATATTATATCATGAATACTCTTATTCTTATTATATTATAAGATTCATTTAATGTCATACCATTCTGGTGATTATGATTCAAATGTTTCAAAGTGGTATGAGACACTTTGGAATGTTTAAAGAATATTATCCTCAAGAATGTTCTTAATCTCATTTCCTTTTGTAATTGTTAAAATTCCCTACAAGAAATAACATTATTGTAATAATTTTTCAATGAAAAATTAATTTAATATCAATAATCGCTGGCAATGGATTTTGGTATTTCCTAAACCATATACCATTATTCATATTATGGTTACTTTGACAATTATTTGATTAATTCGGGGATTATTGAAAAACATATATTTATCATTCCATAAGGTTATTTGATAAGGAAAATTATTTATTTTTATTATTCAATATAATGAATTATATGGACAAGAAATGATGGATGGAGCCCTAACTTTATATAGTTGATCGATGCATCGACTGGTTCCCATGAGACAAATAAGTTTGCCAAATTAAATAGGTTTCTATCAGTGTTTTAAACCATCTTGTGAATGGCCTTGACGGTAATAGGTTTTCATGTTTTTGAGACAATACATCTCATAAGAAATAAATTTCGCCCATTTATTATCTGTTATTGTTTGACCAGAATATTTTTCGTCAATATATCTATGGACGTCATTCATTCTCGGTTTATTGATTTATGGAATGTATTTAATTTTCTTACATGCCACATTATTTATGCCTTAAATAGTAATTTTTATAGAATTTTTACCCATTTATTTACCTTTCCATATATATTTATTTATTATTTCTTCCATTGGACATAAAATTATTGAGTATTTGAGCACACCATTATTGTGTTTCTTTCCCCAGGTTATGAAGAAGATGAGTTTGAATAAGCTTTTGAGGATGGATTTTATTTGAATTTATTATGTAGAATGTTTTATTCTATTTTCCCAATGTATTATGAGTATTATGTATGTAATCTAGCCTTCCAGGACTACTAAATTGAATGGTACATCAGTATTTTCTTCATTTTAATAATGCCAATTGAATATAATAATACACCGGCTATAGGTTTCTAGGGTCTAGGCATTGCAGTTGGTATCAGAGGAAGTTTAGAAACAAACTTGAAAACTAAATTTAGAAAAAATATATTAAGGACCAAAATCCTAAGATAGACATAAAAAATAAGTATACAATAACCTCCTAGAATACTTCTAAGGTAATGTTTTATGGGTATTCCAAGAAATACATCCCTTTCTAGATACTACAAGTGGATGTGCTTCTGGAACACATGTTTCTAGGAGTATAAACTCTGAAAAGGTGTGTTGGGAATGACTGGGGGTAACCTGGTACATGAATATGGTCCTTATTTCTTACATGTTTTGACACATCCGAGGGATATACTTCGGATATTTCAGATTTTCTTTACCTATTATTAGGAAGGATTTAAGATTAAAGATACCCTCAAAGTAACCAAAGCTTATGATTCCAAGATTTGAGATGCATAAATTTATATTAAGTTCTATACCATGGTTAGAGTTATAGAGAGTTCATAATTTTATAAACTAATATAGTATATGTCATTGTCTAGATATGTCTCATATAAAGAAAATTGTGTCAACACTCATAAAAAATTTAGAGATTACTCTATTGAAGAAACCAATACAGCAGGTATTAGATTAGTGAAAATCATAGCAATATAAGGGAAACATAATTAGGTTATGAAAAATAACCTTTAAAAAATGGAGAAACCTATTCCATTAAGATAATCTCCTATGATGGATAATTTTATGCGATATATGCTCCCATTTTTTAGTGGGACTACTAATTTAATACTAGATGATAAATCGATTAAGTCTCAAAAGAATATATTTATTGATTTAAAATGTATAGAAAATGAAAATGTTACACTTTACGTTTATTTACATCAAGGTGAGGTAGATCAGTGGCCGTCTTTAATCCATAATACAAGATATAATGAATAAATTGAACTCATGGAATGGAGGACATTTAAGGAGACACTATTTGATAAATACTTAACTCATGATCAAAAAATTGAGATGAAGATAATTTTTTTTAGTTTAAAGCAAAAAAATGAATGGAGTGTATAAGATTATGAAGATACCTTAATAAGACTATTCACATATCCTTCATATTATATTCACAGTACTGAGTTCTAGATTGTTCACTTATTTTAAGGACTTAAACCAAATCTTCTAAGGGCAATAGTTTCTCATGATTTTTCATCATATGAAGAATTAGATTTATGTGTCATTAATATGGAGAAATAATTTTATATATTCAATATTTTCAATAGAAACCAAGATAAGAAAATATTATCTAAGCATTATGTGAAAGGTAATTTAATGAATAATAATATGTTTGATAGATTCCCACCTTGTGAAAATTGTGGGAAAAAGCACTGTGTGAAATGTTTGAAGGGACTAGGATTATTCTATAAATGTGGGTATAATGATCACCCGGCTCATTAGTGATAAGGGAAGAATCCAATCAATGATGCTCATTTATATAATTCTAAGGATATGGGAAAATATGAAAATGATTTTCCCCAGCGTTAGGGGAATCTACGACAGAAGGGTCCAAGGGGAAATGGCCAATCGTATGTGATCACTACAATGTATGTAGAAGTACCAAATGACATGGTGGAAGGTACGCTAATCCTAACTTCAAAATTAGATAATGTATTATTTCATTCTAGATCAACACACTCATTTATATCTACTTAGTTTTCAAAGAAAAATAGACACATCCCTTTGGATTTAGTAAGAGATTCATTAGTCAAAACTCTTAAGGGAAGTATCATTGCAACCATGATATGTCAGTCAGTCCTAATTATTACACATAAATATACTTTATGTACCTAACATTTTTATCATACCTAAGGATGATTTTTATATTATCATCGGTATGGATTTGATCTCGAGATATGATAAAAAAATTTAATATAAGAGGAATGAAATCACAATTTTTGAGGATAATATAGAATCCATCATCTTTATTAAACAATATTACCAACCTAATTGTCAATTATAGACTCCCTTAGTAGCACTACGGAATTAAATTATTAGAGAGGAAGAGAAATATATGTCCAGTGATAAAGATGTAATCTCTATATTGAAGATGCACCTATTATTTAGGAATAAGTTGACTTATTTCCTAATTATTTACCTAGACATCCACCAGAATGAGAGAACAAATTCTACATTGATTTAATCCTAGATGCAAGGAAAATATCAAAGAATTCCTATATAATTTACATTGTGGAATTTGTATAGTTGAAGAAAAAACTGGAGGATTTATGTAATAAATGATTTATTCTATCTTGTGTCTCCCCTTAGGGATCCGCCAACCTATTTTTTAGAAAGGAAGATGGATTTATGAGGTTGGTTGTTGATTATAGGGAAATAAATTCCTTTAATATAAGGAACAATTTTCTTTTACCTTGCATTGATGACTTATTTGATCAACTTCACAGAGCCCAATATTATTCAATGATTGATATTCATTCTGGGTATCACCAATTGAGAGTGATGAAGGAAGACATTCTGAAGATATCTTTTTCAAACAAGGTATGGACATTACGAGTATATACTAATTCCATTTGAGGTAACTAATATACCATTTATTTTAATGGACCTAATGAATAGAGTATTCAAGTAATATATTAAATTTTTTCATTATTCATTTATTATATTCTAATGTATTCAAAAACCTATGATGTTCAAGAGGATCACTTGAAAAACATCCTTAAGATTCTTATATGGGAATATTTATATTTTAAATTTAGGAAATGTAATTTCTTGCTTCAAGAAGTCCCTTTTCTTGGTCATATTTTCTCCAACTATAGAATATCAGTTGGTCCTACAAAGACAAAGACAGTCATAGAATTTACTATGCAGAAAAACCTATCTAAGTTACATAGTTTCATTGGTTTGGTATGTTATTATCGATGATTTTATCAGACTTTTTATCGATTAGCTAACCCCTTAACCAAGATTATACTTAAATGTGTTAAATTTGCATGGATGAAGAAATGTAAATAATGATTTGATGAGATAAATAGAATATTGTTTAATGATCCAATTTTAACTCTACCATCTATTATTGATGGGTTTGTCATATTTATTGAAGCATCAAATATGGGACATGGTTGTTTATTAGAGAAAAATGAAAAGGGTATTAAATATGCATCATGGAAATTGATGACTCATGAACAGAACTACCCAACCCATGCTATGTAGTTAGTAGATATACTCTTTGATTTAAAAATATGGAGACTCTACCTCTATAGGGAAATATGTGAGATATACATAGATCATAAAATCTTTAAATACATCTTCTCACAAAAAGAGATTAACATGATACAAGAGAGATGGCTTGAACTACTCAAGGATTATTATGACTCAATACACTACTAATCAGGGATATAAATTAAGGTGGAACATGCATTGAGTAAGAATGATCATGGATTTATAACCCAAATGAGGATTGAGAATGATTCTATGTTCATAGATCTAGTAAAGATGGATATGGGAATTTATAATGATGGGGTGATATGAATCATTAATCAAATAATTGGAAAAACATCTTTAATAGTGAGGTTAAAGACTTTTCAATAAGATAATGAGGAATTTTAGAAAAAATTAATGTATTGAACAATGGAAAATTAGTGGACTTAGTTTCTGAATGTGGTGTTCTAAAATTTGGAAAGTGGCTATCTGTTCAATCATACATGAGCTAAAAGGGAATTTTTTGGATGATTATCATAGTTCAAATTTCACTATACACCCTGGGCCAAAAACATTTGTATAGGGACTTGAGGGGACACTTTTAGTGGGATAAAATAAAGTGTTAAATTGAGGATTATGTGTCCTGATGTCTAGTTTTTCAACAAGTTAAATCTATAAGACAGTATCCTAAAGGTGTTCTGAAACCTCTTCATATCCCTATTTGGAAATGGGATGAAATTACTCTGGACTTTGTTATAATAATTACAAATACTCCTAAGAAGAATGATGAAATATAGGTTATTTTTTAAAGCAAGACCAAATCAACACATTTACTTTCCATAAGAGAATACATACCTCTTGATCGCCTCACAAGACTCTACATTAAGGAATTTGTATGAATTCATGGGTTATCTATGTTAATTGCCTCTGGACAAGACCCACACATTACATAAAAATTATGGACTAGGATTCAGAAGGCCCATGATACTGAGCTTTATTTGGACGCCTCCAACTATCCAAAAACATACAGAAAAATTGACAGAAAAATTCAGACAATAGAAAACATGTTGAGATCACGTTCACTTAGTTTTTATGGTATGTGGGATCGATAATATCCTTTGGTGGAGTTTTCCTATAATAACATTTTCCATTAAAGTATTAAAATGTCATTGTATGAGGTATTATAACTAAAGAGATGTTGTAATCCAACATGTTGGGAAGAAGTTGGGTAAAGGATACGTGTTGGACCATAACTTCTTTAAGATATGTTGATAAAGTAAAAGGCTATTCAGGCACATATCAAAATAGCTCAATGTAGGAAAAAGAGTTATGCTGATAATCGGTGAAAGGTTTTTTTATAAAAATTGGGTGATCATGATTTACTAATGTAATCTCCATGTAAGGGTGTTATCAATTTCATTATGAATGGGATACTGAGTACTATGTACATTAGACATTTTTAGATTCATGACAAATTTGGATTTGATGCTTATCAATTAGCATTGTCACCAAATCTCTCAATGGATCACGATGTGTTCTATATATCCCTATTAAGGAAGTACATTCCAGACCCAAAACATTTTCTCAAATATAATGAGATAGAGTTGGAACCTGACCATTCTTATTACAAAGAACCAAATTGGATTATTGTCACCATAGATCAAGTATTAAGGAATTAGATGACTCAACTAGTAAAGGTACTCTAGAGAAATAACAAAATGAAAGAATAAACATGGGAACTAGACACATCTATGGAGGATAAATACCCACTTATTTTTAAGGTTAATAAGCTTAAAATTTCAAGGATTAAATTTTTGTATGATGTAATATTTTATCACCCAAATACTTTACTATATTGACCTTTAGATATCATTATAATACACATAACGCCTGATTTAAAAAAAAATTATTTAGTAATGATTTTTATAGTCAATTAAATTATATCACTTTTAGATAATTTATTTTTATATTATATATACAAAAATAATAATTTCACACTCATCTAATAGGCATATCATAAGAACAAACCTAACGTTACACATAAAAAACTATATTTTTTAATGCAATGTTACCGCCTTTTAATGGAAATTGTATTTTAAATATTAATTTGGAAACACATATAAATTAAATTTCATAAAATAATCTTCATTTTTGACTTCATAATGTCCAAATTATCTTAGGGTGAATTTTTGGGATTTTTCAGATAAATGTTATTTTATAGTGAATAGTGAAAAATACTGTGTTTTAGATAAAAACTTCCTTTTCATTTAAATAATTATTAATGTCTAATTATATTATAATCTTTTTAAATTCGTGATTGATCAATTATGATTCTATTAATACAATATAGTTCATTATAATCAATTTAAATTTTAAATTGAATATAAAAACATAAAAATCTTTTGAACTTTTTCTATCAAAACCAATAAATCCATCTATCTATGAGATTATCAATAATCTTAATTTTTCTTCTTATGGGATTTGAATTTTAAAAATATAACGTACTACATTTTAATAAATAGTATATTTTTTTTATAATAAGGTCAACTTATTTTTCGACAAAAATGATTACTGAAAGTGAATAAAATTAATTATAATGATTAACGTGTAATTTGGCTAAAAACTAGACTAAAAACCTATGTTCGAGGGCTCAAATAACCTAGAAACTTGTCAAAAACCCATTGTATGACATATACCCATCATGAAACTTAAATTATTATGTTTTTGGGTTTTGTTATGACTTTGTTATGTAATAACATGTGTACAAATAAATTCTTTTCAAAAATACCATGTGTGTCCATTTCCATCCCTATAAAAGGTCACCACCTCTACCAATTCCTCACACATCTCATGCCTCCTATGTTCGGCCACATTCTTCCCAAATTGTCTTCCAACATCCCACCCCATGAACTAGAATCCTCCATTTTTTCAAAAATAAATCCAAGGAAGTTTTTGGTATACACTAAAAGAAGTTACCTAATTAAGAGGTAACACCTTCTCTCAAGCTCTCTTGCTTCATTACCATTCTCTACTACCTATACTCTTATTTTTCTTTGATTTGATAGAAAATTAAGTATCCTAAATATACTAAAAAAAATTTAAGCTACATTTTAGACCTACACTTACACACACCTCCATCTAAATGGTAACGAACATATTGTTTCTGTGTACGAAAAAATACTGCCTCACGAAATGATGAATGTTCAACTTTCCCTACCACCTCTAATAGTTGCCATTATGATATACACTATATTTATTTATAATAAATATTTAATTTATATTTTTTATTGTCCTTTAATTTATATTTATAAAATACCTTTATTCTTCCATCATGTGTAAATACGACTATTTCTTTTGAGAAAGTGTGGACTACCAGCCCCAAAAATCGATATGACTCGTTCATCACATACATGGAATGTATAAAGGTAGGTTATAATAAATATACAAAAAATATATATAATATACATATGTTACTAGAAATTATAAAATTCATTTGTATCATTTAATTTTATTTCTTTTAATTCGATAAAGAAATAGAAGTTGCGTTCATGCGTATGTACGACCTACAGTCTCCATGAACAGTGCACTTCATTTCTAATCTCCAGATGTTATGGACTATTCTAAATACATTTGTATGGAATATATATGATTATTTAGTCATGGAATTCAATAATTATGTTCTGAAACCATGATATACTTAATAAATAAAATAAATAAAAAGTCAAAACGTATATGAGAAAACTAGGAAATTAACACCCAAAACAGTTAAAATAATTAAAGAGTGTTAATAACCGAGTAATAAAATATTTTAATAAGTTCATATATAAAATTATAAAAATGATATTAATTATGGGATTATTTTTTAAAACATTATAAACCACTATACAATATAATAATGAACACATAAAAAAGGATGATTAAGGTAACAAATTTTCATCTCACTTTTTAAATCTTGGAGATTAATGTCATATTCACTAATTACCTCTCTTATGTGCCATAAATAATGAAAATTTTGATATATTATATCCTGAATACTATTTTTATCATGATATTATAAGATTCATTTAATTTAAATCCTTTAGAATGGTTATGATTTAAATTTTGCAAAGTGTTATGGGACACATTGAAATGTTTAAAGATTATTCTCCTTAAAATGTTCTTAATCTCACTTCCTTTTTTTTGTAAACATTCCCTTGATAAAATCACAGTGTTGTAATAATGTTTCTTTGAAAAGATAATATAATTTACATACTCTAATAAAGTGGATATTCGTTTTTCCTAAACCATATACCATTATTCATATGGTGGTTACTTTGAAAATTATTTGATTAATTGGGGAAATATTGATAAATACATATTTCTCATTTATTATGGTTAATTTATAAGGAATATTAGTTATTTTGATTATTCAATATTAGTAATTCTTTTTACTAGAAATTAAGGGTTGATCCAGGACATTATATAGCTCTTTGAGGCATTGAATGGTTCTCAGGAGATAAATAATTTACCCAAATTAAATGGGTTTCTATTCGTGTTTTAAACCATCTTATGAAAGGCATTTAGAGTAATAATTTTTCATGTTCTTAAGATATAATGTCAAATAAAAATGAAATTTACCTCATTTAGTATCAGTAATTCTTTTCCATGATATTTTTCATTGATATATCTATAAATGTTATTAATCCTCAGTTTACTAAAATATGTCATGTGTTTTAGTTTTATAATTTCCACATTATTAATGCCTAATCTAGTTAAATTTATAAAAAGTGTAATTAGTTTTTTTACCTTTCCATATTGATTGATTCATTATTAATTTCGTTTTAAATACCTTTACTGAGAATTTTTTCTAACCCTTATTATGTTTATATCCCTATGTTATAAAGAAGGGAACTTTGAATAAGCTTTCAAGGATGGATTTTATTTTAGTTCATTATGTTGTATATTTTATTCTATTTTCCAAATGTATTATTGGTATTATATATGGAATCTAGCTTTCCAATACTTCTGAATTGAATGGCCCTTCTAGATTTTATTCCTTTTAAAAATTTCATTTTAATGTAATAATGCACTGGATCTGGGCTTCTGGGGTTGGGGTGTTAAGGAAATAATCATTCATGAGTACGGTGGACAATCACCTCCTCAACTGATGATATTCATTTTCCATCACCACCTATCCCAAATTTATATAATGATGGATTTAAATATTCCATAAGATATTAATGAAATGATTATACCAATATAATTATAATTCCATATAAAAATTCTTACCTCCCTATCCTTGGGGAAAAAATAATGTCACTCATGTGTACGACAGACTACCACATCACCATCCAATGTGATGTGTTTTTTCATTTCCATTTTAGTTAGATTGTACTAATGATAGATTAAATAAAAATTTATGATATTTTTAATATAATTTTACATATGGTATAATAAAATCTCATATAACAACTTAATTTATATTTTGTGGTGGATATGATAATGTCATTCTTGTGTTAGGTGAGCTAGCACCTCACGAAGCAAAATGATTCATTTTCTACTAACATTTTGCAAGGAATGTAATAAGGGTAAATCAAAAGAATATATTTGATATATATGAAATAAAAATTATTAATTTAATTTAATATATTCTTTTCCTTTCTTTTTCTTCATCAATTGAAAAAATGTAAGTAGTGTTCATGCATACGTATGACCTACCGTCTCCATGAATTCTATATTTTATTTTATATATATTAAATTTATGTATAACTATAATTTAATATATAAATTATTCATTTAAAATTTATTCAATGGTAAAAATTATGGATATTATTAAATCATGATCAAATTAAGAGGACCCAAAATAAAAAAAACGTACTTGAAAAAATTAGTTATTGCTATAAACATGATTTTAACAAGGAATTGTTAAAAAATAGGTAATAAAAGGTCATAATTAAATAATATATGTTATGATAAATATTATTATGGTTTTTAAATATGATTTTAATAAATGTATATTTATAATAAACTTATATTTATAATAAACATATATTTATTATACATGTTATTCGAATGTGTATAAAAGAAGTTAAGTCTTATAGTAAATGATTTTGGTTTCCAATTTTCACTTATGGGGGACCCAATCCATATTCACCATCTATTTTCTATATGGTGTGTATAAAAAATGAATTAATTTTAAAACTAATCACCAGAAATTAATCTTGGTTTAAATATCCATGTTAGGATCTCCCATTCATGGTGTTTAAGGTTCAAAAGTTACAAAAGTATTAAGGTATTTTCATCTCAATATTTACTCATATGAGACAAATTCCATATTCCCCAACTATTTATTTTATGTGGAGTATAAAATTAACATTAATTTGTTCAATGGTACTTCACCCAAAAAATATTTTTATTTACATATCCATTTGAATATATATCATTCATGGGTTTCATTGTTAAAAAGAAACCAAAATGATAATGGATATTAGTCTCAATTTGTCTCCTTTAGGAAATACATTATGTTTTGATGCTATATTATTTTATGAGGTGTATATACATCCCCTTTAACATTTCATACCATTAATTTATTTTTATCATGTAATTTTGAGATTAATTTACTCTCATTCCATCATTGGGAAAATTATTCTACGTTATGAATGTGTTAAGGGTTTCATGAAACAACCTCATCATCTATATGGATTATTTATATTTATTCCTTCAGTTATAAAATTTTGTGATATATCTCAAAAATAACAAATTAATTTTCAAATCCTCTTAATATTTCATAAAAATACATGTTTAACATATATTTTTCTATATGTACTCATGATTCTATATGAATTTTTTATAATAAAATCTATTTTATTTACGTTTTTGAAAAAAAATCATCAATATCTATGATTTCTAAAAAAAATCAAAATTATTATATTGTTACTATAGGATTATTTGCAGTCATTTTTACCCTTTTTTAATTTTTTTAAAAAATAAAGGTATTATTTATTCATTTTATAGAAATATTATATTTTGATATAACCAACAATGTAGAAGGTATTTTTATTTACATGTGTAAATAATTTCCCACCATCTTCACCACTCGTGGTTTTGAAGAATCATTCATAAGTTCCAAAGGTTATATTCAATGAAAATAATTTGGAAATTTTATTATATTAAAAATATATATTTTTCAAATTAGAAAGTATATTTTTCTAAAGAAATGTTTTAAATTATTTTTTAGGTTCCCATTATTCGTTCTCAAGGTTATTTTAAAATATATGGATTTCCGAAATATTTTATGAATTTTTAATTAAATATTATTTTTTTAATGAAATATTATTTTCCTCAATAAATATTCCAAGTTATTTTTAACTCAAAAAAAATTTCTATCTATGAAAACATCCTTTGATTTTACTTGATCTTTATTAAATATGTAATCCAATAATACCGTCATTATTATTTTTTAGATGGTTTTTTTTAAAATGAAATGATTCTTATTATACTCATTCCTTTTCCATGGTTTCTTCAATGATGCATTGATCCAATAATTATGAGACCCATTTCTTTCCTATGTATTCTGATATGATGGAATGTTTTATGAAACCCATTTAATTTCATTGAATCTAATGTGATAAATGTTTTATAATCTTATGGAGCACCTATGTATGTTTTTCATTATGTAATGGGGGTTACATTATAACAACAGATGGTGGTCACGTTATAACCAAAGATGGATGGGACCTATATCTCCATCTAATTAATTTTATAATGATAACTATTATATAATATCAATGGTTACATATATGTATTTAATAATCCAAAAAATATGGTACATTGGAGGATTTACAAAGCCTTAAAGTGTGTAAATGTGAGGTCATCCCAAGATAAAAGTAGGTACACGAGTGGTTAGTCCATTCCTAATATTTTATGAATGTATTTGTGGATGAACATTACATAAAATTATCTATTCTAATGTTTACTAAACAAATATTTGTATCAAGAAAATTTTATACTCTAATGTGTCATGCTATTCAATCCCATATTGATTTATGTCTTATGAACATTCATGTTTTATACCATGACTCACATTTATATTCCATGACATACAAGGTATAGTTTTCAAATGGAATAATCATGTTCTGAAGCCCATATTAATATTTTATATTGATTCCACTATGTTTTCAATTACTATGAATCTAGAAACACACTTTGTTATTTTTCCTTTCCCTAGGTAATAATGAATGGTTTTAAGTAGTGTCTATCTATGAAGAGGACTGAGTGGGTGGATATGTTTTGGACATATTGAAGATATTTCATGAAATATTAAGATACTTAATCTTTTCAATGATTACATGAAAACTATATTTTCCATAGGAAATTTTTAGTGAAATATTTTGAATATTCTCCAAAAAAAATATGCAATATTTATGTATGTGAAATTTTGGTCATTACAGTTGGTATTAAAGGAAAGGTTTAGTTAACTTTTGGAATGTAAGATGAGAGAACATTAGTGATATCACTAGCGATATATACAAGGAAATTTATTAGGATATGCATAATGATAATTCTGTTGATTATTATAATTATAGGAAAATTTCGTAAAATATTTGTAAATGATAGAGTGAGTGGTTTCTATGAAATTACATCCTTGTTTGGATACTACAAGTGGAAGAGGCTACAGAACAGAGGTACTTATGGGTAATAACTCCAAAGATGGTGTATTGAGATGGACCTGATAATAACTGGGATCATTAAAATAGGACATTCAACACACCTAGTTTAACACTCCTGCAGGATAAGTTTTGGAAATTCAAAAAGTCTTTATCAGCCATCACGATGGATTTCTATAATGCCCCAGGGTAATCCTAAAGTGTCATACATTTAAAATAATGTGTCGGTATTTATACATCCTATAAACTATTTGACATGATTACATGGTTTATCATATTGATTTTGGTTATTTATACAATGTATAGTGGTTTTAGTCAATGGATAGAACATAGAGGGGTTAAGCTAACACTAAATGTGTTAGACAATTCAGTGATTATGAGAAACTAAATTTGAAGATTATTGGATAGAAAGATTTTATGGTTATACCAAATTATCAATCATGATATATGATGAAAGAATAAAACTTTGGTGATATTAATAATGTGTCAAATAAAAGGAAAATAGAATTTTATGAACATTTGTATAGTAATGAACAAATAGGATAAAATATTGGTCTTCTTACTCAATAAGGTGGGAAGAAGTACCTTGATCAATATCTCCAACGGAGCGATATATGAATTATATATTGAAATAAAGGTCATAGAGTAATGAGATTCCAAGGAATTAAATTTCTTATACATTGGAAAAGATGGTATTATCTTATTAAATGAATTAAAATAATGTTTATCTCTTAAATCATAGAATGTCCTATGAAATTCCAACCAAAGAAGCAAAAGGATTGATGTGTGTATGCATTTGGATTCGTGAATTATGTTGTAGAATTATTTTGAAATTGTATTTCAATTATATGTATCATGAAAAAATTAAGATTTATGTTAATTTTGGAAGAATATATGTCTTCATGTGAGATTAACATCAGAGTTATAGATACCACCTAGTGTATATTAGTTTAAATTAGATAATAAGTTCAAATTCATATACACCCATTTTGAGGTTTAATGTGATGAGTGTTTATTAATATTATAGATATTTTGGGATAAATATTTTTAAATACAACAATTTGGTTTTTTATATGTTTTAATTAAAATTTTATATAATGAGGATTTCCATTACATTTTATAAACATGAGAGAAAAGGTATTGGTAACATATTTGGTTTACATTATATTTTAATTTGATGAAATTATGGGTTTCTGAAATTTTGGTACATTATATGAATTATTTTAATATTGTTTTGTGAAAATATAAACTATATGCTATGAAGAACCCCATCTCATCTAGAAAGGTCGTAGGGCTTAAACACACAATCGATGGGTGAATAGGGTACAATTCCTACCAGTAACATAATGAAATGGAATTTCTAGGGGAAAATATATATATATAAATATTATGGAGTCTGTATCATTGTGTTTGGTATGTTAAAAAGTTAATTATGAAAGAAAAAATTTAATGGGATAATCCAACCATTATCCATACAAGAATAGAAATTGAAAAACGTCATCAAGGATTTTTTCATTGGACTCACCAAAAAAAATCAATGGAATAATTCTATATGATTAAATTTTATCTCCATACAAATTTTGAATTTTTAGTCACTATCAGATATGATTTATCTTTTGATCAACTTACCCTGATAAAATTGAAGTATATGTAAGGTTTCATGTATTATTGCATTCAATTATATCTGATTAGGATTAGATATTTACATCATTGCTTTAGAAAAGCTTTCAGCAATCTCTTGATATATAGTTATGTTTTTGTATTTTATATAATATTCAGATATATGGTCAGTGTTAGTGAAAAATTAAATCAGATTAGGATATTATAAGATCTTATTCTATAGATTATTATGGTGTTTTGGATCAATAACTTCCTCTATTTGAGTTTTCTTACAATAATTATAACACCCAAATATTTTGTGAAATATCTTTTTTCAAACAAATTTAGTCTTCTTTATATTTTATATTTCACGCAAAAATGATATTAGACTATCCTACATAGAAAACTGAGTTTCACATTTATTACACACAACACCAAGTGTATATTTCATTACATGAATCTTCATGTTTATGTGAAATGTTACATACTATTAAAATATTTTTAATTTATATGATAGTTATCACATATCTTTTAAAATGGTGAGTATGTATAATAAAAACTAAAATTTAAAAATATATAGTCTATAAAAGTATTTAAAATTAAATTTTTATCAACAAATTAACTAGAAATGGAAATAAAAACTATTTGAAATTAAAGGAATGTTTTTCGCAAAATCTATTTGTATGCACACAGATGTGTTTTACAACATTAAATTAAACAAACCACTTTGGTGAAAAAATTTAAGGATATTTATATATTATATATTAAATAAAACTTTTAACATTCATTATATTTCTTTTATAGATAATGTATAATAATAAATCCTATTTTATGATTAAAACAATATTTTTCATAAAAAGTAGTTCTGTTGAGTTTTGAGTACTTATTTCAAAAATAATTTTTAAAAAATATATAAATTTTATTAAAGAAAACAATAATTTTTTAAATAATAAGGTCAAATTTATATTACCATGAATTTTTTATAATGTTCTTGTGAATATAAATATTTCGATGAATAGTTAAAAATAATGTTTTTTATTAATAATTGGCATTTATTATAATTTTTTTAAGAAAATATTTTTTTAAGATGGTTTAAAAATTAAATTTTGTTCTATTATATGTCTATTAATATAATTAGGTCTATAAATCATTATATAGTTGAATTTTGATACTGAAAAGTTTTAAACATTTCAACATTTTATCTTTGGAACCCCTCTTTATTGTCACATTAGTGAGATTAATTTTTAATTAAATATTCCAAATTATTTTAATGAGATTTAAAACAATGTATTAAATATATTGAATATGAATAATATATATTATATATTCATGTAAAATTATTTTTTGATCATAATGAATTTTAAAAACTATAAAAAATATCTACCACATTAAGGTAAAAATGGTTTTACAGGGGGTTAAACAAAAACGACATGGGTTTAAATGTCTCCAAATATGTCCAACACCCATTTTAACACAATATAATAACCTTATATCTTATAGGATTGATAATTTCGCATTATATATCCTTTTGTGATGTGAAAAACGTGGGTAGACATTTTCTTCTCATGAATGACAAGTGTACTTATCACCTCACTTATGAAAGGTCACCCCTGTCCTCTGTTCTTCGTACGACCAAAACTCTGTAATTCAGACATATCCTTAACAAATAAACTCATTAATTACCTCTTATAATCATATAATACCACGTTTTATTTGACATCAATCCTAAGAACTATTTTGGTTCAAAAAAATGTGTTTTCCGATGAAGATGAAGTTCAAATGTGTATGAAGGATGTTGAGACATATGGTAAGGGATTTCTAGTCCAACTTTTATTTCTATGAGACATATAAAATTTCACCCCTAGATTATTTTTTGGTGTATATACATCCCCTTTTACATTTAATATCATTATCCTCATTATTTTCATTATATTTAATTTTTCATTTTATGGTATTATTTATTGGGACTTATGATTCAAAAATTTACTAAAGTAGTAAGGGATTTCAATATCACTTCAATTTTCTATGAGACATAAGCCATATTAACCACTTGTTTCCTTTATGTGGAGTATATACATAAAATTACTATATTTTATGAACATTATCATTAAATTTAAATGGATTTACAAATCTATTTTATGATCACTCTTTTTTGGGTTTTATAGTTGAAATGTTTTTAAAGAGTTAAAGGGTTTTCTTTTTTTGATTGCCATCATAGGGACCTAAGTAATGTTATGATCATATATTCATTTATAAGGTGTGTATATCACCCCTTTTAGATTTTATATAACTAATATCCTAATTTTTATTATATTCTATGTTTAATTTAATGTTATTATTTCATGGGTATTAAGATTCAATGATACCAAAGTGGTATGAGTTTTATGCTACAATATCCTAATTTATTGAGATTGTTTATTATTACACTTCCTATAAAGAAATAATAAGATATTTATATCAACTCAATCATGAAATTTATTTTAACATAGATATGTAATAATAATACAGGTTTTCCATTCATTTTCCTCTCTTTATGTACAAATATTTCAAAATAATTTTTTTACAAAAAATCATATTTATTTCACTCTTTAGTAGAAAACACTTTTTCATCCATAACCATGTTTTTTGAAAATGGAATAATTTTTTTAAATTATTAAAATGATTTATTAAATACATTTTTACATTTTTTTACATTTTATTAAAAAATGAAACGAATATTCATTTAGTTTTCTAAATAATGAATATTTATCTTTTACTAAAAATTAAAAAATTATCATTGGTTTAAAATGTATGTTAGGAATAGAATTTAAACCATCCTGGCCATTATTTTATTTGAATACACCATTATAATTTTTATGATATTATTTATGAAAATTATTTTGAAATATATCTGTATTTTAAAACATAGTTTTTAAAATTGGAAATGATATTTTTCTATTGAAATGTTTTAAATGATATTTAATGATCCCTTTATATGTCAAAAATATTACACTCAAATAAAACTTATTTCTAAATTTTTTTATGGATTTTATGTTTTTAAAAGTGATTTTCAACGAAATGTTATTTCCCTCCAGAAACGTTCCATGTGAGATTTCAAAATTGGGTTATATCTAATATGGAATCATTTGATGTTACATTTTTAAATATGATATGATACAAGGATACCATTCTTAATATTTTTAATGATTAATTTTTTTGATGTCAAGATGTTTTTGAAACACATTTTACTTCCATAGGTTTTACCATGATAAAATTCTCATGAATACCACTTATTTTTTTCATTGGATATTTTTTTTAAAAAATGATTAAAATATTATAAAACCAATTTATTATCCACGTGTTATGTTATGATGAAATTTTACGAAACCAATTTCATTTCATGGGTTTCTAAATGATGAATATTTTATTATTATGTGGCATACACATATAATATTTTAATTATATGACAGATGGGACCTAAATCTACCTCTAATGCATTGGGTATATCATTATATCTCACGAGATAACATTAGGAACAAATTCATCGTTCATGAACCTCTACGGAAAATAGAATAATCCTAATCAAATATGGGAAACAAGTGTGTCATGATCCATAATTTGAAATAGGTGATGAATCTTGACCAACAATGTTTATGGTCTTAGTTTTTAACCTTGACATGTGATTTCTTTTAAAACACTTATGATGGTTTCATAATATTTTTAAATGATATTATGGTTCAAGTTTGATTTAGGATCAGTTCTCACACTTTTGAGACATGTTTCCAAAATTTATAATGTTTTATTCCATAAATAATGTTTATTATATATGATAGGTTGGGTATAAAATTTTCATGTTCTTTTCATGATCGCATAAAATAATTCTTCTATTATGATTTCATATGATTGTAGATTGATATCTCTCATGTTTACCCTTATTGGGTATTTGATCACATCATTTCTAATGACTCCTTCCCTAGGTTAGGAATAATTGTTTTTTAGGGTATTCCTAAGAGGAGTAATATGTGATGAGATATTTCTAGGATATAATAAAGATGTTTCATGAAATAAGAAGAATTTATTTATAGTCTCAAAAGACAAAAAACTAGTATATTCCTCATGTTGGAATTTATGAAATGTATGGAATATTTACCTCAAAAGATGTGATATTTATATATGAGAAACCTAAACCCTTAAATTTTGTATTATTGGAAAGGATTAGTTCTCCATTAGAAAAATGGAGGAGAAAACAATGTTGAGATCCCTAAGGACAACTATTTTGATAATTATAAGGATTATTCAAAGTATAAGAAAATGTTATTGAATTTTGGTAATGGATATAATAGTGGATTAGAAGGAATTATATCCATGTCAGTATACTAGAAGTGGATGTGGATCTAGTACAGAGGTATCTATGTGTAATAAATCTAAAAATGGAGCATTAAGATGGACTTGATCATCACCTAGTGAATGAAAACAAGAATTTATGCACACCTGGTTTGACACTACTATGGGATGTGATTTGGAAATTCAAAATTTCTTTATGATTCTTCATAAAGTATTTAAATACATGATGACTATGAATAACCTAGGTTAATTCTAAGGATTCTTATATTGAAAATATGATATCAAGAATTGGACATCCTATAAGTATTTTTCCATGATTGTGTGGTTTCCATTTATGAATATTTCCTTTCACATTATTAATTTCGGTTTTAGTTGATGCAGGGAACCAGAATGACTTGCATTGACGTTGATTATTATTGAAAATGTGTCAATGAGAAACAAAATGAGGTGACAGTTGGATTAAAGGATAATTTTATTATTCCAATTAAGATATCATGATATATGATCAATAAATTTCATCCCGAAAATCTCATAGAATCCTCAAGGAGGAGAATGATATGGTTATCTAAGAGTTTTGATTGCAGATACAATAGAATAATGAAGATTCATTTTCCTATATGTCGAGAATGTGGGAAGGGGAACCCAACTAGATGTCATAGAGGAATTGCAAGATGTTTTTATTATTGAAAATAAGAACACAAAGAAAGTAGTTAATTATGGAAAATTAAATTTTTTATTAATAAAATGAATGATAATAATGGTATCCTTAAGGTATCATAAATGAATAAATGTTTTAAATGGTGTAAGTATGGTAATTATGAAAATTGTTTTCCAAGGGGGAAAACCCCTTAGATGATATCGATAATTTTTCTTCCCCTACTGATGAGGATGCCACAAAAAACAAATAAATGGAATGAGTTGTTATAAAAGTATTTTTTATGTTGAACAAGATATGATTAATTAAATTTACCTTGATGAATGTCAAGACATTATTCTTGTTTCCTATTATATGAAAGAGTTATTATGGAATAATGTTATAAATCACAGTTAATGGTTTTAGAACGATGTGTAATGAATTAATTGGTTTCGTATGGGAATTAAATAATTATGTTATACAAATCATGAAACATATATTAGTTTTTCTATATAATTTATTTGTTAATTACTTTCAATAATTTGTTGATTTGTACTGATAACATAGAAAATTGATAAAATTGATAGGTGATATTTTATAGAAATGACATGACTAATGGAAGATTACTAATAATAAGAAAATTATGTTGATTAAAACTGTGTTCATTTACGATGAAGCGATAATTGATATGGATAATGTAAACTAAAAATTTTTGATGACCCCATAACAGATTATTGATTTACTAAAAACTTTTTTTATGTTTCCATTGCTAGGATTTACAACATTTTTAGTCATTGGGAATTTATTTCATAATTTGTGTTTTTATTAAATGAATGAGGAAGAATGTGTATTTTAATTACGTTTTTATATTAATTATGATTAATATAATATTTGAGTAGAATATATGATTAATTTATTTACATACTTGGTATTTGATCATGAAGAGAAAAATTATGATATTTAATGTATTAATGATAAATTAATTTTGTGAAGTTTTGTTGGATTATTTATAAATTTTTTAATTTTACATGGTTATTAAGGTTATGAAAATATGTAGTGGTTTATTATTAACAATTCCTTAGTTTTTAGAGATTTATGTATTATTTTACTATAAAAAGATTTAGGCATGTTTGATAAACCCTTATAATAATACAGTATTTGGTAATAACTAGAGAAAGAATGAATTATTTATCATTATTTTATTAATATTATGATCCACTAGTGAGTTAGGGATAAAAAAGTTTCGTCTTATATTATTTAATTAATAGATGAAGTGGAAATTAATTAAATAATTACCAATGGATGAAATTGTAGTTATGGTATAATGGAAGGCCATGCACTTAGTATATCGATCCCTTTAAAATTATTGACCATATCAGGATGATATCCTATCTGTTAGAACACCAACCAAAAATCTCTCAATACCATAAATTATTCCATGTATATCTCTATAGTAAGTATATAACTAACATGTTACATGTACTAAACTCAAAGTTCTTTCCATTAGATCAAGATATTTCTTCTGATGAACAACCAGTGGAGATTCTAGGTCATATATAGAATGTTATATAAAACATGACCACTCACATGGTCAATTTTTTGTTTTAAAAATGCCATCCATAGGAAGCTATGGAGGAATATTAGGATATAATGAATCAAAGTATCCTTTTGTTTTATCACCATTATTGAAAAATTATGGGGGTGGTATTCATTTTTAAGGGGTAGAATGTAACATCTAGATATTTTGTGCTTTATTACTAATAAATTTAATATTTTTAATATTTTTTGTTGCACAAAAGTAATATTATATATTCTGTTACTCAAAACTCTGAGATTATCTTGTGTTAAACATAACACTATGTGTATCTTTTGTTACATGTAACATCGAGTTTAAACAAAACGTGATATACTATGAAAATGTTATTATTTAATATTTTAGTTATCAAAAAGACATTGGAATGGAGGGTATGAATAACATTATCTAAATTATGAAACTATATGTTTTATATTTATATATTAAATTAATTCTTTAGAGACCAATTGTTGATGCTCCTTTCCATCACAGAGTCTAACAAATGAAAAAGGGGAATACCTTAAGCACAAACAGATGCATCCTTTGAAGAAACATCAAAAATTGAAAAAGGAATGAACAAGGATTTCTTTAAGCATGGGACGCACAAGTTTCACTATGGTCGCACAAGTATACTTGCGCACCACATATTGGTCATGTAGGTGACTTGCGTGCCCTATTCTATTTTCGTCCAAGGTCCTCAATGGCCTATAAATACCCCTTGTGGGACCCCCATTTCGAGGACGAAAAATCCTAAAGTTATATTTAAGCACTATGCACCCCAGTCTTTGCTTGAAGTCTTCCGAAGACTTCTATGGTAATTTCTTACCTATAATGGAAGATCTAAAGAGAAGGAACATGGCCTATGTGTTGAAATTCAGCAACACTTGCGTGCCGAAGTGTCTAACCCTTAAGCAAAATGGCCACACTTGGGCGCCACCCTATCCCTTCAACAGAACTGGTGCACCACCCTTTTGGAAGCCTTTAGGGATGATACTAAGGGCCTGAGCCAAGTCTCACCCGAGTATTACCCTATTGGGTAACCATCGCCCAATTACACCCATGTCGCGCAAGTATACATTCACTACTAGGACTTGCGCGCCCAAACAGGACTTTCGTGCCTGCCTCATTTTGGGTTCCCCACTTTTCTATTCAACTATTTTCTTCAAATCCACCTCTCCTCTTCATAATTTGGCCTTCATAATCTTATTCAAAGCCATTTATGGCATGGTTCCTTTGTTGTATTCCTTATCTGAATGGAATTTTTTGGATCATCTCTCAAAACCTCGTGATTTACATATCTTTATATCCCTAAGGTTAGAGATTTCATTCATTCACCCTCAGCCTTTAAGATGATAAGATCATTAATCTGGGAATCCTATTTAGGAGTAAGCCCCATGTTCCCTAACCTGGGCCTCCATTTAAGGAGAAATCTCCAGTCACAAGATATTTTAACCTAGGCCTCCTTCTTAGGAGTAAGCCCCACTCTTAATTTATTTTGATTTGGGCTTCCTTCTCATGAATAAAATTCAATCACTAGTCCCCTCCTAATTTGGGCATCTTCCACAGAAGTAAGCCCCAAGTTAGAGTATCCAAATATCCAAAAATCACAAATACCATTATGGACCCTGTTACTGGGCTTCTTCTCTGAAGTAAGTCCTGATCTTTATCTATTTGGGCAGTCGTACATCACTACTAGAAAAACAGGTAATTGCGACGGGGCATTTGCGACGGGATCCCGTCGAAAATGGATTTTTGCCACGGGGGCCCGTCACAAATAGCCCGTTGCTGAAAACAGCGTCGCAACAACACTTATTTGCGACGGGCCCGTCGCTAAAGCCTTTTGTTGCAACGGTCATTCTCCCCGTCGCAAATAGTATTCCGTATTTTTGTAAAAAACTTTTAAAATAGTTTTTGCGATGGGACCCGTCGCAAATACCCTTTGCGACGGTGCCGTCGCAAAAACTATTTTTTAAAAAAAAAATAAAAAACAATTAATAATACTAGTATTTGCGACGGGCATAGTATCCCGTCGCAAATAATATAAAAAAAATAAAAAAAAATTAATTATTAATAAATTATTTTAATTAATATAATAATAGAATTATAATTCACAAATAAAAATAATTAATTATTTTAATTAATATAATAATAATAGAATTATAATTCAAAAATAAAAAATAATAGAATATTAATAAATGATTTAATTAATATAATAATATTAGAATTGTAATTCATAAATAAAAAAAATATTAATAAGTTATTTTAATTAATATAAAAATAATAGAATTATTTTACATTCAAATATTAAAATAATTCAAGTATAACAAAAAATATAATTAAATTTTAATATTATAAAATTTTAATATATATATATATATTTTAATATTATAAAATATAAATAATATTATTATTCATATTAATATTGTTATTTAAAAATATAATATTATTAATATTTTATAATGAGACAAAAACTAAGGATAGAAAAAAAAAATATTTTGATTTCCCAAATTTAATAACATAAATACAAACTCTAATCTGAAGGAGGGGGGGAGGTGGGGGATCTGCAGATGGTGGTGGAGGAAGCTCCATCCCTAAAGCATGAGTAAGTCGGCGCATGTACTCCATCTGCTCCTGATGCTGCTGCTGCCACCGACTCGTCTGCTCCTCGTACAACTGCTGCTGGCGTCGACGCTCCTCCTCATGCTACTGACGCATCTGCTCCTGCTCCTGTCAGAGACTCTCTATCTGTGCAGTCTGAGATCGCAACTGATCCTCATACTGTGTAGTAGAAGAAGATGCACGAGATCCTCTCGAGCTGGACGCCGACATCGCAGCACTGCCATAATAATCTACGGGAGTCAGTCGAGAGTCGATACCAACTACCCGGCCCTTCTCGAAGGCATACTGGGTGGCCTGCATCCATTCCGCCTCATCAAACTGACGGGCAGTGGTCTGATCTGATGACTCGGCCTGACTCTCAGGCCGGGCCTGTGACGCTGCGGCCTCATATGACTCCTATAGTTGCAATTTAAAATTAAAATTGTGAATATATTATATGCAGTTAATTTTTAAACATGAAAACAAATAATACTGACCACGATGTGATGCTGACGATCACCTCTGAGCTCCCCAGTAGCAGGATCACTATACATCCTCCGATATACGTCGTACTCTATAATATCGGGGTGCTCGACAGCCTATAAGAATAAAAAATAAACTGTTAATATTTATAGTTATATAAAATATTTATAAATAATGTATGTACCAGATGCTGTCTATGAGTACTGAAAGAACGACTTCCAGCTCGATGAGTCACCTCCTGTCTCCCCCGATTCTGCCTCCCCACCGATGATCTCCTCTGAAAGGCACCACTCAACCAGTGCGCACATAATCCATCCCATACATGGGATGAAATATACTCTGGTCGGTGTGCTCTACATGACTCCTCAAAATCTGACACTCCTGCTTTCTTCATCGTAGCTTTTCTTAAATTGTGCAAAAACTGACGAAGGAGATCACGCATGGCCACCTCCCATGCCTCGTGGATGGCGTCACGCATGGTATCCTCGATCGGATACCATAAACCCTACAAATAAATCAAAATATCAAGTTAGAAATGAAATAATTTTCAAAATAAAAATTATTTATTTACGTACGTACCAACCAATGTCCGAACATGGCCTGCTGCACATCAATGGGAATCTGCTCCCATGTGGTCCACGGCTGAGAGAAATAGTTGCGCAAAATAGTGTTGCCCTGTCCGACTGCTATATGCGGAAAACTGAAAAAATAATCAACATTTATTATGTGAATAGATTAATGAAAACTTAGCCAAATCCACAGGTTATCACACAGGTTATCACACCTCCGTGTGCGTGGATCAAACCCAAGACGTGGACGTCGCTCGGGGACGGGGTCAGGAATCATCAATAGTGCAAGACCGCGCCCCCTCTGCGTACTCCCTGGAGCGCCTGTAGGCTGAGGGTCATCTGTCAGCAAAGCATCTGCATCGAAAGTCAGGTCAGCATCCTCCAACTCATGAAATGTGGCCTCGTCCATCTGAAACAGAAAATGTTAATGTTAGCAAATAATTGATAATTACTATTATATATACATATATACATATATACATATTATGATTGTATAAAAATACCATGGAATGCTATCAGTGTTCATCTTCATCATCATCTTCATATATGTCAATGTCATCTTCATATTCCTCCTCAACATCATCGATATCCATTCGAGTTACAGTTGCTTCATCTCTTACCATTTCAAATTCATATGTGACATCATTAACATCATCGTCATCACCGACTCTTAAATGTGGGGTGTCGTCATCGATACTCATGTCTCTTTGTAAAAAAGATTGATTTTGAGTACTCTCTTGAAAAACTTCAATTCTTTGCACATCAGTGAAAGCACATTCACTTTGACTAAACTGATTGTCTCGAATTTTGATTTTTATTATACTCCACCAATCAGTCAAGTCTCTTGATGTTGCACAGTACTTTGCATAATAAACTTGATATGCCTGTTGAGCCAATAAGAATGGTTCATTTACTGCGATAACACTTTTACATTTAATATCGATGATTCCATGAGTCGGATGAACACGCACGCCTCTCTCTGTATCCAACCACTGACATTTGAACATGGTTATGTAATGTTGTCCAAGATAACAGAGTTCAATTATTTCATCAAGTATTCCATAAAAGTCAACTTCATTTTCTCGATGATGAGATCCTCTCAAGATAACTCCACTGTTCATTGTTTTTTTCGATTCCCCATATGCATGTGTGTGGAATCAAAATCCATTCACCACATATGCATTATAAGTTTTAACAAGTTTGGAAGGTGGGTTACTCAATACACACAGCCGTTTTTCAATTTTATCAGCATGTCGAGACACCTGAAAATTTGTGAAATAATTATCAATATAGTAAACTATACATTGAATGAGTTGCTAAAAGATAAAGAATTTATGTTACCAGTTTTTGAAACCACTGAGAGAAATTTTTCAGTCGACGTTCTTCGAGATCAGCTGCTGTAATTTGTGGAATTTGTTTCTTGATATGATTATCATACAAACTATAAAAACCAAAGTAATTTACTGTAACATAAATGATAGAATAAGTGATATAAACACTTACAGTACAACTGATTTCATCTCTTCACAGTTGAGCAGAACATACGTATGAGCTCTCTGATGTTCATCATCTGAAAGCCAGCGTTCATAAACTCCACCAAAACCAAGCTCTGACTGGTTGAAAATAGATAATTGATTGTCGATTTCATCAATATTCCTGTCGTTCCGTCCCATTCGGTTGTGTTTTTAAGGATACTCAGATTCAAAATAATGGGAGCAGAAAAAAGATATTTCCTCTTGCAAAAAAGCTTCTACAATAGATCCTTCAACAGATGCTTTGTTACGTACTTTTCTTTTCAATTTTTGCATGCATCTTTCAAATGGGTACATCCATCGAAACTGTACCGGACCTCCACATTTGGCTTCATATGGAAAATTTAACATCAAATGTTCCATTGAGTCGAAGAAAGACGGCAAAAATATTTTTTCCAGTTTACATATAATTACAAAAACATCTTTTTCAAGTTTTTCTAGAGCATCATAATCTGCCGTAGCCGCACAAATTTCCCGAAAAAAATGAGACATGTCTGTTATGGAATCCCAAATCACAGAATTCAACAGACCTCTTAATCCAATGGGTAGAAGTCTCTCCATTATAACATGACAATCATGACTTTTTAATCCAGTAATATGACCATTCTTTACACATCTACCCAAATTAGAAGCACAGCCATCTGGAAGTCTCAAATCTGCAATCCACTGACAAAATAATAAACGGTTTTCTTTAGACAGTGTATAAGATGCTTTTGGTTTCAGTAACCATTCTGTTCTGACATTCTCAAATAGTTCCAATTCTGGACGCCTGCAAATTTGGGAAAGATCTAAACGTGCATTTACATTGTCTTTGCTCTTTCCTGGCGTATCCAAAACTGTATGAAACAAATTATCAAAATAGTTCTTCTCAATATGCATGACATCTAACATGTGTCGGACCAACGGATCAGACCAATATGGAAAATCCCAAAATATGCTACGTTTAATCCAATTGTGTTCTTTCCCTAAACCAGAAATTTTCTGTTGATTTATTGTGGGACCAAAAGTGATGGGAGGTAATGAAAATACAACTGATTTTAACTCCGAACCTGATAGCATTTTTGGAGGTCCATCCCTTTCAACTGTTCCTTTTCTGAAATGAGATCTGTTTCTGTGAAAAGGATGATCAGCTGGAAGAAATCTGCGATGACAGTCAAAATAACAAGGTTTCTTTCCATGAGTGAGCATAAATGCTTTGTTCTTTCCCATACAGTAAGGACATGATTTCTGACCATGTGTACTCCAGCCAGATGACATCCCATAAGCCGGGAAGTCACTTATTGTCCACATCAATGCTTCTCTCAGTATGAAATTCTGTTTTGTTGCAACATCATATGTACTGACACCAGTACTCCACAATAAATTTAATTCATCAATCAATGGCTTCAAATAAACATCAATATTTTTCTTCGGATGCCCTGGAATTAGTAAAGTCAAAAAGATATATGGCTCCTTCATCAACATCAATGGAGGTAAATTGTACGGAGTTAAAAAAAACAGTCCAACATGAATATTGACTCCCATAAGATCCAAACGGACAGAAACCATCAGTGGAAAGGCTCATTCGAACATTTCTATCTTCTAAAGCAAAGGATGGATGCACTCTAATTATTAGTAATTAATACTAATTATTGGTAATTAATACTAATTAGTGGTAATTAATAATAATTATTACTAATTATTTGTAATTATTACTAATTACTGGTAATTATTACTAATTATTGTTAATTAATACTAATTATTGGTAATTAATACTAATTATTCCTAATTATTACTAATTATTACTAATTATTAGTAATTATTACTAATTATTGGTAATTATTACTAATTATTACTAATTATTGGTAATTATTACTAATATTTGGTAATTATTCCTAATTATTACTAATTATTGGTAATTAATACTAATTATTGGTAATTAATACTAATTATTGGTAATTAATACTAATTTTTGGTAATTAATACTAATTATTGGTAATTAATAATAATTATTACTAATTATTGGTAATTATTTCTAATTACTGGTAATTATTACTAATTATTGTTAATTAATACTAATTATTGGTAATTAATTCTAATTATTCCTAATTATTACTAATTATTACTAATTCTTACTAATTATTGGAAATTATTACTAATTATTGGTAATTATTACTAATTATTGGTAATTATTGGTAATTATTCGTAATTATTGGTAATTATTGATAAATATTGTTAATTATTAATAATTATTGGTAATTATTACTAATTATTGGTAATTAATTCTAATTATTGGTAATTAATACTAATTATTAGTAATTAATACTAATTATTGGTAATTAATAATAATTATTACTAATTATTGGTAATTATTACTAATTACTGGTAATTATTACTAATTATTGTTAATTAATACTAATTATTGGTAATTAATACTAATTATTCCTAATTATTACTAATTATTACTAATTATTACTAATTATTAGTAATTATTACTAATTATTGGTAATTATTAATAATAATTACTAATTATTGGTAATTATTACTAATTATTGGTAATTATTCTTAATTATTACTAATTATTGGTAATTAATACTAATTATTGGTAATTAATACTAATTATTGGTAATTAACAATAATTATTACTAATTATTGGTAATTATTACTAATTACAGGTAATTATTACTAATTATTGTTAATTAATACTAATTATTGGTAATTAATACTAATTATTCCTAATTATTACTAATTATTCCTAATTATTCCTAATTATTGGTAATTATTACTAATTATTGGTAATTATTACTAATTATTGGTAATTATGACTAATTATTACCAATTATTGGTAATTAATACCAATTATTGGTAATTAATACCAATTATTGGTAATTATTACTAATTATTGGTAATTATTGGTAATTATTGGTAATTATTGGTAATTATTGGTAAATATTGTTAATTATTACTAATTATTGGTAATTATTACTAATTATTGGTAATTAATACTAATTATTGGTAATTAATACTAATTATTGGTAATTAATACTAATTATTGGTAATTAATAATAATTATTACTAATTATTGGTAATAATTACTAATTACTGGTAATTATTACTAATTATTGTTAATTAATACTAATTATTGGTAATTAATACTAATTATTCCTAATTATTACTAATTATTACTAATTATTACTAATTATTTGTAATTATTGTTAATTATTGTTCATTATTACTAATTATTACTAATTATTGATATTTATTACTAATTATTACTAATTATTACTAATTATTGATATTTATTACCAGTTATTGGCAATTGTTACCAATTATTGGCAATTATTGGCAATTATTGGTAATTATTGGCAATTATTGTTAATTATTACTAATTATTGGTAATTATTGGCAATTATTGTTAATTATTACTTATTGTTGGTAATTATTGGTAATTATTACTAATTATTGGTAATTATTACTAATTATTGCTAATTATTACTAATTATTGCTAATTATTACTAATTATTGGTAATTATTACTAATTATTGGTAATTATTACTAATTATAGGTAATTATTACTAATTATTGGTAATTATTCCTAATTATTACTAATTATTGGTAATTATTACTAATTATTGTTAATTATTGGTAATTATTACTAATTATTGGTAATTAAAACTAATTATTGGTAATTAATACTAATTATTGGTAATTAATACTAATTATTGGTAATTATTACTAATTATTACTAATTATTGGTAATTATTGGTAAATATTCCTAATTATTGGTAATTAATACTAATTATTGGTAATTAATACTAATTATTGGTAATTATTACTAATTATTCCTAATTATTCTTAATTATTACTAATTATTACTAATTAATTCTAATTATTACTAATTATTACTAATTATTACTAATTAATGGTAATTATTGGTAATTATTACTAATTATTACTAATTATTGGTAATTATTGGTAATTATTGGTAATTATTACTAATTATTACTAATTATTGTTAATTATTGGTAATTATTCCAAATTATTGGTAAGTATTACTAATTATTGGTAATTATTACTACTTATTGGTAATTATTACTAATTATTGGTAATTATTACTAATTATTGATAATTATTACTAATTATTACTAATTATTGGTAATTATTACTAATTATTACTAATTATTCTTAATTATTGATAATTGTTCCTAATTATTAGTAATTAAATGAATAATTATCAATAATTAGAAATAATTACCAATAATTACAAATAATAACATTATTAATATATTTTATTATTAATATTAAAATAATATAATTTTCTAATTTATATACAATTCTCCTTTCATCTGTGCGTTTTCTATCTCCACATACAAATAATACATGTGAAGACAGCAAACACACAGATGAAAAGAGAATTGTATATATATAAAAAATTATATTATTTTAATATTAATAATAAAATAGACTAATAATGTAATAATGTAATTATTCCTAATTATTGGTATTTATTACTAATTATTAATATTTATTCTTAATTATTAAAAATTATTATTAATTATTCCTAATTACCATTAACTATGAACAATACTAATAATTTAAATTTATTAAGTAATAAAACAATGTAGACATAATTAAATTACAACTAATTAAGAATAATTGAAACTAATAAAAAATTAAAAATAAATATTAAATTAAAAAGAACATAAATACCTTGAAAATTGATCTGCTCTGATCATTCTTCAAAACTTTAATATCAGCTCCAGAGAAAAAAAATAAACTGGAGAAAAACAGAACTCTAGAAATATAATTTTGAGAGAAGGAGAAGATAGAGAATGAGAATGAAATGAAAAAAACGGATGGAGGTATTTATAGGTTAGATTATTTGCGACGGGCCCATTTGCGACGGGATACCCGTCGCAAATAGTATTATTTGCGACGGTACGCGTCGCAAATACCTTAGCCAACATTTATTACGGTCTACGGGTAAATAGTTATTTGCGACGGGACCCGTCGCAAATAACCACCTGCCGACATACTATTTGCGACGGGGGAATATTCCCGTCGCAAATACCTTTTACCGCCGCCGGTTATTTGCAACGGGAATATTCCCCCGTCGCAAATAAGTTTCCCGCGATTTGGCGCGCAAACCGCGCCAGTCCTTTTGCGACGGGTAAAGATATACCATCGCAAAAGGCTACTTATTTGCGACGGGCAAATAACCCTGTCGCAAATAAGTTTTTCACGGGACTATTTGCGACGGGATTTATTCCCGTCGCAAATAACCCGTCACAAATGCCCTTTTTTCCCGTAGCGCATTTGTAAGCCCCACATCATTTCTTGTGATTGCATCTTTCATGACACAATTGTCAGGCTTTACTAATACCAATTGTTTCTAACACCGAGAGTGACTCACGTGAGCTTAGTGTGTAAAAGTAATTATGACATCTCTCTTTGAGCCATTAATCATGCATAAACCTCACAATTCTTAATCGAACTACGTGGATTTTGATCTCTACTTTAAAAGTAGAGTACGTAGGAAGCCTTTCTAAGGTTCAAGTCCATCACCCATTAATTCTCATCTGTCCCATATAATGTTAAACTATACCTTAATACTCGAACTACGTGGGTTCAGATTCCTTTTCTAAAGAAGGATACATAGGTAGCCCATCTGCGGGTACGATCCCAACTCTAAAATAATCCATATCCTTCTGAACGAAAATAAACATCGAGTTCCCCAATGAGTGGCTTTAGAACCAGTATAGTTATCATAATGACCAAGATATTTCTATATAATGTGTTGAAGGATACCGTTGACTAAGAATCACTAATAAATACGGATGATTATCTATCGATGAAGAACCTGAAATATATATAAAAGATTCTCAAAATCTCATACATATCAATCATTGATTGCAGGACTTAACAGAAATCTCATTTTCATACCAGAAAAATTAATAAGGATTCATGAACATAACTGAAATGAATAAGAGAGTCCTGGAGTAGACAATAATTCCCCCCAAAAAGCTTTGTTGAGTCTTACCTCCCATCCTCTCGACCAATGAAAATTCTTAAGTCTCATAAGTTCACAACTAATGGACACCTACCTTTGGAAAGTATGTCCAAATGGATATATAATCATTGGATGTTTCTAGATCTATAAATAAACCATTAGAAACCAATTGGCAAGTTTGAACCTAAAACAAAATAGTTCATCCCCATTTCCAGTGGAACCAAAAATGGTGAACTCGACGTAAATCCTTAACCAAGTTAAATGATGTTTTACTAATTTGTTAAGCCCCTATTTATTCAATGTGATGGCCAACAAAAAAAATAAATAACATATTTGATCATCCAAAAGATATAGTGGCCGAACTTATCTTGATTTTTTCTATTATATCAAACAGGAACTTGTTTCTAAGATCTCTCTACGTTACAGAAATGGCTTCTCTAAAGTTCACCCTTGTGAATGCATCTACTGCTACTCCTGCTAGATCCTCGTCCGCTCTGAGGATGACAACACATACTCAGCATCTTCAACACTGGGTCTCAAATGCACTTGTTAAATAATACAGTCAGCACGGTACCATTTTGACTCTGGAAGCCGCTCGACAAGCCCTCCGAGTCAATAATTCACCTTGGTTGTCTGGACAGCGACGACCAGTGATCAAGAAGTAGGTGGTGCCAACCACCGTATCCAACCGTTTCGGGTCGTTATCCCCGGAACGCAATCACCAGTCCTTCTCATATTATGAGGAGGTGAATGGGAAGGTCACTCAAGGCCTTAATTCAAGAATATAGGAGTCCTTCCGAAGGGAACCCATCAACAATCACTGCTAGATTCGTGCGGAAATTCTCACTCAACGTGATGAGGGTACCACCTTTAGAGGTTCGGCTCAGGTTCCTTAGACCCTAGCATTCAAGACGAACCGCCATAGGTGAAATATGGTTAATATGGAGCAGTGTCTTACTTCTTCCCCCTCCGAAGAAGTCCATAAAGCCAACTTGATGGAAAATAATGAGCGATCATATACACCCAAATGTCCTGATGTTACTGCACAACAGACTCGTCTGGTTGTAACACGCCAATACCACTAGGCAATTCAAGTAGATAATTATATGAAGGCATAAACACCTATTTATAACTAATCAGCTAGTCAGTAGGCTCTTCCGACTGCACCCAATGAATCTCGCAAATCTAGTATGGTGGCAACTGATAAGCAGGGACATACATCTGTTTACGATCAACAGATCTGTCAGCAGTCTCGTCTGTCATTATTATATGAAATTCGTCAACCATACTTGACGAAGAATACACAATAGGAACATTTATCTACCAATGTTCATCAACCCCTCCAACTGGCTCATTTGGTAGCACGCAGAGAAGTCAGTCAGAAAGCTCCGATGACAAATTTGGAGCAGACTCAACTCTCTGCCCCCACACATAAGTACTGTCAAAATTCACTGATAGGAAAAGGAGAACATGAGTAGGAATACACACCTTATCCAAGAATAAAATGGATGTATATTCCCGTTTGGGCAGCTGATGTCACCAAGCACATTCTGAAAATAGTGAAAGAGTAGAATAAAATCCATGCTCATATTCTGGATGCCTGTCGAAATATTATAACAGCTTCAGTAGCATCACAGGGAAGGAAATAAAAATCTTTCCCTACCAGTGGTGTGTCTCATCAACATATCACTCCGGAACAGATACACACCTCTGTCCCAGTCCAAGGGGATTGTGGGGCATACTCTCCCATGTCATACAGACAATCAAGTCAGGCACATACACCTGACTTGAATGGAGATAATCAGCCTAACCTGACTATTTCTCCTGAGCAGGCACATACACCCGCCCATAATAACCACTTTTTTCAACAAGTGGTTTCCAATGTGAGTAAGAAGGCATCTAAGAAAAAAATTCATCCAACAAAGTCAATAAATCAAGATCCAATCTTTAATAAGGCCTTGCTCGATGCTAGAGTTCTTGATGCACTCAGAAAATTATCTGTTGTAACTCAAGATTCTACTCTCTCATTTACCAATAGTGTGAACAATAATTCTGAATATCTTCATCAGAAACTTTCTCATGAAGGATTTTTCATGACAGTTCAGTTGAGCTCAAAGTACCATCTTCAGATGAGAGCCATGACAACCCTCTGCATGGCAAAGAAGATCATGGAGATAAAGGTTTCATCTTTTGATGTAGCCCACTATGGTGGTCCTCCTCATGATGATGAATTTAGCTGTGAAAGTCCTCTCCATAGTAGTAATTCACATTTCCTAGAAAATTATTCAAAGCACAATGTATTAACGAGAAATCCCTCTTATCTTGAGGCACGTGAAAATGTGAAGCCAGTCATGTCCGATGGTTTACCACTAGAAGGTGAAATACCTTCTCAACCAGAAGATATCCCAGGGTGTAGGTCAATCTCTAAACCACCCCTAGGTCATTCATCTTCTAGTTTGATAAATGAATTCTCTAACAATCATTTTGAATCAGATGAAGAAACAAAGAAGCACCAGATTTGGTCTAATCAGGTAGAATAATCCTCATCGAATGATAAGGAGGAAGTTATGAATATGACAAAAAACTGGCTAAAGGTGAAGTACCAGTCATGTTTTGGCCTTTGGATGACTCTCAGTATGATATTCCAGAAATGTTGATGGAAGATTGTATTCACGATATTCGTCTCAACATGTGGAAAACTCTTTGTCACTTGAAGAAGAAAATATTATCTTATGGAGAATATGAAAATCATGTCATGATAATAGAACGGTTACAATGCCTAATTGATTTGGAATCTCTCTCAGTTTCCCAATATCCAAAGCCTGAAAAGAGGTAGAGGGACCTTCATCATTCATGGCTTGGCGCACTAAAAAGATTGTGATAGTTAATTTTCATTTCCCCATCTGATATTCATATCAGGGGATGGGGTGTTCATGGAGAACTACATTTCAATGTACTCTCCAGTCCACAAATCCTGCCAAAGGTGGTCTCATGCAATGTTATTTCCCAGGGCTGGCCACATCTGGTTGGGTATGAGCATAATCAAAGGCTTGCTCAAGAACATGCCTCAACTAGTTCTTCATAAAGTTAGGCATGAAGAGAACAAGTTTTCGAATTACTCTTGCATCTGGAAAATGAGAATATTGAACATGCTTCTAATATAGAGTGTGCACATCATCAGGAGATAGAAGTGTCATAAATCATCCAATGGTCCTTCGAACCAGGTGATCTGAGAGGATGTAGGTTAGTTCATCAAACCAATTTTCAGATTAAAGTCCGCAAGATCAGGAGATCTTTTAAGAAAGTCTCAGATGTATCAGCTCAAGATCCACCTCAGCTTGCTAGACTGGGGAATCTTTTAGCTCAACCCTCAGAATCAAGAAATAGGATTCATGGAGTTGAGCAGGAACAGCAGGAATAGCCCCAGTCCACCGGATTGGGGACTTTTTCAAATCTTCAATCTCTTCCTCAGTGAAATTCAGTCTTTTCTTGATTAGGGAAGCAGCCACAAGGGGAATTTAGAGACGAGTTATCAGGAGATTCCCTTGAAATTACATTTCATCAGGAAGTTCTTGAGGGGTCAACTCAACAAAAGGAAATGTATCATCATGGAAATGGGAGAAGAAAGTGTCACAGAAATACTGATAGATGGGATGCAATGCGTTATGCATCAATAAATGTCATCAATGTCGTTGTTTCTAATTCTCCAGAACATGAGGCTCACTCAGAGAGATCATATGAAGAAGTTCATGATCAAGAGGTTGTACACACAGACATAAATGAAGAAGCTGTGCGTATACGAAATCAAAGGCTTACCCAGAATCTTGGTATTCCTTCAAATAACCAACTTCCCCTCTCTGAAAGGCGTCCAACAAGGGGAAAGGAAAAAAGTCAGGTTACATTCCACCATTACTCTATAAAATTCCAATCACTCTCACTAGAGAAAATATTCGAAAAACATGAAGAAGAAATGATGGAATTAAGGAGGTTGAATGCATAACTATTTCGGGGTAGTCTTCCTCCTAAATGTGCTGGAGTCAGTCAGTCAAAGGAATTTGTTGTAGCTACTAAGATGGATCAAGAATATCCTCTTTTACCAGTACACCCTTACAGGTCTAATCCTATGTTTCATGCGTAACAAAAATCAGTAGTGATACCATCAGTTGTTGTACCAGTCACAACACCCCTCCAAACTCCAGTTATTGCATCTGCTCAGGTCCAGGTTCAACCAGAGGTTTCTCAAAAGTTAATAACTACTATTGGGTCATTAACAGCTCATTCGGAAGCTATGGAGGGAAAACATGCACAAATTCAACCAGAAAAGCGATCATACCCTGAATGGGTTGATGCAATTCATCCCCATCAAATTTTTCAAGTACCACATTCACAATTTTTAATGGTTCGGGAGATCTAGAAATGCACTTAACACATTTTGTTTCTCATTGTGATCCTATGATGGGAACTCCTCAACAAAAATAAGCAGTTAAGCTCATGTGTTTTGTACAGTCATTATAAGGGCCTGCTTTTGTCTGGTATACAAGCTTGCAATCCAGGTCAATTACCGGGTGGGAGGATCTCCGCCAAATATTCCTTCTTCAATTTAGTTCAATGTTTCCAAAGACAAAAGTTTTTTATCTTACAAATTGTATGAAAAAGGATAATGAAATATTACCATATTTCATTGTTCGCTTTATGGTATTAAATTTTTTTTTAAGCTTATCACTCCCTCAAGAAGAATTGTTTCCAATATGTGTGGAAAATTTTCATGATAAATTACGCACACCGTTGATCCCTATGAAATACACAAGAGAGTTTCATGACCTCACTTCGATCGCTCAGCAGATCGAAGACTCTCTTACAATGACTAAGTATAAATTTCATGTAATTCCATCATCTCTAGGAAGGATAATGGGTAAAGAAGATACTGGTACAGTTACGCTAAAATAAGCACATGTACCTGCTTCTACTTCAAAACCTTCATC
Organism: Viscum album; assembly: GCA_963277665.1. NCBI lineage: Eukaryota > Viridiplantae > Streptophyta > Magnoliopsida > Santalales > Viscaceae > Viscum > Viscum album. Next base: position 1,627,843,389 of record OY728122.1, read on the forward strand.
TTACTGAAGGGCTCCACCTCCTGAGCATCAACAATAGAAGCCTTTTCAACAAAATGATCAAAGAGATCAAAGATGGAAACAATTTGCGGAATTGAAGAACAAATTTTATTATTTCTGAAATAAACATGTTCCTGGTTACTTCATTTCATCTCTGGAAAATAATTTGGTTCAGTTACCAATGCCTAAAAGGCCGAACAAGGAAGGAGATGAAGACCTTCCCAATTATTTCCCATTTCATCAGATGTTGGGGTATCCCATTCAAGAGTGTTTTATCTTCAAAGACTTCCTGAAAAAAATGGTGGGCTCGGGATAGGTCAAACTGAAAGGTTCTTCAGCCTGTGTAGCATGTGTTACTATTATAGATCCATAGGAAGAAGGCGAGTCACATAAAGTCAAAAGAAAAAATGTGCAAAAATATGATGATTGGATGGTCAAGAAAATGATCAACTTCACTCGTGAAATTTTACAAACGCAATTGAAGAAACAAATTGTGTCTTCTCCTATGAATGCCATAGCAAAACCCTCTTCATCAGGGTGAAAATACTTAAAGAAGCGGCATAATTCAAATAATGAATAGAAGTCAGAAGAAGATGAGTTCTTGTCAAATCCCAAGTTGTCTTTGACTCTGGAATATTTTATGACATTTCGTTCAAAAGAACGGGCACCGCCCCACCAAATGGCACAACCTAAACTGGATAATCAGGCAGAATATTCAAGGGATGAAGAGTTAATCTTTGGTTCTATTAATATGATTCACTTAACGGATCCATATGCCTGTCATTGTTTGGATCTTGATGAGCTAAGTTCCCTGTATCATATAGAGGAATTAGAGGGAGTTCCAGAGGTTTAGGATATATTGGAAGATGTGGATACTCCAGAAGCCACTATTTCAATCCTACCCCTGCTAGAATAGTCTATACAGCAGAAACTTGTGGAAGACCCCACAGCGGGCTCAACAAGAACAAGAAAGTACTTCCACACATGGAAGAGTCAGTCTGGGCCCAATTATCCTGGAGGATCAGTTAGAGGTTACACCTTCTTCCTCTCAGAAAATAAATAGACCTAATCGGTCTAATCTGCTAAATCCATGAGTATTTCCAACTCCTACCCTGATACAAGATGTATCTACTTTTAAAGCATCAACTTCTAAGGCTCCTGTGAAACAAAATGTTCCTGTTGGGAAATGCAAACCTTTGGACCAAAAGTATGATGTCTTGAAACATTTTTCCTAAGTACCAGCCAAGTTATCAATTTTGGATTCCTTTAATCTATCAAAGGATCTTTGGGAGGCACTCATTGAGGCATTGTAAAGTCCTCAAGAATTCAAAACTAAAATTGTTGCGGCTGATGTCTACCATGTAGAGAATGATCCTACAGAATTCCATGCAGTGATATCTTTTACGGATGAAGATAAAGATAATGTTGTGCATGGACATATTAGACCTTTGTATTTATCGGGCAACGTCAATGATATAGACATCCGACATGTTTTCATTGACAATGGTTCAGGATTCAACACCATACCTATTTATACACTTCGTTTATTGGGCCTCACCGAATCTAATTTATCTCCTTCTACTTTGATGTTGTAAGGATATGATAAAAATGAAAAAAGAACCTATGGGAGAGATTACACTTAGAAACCAGTTTTGAGACCTTGTATCCAATTCAGATTTCATGGTTGTTTGTCATGACACAGCCTTCAACATTTTTCTTGGAAGACCTTGGCTACATCAACATAAGGCTATACCTTCATCATACCATAAATGTCTCAAATATTGTTTCAACGGTAAAATTGTGACAATGTATGGTGATAAAACCCCATTAAAAACATGTGAATATCAATACATTGAGGCAGAATTCTATCACATGGAAGGAAAGAAGGTATCTACGGAAAAATATGTTACCAAAATTAATGCTCAATATAGTTTGGGAAAGATTCTAGTAAACCCATTCATACATGTGAGTACAGATTATGTGTTTCCTATCAGTCAAATTGATGGGATAGACCCAAATCACAATACTCTTATGGAAACTTCTATAATGTCAATTACGGAAACCAAGCCAGATAGCATGGGAGAAATTGTTGATTCACCAAGCAATTATAAAATATCAAATAGAGATGTATTTATTTTATCCGCTAAAATACAGAGATTCTATACTTCAGCATCCAGGCCAGAAGAAGTTATAGAAATGTCCGAGATGAATGATGATGTCGATTCTCAATCATTCATCTCCTCTTTATTACCCAAGTAAGACCCTTCATCATCAATAGGGTCAGAAATGATAGCCTCTTCGTCAAGATGTTCAAATTTTAACATCTCTATTGATTATGGAAATTATGATTCATCATCTACTATGCAAGTAGAAACATAAGAAATAACACACGTTGAAGAAGAATGGGAAGATCTTAGGGATTCTCCTCCAGCATTTGAAGAGGGTATTTCTACTACTGTGGATGAACTCAGAGAAATAAATCTGGGTACAAAAGAAGATCCATGCCCCCACTTTAATTAGTGAGGCCATGACTCTTGAAGAGCAAGAAATGTATATTTTATTTTTAAATAAAAATCGAGAAATATTTTCTTGGAATTATATATAAATTCCAGAGCATGATCCTGATGTTTCTACTCATCGATTGGGTTTTCCAGAAGAACATCGAGGAATTAAGCAAGCCACAAGAAGAACATACCAAACTTATGCTTCCAAAATTGAAGCTGAAGTGGATAATATTATCAAAGATGACTTCGTCAGAGAAGTTCAATATCCCAAATGGTTGGATAATATTGTTCCTGTGAAAAAAAATAATGGACAAATTAGAGTTTTCATTGATTTCAGAGATCTTAATCGGCATTGTCCCAAAGATTATTTTCCAGTTTCGATCACAGAACTCTTAATTGATGTAACAGCTATCTATGAAGCACTTTCCTTCATGGATGGATATTATGGGTATAATCAAATCTGAATGGCTCTAAAAGATGAAGAATCTATGGCCTTCAGAGCCCCCCATGGAGTGTTTTTCTATCAGGTAATGCCCTTTGGCCTGAAAAATGTAGGTGCAACATATCAACATGCCATGCACCGTATCTTCAAACCCTTTTTAGGGAAGTTTGTTTAATGTTATGTGGACGATTAGGTGGTTAAATCCATAAAATGTTATTTTTCACTTGGATGATTTGGAAATCATATTCCAAAAACTTCAACAACAAAATTTGAAGATAAACCCCTTGAAATGTGTTTTTGGGGTAACCTCAGGAAAATTTCCCGACATTGTTGTGTGACATTGTGGTATCGAAGTTATTCCTGAGAAGAAAAAATCAATCCTTGGCATGTCACCTCCTCGAAATTTGAAATAATTGAGAGGACTTCAAGGTCACTTGGCCTATATTTGGCGTTTCATCGCCAATCTGGCAGGAAAATGTTTACCCTTCACCAAATCGATGAAGAAGTTAGTCACTTACCAGTGGACTGAGGAATGTCAAGAACCATTCACTCTTCTCAATAAATATCTCCTGAGTCCACCGGTATTACTTCCACCTGTTAAAGGAAGACCACTTATTCTTTATGTGACAAGATTATTGTGATCATTGGGTGCCTTCTATTCCCAAAAGAGTGATTATAGGAATGAAAACAGCCTTTACTATCTTAGTCGGACTATACTTAAAGAAAAAAATCGATATTCAAGTATTGAAAAGTGCTTCCTTGCATTAATCATTGCAGTTCAAAAATTAAGTCACTTCCTGCAACATCATGAGGTCCAATTGGTATCTCGCAATAACCCGCTCAAATTCATCCATAGTCATCCAATGATTACAGGATGTCTGGCAAGGTGGGAAATTATTTTGGAGCAATTTGATATCTAGTATATGTCTCAAGCTCTCATCACAGGATTGGAGTTGGCACTTCGGGCACAGGTGAATCACTTAAAGGTTAAATGTGATTTAGACCTGGTAATCAAACAAATAAATGGTGATTATACCATCAGAAAAGAAGAGTTAATCTCTTTGTATGATTACATTAGAGAGTTAGTGGTGGAATTTTCTTTTGGAACCGACATTTTCTAATATCTTGCGATCACAAAATGCTCAAGCTAATGCACTGGCTAATATAGCCACAGCTCTGGAAGATCCAAATCGGGACGAAATAATCATCATTATTTGCAACTATCATATAGTTTCGCCTTAAGTTAAAATCAGAATAGAGGAAATCAATGAAATCATTCCTATTTTTGAACCATATGGTCATACTAAAGGATGGATGACACCTATCAGAGAATAACTTGAAAATGGAACACTCCCACCTGATAGAGGCAGGAAAGAACAAGTCTGGCGACGTTTGGTTAATTTTACTCTTTATGATAGCCTATATCTCCTAGAAAATATTCTCTACAAGTGATGTTTTGATGGAATTCTCTTCAGATGTATTTATGGTGAAGAGATAATGGATGTCATGAATGAAGTAAATGCAGGAGTCTGTGGTGCCCATCAGTCTGGACATAGACTATCTGATCAAATTCGAATGCTTGGATACTTTTGGCATTCAATGATACAAGATTATGTTGATTTCACTAAGAAGTTTTATTCTTGACAAGTATATGCCCACTTCATTCATCAACCCCCAGAGTTGCTTCATACATCTCAATACTCTTGGCCATTTTCCACATGGGGAATAGATGTAGTAGGACCTTACCCATCAGCTACATCCAAGAAGTTTAAGTATATTCTTACTGCTAATAACTTATTTTCCAAATGGTCATAGGCAATACCTATCAAAGAAGTTAGTTCTAAAAGAATTGTTAGCTTCATCAAGTCTAACATCATTACCAGATTTTTTGTCCCATATACCATATTGACGGAAAATGGCACCAACTTCTTTTCATCTGAGGTAAGGAATTTGTATCAAGAATACAACATAAAATCCAACCATTCATCTCGATATCATTTAGAAGATAATGGAATAATATAATCCTTCAATAAGACTCTTTAAAACATACTACAAAAGATGGTAGATAAAGATAAGAAATCATGGCCTGATAAACTTTTTCATGCTTTACGGGATTATCGGGCCACCACCCACACTTATACGAGGTCAAATCCATATTAATTGTTATATGGAACAGAAGAAGTATTTCCCATTGATGTCCAATTATCCTTGCTCAGAGTATCCATTTGTGATCAGTCATTTACAGATGAACAATCTCAAAAGCGATTGGATGAATTGGAACGATTATATGAAAAAAGATTGTGCACATTTCACTACTTGGAAGTCTATCAAAATCAAATAGCATGATCTTTCAACAAAAAATTTCTTCTGTGTTCATTCATTCGAGGAGAATGAGTATTGGTCCTCAGAACTCTAGTCATACCAAGAAAGAAGCCCCCAAACCTTGAGCCAAAGTGGGAAGGACCATATTCAATACATAAAATCTACTCCATTAGAGGTTATTATTTAATCTCAATGGATGGAGAAATCATCATGACTCCAACCAATGATAGATTTTAGATGAAGTATTTTGTGTAACACAAATACCCTTCTACGTCCAACATGACGTTAAACTGTGTTGTCGTCCAACATGATGTTAAACTATGTTGTCCTAGCTACATGACGCTGAACTGTGCAGTAATGGTCCATGCATATGACATTAAACTATTTTTTGTCCTCAGTGCATGACATTAAATTTCATAGTCCCCTTTCTTAAGTCCTTACAACAAGACATTAAACTGCATAGTCCCTCCATTGTCCAACATGATGTTAAACTATGTCCAGTCACTTATATGTCCTACATGACATTAAACTATGCATCGTTAAGGTTTTTGCTACCTCTTTTTTCTCACATCGAGTATGACTCACATGATATTAGAGTAAACTTCAACCATAACACCCTCTCTGGGCTGCTAAACATGTGTAAGTCCCAACACCATTTTTAGGTCGTTGTCCTCAAGAACAACTTGATCACCAATTCATTCTTAAATCAAACTATGCGGACTTTGATCCTTGCTTTCTAGGATGGGTACGTAGGAAACCTCCTAAGGTTCAAGCCCAAAACCAAACTCTTCACGATGGTTCACGTCTGTCTCATATGATGTGGATTTGTGAAGCCTCCCCCAGAACCAATATTTTTACATTGGTTCACCATCGTCCTTACTATATGACGTTAAACTATTTTCACTTTTGTATTGTACAACAATAAACTAAAACATTCTTTGACACCCTCACCTGAGTGGGAATCATTATTCACATTGATCTCTAATCATGTTATATTCCAAAGACTATGTGCATACATGGCAGTGCCCGAACCTTTAATCTTGGGTCAAACTATCATTAAACTAAATTACCCTTTCACCCTTCACTTATACTAACCAAAACTGTACAGAGGGTATTTCAAGAACTACCTATGGCTTTATTCCCATCCATATGAAATATGTAGGAACGTTCGAGCGTCCCCCGAATCCAGGCCCATGTCTTTGGGCCTAACCCCAAATTCCACTTCTAATCCCTTGGCTGAAAAGTCCCCCTGTGAAAACATGAATGTGGTGTGAAAAACAAGGTCTTCATTTACATCCGGTTTATAAAACACACAATGTGTATTCTCCATTATGGTCTGAGCTCTATGACCCTAAACTAAGATCTCCTACACTCTCGTACAACATGACATTAAACTATATTTCAAGAACTACGTATGGCTTGATTCCTATCCTAATGGGATGTGTAGTGAAGTCCAGTACCTCAATTCCCGACCCAGCCACAACATGATTATAGTTATCATTGGTCTATGTATATCCTTTATGCATTGGACAATACTCATTTTCATGTGTCATACTCCTAACCATAAATACTTCCATATTTCCATAACCCTTTTCTTGACTTCGAATCACAAAATGTCTGATACCCGAGCGTTATTTGTCTTGACTATGTAGCACGTGCCCCTAGGCGGCCTTGCATAAGTAGTCTACATAACGGACCTGTCAACCAAAAGATGATATTATTTGACTATGCAGCCAATGCCATTTAGTGGCCCTGTATAATCCAACCCTCTAATAGGTTTTTCAAATAGTGGTAATTTCATTCATGGGAGGAAATCCTCTTTTGTCATTATAAGTCTTAAAGACAATATGTAGGGATCCATGAAAAAAATATTCATCCTTAACATATTTGTCCCATACTCTTTTTCATTATGTAAAAGTATTTATGTCTATGGTTTATATTTCCCTTCTCTTCGTTTGGGTCAGACCTTCGCGGGAGTGACATTCATCCAATTCATTAACAATCTTGATTGTGAATATCTTCTCCATATACATATACCTATCTGCATATTGAAAACTATATGCTTTGGAAAATTTGAATCTCCATAAACTTCCAATGGCTTTTTAGAAGTACAAAAGTAAAAAAAAATTATAGTTCTTTTTCCTGACTATGCAGCCCATGCACCTAGGTGGACTTGCATAAGTAGTCTACATAACAGACCTGTTAGCCAAAAGATTCTATTATTTGACTACGCAGCCAATGACCTTAAGTGGCCCTTCATATTTCAACCCCCTAACAGGTTTGTTAAATAATGGTAACTTCACTATTAGGAAATACTTCCTCTAATTCCTTTTATCCCTTTTTTCATATCATTCCTCAGATTCAAAATTTCATAAGTCATAGTTTACATTTTTCCCCCATACTTGAATGTGGTAATATATTTACAGATAAATTATCAAAGAATTGAGTCAATTTTAATCCATTCAATCAAAGCCAATCGACCATAAACATTAGTCTTTATATGCCCGACATGCATGACTTTAAACTACCCACAAAAGACAAGGGAAATCTGAACAAAAGTCAAGTCCCAGCTCACTAAACATACATTTTGTATGATTTAGGTAATATTGAGAAATAAAAAGATTAAATGTTTGTCGGGTTATTTTTCATAATCCTAGAAAAAAAATACAACTATGATTACTAGACCCATTGGCTTAGGTAAAAATTTAAATCATGTAACAAGTTAATGCAGGCACAAATGATTGAAGATAAAAGTGTTTTTCATTGATGCAAAAAGAGTTAGAAGGGCATCCATAGAATGGAGTCTCTTATCTATTCCAAGAATTACAAGAGGCTTTCAACATAAATCTTCTTTTGATTTATGGCATTCCGAGCTTCATCAGCAGCCACCTGGAATTCATTCATTCCACTGGATACAATAAGAGATGTAGTGATACCATCTATTCTTGGAATAATTTTAAAAGAATGTTCTTGAGTGTGGGTTGAGAACATTTTCTGCTGATCAAACAGTGACTCTGTTTCTGTCCAAGAGACTTGGAAGATGGATACATGGATTTGAGAAAGGAGCATTGGAAGTAAAGATCCATTTGTAGAGAATACTCTTTTCAGATATTGTTCTAATGTCATGATAGTCTTCTCTCCACCAACTGGCAGTAGAAAACATATCATCCCATGAGTTCTCCATGTTCATATCAGCAAGGAAATTTCATGGAGAGAAAATTTGAATGTTCAAACCATTGATTCTACTCTTACTAAACAACATAACCAAAATAAAGGAGTAGCAGTGCGGCTGCATCTCGGGCATATAATTCTTTTCATCTGGAATGTTGACTCCTTGCAGATGACCATGTCCATATAGAGGTAGGTAAATAATTTGGGTGAAATTGACATGATATTTCTTCAAATACTTGTCCAAATCTGGGAGAGTGATATCACAAATATCATAATATTCGTGGCCAACAATTTTCATCATATCCTCAATCTTCTTGCTAGCCAGTTCATCATCTGATCCAATTCTTCTAGGAGCCATTGAATCTGCACAAACATCAGATAATTAACTTTTATGTATGTTGATTTTTCATTAAATTTTTGAATAAATTTGATTAAAAATGTCTAAGGCATTAAGGCGTGCAAGTCCTATATTGGAGCTCAAGTCCAAGTTGGTAGTGCAAGTTTTACCACGCTAATACTGGTGCACAAGTCTGAAGCATACTACAGAAGCGTGACACAATTTAGATGAAGTAATCAGACACGGAGAGCAGAACCTGCACGATGAGATCTCACTTTCGCGATGAGAGGTCGAAGCATTGGATGCTAGGATCTTTGCGCGAGAGTGGCGCCCATATTTATAGACATGGTCGTGCACCTGCGCGCCACTACTTGCGCGCTCAAAACCAGTGCGCCCTAAATTTTTGGGTTTTCTCCTTTACCTCAGAGTCAAATCCTCCTTCCTTTTTCGGATCCAACTCTGAGGGATGGCTTTTGTTGACGCTCCGTTCCATCACAGAGACTAATTAATGAAAAATGGGAATACCTGAAGCACAAAGAGATTTATCCTTTGAAGAAACATCAAAAATTGACAAAGGCATGAACAAGGATTTCTTTAAGAATGGGTCACGCAAGTTTCACTATCGCCGCCCAATTATACTTGTGTGGCACAAATTGGTCGTGCAGTTGACTTGTGCGCCCTATTATATTTTCTCTCAAGGTCCTCAATGGCCTATAAATACCCCTTGTGGTCCCCCTATTTCGAGGAAGAAAAATCCAAATGTCAGATTTACGCTCTCGACGCCCTAGTCTTTTCTTGAAGCCTTCCGAACACTTATAAGGTAATTTCTTGCCTATAATGGAAGATCTAAAGAGGGGGAATAAGGCCTAAGTTTTGAAATTCATCAACACTTGTGTGCCTAAGTGTCTAACCCTTAAGGGAAATGGCCACACTTGTGCGCCACCTTATCCCTTCAATAGAACTTGCGCACCACCCTTTTGGAAGCCTTTAGGGATGATACTAAGGGCTTGATCCATGTATCGCCCAAGTATTACCCAATTGGTTAACTGTCGCCCAAGTATTACCCAATTGGTTAACTATCTCCCAAGTACACCCATGTCATGCAAGTATACTTGCATGACTAGGACTTGCGTGCCTGCCTCTTTTTGTGTTCCCCTCTTGCCTATTCAACTATTTTCTTAAAATCCACCTCTCCTCTTTAAAATTTAGCCTTTATAACCTTCTTCAAATCCATTTATGGAGTGGTTACTTTGTTGTCTTCCTTATCTGAATGGAATTTTGTGGAACATCTCTCAAAACCATGAGATTTACATATCATTATGTCACTAAGGTTATAGATTTCATTCATTCAACCTCATCCTTTAAGATGAGAAGATCCTTAATCTGGGCATCCTCCTTATGAGTAAGTCCCATGTTCACTAACCTGGGCCTCCTTTTCAAGAGTATGCCCCAGTCAAAAGATCCTTTAACATGTGCCTCCTTCTTAAGAGTAAGCACCATTCTTAATTTATTTGATTTGGGCTTCCTTCCCTGGAATAAAACCCAATCAAAAGTCCCCTCCTAATTTGGGCATCTTCCTCAGGAGTAATCACCAAATTAGAGTATCCAAATCTCCATAAAGCACATATAACTTTATGGACCCTATTCCGGGGATTCTTATCTAATGTAAATCCCGATCATTATCTATTTGGGCAGTCATACATATGTAACCCCACATCATTTTTTTGTGATTTCATCCTTCGTTTTAACACCCCGACCCTAGTTACCCAGAGTCGGTGCATTATTTTAACACATTGGCATGATTACAAGAAATCAAGTCCCGAAGGACTAATTGGTTTAGCAGTCTTGGAAGATAGATTAAATACAATAATGTTACATTACACTTTATAACATACGAAAAAACATAGATAATCCTTTATGAATGCCATTATTCGCTTGGCATAACCCTTCATATCAATAACAATACAATTCTTGGAATCCTGGGAAAAATAAAACATTGAAAGGGATGAGCTCAGATTCTCAGTAAGGATAACAATACAGCAGAAACTTTCATAAATAAACATAAAAATTTAAGGCAATGTATAACTAAAAAAAACCTTTTAAACTTGAACTTCAGCATAATATGGAAAAAACAAAATGAAGTAATGTCATTTACTTATTCACATGGATATTCAACTAGTCGAATAATCACATGAAATATCACTAACCACTATCATAATGATGGAATTCATAATGAAAGACTATCATAACCAAATAGTCAAGGCCTTGTGCCAGGACTAAAAATATGTTTTTGTCAAGGCCTTGTGCCAAGACACTAGTTTGTCTCATGAGACCTACCGATGCATCGAGGAGCTATAGTGGGCTCCACCGATCACTTACTAAGTCCAATTCATTCCTCCTATGAAAAGGTTTAAACATAACATAAACATTCATATTAAAACTAGCATACAAAATTTTAATACTTTATTCCTAAACCATGAATGGTATAAAAAAAAACACATCCATAGTCAAACATATCACAAAACCATCAATAAAATATGGATGATTTGTATCAAAAAAATCATCTTCAAACAATTTTAACATCTATCAAAGGATTTTGACATGGATGAAAATGATTTGTAAAACTATTTGAGAGAAATATCCCTTTTTCATGAAAACATTTAAAATTCACACAATTTAGAAAGCAAGACATTTTTGATTCAATGTGTCCCATACCACTTTGAAAATTTTGAAAGGAATTAACATTTTAAAAACCTTCATGTAAATATGAATAAATCCTTAAAAATCATTTTGAAGTCATGGACATTAATGAGAAAGATTTAGAAGAAAAAATATTTATAACATTTGAAATGATGTTTTTGTAAAAATAGTGCCTTAAAAGAATCCCTTTGAAAACTCTTTCCTGAAACATGGACATGGATAATAAATATTCTGTAACACCATGAGATTTTATGAGAAATATATTTTTTATATCTTATGTTATACGCAACACCAAAGGAATCTCTCACAACACACAATACTGATTTGGCTTGCATTACACGCAATCACGACCTTCCTTGATAACATGTGTAGTACGCAATACCATGTTTCACTAAACAATGATATATTATTATGGACTAGCCGTTACGAATAGTATTAGCTACATTTTTAATTTTATAACATTATTATACATCTTACACATTTTCTAGAACATGGTAAGAGAACAAGATAAAATTTTCAGGTAAAATCAGTATTTTTAAAAAAATGCAATGTTGCCACCTTTTGATAGCGCACCCACATTAAATATTTTTTTGACATGTTTATTAGTTCAATTTGACAAAATAAAATTATTCTTTGGAATAAAGATTTAAAAATTTTCTTTGGATAAATTTTTGATATTTTTCTGATAACTTTCATATTTTGATTAATAGTAAAAATACGCTAATTTCTAATTAAAAATGACTTTTTTCATTGAGATAGTTTATATGGTTAAATTATAATATTGTATGATTTTAATGTATAAATAGAATATATTTTTACCATTTAACATAATGTATGTCATTTTCATTAATTTCACATTGAATTCATAGGTAAAAACATTTCAATCTTTGGCAATGTTTTAACTTCTAAAACCCGTTTTTTAACAACGGGATTAATATTAAATTAATTACTGCAACCTATGTGTTTTGAATTTTGAAAAATGGATTCCATATTTGGAATCAGTGGGTCCAAATTATGTTAATAGGATACTTTTTAATTTTGGGCCTTATTAATAGTAACTACGGTAAATTTTATTTACCATAGTTCAAGGTAAATTGGGTAATTAAGGGTAAATATAAGATTATAAAATTACCCTAACACCTGCCAAAATCCTATTGTATGACTAAAAATAGACCCATATCACCTAACGGTCGGATTAGATTCATTTAATGGACTTTTTTCTATGAAAATAATTTAATTATTATTAAAACCAAAGAAAGTGACAACATGTCACTTTCTTAAATCATATAAGTATAATAATTTTAATTTAGTGATATACTTAATGAAACGTAAAACATGAATAGTATTTCGAAATATAATACAATTATCTACATCATATGAATTTATTTAGAATATTTAGGGATTAAATAATTATCATTAATTATGACACAATAGTGATGTTGAAATTATTTTATTAATTAAAATATCAAATAAATGGTTTAAAAAATATTAAAATATATATTATATGAACTATTTAATGTTCTCCACTAATTTTCTAGATACAGATGACATTTTATGAATCTATTAAAGATTTTATTTCAAACATATCTACTGTATATATTTTATTTAAATGCAAATGTATGAATAGTGTCAAAATTGTCACTATTGTTATTTTATAAAAATAACATATTATAAAATTGTTTAAAAATCACAAAAATATTTAAAAATTATAAGTTAAAATTTATATGGTTTAAAATGTCATAAAGTGTCAAATTATGGAAAATTCACAACACATATATAATTATTTATAATAATTTAAAATTTAGAATATTATTACCACAAATAAAATTAAATTGATAAATAAGGATAAATCATGATGATAATTTTTAAAATATATTCCTAACATGTCTAAATTTTATTGGTTGATGCTATTACAACCCTATATCATATTATCTTCGGATATTAGTCATTTTGGAAGTTCTTATGTGGGGTTGGGATTTAATATAAACTAATATTTCTTATATTTCCAAAGGTGCCCCTCTCCTCCCTTATAAAAGGGAACCTCCTCCCTCTCCTACTCACACCAATTTGAGCCTTAAATCTCGGCCAACCCCTGACCATTTTACTTCCCCACTCCCTTATAAACATCATAAAGGTTATGTTCTTCTTCAAAGACCAATTTTAGTGCCCTAAGAGGAGGTCTCAAAGAGGCGCTTCAAAGAAGAGGTAATGTCCATTACCGATTCTTTCAACTTTATTTCTTATTCTACTTCTTCTTATTTATTTGTTTCATTATTAAGTAACAACATAAGTATCACTCATATACTGATATGTTATTATATGTATAAAATAACCCTATTTCACCATCTATCCATCCTACAGAAAATGAAATCACCGCGCGTGCGTACGTAAGGAATACTATCTCCACGCCGTGGTGTAATCTATTTTCCACCACCACCTTACTTGGATGGGTATAATGGTGTATATAATGACCATAAATGATTTTTGTAAAGTTATATTGATTCTGAAATAGTATACAAACACTTTAATACAATTCCACAATCATGGGAATGATATCATCGCTCGTGCGTACGTACAGAATACCATCTCCACGATGTGATGCGAATCGTTATACATGATCTTCATTTAATAATTATTATATAAATGATTTTAATGAATAAATATTATATATATTACACTAGTAAAATTTTGGAAATGAGGTGTCTAAAACCTATAAATAGGAATAAGAATTTATTCGACAAAACACACATTCGAACTAAAGCAATAAACACCCGAGTAACAAGTAGCAATGAGATATTACTAATAAGAAGCTAATAATATGAACATATATGATATCATAAAAATAATTATGATTCTGTAATAAGTCAATGACATTATTTAAATCATTATATAGTATTTTTAGACACTTACGAAGCAAATCGGACCTGAGGTAAGAGAAAATATAGCAATCTCAATTTTTTTTCCGAGACTGTTTATACTTCATAATTTACTGAGGAATATTTATCATCCACATCCATGTTTCCTCAATATGTAATATTTATATCCTTATAAAATTTTTAAGTCCAATTTTACCCTTCGGTGAGTTGTTAGTAAAAGAGATGAAAGGAATCTTTTGTCGTTTTTCGTACGAGGTACTTTTGGACTTTTCAGACAAAAGTACCAGAAGAATTTTTTTTAACTTATACGGCATAAATGGTTTTTTAAAAAAATATTTCCAAGAAGCTTCCATTACAAGTTTCCAAGTTTATTTTTAATCAACTTATTTTAGTTTAAAATTGTATGACATGTTAAGAAAGGAAAAATGTTTTTGAAGTAGAAAGGATATTTTCCTCAAGAATGGAGTTCAAGTGTTTTATCAAAAGTATTTTCCATCTAAGATAATATAGGGTTCTGTTTCTATCCCTATTATTACATTTATTTGATTATGTTGTGATGGACTAATTTTTTTGAATTCGTTTATCTTATATGAATTGTTTTATGATGTCACACTATCTAAGAATCCCATTTTTATTACATGAGTTATGCAATGAAGTATGATTTATGATTTTGTGGGACACATAAGAATGGTATCATTATGAGATGTGTGGGACCTATATCTCCTTCCAATGCATTGGGTAAAGATTTATATCTCATGAGATAGACATGGCTAGAACGGAAGGTTGAACCGGTTCAGTAAAACAGGACTGAAAAGAGGAGTAAACTTGGTTCAGAAAAGGTCTTTGTCCACTAAGATAGTCTTGGCAATGAGTCTTGACTACTAAGAAATGATTTTCTATGATTATTTTTGTATGAAAAAAATATTCATGTTTTATGTTATGATTATTGGGATTACATTTCACTTCTATGATTTATCCCATGTTATGATCTCTTTTGCATGATAAGATTTTTCAAAATGTTATGTTCTTATGAATATGATATGTTTGATATTTCTCTTGTTTGCCCTTACTGAGCATTTGAGCTCACCCTTTTGTATGTTTTCTTTTCCCCAAGTCATGAAGAAGGATATTAAGTAGGATATTCCAAAAAGGCACTCTAGATATGATGAAATAAATGGGAAAGAACGTAGATGATTTATTAACCAGTTGTTTATGTTTCCCAGTTTCTAAAGACACTATACCTATACGGTCCATTCATGGTTTTGTTATATGATGTAATAAGTATGATTTAATTTTGATGTAATAATAATGTGTGTAAAGTATGGGTCAATATAGTTGGTATCAGAGGAAAGGTATAGTCAGCCTTTGGAAACTAGGATGTGAAAGCCTTAGTAAGAACCCTAAGGATAAGTCTAAGCATAGAACACAATATTAGTGTTCTAGAAATGGCCATGAACATCCTATGATAAGACCTTAAGTGTGAAATTATATTATAATTAGTGTTTCTTACACTATTATTCTTGGTTTTAGTCAATGGCTGGAACCCGAAGGAACTGTGTTAATACGGAATGCGATAGGAAATGCAATGATTGTCCCCCTGAGCAACCAAACGTTATGGGAACTGGAATGCAAAATCTTGTAGGCATTCTCACACAACTTTCTCAAGATATGAATCATGCAGGACTTCCAAACGACCAAAGGAAGGAGCAACATTCTGTTCAATCCTTCATGAGGTAGTGTCCACCTTCATTCAGTGGGTCTACTGATCCATTAGTTGCTGAACAATGGACTAGTACTATTGAAAATATATTTTCAGTTCTTCAATGATCTAAACATGATAAAGTCAGATTAGTAGTGTATCGTTTGGAAGGAGATTCTGATCAATGGTGGAATCTTATTAAGAATACGAGGAAAAGGGATGAAATTGAGTCCATGGAATGGGACGAGTTCAAGAACTTATTTTTCAATAAGTACTTCCCTCGTATTCTCCGAACAAATATGGAGAAAGAGTTTCTTGAACTAAAGAAAAAGGATGATGAATCGGTTGGTAACTATGAAGCAAATTTTACAAGACTTCCAAAGTATGCTTCTGGTATTATTATCCAACATGAGAGTAAGATCGATTGATTTTTTAGTGGCTTAAAACCAAGTCTTCAAAGGGCCTTAGACATAAGGGACTTCAATAGCTACGAGGAAATCGTTCGATGTGCTCTCAAAGTTGAGATGGAGATTGGAGTAACCGATCAGTCATATGGGTTTGATGAGAATAGGAAAATGGAATTTAAAGGAAAATCTAAAGAGCACAATGAAAAGAAGATGAGTTTTACCTTATGCTCAAAGTGTTGAAAGAAACATGGAGGGAGTTGTCTTAAAGGGACAAGTAAATGTTTCAAATGTGGAATGGAAGGTCATCAGGCATTTGAATTCCACAATGATGGGAAGAATATATCTAGTGATGCAAACAAAGAAAAGGCTACACAGAGTGCACCTCATACACTTCAATGTTACATGTTCAAGGAAATGGGGCATTATGCCAATAAATGCCCTAATCCAAGGGTTTTTGATGATGATCGACATCAATAAATGCTTAAGGATAATGACAAAGGAAAGTCACATGCAATTTCTATCAGCTATATGGAGTATGATAATGAAGTGGTGAAAGGTACACATATCATCCAATATAAAGTAGAAAATGTTTTATTTGATTTTGGATCCACCCACTCTATTATTTCTATATAATTTTCTAAGGGTATCACCATACTACCTCAACAATTAGATGTTGAGTTAGCTGTGACAACCCCTAATGGCACAACAGTCGCATCAAAAGTTTATAATTCTTCTCCGATTGAAGTTTGTGGGAAAGTGCTTCCTGCAAATCTTGTGATAGTTCCTATAGTTGAATTTGATGTGATTCTTGGTATGGATTGGCTTTCTCTATATGGATCTCATATCAATTTCTAATGAAGGGAAGTCACATATCATATTCTATATCAATCTATAACCGTCTATCGATGCAAGGATGAACATAACCTTCATGTGTAAATTTCTTCCATCTTATGGGTCTTGATTCTACTAAATGAAGGTTATTTATCTCAAATGGTTGGTGAGAAACTCATGATTAAGAAGATTCCCATTTTACGGGAGTTTGATGATGTCTTTCGGGAGGAATTTATGGGTCTTCCACCAAATCGTGAAGTCAAGTTTTCAATAGAACTTGTACTGGGTGCTTTTCCTATTTCAAAGACACCTTATAGAATGGCCTCAATTGAGTTGTAGGAATTGAAGTAGCAACTCCAAGAGAATCTTGATAAGGGATTCAAACTCCCTAGTGCGTCACCTTGGGGAGCACCTGTTCTGTTTGTTAAGAAGAAAGATGGATCAATGAGACTCTGCATTGATTATCAAGAACATAACCAAGATCACTATCAAGAACAAATATACTCTCCCGCGCATTTATGACTTATTTGACCAACTACACGGAGCTCAATACTTTTCCTAGATTGATCTTTGTTCAGGGTATCATCAATTAATGGTCAAAAGGGAGGATATACCAAAGAAGGCTTTCCATACAAGGTATGGACACTATGAATTTATAGTGATGTCATTTTGTCTTACTAATGCCCCTACTCTCTTCATGGATCTGATGAATAGAGTCTTTATAGACTATCTTGATCATTTTTTGGTAGTCTTTATAGATGATATTTCTGTCTATTCAAAGAGAAAGGAAAAGCATGAAGATCACTTGATAATTATATTAAAGACCCTAAGAAAGGAGATGCTTTATGACAAATTTACCAAGTGTGAATTTTCGCTTCAAAAAGTTTCATTCATGGGTCACAAAATCTCAAAAGAGGGGATATCTGTGGATCCAGCAAAAACAAAGGTTATCAAAAGATGGTCGAGACCAACCACAGTAACTGAGATCCGATGTTTTCTTGGTTTGGTTGGATATTACTGATGTTTTGTGAAATATTTTCAAGGTTATCTAACCCACTCACCAAGCTGAATCGGAAAGGAGTTAAGTTTGTTTGGATGAAAGAATGTGAAGATAATTTCAAAGAGCTAAAAAGATGGTTAGCCAGTGCACCTATGCTCACACTACCCTACAGTAGAGAAAGGTTTGTGATCTACACTAATGAATCCAATAAGGGACTGGGGTGTGTTCTCATGCAAAATGATATGTTAATAGCTTATGCCTCACGATAGTTAAAAATACATGAGCAAAATTACCCAACTCATGATTTGGAGTTAACTGCGGTAATCTTTGCGTTAAAGATTTGGAGGCATTGCCTTTATGGTGAAAGGTGTGATATTTATACTGATCATAAAATTTTAAAGTATATTTTCACACAAAAGGATCTGAATATGCGCCAAAGAAGATGGTTGGAGCTGATTAAGGATTACGACTTTTCAATTCATTACCACCCTGGGAAATCAAACAAGGTAGCAGATGCATTTAGTCGACAAGACCATGATAGCTTATCCATGAAGAGGATCACAAAAGATCCAATTTTTATGGATTTACAAAGGATGGATCTTGGAATTATAATGGAAGGGGAGAAATATTATCTTTCTCAAATGAATGTTCAACCATCTATACACGTGAAGATTGAAGAGGCACATAAAGAAGATGTAGAGTTACAAAAGAAGGTGAGAAATGTTCCTGAATTCAACCTTGATTGTGATGGGATAATAAGGTTCAGGAATCGGGTTTGTGTTCCTCCCATCCTAGAATTAAAGAAGGAGCTACTGGATGAGGCTCATAATTATTAATTCTCTATTCATCCCGGAAGCACGAAGATGTATAGGGACCTGAAAGAGTACTGCTGGTGGGATGGAATGAAAAGAGATGTTGCTGAATATGTATCTCGATGCTTGGCTTGCCAAAAAGTTATAGCTGAGAGAAAAAAAGTCTAAGGGGATGTTACAACCATTACCCATACCGGAATGGAAATAGGAAAACATCACTATGGACTTTGTCACTGGACTTCCTAAAACATACAAAAGGAATAATTCTATCTAGGTTATAGTTGATCGTCTTACGAATTTGGAACACTTCATTTCAATTAGAGTAGATTTTTCTCTTGATCATCTTGCCAGGATATATGTAAAGGAAGTGGTAAGATTGCATGGAGTACCACTTTCCATTATATCTGATCGGGATCTGAGGTTTACCTCTAAATTCTAGTGAAGTCTTCAGCATGCTCTAGATACAGAGTTGAGTTTCAGCACTGCTTACCATCCTCAGACAGACGGTCAGTCTGAGAGGACAATTCAAACTCTAGAAGACATGTTGAGAGCTTGTTCTATGGATTTCAAAGGTGGTTGGGATCAACACCTATCTTTGGTGGAATTTTCATATAATAATATCTTTCACTCTAGTATTCAGATGGATCCTTATAGAGCCCTATATAGGGAAAAATGCATAACTCCAACTCTCTGGGATGAAGTTGGGGAAAGAAAGCTGTTAGGACCTGATTTTGTTGATGAGATGGCAGAAAAGGTCATATCTATTCAAAAACACATAAGAGCAGCTCAGAGTCGATAGAAAAGTTATGCCGACAACCGAAGAAAAGACCTAGAGTTTGAAGTGGGTGATAAAGTGTTCTTACGAATATATCCCTGGAAGAGGGTCATGAGATTTGGAAAGAAGGGAAAGTTGAGCCCTAGATATATCGGTCTTTTAGAAATACTAGATCGTGTTGGGAAGGCAGCTTACCGATTGGCACTTCCACCGAATCTCTCTCAAGTTCACGATGTGTTCCATGTATGTCTCCTGAGAAAGTACATACCTGATCCTTCACATGTACTCATCTCAGAAGTTGTACCACTGGAACAAGATCTTTCTTATGAAGAACAACCGATAAAGATTCTGGATCATAGCGAAAAAGTCCTACGGAACAAGACCACTCGCTTGGTGAATGTTTTATAGAGGAACCACTAATTAGAAGAAGCTATATGGGAACTTGAGGATATGATGAGGGAGAGGTATCCTCATCTGTTTGTAATGAAGTGACGAATTTTGAGGAACAATTCATTTTAAGGGGGTAGAATGTAACACCCTGAGATTTTTTGAGAAATATTTTTTTGGAAGTTTTTATGTGGGGTTGGGATTTAATATAAACTAATATTTCTTATATTTCCAAAGGTGCCCCTCTCCTCCCTTATAAAAGGGCACCTCATCCCTCTACTCCTCACACCAATTTGAGCCATCAAGCACGGCCAAACCCTGCCAATTTCACTTCCCTGCTTCCCTAGAAATATTCTAGAGGTCCTGGTCTTCTTCAAAGTCCAATTTTAGTTCCCTAAGAGGAGGTCTCAAAGAGGTGCTTCAAAGAAGAGGTAATGTTCGTTACTTATTCTTTCAACTTTATTTCTCCTTCTACATATTCTTCATTAGTTGTTTCATTATGAAGTAAAAAAATCAGTATCACTCATATAACGATATGTTATTATAAGTATGAAACAACCCTATTTCATCATCTATCCATCCTACGGAAAACGAAATCACCGTGTGTGCATACGTACGGAATACCGTCTCCACGCCGTGGTGTAATCTATTTTCCACCACCACCATACATGGATGGGTATAATGGTGTAAGTAATGACTATATATGATTTTTGTAAAGTGATATTGATTCTGAAATATTATACATACACTCCAATAAAATTCCACAATCATGGGAACGATATCATCGCTCGTGCGTACGTATGGAATACCGTCTCCACGATGTGATGCGACTCATTCTACATGATCTTCATTGAATAATGATTATATAAATGGATTGAATGAATAAATATGATATATATTACACTAATACAAATCTATAAATGAGGTGTCTATAACCTAAAAAGAGGAATAAGAATTTATTTGACAAAACACACATACGAACATAAAGCAATAAACACCCGAATAACAAGTAGAAATGAGATATTACTAATAAGAAGATAAGAATATGACCATATATGATATCATAAAAATATGTATGATTCTGGAATAAGTCAATGACATTATTTAAATCATTATACAGGAGGTTAGGAAACTTACGAATCAAATCGGACCTGAGGTAATGGAAAATATCGCAATCTCAATTTTTATCCGAGATTGTTTATACTTCAGAATTTACTAGGGAATATTTATCATCCACATCCATGATTCCTCAATATTTAATATTTATATCCTTATAAATTTTTTATGTCCAATTTTACCCTTCGGTGAGTTTTTAGTGAATGATATGATAGGAATCTTTTGTCGTTTTTCATACGAGGTACTTTTTGACTTTTCCAACAAAAGTACGAGAGGAATGTTTTTTTAACTTATATGGCATGAATGGATTTTTAAAACATTATTTCCAAGAAGATTCCTTTACAAGATTTCATGTTTATTTTTAATAAACTTCTTTTAGTATAAAATTTTATGACATGTTAAGAAAGGAAAAATGTTTTTGAAGTAGAAAGGATATTTTCCTCAAGAATGGAGTTCAAGTGTTTTTTCAAAATTATTTTCCATCTAAGATAATATAGGGTTCTGTTTCTATCCCTATTATTACATTGATTTGATTATGTTTTGATGGAGTTATTTTTATGAATTTTCTTTATCTTATATGAATTGTTTTGTGATGTCATGATGTTTAAGAATCCCATTTTTATTACATGGGTTATGCAACGAAGTATGATTTATGATTTTGTGGCACACATAAGAATGGTATCATTATGAGATGGGTGGGACCTATATCTCCCTCCAATTAATTGGGTAGAGATTTATATCTCATGAGATAGACATGGCTGGAATGGCAGGTTAAATTGGTTCAGTAAAACAGGACTGAAACGAGGAGTGAACTCGGTTCAGAAAAGGACTTTGTCTGCTAAGATAGTCTTGGCAATGAGTCTTGACTACTAAGAAATTATTTTCTATTATTATGTGTGTATGAAACAAATATTCATGTTTTATGTTATGATTATTGGGATTATATTTCACTTCTATGATTTATCCAATCTTATGATCTCTTTTGCAGGATAATATTTTTCAAAATGTTCTGTTCTTATGAATATGATATGTTTGATATTTCATTTGTTTACCCTTAATGAGCATTTGAGCTCACCCTTTTATATGTTTTCTTTTCCCCAGGTCATTAAGAAGGATATTAAGTAGGATATGCCAAAAAGGAACTCTAGATATGATGAAATGAATGGGAAATAACGTAGATGATTTATGAACCAGTTGTTTATGTTTACCAGTTTATAAAGACACTATACCTATAATGTCCTTCCATGGTTTTGTTATATTTTGTAATAAGTATGCTTCAATTTTGAAGTAATAATGATGTATTTAAAGTATGGTTAATTATATATTCCCCATTAGATACATAAGTAAAAACAACCTCGGATAATAAAGAGATTGTGAAATTAACCCTTACCAATTTGGTAACTTACGAAACATACACCCCATGAAAGAGGTTTCATACAATGAATATGTAAATAAACATAAATTAAATTTTATAACACAAATAGTAAAATTATGGGCAGTAAATACACCACACAAAAGGTAATAGTGTCAATATGGCACGGATCTCACGGGAATAAGGAGTGAGATGAAAACCCCTTACCTTGCACTTTCCTTTAGTCGAGGGTATGTTTAACCTCCTGTATCAGGATTGTAGTATGTTATTAAAGAATACCAAAACCATATTAGTATTTATGATATCATACATGATTCATTAATGACTTAATAATACCCATTTAATAATAATTTCCATGTTAAATTAACATTTTGGGTAATAATCGCTTTCTTTATCGTACGTGTCTTAACTTGTTACTCTTGATTGAATCACTTAGACCAAGATTTAAATACTTCCAGAATAGAAAAAAAGATTTATATGTCATATATATATAGAATATAAATATTTATAATATACATATATATAAAATGAAAAACACCATTTATGGAGACGGTATTCCGTACGTACGCATAAACGATGTTTCCGTCTTCATATCGTATTGAACGGAACTAAGTGAATAAGATATATGTAACTATATATATATATAAATACATATATCTACAGTAGAATTATTATTTCATATATTACATACTTATTAGTAATATATATTTTTATAAACGTCGATGAATGGTGATCGTGGAAATGAATATCATCGCATCGTGGAGACGGTAATCTGTACGTACGCATGAGAGACAATATAATTTCCTTAAAGGTGTGAAATTGGATGGTATATTAATTTTACAGATACATTATCATGTTATTTAAATTATTTATATACATATTACTCATCATTATATCCATCCAAATAACACAGTGTTGAATAAAAAAATTACACCCCAATGTGGAGACGGTAAGTCGTACGTATGCATGCATGGTGAAATTATCATTCATAAGATGGATAGAATAATGAATATAGTTGTGAAATATTTATAATAACATAAAGGTATATATAATATACTGGAGTTATTATTTTATAATGGAAATAAAAAAGAAATAAGTGTAAGAGGAAAGGAACTTGAAAGAGGGTGGTGAAATCATTACCTCTTCATCGGGTTCTTCCTTTTGATTTGATCAAAAGTGCTCCATAGGATGGCTTTATGATCATAAAAAGGCCTCTAGGTTGAAGTGATAGAATTTTAAAAGATATTTGGGTAGGTTTTGGCCAAACCCAAAGGCTTTGAAGGTATGAAGAATTGGATAGAAGTGGTTTCCTTTTATAAGGGGGAGGAGGGGCTCTTTAGGAAAAACTGAAAGTATTATTTTATAATAAATTAATATTTGGTTTATAATGGCTCTAAAATAGATTATTTAAAGTCTAAGGTGCGGATGGGTCGAAAATCACTCAACCAATAGGTTTTAGACAAGTTTGGGTTACTATTTTACCCTTATCGTTTAGATTTAACTCTTAGTTAAATAGTTTGACATTTACCATGTCTCTTCGTATATTTATATTATATGGTTAATAAACTTAGAATAAAATGCCAAGAAAACCCCATTTAGTTAATTAACGACATACCTATCATCATATAGGTCCTTTGGCCGATCCTTATATTTTTAGGAATATTATATCAATTAATAATATAATATTTGTTT
The DNA here is from genome assembly GCA_963277665.1 of Viscum album. Classification (NCBI taxonomy): domain Eukaryota; kingdom Viridiplantae; phylum Streptophyta; class Magnoliopsida; order Santalales; family Viscaceae; genus Viscum; species Viscum album. Next base: position 1,627,867,829 of record OY728122.1, read on the forward strand.
TAAAAACTCATTTATGTCAATTTTGACACTATTTAATAATTGATTTTTTGTTAAAGTTATAATAACATTATTAATTCGAACCAAATTCATTTAATCAATCCAAATATGTCATATTAACCAAGAAAATTCGTGGAATTCATTAAATGTCTCAGATTATATTTATTTGGGTATTTATAATATCAATTATTTTAATTTTTCACTAATAAGATAATTACTGCATCATATTTGTATCATAAATAAATGAAATTATTTAGTGTCTAAAAATAATAAATAAAATACCATTATGTAGGTAATTTTTTAAGTTTTCTAATAAATATTTATAATCAAATTTATCTTATGTATAACCATATATTAAAAATTATTTAGTTATTAAACTTTGATTTTAACTCTTTTAACTCTTCTTTGAATTAAATAATAATAAATGTCCTAATCTAATCCAATTGTACCTAAAGGGTCATATTTTATTCCTAAGGTTGTTTTTGGTCGAATTAAACTTATCCAATAGAATTACGACATGTGTTAGGGTAATAATATCATTTTTACCCTTAATTACACTATTTACTTTTTACCGTGGTAAATTAAAGTAAAAAGTTTCTATTCACCAAAAAAAATATTTTTATCTTATTGAACCACATTTTACTATTTGATATTAACCGTGTCTCATGGATTTTTTAAATTCCACTCATAGAAGCGGTAAAATACAGTTTTATGTGAATTTGAAAATTCTCCTAGGAGATGAGTAAAACACGGTGAAAAGTTCAAAAAAAATTTATATATCTAAAATTATTATAAACTGACTCCAATTTATTACATTGAACTTATATCATTATTATTTATCTATTTTGAACTAAAATAAATTTAAATAAATTAAATAATTATTTAAATAAAAATTTGGTTTTAAACTATAACTCAGTGTTTTTCACTATTCATTAAAAATTAAAAGTTTTCAGAAAAATACCAAAAATTTACCCTAAGCTAATTTTGATATTCCGAATTCAATAATGAAGTCTATTTTACAAAATTAAAAACATAGAAGTTACAGTTATTAATTTAAAATTAATTCCCGCTGTCCAAATCAAATGGCATATTTTTAAGAAATAATAATTATCAAAAGTTTGACACTTGTTTATGTCCAATTTCATAGTGAAATTACATAAAATGACTATCATTGGATTAAATGGTAAAAATATAATCTATTTATAATTCCAAACCATTAAAATGTATAAGTTAAGACCATGATATATTTTGATTAAAAAAGTTGTTTTCAGTTAAAATATAGTATTTTTCACTATTCACCCAAATATGAAATTTATCATAAAAAAACCAAATATTTATTAAAACTAAATTATTATGCCAGATTCTAAAGAAGAAGTTTATTTTTTCAAATTTAATATATAAAAGTTTCAAATATTGGATTTAAAAAGGCTTCGCCATTAAAAAGCGGTAAAATTGCATTTTTTGAAAAATATTTCTTTTATTTGAAAAAATGTATTTGTTCTTGCATTGTGTCTAAGAAACACATAATATAGATTCTAAAATTATAAGGATTTTATAAAGTTCATAATTCAGTTAATACTATTCATAAACACTTTTTAACGTCTTGTTTGGTAAGTAATGGTGCCCTAGAACTCAGTGTTGCGTGTAGTGAAAGTTATTGAATTACATTGAAGAAATAATGTACTATGAAATCATGGGGTGTTACGTTCGTCGAACAATCATCAGGTTTTACTGATACCTCTTTTTTCTCACACCGAGCATGACTCACTTGAGCTTAGAGTGTAAAATTAATTATGAGATCTCTCTTTGAGCCATTAATCATGCATAAACCTCACAATTCTTAATTGAACTACATGGACTTTGTTCTCTACCTTAAAAGTAGAGTACGTAGGAAGCCTTTCTAAGGTTCACGCCCATCACCCATTAATTCTCATTTGTCCCCTATGACGTTAAACTATATCTTAATACTTGAACTATGTGGGTTTTGATTCCTTTTCTAAACAATGATACTTAGGTAGCGCATCTGTAGGTATGATCCCAACTCTAAAATAATCTATGTCCTTCTAAATAACAATAAACTTCAAGTGCCCCACTGAGTGGCTTTAAACCAGTATGGTTAACATAATGACCAAGTGATTTTTATATAATGTGTTGAAGGATACCATTGACTAAGAATCTCTAATAAATACGGACGATTCTTTATCGATGAAGAACCTCATATACATATAAATGATTCTCTAAATCTCATACATATCAGTCATTGATTTCAAGATCTAAAGGAATGCTCATTTTCATACATGTTAAATTAATAAGGATTCATGAACATAACTCAAATCTATTATAGAGTCCCAAAGTAGACTATAATTCCCTCCAAAAAGGTGTGATGAGACTGACCTCCCATCCTCTCGACCAATGAAAATTCATAAGTATCATCAGTTCACAACTAATTGACACCTACCTTTGGGAAGTAGGTCCAAATGGATATAGAATCATTGGATGTTTCCAGTTCTAGGAATAAACCCATTAGAAACTTATTGTAATGTTTTAACCCTAAACAAAAGAGGTCATCCCCATTTTTGGAGGAAACACCAATTAACTAAAAATGATAATAAAAACTATATGAAAATAATGGAAATGAGTTTCTCAAAACTATTTTTATGCACATGAATGTGCTTTACAACTATAAATTAAAAAATAGTATTAGGGAATTATTAGAATTAAATTATTATATTATAAATTTAGTCATATTTTTAATAATCATTTTCTGTGTTTTCTATTAAATATAATATAATAAATCCTTTTCATGCATAAAACCATCTTTTTTATAAGAAAACAATTATTTCATTGTTTGTAGGCTTATTTTAAAAATAATTTTTAAAAACTCTTAAAATATGATTGGAAAACTAAGGTACATTATTGGAATAATAATTTCCAAATTATCATAGGGATAATTTTTGAGAATTCTCTAAGGAGTTAAATTTTTTGATGAATACGGAAAGATGCTGGTTTTTATTAAGAATTCTAATTCTTTAAAGATTCGAAAATCTTCCAATAAAATTTTAGATGATTATCAAATAAAATTTAGTTTAATAATAAATATATTAATCCGGTTTAGGTAATTGGAATCATTTTTATATTGAATATTTATATAAAAACATTTTAATATTTTAAATATTTTTTCTATAAAACCATTATTTATCATCACGTCTTTCAAGTTAATTAAAAATTAAAAATTTCCACTTCAGTTGTTAGAATTTCAAAAAATGGGTTCCATATTTGGAATAAGAATATTTTATATCCTCTAATATGTTCAAATTAAATTTTTTACTGTATGTAATATTAAAAATAGTAAAATATATTTACTATGGTCACGATAAAAATGTGTTTTCTCAGGGGTTAATAAAAAAGTTAATGGTTAAAAATGATGCAAAACATACCCAACCACAATTGGCTGGACATATTTAAACCTTACCTCTTATAGGATCAATAATGGAATGATTTTTTGAGTTGTTTCATTTAATAAATGTGGGTAAAACCTTTTATTTTTAAAAATTTCAAGTGTGCCACTCACCTCACTTATAAAAGGTCACTCATATACTCTCCTCATCACAATTCCAAAACCATTTGGGTTGGCTAATCCCCACCGAAAAAAATTCCTTAATTACCACATATAATATTCTAATATTTATTTAAATCCTGAATTATACAAAAGATATCTTTTATTCAAATAAAATTATGTTTTTTGAATTAGTGAGTGTTCAAACATATATAAGGAAACTCAAGACATATGGTAAGGGATTTCTAGTATCTCATTTTTTTTCTGGGAGACATGTAAAAAACCACCACTATTTTATTTTTTTGTATATACTTCCCATTATGCATGTTATATCAAGAATATACTTCTTTTCATGAAATATAATGTTTCATTCAATGTTATGATTTATAAGGGTGTATGATTCCATGGATTACTATAGCGGTATGATATTTCCATATAACTTTTATTTCATATGATACACAATCCATATTCAAAAATGTTTTCTTTTTTGTCATGTTTATGCTTGAAATTAATGTATTTATGATTCTCATCATTAAACTTTTGTGTATTTTCAAATCCATTAGTTTATATCACTTTAATGAGGTTTTTTATTCAAAATATACCAAAGTAGTAAGGGATTTTTTTTCTATAATTTCATTCTAAGGGCCTAAGATATCTTATAATCCTATAATACTCTATTAGGTGTATATAATTCTCCTTTGACATGTTATATCAGGAATATACTTCAATTTAGAACATTATATTTTTTTTTATTTTATTCAATCATAGGTATTATTATTCAATTTTATCAAAGTGGTAAGAGTTTTATGTTATAATATCATCATTTATTAGGGTTGTTTATGATTATGCTTCTAATAATGAAATATTACAATATATATGTCATGAAACAAATTAATTATATTCTCCTTTGGTTATGTCATGAGAATACACATTTTCTATTCATTTTACTATCTTTATATACTTAATATTTTAAAAAACATTGTTTAAGATTAATAATCTTTATTTCTATCTTCAATCAAGAAACCATTTTCCCTACAAGAATAATGTTTGTTTTAAAATAATTTTTTTTAAAAATTCAGAAAATTATTTATTAAATAAATTGTTACAAAATTTTGAATTTTTATAAGTGGTTTTAAAAGGAATCTTCATGTCATTTTCCAAATAATGTCTTCCTAAATTTTAAGGAAAATATAAAACGAATCAATATTTAAATATGCACCACATGAATATATGTTTTTCTATCATAACTATTATTTTATTGGAAGAAAACTTTATATGTTTTATATGTTATTTTCAATGAAAATTATTTTGAAAATGTTTAATATTTAAAAATGTTTTTTAATGTGAAAAATATATTTTCCTCTTGAAAATTTGTAAATTATTTTAAATATTCCATTATAATTTTGAAAATTTATTTTCAAAGAAATTGAATTTCAATATTTTTTTTATGGATATTTAGTTTTAAAATTTTATTTTCAAAGAAAATTTATTTTCCATAATAAATGTCACATGTATCTTTTAAAAATAAATTTCCATCTAATATGGGATCCTTTGATGTAACTTTTTATGTACTAGGGAAATGATCAAACAATAACATTCTTATTATATCTCTAAATGGTCTTAATTAATATTAAAATATATTTATAAAACCAGTTTCTGTTCCACAGGTCATAACATAAAGGAATTCATATTGAACTCATATCTTTTTTCATGGTTTATTCTTTGATTAAATGATGACATGATTATGAAACCTATTTAATTTTAAAAATGATATATTATGATGAAATTTTTATTAAACCCATTTTATTTCATCGGTTCTCATATGATTAATGTTTTATGATCTTATACCACACATATATATGATTTTTATGATGTGATTGGTGGGTCCTATATCTCCCTCAAATTCATTCGCTAATGATTTTATATCACATGAGATAATAATTAAAAACAAGAAGTTGGGGTTGATAAACTATTTTAAATAGTTTTATCCTAATCCAATATGGGAAATAGGTGAATTCTAATCCACTATGAGAGAAAATTGTGTCATGATCCACAATGGGAAACATTTGACGAGTCCTGATCCAATATGTTGATGGTCGTGGGAATTAAGGTGTAGCTAAAAACTTTTATTCAATGTTAATAATGTTGAAAAACATGTATGACCTGAGATTATGGTTCATGGTTGAGTTAAAATGATATATCACTCTTATGGGACATGTTTTAAGAAATGAACCAGTTTTATGAAATGAATAATTTTTAATATATTTGATAGGTTGGGTAGGATTTTTATAGGTTATGTTCATGATCACATACCATTACTATTTAATATGATCATAAACTAATATCTCCCATGTTTAACCTTATTGATCATCTAAGGTCACCCTTTCTAAAGTTTACTTCATTGAGTTATGAAGAATGGATTAGTTAGGTAATGCCACAGAGAAGTACTATATGATATGATATTTATGGAAAATGTTGAAGATCATTCATTAATAATGAATATTGTGTTTATAGTCTCCAATGACACTAAACAATTATGGTATATTGGGGTGTGTTTGTGTAATGTATTGAATATTCATTTAACAAGATGTGATATTTATGCATAGGAAGCTAGGGTGGTTAAAACAATATAGTTTACCTAAAAATTAAGATGTCTCCTTATGAATCTATTTATTGAAAATATTACATAATTATAACATACTAGTATATAGATAGATAAAAAAAATTTGAAAAATATTTAGATAATGATATTGATGGGATGTTTAGATCCATTTAGAAACACATAAGGACAATAAAAAGTTGGTATAAAAGTTATGATGAAATTTACCAACATAATCTAAAATTTTATGTTAGTGATAAGGTGTTTCTAAAAATTTATATATGGGAGAAATAATGGAACACTAATCCCTTTGTATATTATTCCCTTTGAAATTATTGACTTTATTGGGATTTTAGTTTTTCATTTGATGGTCCCAATAAGACTCTCTTGTGTCTTTGAATTGTTATATGTATCTCTCTTTAAGAAGTACATATAGAACCATCACATGTACTAAACTCATAGTTCATACCATGGGATCATGATATTTCTTACTGGGAACAACCAGTAAGATTATGGATTGTAGAGATAATGTGATACGAAATAAGACCACACGCCTAGTCAACCTTTTTTGGTGAACCCCCCAACTTAAGAAAGCTACATGTGAACCTAAGGATGTGATGAGGAAGAATTATCCTTTTTTTGTATCAAATTTATTAATTTAAATGGATAAATTAACTTTATGTTCAGTATAATGTGACACTAGGATATTTTTTGGAATGTTTTGACTATATTTATATTCTCAAATAGCATACATTACACACAAAACTGAGTTTAAATGGAATATGACATTCTAATAAAACATTATTGTATAATATGATAATTAATTACTAACTGTTGGGATATAGGGTATAAATACTATTAGATAAATTATGATAATATAGGTTTTAAACATTTATATAAAATTATATGTTTTTTATTAATTAATTATAAATGAAAATAAATACAAAAAATTAAAATATATTAAATCTTTTTCTAGAAACTATTTATATGTGCACTAATGAATTTTATCTAAATAAATAAAACAATTAAATTTTAGTGAATAATTTTATTGAAATTTATATATAAGATATCTGATAAATTATATAATAATAATCCAATGTGTTTTCTTTTCATAAGAAAATAATACATCCAATTTTAAATAAAAAAGCAATATTTTTTTTTAAAAAAAATTATGTAGAATTTTGCGCACTTATTTTAAAATTAATCTAAAACAATTCTATAAAACTTATTTGAAAAAATTAATTTCATTTATTAAATAATAATTTCAAAATTATCTTGTTGTGAATTTTTGGAAATTTTCTGAAAATATTGTTTTTTCAGTGAATATTGAAAAATACATGTTTTTATTAAAAAATTCATTTTCATTCAATGAAAACACAAGATAAATTATATTTTAATATGATTATAAAAGTTAAATTATCCCAATTTTATAAATATTAATCCAATTTAGGTCAATGTAATAAATTTCATATCGAATTTTGATATAAAAACCTTTTAATATTTTGAAACGTTTCTCTTATGAAATAATCGTTTTCATCTCATTTATCGGATTAATTTTACTTTTAATTTTTAAAATTATAGGAATTAATTTTTTGAAATTTTATTCTATATTTATAATAATAATAATTTATATTATATAATAAGTTGGACTTATTTTTTTGTCAAAATGAACAGTAAAAATAGTAAAAATTAATTACTACTATTAAAGTTAAAATAAGTTTGTTGGGCATTAAAATAAAATGATATGGTGTAAATGAACTATAAACCTATCCAAAATAAATTTTACATAAATATTTATACCTTAACACCTATAATGATTTATAATATCACATTTTTTAACCATTGTTCTGTGAAAAATGTTGGAAAAGATTATTCTTTTCAATAATTCCATGTGTGTCCTCTCCCCCACTTATAAAAGGCCACAATTTCTCCTCACATATTCAAAATTTATAAACCATTTAATTCAGAAAATACCAGAAAAGAGTGTTCTTTTATTCCCTCCCCGTATCCTATAGTCTATTTATGAATCCTAAATCCAATCTAGGAAGGCATTGGATTAAACCTAAAGAGGTTATCTGAAGAAGAGGTAATGTTTTTAACTATGTGTTTTTTTTACTTCTTCTTATAACTCCATAAAATCATCCTAAAAATGGTAAAATATCAACACTAGTATACAATATATACTGATATATAATTATTTAAATTTAAAAACATAACTCCATCTCCTATTCCATCAAATGGGATATGAAATAATCAATCATGTGTACAGCGGACTACTGCCTTACGAACCGAAATTATTTATTTTCCATCAACACCTATGATGACCATATATAACGATAGATTTATAGTTTATATATGATATTTTTTATATTATTATACCTTTTCAATTATAACACTACATATACTGTCTTACCTCCCAACCCATTGGAAAACAATAACATTGCTCGTGTGTATAGTGGACGAACTGATGTGATGTGTTTTTCCATTTACATTTTACTTGGATACTTATAAGGATTTATTAAATAGATATTAATGATATTTTTATTAGAAATATCCATATTTAAACATTATATAATATATACCATTTTAAATTCCATTTTGTGGTGGATACGATAATGACATTTGTGTGTACATCGGACTACGACCTTGCACTGTGATGGGATTCATTTTTCAATAACACATTTCACAGTAGGTAATGAGATTAGAATTATTGAATATTTATGATATATAACATTAAATATTAATATTTTTTGGTCTTTTGTAAGGTAGAAGTGACTAAAGGGGGTTTAATAGTCCTTTTTTTAAATATACGAATTTATTCGAGTTATAACAGTGTTAAAAGTTGTAAAATAAATAAAATAGATAACACATGATGTTTTTATAGAGGTTCAGATCAGTAGGATCATAGAACTCTCATCAATCTCTTTTAATCCTTGAGGAGAATAGTGTGAACAAAATCCTCATTTTTTTATTGGGAGTGATAACCCTATTACATAAAAATACAAATGTAACTTCTTCATACCTCGAGGTATAACCCTTGAATTTTGAAGGAGTCACAACCTACCATCCATTTATTTGAAAGGGAAACCCATACCATCATTTTTTATGGGAGGAATAACCTAATGACATCTTTTAGATTAGAAAATCAGAAACTAAAACTCTAGATAAAAATAGGTGGAAGGATGTATTACAATAATGAAATAACATAAAATAAAACAACCAAATTTCTTGAAGATGATGTATAAATTATTTGCAGTTCAAGTTATTTGATCACATTAGGGGATAAATAAGATGGAGATGAACACTCTTAGTGATCAAAAAAGAACAACACAAGTCAAAGAAGTTTCCTGATAAAATTGAGAGTAGTAGAAACTGTATAATCAAGTCATTTTAAAATATATAATCTGCACTGGTACATGTAGTTTTATCCTTCAAGTAATCTACTAAAATATTAAATCAAAGATCAACTAGAGTGTGTCCATGTCCAATAAATGTATGTCACTTATTAATGTATAACAATATTATAATTTAAAGGTTATCTTTTAGTTTTTAAATTATTGCAGAAAAAAATAACTTATATTTATCCATGAAATATTTAAATAAGAATTTAATATATTTTGAAGAACAATACTTTAACAGAACAAAATTTAAAAACAATTTTAATAATATAATTATTTAAATTAAATATAGGGAATAATGTTATAAAAATAAATCATCGTATAAAAATAGTTTACATGAACATGTGTCACTATAAAATGATAAAATTATTTTTAAATAGTGTTGAAATTGTATTTAAATAAAAAAATAGTACAACAATTGAAAATGTAATTTATTTTAACAACATTAACAAAAATTAATGAGATAAAAAATTTGGAAACAAATTTTGACTAATGTTGGGTCATGACCTTCCATTGAAAATAGATAGTGGTGAGTCATTATCGCACATTGAAAATGTTCAATGGTGGAAACACAAATTATTAATGAACATTTCAGTTTTAAGAAAAAAATTGCTAAACAAAACTAAAATCAATTCCACGCGTCCTCATAAACAAAGGATTAATGTGAATAATAAAAAATTACTTACCATTTGATGTCCAAAGGTGGATCATTGAAAAGATATTAATCCATAACCAAAGAAATAACATATGAATATAATAGTTAAAATAATTATAAAATAACCTAGGATTAATAAATTTTAAAAGAATAAATATAAACAAAAACTGCATCCATGCTTCTATTCTCCTGGAGGATTTGGAAATCATGAAGAAGACATTGAAAAATATATATAAAACTGACGACAATTAGAAGAATATTTTCCTGTAAATGTAATTTAACATATTAAAATATCTTAAAATTTTTAATAAGAAATATAATAATTAAATAAAAGAGGAAATATCTATGATATGACATGAGGCTATTACTTCCAATGCTTAATGACACAAAGGAAAAAATGTTGAGTAGAAATAAAACCCCCCATTAAAATTCAATAGTGGGTAAATTTAAATACCGTTGAAGTCAAATAGTGAGTAAATTTACTCACAAGTAATGTTCTGGTGGTGGTTTAATGACCAGTCATTAGGTTCTAGTGGTGGGTAAAAATACCCACCATTTGTAATATTTCAACAGTGCATCGATGAGTACCCGACCAGTGAAGGTTGATGATCTACAGAAGATTTTATCAATACCTAAAATAGAAATCATTTAGAGTAGTGGATAAAATGAATGAGGGGTTGAACAAATAATTTCATTATAGTGGATATAAAAATTATAAACCAAGATCAAACTTTATAATACTGTATGATGAAGACTCTATTAAATGAAAATGATACATTGTGAAGGACGTTAGAGAAAATGATGTCGCTGGTCAGTCTTTTGTGGAAGGAGATGAGTGGATGGAGTTGAAACGAAATGTGGGAGTTTTAAAATAGAATGTTTGTGATTGGAGGATAGATCATATGAATTAAATAAAAACATTGGAGATCTATTTGGTTGAGATTATATATGAATTTATAGCCCATGTCCCTGATCAAATTGAACATAAGGGGACCAAGTTGTATAAGTATCATGAATCATTTTTACTAGGATTAAAATAAAAGCACTACACACACACACTTGTCTTATGGTTCATGTTGTCAAACTAAGCCCAAACTATGTTGGCACACTCCTCGGGCCGTAATCACAGGTGCGCACACATATTGCGTGCACTATTAAAGTTTCATCTAGGATCTGTATGGACCTCAATGGTTAGAACAACCATGAGGGTAGACCTCTGGGTCCCCTTAAAAGTGGTTGACATTCAACTTGAGTGTGTACATAGAAAGCCGTATTTTTTTGAAACAAAAAATATAACATGAAAAGAAAAATCTATTTATAATAACAAAGTATTTAACCATGTCAATTAGAATTAATACTTCTAAAAGAAAATTTTATTTTATTAGTAGTTATGAGTGTAATTTATCAAAATATATAGGGATATAAAATTTTTATAAACCAATTACAAAGTGTGTCCCCATTTTTTTAAATTAAAAGACATTGTATTTATTAAATCATCAAAAAACTTAAGAGAAAATTACAAAATCATCATAAAATCTATCATAATTTTTTGAAATTATAAAAAAGTACATCAAAAACCTTTCAATCAATCAATAACAATTTCTATAATAGTATAAAGATGAAATATTAAAATAAGGAATTAATTAGATTGTGTTACCTTATGAATGAATATTTAACAAGAACGAGCTAATTTTCATTTAAATAATAGTAGAAAATATCCATGAGATACAAAACTCAAGTTACAAAATTTAATAGACTTATCAAAAATGAAAATATATAATAAAAAATGTAAGCGTCTTGTAAACCAAATTCAAACTTCAATTTCTAAAATTTAGAAGAATCGAGGTGTTTTTTGAAAATATCATCTAGTTATTTTTCAGTTGGAATAAATTATACACATATATAAAATTTATATACATGATCCTTAAGAAAAAAAATGTAACATCAATGGGATTAGTTCTTGTGTTATGAAGATTATTTTTTAGAAATTGAAATATCAATAGTTTTTTCATAGTAAATATATATTTTAATAAACTGATATTAAAATCATACAAAGTTTTCTTTATTGAAATAATTTATGAATAAAAACTAGCCATAAAAACATGATCATCCTCATTTTTTGACAGTGTTACAGATAGTTATTTCATAGAGGACCAATTAATTAATCGTTTTAATAAAAAATTAAACATACAAGAAGTGATTTTCCAGTCAATTCTACAACCTCCAAAGATAGAGTCATATTAAGATAATAAATCAAAGCACTCCTCATTACAAAAAAATAATAAAGTATAAATAATTCATTCTATATAAATAATTTTAATTTTAGAAACCTAAAGATGACTTAATTTTGTATTTTTTTAAATCTAGCACACATATAGAAAAAAACATAATATTTGTCCAAGAAGTAGTAAGTTGTAGAAGACTTCCAATCATGCCTCTATATAAATTATCACAAACCAAATTTTGATAATCATCTTCGTCAGGTTTATTATTTCCAGTCAAAGGGTTTATCATTGTTTTATAAGAATCATGTACAAACATTTTAACATTTTCTTTAGAATACTTATATTTATTTTATAAAGCACAATCTTTCCTTGGACTAATTTTCAAACCATGAAAAAAATTAATTCTAACATTAGACTCATATAAAATTAATTTTTTAGTTACATAGAAAATTCATCACATATTTTATCATTTTTAGAAACAATGATAATATCCTCTGTATAAAAATATATATTCAGTATATCATATGAAACTATTTTTATGAATAATTTTGGATCAGTCGTAATTGTAATAAAATAATAATTAATTAAAAATTGAGTTATTCATTTATACCATGAATAAGGAGCTTGTTTAAGACCATAAATGGATATCTATAGTTTGAAAACAAGAAAATGAATTAATTATTTTTGAATATAGGTGGTTGTTTAACATACACCTCTTCTTAAATAACACCATTTTAAATTAACTTTTTACATCCATTTTAAAATTTTTAAAATTTTTAAAATTTGAAAATGATAATAAAATCTAAATGGACTCTAAACTAGAAACTATCGAAAAATGAATCATCAAAATAAATTCCATAATCTTGATGATAATCTTGGGAAACTGATTTTCATTATTTATAACTATATTACTGTATTCATCCAATGTATTATAGAAATCCATTTGTTTCCAAGACATTGAATCTTTATGTAAATAGATTGTATTCCATAAATTATTTATGGAAAACTATTCAAGTTAATTTTTCATATAATTAACATGATTATAATCTTCAAAAAAAATTAGATTAAAATGAAAAAAATTAGATACAAAGGTAGAATTAACATAGAAATTTAAAACCAATGTTCTATTTTTTATTCTAGATTCAACATTTCCTATAACAGTATAAAATAAGTGATCTTTTTGAGTTTTACAAATTAAAGGATCATATTTAGAAAATATACTCTCCCCCTAAACTGATAAACCATTAAATTCAGTTTTATATTCATTGATGTTGAGTTAATCAAAATCGTTATCATTATCAAAAGAGTCATTACTCTGTTTGTCATTATTTTCAATGAATTGAACATCCATAGATTCTTCAATTGTCATAGTTTATTTTTTTTATACCCTATAATTCTAAATATTATAATATTCTCCCAAAAGACCCATTCATCACTTTTTTAATCAAAATTTTTAATATTACATTCGGTCTTTAAAAAGTAGATAGTACAACAAAAATATAAAAATATTGATTTTGGGTTTCTTCTTTTAAAATATTTAATGAAAAGCCTTCTTCAACAAGGGTTTGATGTAATTTATATTTAAGATATAACATAATCTATTAACATATTCATTTCCAAAAATATTGGATATTTGAATCCATTATACATTTTTCTTTCAATTTATTTAATATTTTGATTTTTCCTCACTAAAAACCCACACATTTGCGGTGTTATATGGGAAGAAAAATTATAAAAACATCCACTGGTTTCATAGAATTATTCAAAATAAATGTTTAAACTACCTCCTCCATCATAAATTATAATAGAATAAATTATGTGACCTTTCTTATTTGTAATTTTTTATAGAAAGTAAGAATTTTTTTTAATGTTTCACTTTTAAAAGACAAGAAAATATCTCAGGTAAATCTGTTTCAACTATCAAAAATTTCAAAAACATATCTTTTTTTACCTAATATAGAATTTATCATGGTTCCAAAAAGATCAAGATGTATAAGTTCTAGACATCTAGAAGTATTAACCATATAAACATATCTAAAATATTCATTGTGATAACAACCTTTTATATGAGAATAAAATACATATTAATTACAAGTACCTGACTTTAGATGTTATAAAACCTATTCATGTTTAGCCAGATTATAAAAATGTCAAAAAAGAAGATTCTCTAACATTTTGTACTACATAATGTGGTCCATATCTATAAAATTTAATGATTTTTTATTGTGATGGGTTAGTTATTAAAAATACATAGAATAAATATTTTCTTTTCTATTAGCATAAAATAAACCATTACTTTCTTTATAGAGACTATACATATGTTATTTCCAAATTTTACATTCATGAAATCATCAAAATATTGTGATATGTTAAATAAGTTATGTTTTAATAATTATTTAAAGAGTACATTAGACATTATAACATATATTAATATTCCTACTAACTGAAAACCTTTAACCATAACATTAGTGATGTCACTAGAGGTTCCAGTATGTCCAACACAAAAGTTAGAGGATCAAAAGTTAGAAATTTTACCAGCCATGTTACTTGAGCACCCACTATCCATATACCATGTAACTTTGGAACTCGTCAAGTATGTTTCCTATAAAAAAAATCAATTAGATGGTTTTTGTAGTACACAACCTAGTCTGGGTCCAACTGGATTAGTAGAAAAATATTTAGGAACTCATATAGATTTGATACATTTATTATAAGGAAATTTGGATGATATTTTTAAAAATGAATGTATAATTATATCTCTAAGACTAAATTTACTTTAAACAAATAAAAATCATAACTCCCTTTCAAGTTATATTTAAATCATGTGACACTATAAATATTTAACTTTGTTAATAAAAAATACTTATATACATCTTAGGAACCATATTATTATATCCACAACCATTTTCATCATATTTTTTTGTACATGTCCATTATTTTATCTAATTTCCCTTGGCCTCAGACAAAAATATATTAGTTTTTCTTTAATCCTGCAATTAACTATTTAACTTTTTAATTATATTTCTAAATTACATCCATGGGATAATATATAATCTCATTTGACCAGGATATAGAATTTTTTATTTTCTTATTTTCATGTAAAAGATTATTATATTACTTTTAAAATTTATCTAAATTATCAAATAATAATTTAAATATTTTTTTGTTGATCCTATTCATATTCTATCAAAAATAATTTTTTTCATATATTTTCATCATTTACATTTAAAATTATAGAATGTAAAAACATTTTTCAGTATTACATAAAACAGAATCATTCAGTTCTTTATTTTATTCTTTAATCTTATTATTTTCTATTTTTAGTGCCCAATACAATTCACCCATTCTAAATATGTCTGTCTTATATTTTTCATTTTTAGTAGTAAATTATTTAACAAGATTTTCAATATCAGGTTCATAACTAGAACTTTTATTATAACAATAGTGTACAATATTTATAGTACTACCCATAAATCAAGGATTGTCGTATTATTGTTCACATTCAGAACCAACATCAATTGTGTCTAACTCTTCTGTACAACTCCATCCATCATGATATGGATTATTTTCTCCTTCATGTATTTCTGGTCTTCTAAATCTTTCATTATTTTGGGATAGTGTAATTTTATATCCCCCTTTCCCTAGACTCATAGCATATTAATTCAAAAATATCATATTTACTATTTTTACCTATTTTAATGCTCATTTTTTCATCCATTTAATTATATCATCTATGGTCCTTCTTAAATCCACTCTTACCCATCATGTTCTTGTAAAAACTTTTAGTGATATTTGGAATTTCATCCTTAACATAGTCCTGTAATCCAGATTAAGAAAAATTATAATTAAAATTTATATATGATTTAAATGATATATCTTCCCTTTTATCGTTGGATTCACCATTTTCATTTTTCATTTCTAACTCATATTGTAAAAGTGATCCAATCAACTCGTCCCTGGAATATTTGGTGAAATCCTTACATTCTTCAATATAAAAATTCATCAAATTTCATTTATTTGGTAAATATTGAGTTAATATTTTGATGAGAGCTTCATTATTCATGGTATCTTTAATAGAAACCTTTTTTTTTGACATTTTTAGGTAATTGAATTTACATCCTAGTTGTTATTTCTTTATTAGTCATCTTGAATTCATGAAACCCAACTTTGTGTATACCTTACATGGTTCTCTCCTACATATCAGTTCCTTGATGAGTGACTTTTATATCCCTCCAAATGTTAGAAATTGTTTTACAGGAGGAAATGTGACTAAATATATTTTAACTTAGAGAGAAGTATTTGAAATACATAACATTGTAATTTAATATGAATTTTGAAGCTTTGTTACGAGTGAATGTTTCTAAATTAACATCAAGCAGATTATATGGTTTTGAAGTTATATCCTAATAATTATGACATATATTTTTAAAAAAAATACCTCAATTATATCATTCAAGTAGACATAGTCACCTTCATTGAAGTGAGTTGTTCTGATGGGATTCAACATCTCAAAATACTTATTATCCATAAGAATATAGTGAATAATTTCCTTAGACCTTTCAGTCTATGATAATGGTTAGTTCAGAAATATTTAATGAAACTATTAAAATCCAGAACATAAAAAATAACCACCCTCTTATACCAATTGTTATGTCCCTTGGTATATTAGTATCAACTAGAGTGGTGAATAGTCATTTTATATTTAGTATTAAAAATAAAAAATATTCAGAGTTATAACAGTGTGAAAAGTTGTAGCAGAAATAGAACAGATAACACATGATGTTTTTATAGAGGGTTGGATCACCAATACACCCTTCCTCTCACAAATCTCGTCTACTTAATAAGTAGACTAGTATGCACTAAATATTCCATTTTGAATGGGTGTGATAACCTGATTATATAAAAATACAGACATACCATTCTCACACCTAGTGTTATAACCCCTTTCTTTATTATGAGCCACAACCTACCTTTATTTTGTTTGGGAGGAACAAGATGACCCTCCTTTTAGATGGTAGGAATATACCAATGATATATTTTTAAGGTAAAATAATAAAAAAATCAAGAGGAGAAATATGTTCTATGATATATTACAATAGGGAAATAATTGAAAAAAATAAATCAACAGTTGAGCAGATGATGTAGAAATTCATTGTATCTCTTCTTCTATAATTACAATAGTTGACTAAAATTATGGTGATGAAGATTATTAGTTATCATAGATAAAAAGTTGAATAATTTTCTTTATTAATTTCAGTGAGATAAAAAATGTATCATTGTATCCTTTTCGAATGGATCATCTACACTAGTACATGTGTTTTTATCCTTAAATAAATAATCCTAAAGTATTAAAATAGAGATCAATAGGATTGTTTCTATGTAAAATTCATTCATGACACTTTTTAGTGAATAAAAATAATATAATTACTCCATTACCTTTTTCTTGTAAAATCCACTCTGAAAATAAAAACACATTCAGGCTTATATTTATTCATAAAATGTTGAAAGGAATATTTAAAAAATTATGATGAATTATACATAAATACAAAAAATTAAAAAATAATTGACGTAATATAATTTTTTAGATTAACTATATAGTAGAACTTTTGAAAAACAAAGCATCATATGAAAAATAGTTTTAATGAACAAGTGTCTATAAGAATAGTTAAATTTTATTTAAACATGGTTGTAATTATATTACATCATAAAATAATAAAAAAAATTACAATATAATTTATTTTATCAACATTAAATAAAATTTATAGAATAATAATTTTGGAAACAAATTGTACATAATTGTGGTTCCTTACCCACCATTGAATATAAATATTGGAGGGTCATTACCCTTCCTTGGAAATGTCCAACGGTGGAAAAAAAATATATTACCTACCATTTCAACATTAATCCAAAACAAAAATAATTAATAAAATCTAAATGTAATTCCATGAATATTAACAAACAAAAGATCATGATAAGAATTAAAAATTACCTACCATTGGATTTCCAATGGTGGCACGTTGAAATTATATTAAACCACCAAAGAGGATATAACATATGAATAAAATAATCATATTAATTATAAAAGATGAACATAATAATAATTTTGAAAAGAATGAATAACAACAATAACTTTTGTTATTCCTCTATGATCCTGGAGAAATAAAAATCACAAAGAATTTTTTGAAGAAATTTAATTACAAAACTGATTATAATGAGAAGAATATATTTTGATAAAAGAAATAAAACAAATTAAAAATACTTAAAACAATTAATAATAAAACAAATAACTTGATAGAAGAGTAATGATAACCACTATGAAATTAAGGATATTAATTCCTAAGTATAGTGAAAGATCAAAAAAAATGGTGAGTGGAAATATAACCCACTTTTGAAATTCAATAGTGGGTAAATTTACATGATGTTTATGTTTAACTGTGAGTAAATTTACACACCATTGACATCCTAGTGGTGGGTCAGTAACCCACCACTGGGTTCCAATGGTGGGTAAAACTTCCCACTACTGGTAATAATCCAACGACAAGTTAATGAGTACTCAACCAGTGAATGCTGATGATCCACATAAATATCTCCAAATTATTGAAAGAGAAACTCATTATAGAGGAAGGAGAGCTAAAAAACCAGAGGTAGAGCCTATATTTTCTCTATGAAGGATTTAAAAAATTATAAAATAATATTGAGCGTGATAAAACAATATTCTCATGACCTGATTAGAAGAAAATGAGATAGTGATAAGGACACCATAGAAAAGGATGTCTTCGTTCGGCCCACTATGGAAGATGATTAGTCTAGGAATAATAAAAAATTATATAAGAGTGGAAATAAAATGTGGGAGCTCAAAAATAGATTGTTCATGATAGAATAATTGATCAGATAGATGAAATAAAAATTGGGTTGCTCTATCTGCTGATATTATGTCTCAATTTATCTCATGTGTCCCACATTAATTTTAAAACAAGTGTACATGGTGGTATATGTATCATGATGTTCTGTTACTAGACTTAGAATAAAAACACTATACACACACTTGGCCAATGGTCCATGTCATCAAACAAACCCCAAACTATGTGGGTACACACCTCGAGCCTTATATAGGGGCGGGAACACATATTGTGTTCCCTATGAAAGCATGAACTTGGATCTATGAAATACTCAAGGGTTAGACAGATCATGTGGTCTAAACTTCATGTCCAATTAAAAGTGGTTAAGACTCGTATTGAGTGCATTCATAGACAACCATATTACAATGTAAAAAATAACAAAAATGTAAAATTAAAAGAAAAAACATCATAAAAAAGTAATAAACCATAATACCAAGAAATAATATCTCAAAAAGTCCATTAGAATTAATTAAATGTTATGAATGCATAATTTATAAATATATAGAAGGATAAAAAAGATTTAATACCCAATTAAAAAACAATCTCTCTCTTTTTTAAATTTCAAATAATAATATTTATTAAATTTTCAACCAACTTAATAAATAATAATTAAATATTTACAAACATTCAACCAATTTTTGAAACTTATCATAAATTACATTAAAAAATTCCTTCGATCAAAAATATAAATTTTAATAGTAGAAAAATGAAATATTCAATGAAGGAATAAATGAGACAGTGTTACTTTAGGAATTCATTTCGGGCTAGACTGGTCTAATAGTCATTTCAAGAAGATAAGAAAATATCAGCGAGATAAAAAATCATTTAAAACATTAAATAGTTTTATAAAAAAAATATTAAGCATATCCTGAGCTTCCATTATACCCAATTCAATCATGATTTTTTCGAATTTAACAAAATTAAGGGGTTTTATAAAAATATAAGCTAATTATTTCTCAGTTAGAACAAATGCTAAACATATAAAACCATTATTTACTTGATCCCTATGGTAATAAAATATAACATCAATGAATTTAGTTCTTGAGTGTTGAATATGATTTTTTATAAATTTAAATAGCACTAGTGTTATAATAGTAAATAAAAATTATATCAAAATAGATATTAAAATCATAAAAAGTTTTATTAATCTAATTACTTTTTCAATTAAATATTAACAACAGAATAATTAGCTTTCATTATTTATAGTTCTACTAACATTTTTTTCTTAGAGCTCCATGAAATTAATCTTTTTATCCAAAAATATCACATATCAGATGTTATTTTCTGACCAATTCATTAATTTCCAAAGTTAGTGTGATAATAAGATTGTAAATGAAAGAAATTGTCATTATAATAAAATATTCCATTACTAACAAAAACCTTGATATAACTAATTTTCGTTTTAACTACCATAAGGTGTCTTTATATAGGTATTGACTAATATATAGAACACATACATTCTAAAAACATGATATCTGACCTAGAATATGTAAGGTTTATAAGACTTCCTATCATGCCTCTATAAAACATATCACAGACAAAAATTAGAAATTCATATTCATCCAATTTAGAATTATTTTCTCATATGGGTTCATATAGTTTCACAATAATCAAGATAAAACTTTTCAATATGTTATTTGGAAAAAATATCATGAATTCAGAAAATAAAAACATTCCTTTGACTGATAATTAGGAAAAGAAAAAAAAAATTAATCCCCCATTAGACTCATATAAAATTAATTTGTCATTAACTTTGAAAACTCATTACATAGTTTTTCATTTTTGGAAAAAAAGATTATATCATCAGAATACATATGTATAATAATTATATGATTTGAAAAACTGTTTATAGATAATTCTGGTTCAACCATATATTTAACAAAATAATTTTTATTAAAAATTGAGTTATTTTTTCCTACCAAGCAGAATGATCTTATTTCAAACCATAGGGAGATTTAGAAAATCTGAAAACCTGATAGTGAAATTAATTATTTTCCAATCCATTTGGTTCATTAAAAAACTCATCTTTTTAAATTACATCATTTAAAAATTCAATTTTAACAATTATTTGAAAAAGATTAAAAAAATTTAAACATGAAAAAAAATTCTCAAACAATCCTAATCTTGAAAGTACTATAAATAAATTATCAAAATAAATTATGTCTTCTTGAATATAGCCTTGGGAATCAAATATTTTCTTTATTAATGAATATAATACCAGATTCATCCAATATATCTCAAAAAATAAATTGGGTTCTTAAAGAAAATGTATATTTAGGTAACTCATCTAGATTAGATACATTATTTTTATCAAACAAGTCATGTTCATCATGCATGTAATTGCACTAATTAAAATCCCTCAAAGTCTCTTTAATATTAATAGAGACATCATCTGCTACAATAGTGCAGATATAATAGAAATTTAAAACATAATTTCAAGTTCTAATTTTAGATTCAACCTTTCCTACAAAATTTCCTAATTATTGATATTAGGGATTTTTAGAAATTAATAAAAATGATTAGAATATAAAGTCTCCATGTCAACTAATGAATAATTTCATTTAGTTTTATCTTCATCATAGATGAATTCTCTGAAAACATTAGCATTATCAATTGAATCATTACTATGTTTATCATTATTTTAAATAAATTTAACATGCACATATTCTTCATTTTTTATAGTTCTTTTATTGTATACCCTAAAGGTCATCCTATTATTAGAGTATTCCAAAAACATATGTTCATCAATTTTTCAATAAAATTTATAAAATTTAAAAATATTATATTTAGTATTTAAAATATTGACTGTATAACCAAAAACATAAACTATTACCAAATTTTGGATTCTTATTCTTGAATAGTTCATATGATGTTTTCTTTAATAAGGGTATCATGTGAACTCTATTTTTCATATAACAAGAATTATTAATAGATTCAGCATAGATATATTTTAGTTGGTTTAATTCATTAATATTTGTTCTTACCATTACTTGAATATTTTGATTTTTCCTCTCTATAGAAACATACTATTTTTCTGTTCTAGGCATAGAAAATTATGGAAATATCTATTAGTGTTGAAGAATATTTCAAATTTAAAGTTACAAAACTCTCCTCCTTTATCACTTCTAATAGAAAAAACTAAGTGACCTTTCAAATTTTGAATTTTATTATAGAATGTAACAAATTTTTTGAATGTTTCAGATTTATGAGATAATAATATATTCCAATTAAATCTACTGAAATCATCAACAGTTAAAAAAATATATCTTTTAGAACCTAAACTAGTAATTCCTTTGGGTCCTAAAATATCAATATATAGAAGTTATAAACATCTAGTAGTTTTAACTATATTTATAGATCTAAAATATCTATTGTTCTTCATACCTTTTAGACAACAATCAAATACCAAATAATTACAAGTACTGAACATTAAAAATTCTAGAACATGCTCATGATTATATATCTTATACAACTATTGAATATGAACATGCCTTAACCTTTTGTGCCAAAAATTGTGATATGTATATATAAACTTTATGTATTTTACTTTTTTTAGGCCAGTACTGAAAAATCTATAAAATATATAAATTTTTTATTTTATCATAATATAAAACATTATTATATTTATGAACAAGATATATTTTATCATCAAATTTTTCATTCATTCCATCATAAATTTTTTCGATATGGTAGTTAGGTTTTTTAAATATTACACAAAAAGTACTTTAGCAATTATAACATAATATTGTATACCTACTTATCCAAAAACATTAACCATGCATTTAGAGTTTCCCCAGAAAGTGAGAGTAACTCCATCAAAAGAGTTAAAAGATATAAAGTTTCATGTTTCACCTATTTTGTGACTTGACATACCATTATCCCTATACAATGTAAATTTGGAACTATTGATGATAGTTACATATATATAATCAATCAGTTGGTTGTTTTTGTACCAGAACTTGTCTATGTCCAACTGGATTATTAGAAAAATATTTAGGTACTCTTATTGATTTGAGAAATTTATTATAGGGTAATATCGATGATAAATATTTAGAAATTAAATTCTTAGTATAGATCAAATAATGAGTATAAATTTAGGAACATTCATTTCAGAAATTCCAATTCACGATAAAATTAAAGAAGATGAAATTTTAAATATCTACTTTTATTCCTTTAACAAAAAATATTATTATACATCTTAGGAACCGGGTTATTAGATCCACAAACATTATTATCATATTTGGGATTGTACATATAAATTATTTTATCAAATTTCTCATTTCATAGAAAAAAAGGGATATGTATTTCTTTTAGCACAATAATTTACTCTTAAATTTGTTCATTTTATTATTGAATAACATCTAGGTCATCAATTATTTTCTCAATTGAGAATGATCCAGAATTTATCAGTTTTATATTATCATTTTATTTATTATTACATTTATTTTTAATTTTATCTAAATTATCACAAAATAATTTAAATATTATGTGTTTATCTTTATCATTTTTAAAAATAATTATTTTCTTCTTATATTTTCATCATTGAATTTTAACAGTTCAAAATCAAATATTTTTCCGATCTATATTACATAAAATAGAATCATTTTTTTCATCATTAATATTATAATTTTTTCTTTCTAGTTCCCTATAGAATTCATATATTATTAATATTTCACTTTGAAAATATTAATTATGATTATTTAATAATTTAACTTCATTTTCAATATCAGATTCATAACCAGAATATACATTATAATTAGACTATACCACATTTATAGTAGTATCCATTACACAAAGATTCAAATATTCTTTTTCATTATAGAACCAACATCACTTGTGTTTCACTCTTTTATAAAACTCTATATATCATTATATTACATTCTTTTCTCCTTCTTTTATTTATTGTATTTTCATTTTTTTTTGAAATTGGTATAGTCAGATTTTATTTTACCCTTTTCCCTGAACTCATACCATTTAAATTCAGAAACATTATATTTACAAGTTTTATATCTTTTATTATCTTCTCTTACCTATTTTTTATAATCTCTTATATGATCTATCTTAAAGGCTCTATATCCCTACATGTACTTCTAAACTCTGTTGGTGAGATTTGGAATTCCATCCTTATCACTTTGGTGTAACCTGGAATCAGAATAATTAGAAATAACATTTATATTTTATTTAGATTCTATACATTTCATTCTATCATGGTGGCTACCAAAGTCATTTTACATTTCAAGCTCTTATTGGATAAGTTATCCTATCAATTCATTAATGTAATATTCAATGAAATAATTAATTTTATTCATAGAAATTTCTTCTAATTCCATTTATTATGTAGATATAAATGTAATATTTTTATGATAGCATCATTATACATGGTATCTATGGGAGAATCCAAGCTATTGACAATTTTGGGGAATCTATTATAAATATAAACTTTTCTTTCTTGTTCATTCATTTTGAATTAGGGAAACTCAACTCTGTATATACTTAATTTGGTTCTCGGTAACTTATCATTTTCCTTTTGAGTAACTACTAAAGTCTTAAAAAATTTAGAACTATTTTTATAGGTTGAGATATGACTACACATATTTCTACATAGAGATAAGTTTAAGTAATTCATAACTTTTTAATTTAATATGAATTTGGAAGAACCATTACCGATGAGAGTTTCTAAATATACTTCAAGAATCTTATATGGTTTTGATGTTATACCCCAACAATATATACATATATTTTTAATAAATACCTTTATTCTTTCCTTCCAGTAGATATATTAATTTTTATTAAAGAAAGGTAGTCTGATTAGATTAAAAATCTACAAGTCCTAACGATCCATAATAAAGAAATATATATTTTCCATAGACTTTTAGGTCTATTCTAATGGTTAGTTTATAAATATATAATTAATCAATTAAAATAAACTTCTTAAAAATGCACCACGGTCTGATTCTAATTGGTTGGTCCCTTGGTGTGGCTGTATTGACTAGATTGGTTTGAATAGTTTTTTTTGATTTTTTTGATAAAAATACTAATTTATTCGAGTTATAACAATGTTAAAAGTTTCAATACAAATAAATCAGATAACACAGGTTGTTCTTATATATGTTCAGAACAGATAGAATATAGTCTTATAATAAATACATTTTACTAATCAAGTAGACTACGGTGAACTAAATTATCACTTTTGAATGGTTGTGATAACCACAATACATAAAAATAAAAACATCCCTTTTCAAACATGGTGGTATAACCACTATCATCAGAAAGAGTCACAGCATACCTTCCTTTTTATGGGAGGAACAAACTATCCTTCCTTTTAGATGGGAAGAAAAACCCTGTGATATATTCTGGATTTAAAACATTAAACCAAAATGCTAGAGGAAAAATGGGTGGTAAAAGGTATTAAACAAGAGAAATGACATAAAAAATAAATCATAAGTTGAGTAGATGATGCAGAAACTCATTGAAACTCGTGTTCTTTGATTACATTAGTGGGGGGAAATTAAGAAAATAAATATCCTTAGTGATCACAGTAGCATAATAGAAGATTAAGAAGTTTCTTGATCAATTTTATAACTGTAAAAAATTTATCATTTTCTCCTTTTCAAATGGATCATCTACACCAAAACATGTGTCTTTATTGTTGAATCAATATTCAGAAATATTAAATAGATATCTATATGTGTGTGTTTATTTCTATTGTTTGTATGAATTTTTTTTAGTGCATAATAATATTATATGATGACCATAACCATTTACTTGTTAAAAAATGATAAAAAAAACATAGAAGGGGTTATATATATTTATCAAACCTTAAAATAATCATTTGATATATAAATAATAATAATAATAATACATAAAAAATATAATTTAAAAAAATTGAAATATTATAATTCTGTAGATTAACCATATAGTAGAATATTGGAAAAACATTTCCTCATACGAAAACAGTCTCCATGATAAAGTGTACATATAAATTTATATAATTTTTAAAAATGTTGTTGAAATTATATTTCAACATAAAAAATAAAACAATTTAAAATGTAATTTATTTTAACAACATTAACTGAAATTATGAAAATAATAATTTTAGAAACAAATGTTAACAAATAGTAGAAAATGACCTATCGGTGAAAAATAAGAGTGGGGTTCATTACCCATCATTGGAAATTTCATATGGTGGAAAAATAATGTATTACCAACCATTTAAATTTTATGAAAAAATATACAAAAAAGAAAAACTAAAATCACATCCATGAATATTAAAAAAAGGGTTCATGTGAAGAGTAAAAAATTAACCACCATTGGATATCCAATGGTGGATCATTTAAAAGATATTAATCCATAAAAAAGATATAATATATGAGTAAAAAAATTTAATTCTCATTAAAGAAAGTAATTATAAATTTAAACATAATGAATCAAAACAATAACTGCAACCATCCTTCTATGCTCATTGAGGAATATAACTTCATGATGAATCTATTAAAAATAAAATGGAAAATATTATGACAATAAGAACACTAATTTTATCATAAAAGTAATAAAACATATTAAAACTACAATAATAATTAAAAAATACAAAAAATTACTCAATATAATTGGAATGACATCCACTGGGATCTTGAGTCCTTTTCTGCCAATCCATAGTGTAATAAAGAAAGACAAATGGTGAGTAAATATATATCACACTATTCAAACCCAATGGTGGGTAAATTTACCTACCATATAAGTACAACGGTGGGTAAATTTTCTCTTCTTTTATGTCCTAGATGCGGATTAGTGACCCACCACTAGTTTCTAGTGGTAATTAAAATTACCCACCATTGGTAACATGCCAACAGTAAGTTGATGGACACCCATACAATGTTGTTCGGTGATCCACAGAATTTTATGTCAAACCTTATCATATAAAATAATTATATAGGAAGGAGAGATAAATAATAGTAATCCAAACAACTATTTTCTCGTGATAAGATGTAAAAATTATAAATCAATATGAAACACGATCAAACTGTATGACGAAGACTGGCTTAGAATAAATGGTGATGATGATAAGGATTCCGAAGGAAATGATGTCATTGGTTAGTCTGTTTTGTAATAATATGATAATATGAAGAATAAAAATGAGGCATAAGTGGAAATGAAATGTGATATTTTGAAAAGAGGTTGCATGGGATAGGAGGATGGATCAAACCAATGAAATAAAAACGGAGGAGATATGTCATCCAAGATTAAATATTAGTTTATATCTCTCTTTGTATACCGAATAAAATACATAGAATAAGTTTTATATGTATCATGCTTCATTATTAATCAACATTTAATAAAAACACTACACACATACTCAGCCTATAGGTCCTATGGGATAACTATTCCCTAACTATGTGAGTGCACTCTACTAGTAGTATACATGGTTCTATACACATATCGAGTTTACTAGCGAAGTTTGAACCAGTCCCACGGAGAGCCTCAATGGCTGGACATCCCACAAGGATAGACCAATAGGTCCCCTAATATTTGTTGAGGTTCATCTTGAGTTATTTCATAGACATCCATATTTTTCTATAAAAAATAACAAAATAATGTAAAAATTAAATAACAACCAAACATTATAACAAAGAATTAAAACATTTTTACTAGAAATAATATTTTTGAAACAAAATAATATTTAGTTAAATGTTATGCAAGTTTAATTTTTCAAAAAAAATAGAGATATAAAATTTTTTATACCAAATTACAGAGATTTAAAATTTAATATTTTATTAACCTTTTTCCATTTCATCCTTTAAGAAATTGGAAGAATTATTCAAGTGTACATACAACTTATCGTCTCTATGCATGGTTTATTTCATTTTATATCTCCAAACTTTATTATTTTATATAAATAAATTTATGTCATATATATATATATATATATTTCATGGTTAACATTCTATAGATGATGGATTTATGATTACAGTAATTTTACCAAATATTTTAAATCAAAATATATATAAATAAATAATTATTATTACATAAAACATGGGGTTATCAAGGAATTGTAAATAAAAGGGTAATAAATGGTCAAAAGTAAATCATATGTGGTATGATATGTGTAATTGTGGTTATTAAATATATTTATAATAAACTTATATTTATTATATATGAGGATTGGATGTGAATTAAGAAAGATAATACTTATGTTAAGAGACTTTTTCCTAACATTTTTCTTATGTGAGACACATACCATATGAACTATATATATCATTTATGTGACGTATAAAATTAAAATTAATTTATTTTATTATGATTCCCCAAAAAAATTTAGTATTTACAAAAACATTTTAGGATCACACTTTCATGTGATTTATGGTTCAAAATTTATCAAAGTGGTAGGGGATATTCATAAAAAAAATTACTTCTATGAGAAACTTACCATATTTTTTAGATTTTTACATAGATTTTATAATACCCATGAATTTATTTAATGATTATAAATATGTATTTTTTGGATTTACATATCCATTAGGAAATTTATCTTTCATGGGGTTTATAGTTAAAAAGTTACCAAAGTGGTAAGGGATTGTTTCCTCAATTTTTCTTCTTTATGGAATATATTGATTTATGTAATATATTCTTTTATAAAATATATATATAGAATATTTGACATTTAATATCAAGAATTTATTTATTCTAAAGATATATCAATTTCAATTTTATTTCATTCAGTCATGTGTCCTACATTTCAAATTAACCAATGAGGTAAGGGTTTTACAACATAATCTCATCATTTATCATGATTGTTTATATTTATGTTTCTGACGAGGAAATATTATGATCCATTCTAAAAAAACCATCAATTTTATTTTACTATTCTTATTTCATTAGAATACATTTTTTCATTCATTTTTTTTGTTTATTTACTCCTGATTCCAGAATAAGGTTTCTAAAGAAAACTGACTTTATTTATCTCTTCAATCAAAACAAAATTCTTCTTCCACATCCATTATTTATAAAAATCTTTTAAATTTTTTTCTAATTCTCCTATAAAATATTTTAAAGTAACATTTATCTTTTTTTTAATTTTTAAAAAATGTATGAAAATGAATATTTATGTCTTTTTGAAAGCAATACATGTTTGTATTTTATTAAAATTTTAAAGGAATATTTGTTTTAAAATTTAAAACATTTCCAACCATCATGAAAAATCAATGTTTTAATGGTTACATTTTATTTTTAAAAATTTAATTTTGAAGAAAATTATTTTGAAAAATGTTTTCTGTTTTTAAAAAAATGTTTTCTAAATAGGAAAGATTGTTTTCCTCAATAAATGATTAAAATGGTTTTTGTTTCTTAGACTATATGTTCTCAAGGGTATTTTCAAAGAAATATTTTTCTTCAATATTTTATGAATTTTTATTTTAAAATAAGTTATTCTCAAATTAATTCAATTTTCCTCAATAATTTTTCGATTTTATTTTTCTATCAAAATCATTTTCAATATAAGACAATTTACTTTGATGTTAATTAATTTTTTTTGCATATAAAGTCAAATGATTATATAATTATTCTTTTTCTGTGTGGTTTATGATTACAGTGAATAGATGATTATTAAACCTACTCACTTTCCATGGGTTATTCTATGATGAATTAATGAGATAATTATGATTCTCACTTCATTTATATGTGTTATTTTGTGATTTAATGTTTTCTCGAACCAATTTCTTTTCAATGTTTTTGATGTGATAACTATTTTATTATCTTTTGACACAATTATATATGGTTTCTATTATGGCACAGTGGTCACATTATAACCAAGGATGATGTTCATGTTATAAAATAATATTTATGGGACCTATATCTCCCTCCAGTTCATTGGGTAATGATTATTGTTTTATGAGCTCAAAGGGAGCATGAGAGGTTCTCCAAATCCAAAAAGATAGAACAAGAGAGGTTATTCAGGGCATTAAATAGGGTAAATGATAGTTTATCCCATTCCCAATGATGGTACATGGGTGTTTATCCCAATCCTGACATGTTATAAATGTCTTAGTGGATAACCATGACATAAGATATTCAATCGTTAGGTGTATTCCACGAATCTATGTCTTCTAAAATTGTTATTCTCTCATGGATCATGTTCTTGGATCCTAATTTGATTCATGTCATATGAACTTCAAAGATTTATTTCATGAATCTTTTTTATGATATATGATATGAAAGGTATGGTTTTAAAATGTTATATTGTAGTTTTTATTCTTATATGCTCACATTATATTGATATCTCCCTTATTTAACCTTACTGAGTATCTAATATAACACTTTATTATGTTTCATTTACCTAGGTTTTAAATAATGTGTTTGTATAGGTAATACCTATAAAGGATACTAAATGGAAAGATCATTGTGGGAGTCATAGATGATCGTTCATTAAATTAGAATATAGTGAATCTTGTCTTTGAAGATTCTAATCTCATATAGAACATGGGAGTGTACATGTATAATGTATATAATATTAATCAAAAAATATGTAACACTTATATATGGTATTTTTACATCTTTATAGATAATAGGGAAGAGAGTGGTCACAACTGGTTATTTTTCAAAAGATTATGACGATGATGATGCTTCATTAAAGCGATGGTGGGAAGCTGATTTCAAAGGAGGAGAAGGGGAAGAGAATGATAGTGACGGTGGGTACATGGTGACTACATGCTGATTATATGAAGAAGATGATGGAATTCACCCCTTTCTTTAATTATCATTTTATTATTATTATCAGTTTCTTTTAGATTTATATATATATATTCATGATATAAGATTATATATATATAAAGACCATTTTATAACTGAATATTATTAAATATAGAGTCAATTATATATATATATATATTATGTATCATAATTATAATAAATTAAAGTATATATATTCTCATCAAATAGTATTATATATATTTACAAAATTTAATAATATAATTCTTTTCAATAAAATAAAACTCATCCAAACACTATGAAGAATGAAAAAAATTCTATAAATATAAGTAATTTTTTAAATAATCAAGTATAATTTGTAATATTAGAAATTAGAATCCTATTACATAATTATAATCTCATATATTAGGATTCAATTATCTATAAATTAACATCTTATTTTATTTACTTATATAATTGTAATTTTATCTAAAAATTAATTAATTCTTATAAACTATTAATCCCTTTTCAATTCTTAATTTTAGTACTTATAACATAGTAATATAAACTCAATTCAGTCTACTAATTTATAATGTACATTTTTTAAAAATTTAAAAAATTAATTTTTCTATATTTTCAATAATGAAAATTTATTATATATTTATTTTTATTAATCTATATTTAATAAAAATTAGGATCTAATTGATATTTCAAACACTATAATATTTATTATATTGATGTATTAATAATATTAGTACAGTTCTCTTATATCTATCTTAAAATAATACATTATTTATTTTGATATTTATATTTCAAAAATTATATTAAATATTGTTGATATTCTTAATACTTGTTATATTATCACTTGAATATATTCTAATTAAAATATTTTTCAAATAATTTATTATCATCCACTATTAATTGTTAAATAATTTTCTACATTTTAAATATTCTTTCATATTAATATTTTATATATTACATCTACATTTTTAATAGATTCTATATAAATGCTATACAACTACTATAATTAATAATTATCATTAGGAATATATTTTTTGGAATCAATTTAGTTTGGTTGTAACTACTTTTCATATTTAGGTTAATGTTTTTATCATATATTATTTATAATTTGATTATTATAGAAGTTTTATTTCTCAAATTATACTTAGAAAACTATTCTAGACCTTAAATATAATTTCTTACATGATTCAAATATATATATACATAAATATGTAGTTCATTAAATTCTCCCCCTAAATAAATTTCATCTTCATAATTTAAAGTATATAATAAAAATTTTAATTCTATTTTAATGAATAAAAAACACACAGAGAGACACACATATATATATATACATATCTATGTGTGTCTGTCTGGGTTTGTTTCTAGATATTACTAATTAAATGTAATTTTATATGAAATGTATATATAAATAATCCATGAAAACCTTCCCATATCAAAAGTATCTTTACCGGATCATATATCAAAAATATTTCAACCAAAGGAATTGTATAAGATTCACCCTATGAATGTGAAGTCTCTAATATTAAGAATAAACTAAAATATAATCTCTTAAAATATCAAAATAAGATTCCTAAATCAAAAATTATCAACAACATCTTCGTCTGAAAAAACATTTCTAAACATTTTTGTTGATACCATTTAAGATACCCGTAACCCAATATCTGGGATAGGTTGCTAAAAATACCATATATATTGGTTTATATATTACATATTTACATACATTGAAAAACAAAAAGCCATAAATTTTGAGGATTTTTTGGTATAAATAATTTGAGTATTATCAAAATTTTAACATAATGATCTCACAAAAATATAATTTTTTTAATATAAATTCTTTTTAGATAATTCTTTCTAAACTCTCAAAAAAGAAAATAACAATGTATCAACTCCAAAATTTAGTCTACTCAAATGTTCCGCAGTGTAAAAAAATATAAATATTTATGTGAGGAAATGAGGTAGTATGTGGTTTAAAAATGATATTATCCATTAATAAAAAATATTACATATTCATTTTTGAAAACAATTCCTTCAAAAACTTAAAACTTTGTTTTAAATAAATCTTTTATAAACAAATAATTATATTTTCGATTAAAAACATTAAAAAAATTTAAAATAAGTAATGTTTAAAGAAAAAATACTGGAGAACTTTATATTACTTAAACCACTTTTCTAACTAAATTAATCGATGAATAAAACCAAAAAATTTCATATAAATAAAAAATTATTAAATAATGGAGTACTTTAAAAAATAATTTCTTATTAATAATAAATCCATTGTTTTTAAAAAAAACACATTTTATGATTGGATAGAACAATGGATAAAAATTGAACATTTAAGGATATAAGGGCCTACTTATCTTATTTGACAACATATCTTGATGTTTGGGTTCTCTCCTCAAACCTCATCATGTTTAAAAATTATAAGCAACAAATTAAAAAACGAGCTTTCCAATTTTCCAATGGAGTTTTCAATCTTATTTTTTAAACTATGAAAATGTATGTATATATTTATATATTTATATATATATTGATATTGTATATATTTCATTAATTAATACTAAACAACTAAAATTTGTGTTAATCAAACTCTTGACTCAAATAATGTAAATTATACATTGAACATCGAATCAGAATCGGTGATTATAGTTCCTAGAATAATTTAGGAACCTGAAACATCAATGATAATTAAATAAAATATTCATCACATAGAATGATAATTTTTAACTTCTAAAATAATTTTTTGAAAACACATTCGTAAAAAATGAAATTTTTTTAAATAGAACTATCAAATATTGTTTTATTAACAAATAGGGATATTCTTAAATCTTTTCAAAACTTATTTTAATTAAAAATAATTCCCCTTTTGATGTGGTTATTGAACATATATTTTTTTCTTAAATAATTTCACATAAATTAATAAATTAAAAAAACTAACTTTTTTAAAATTAAGATATCATTCAAAAAAATTGAATATAAATATTTAAGGCGTTGATTAAATAAGAATAATAAGATATTTGATACATTTCAAAATAGTGTATTTATAAAATAATTTAATATAAAAATTGGGTTTTAGAAAACTAGAATAATAATTTAATACATAAATTTATAAAATCAAAATTCACATACCTTCTTCTAGTCGATGATAAGAAAACTGCCATTGTGGATCCCCCACTCCAAAGGTAACATATAAAAACTCTATCCCTCTCTCTCTATCTCTTAAAATCTAGAAGTATGGTGTATATCCATTTATTCTTCGATGAAGGGTATCCTTTTCTAGGAAAACTCCCCTGGGTATCCCACATATTTAGTGTTATTATTTTCTAAAATATGTTTGGGATTCCCTATAAGTTTCATAAATTTGGTTTATTCTCTTTTTCCAGTTGGGAATAGGTCTTACCCCTATCCTCATTAAACTCCACCCAATGTAGTGTGTATATTTGTTTATGATTCATATTCTATATTTAGAAATAGTTAATGTGTAAGATAAAAATAATAGATTGACGAGACCTTTTCAAAAACATTTGTTTCATATATTCATTAGGAATATATTACATTGTATACCGACTTCAAATGAACATCCATTCCCCAACAAAACTCAATCTTCTGGTATGTTTTATCATTAATCTTTGGGGAATAATATGATGGGGTGGTTTTGTTGTGGTTTTGTGTAAGATGACAATGATAGATGGTTATGTATCATCACAAACCGGATTCCATTTTAAAATGTGCTCTAGGATGATTGGACAATAGACATTAAACACTCCTCCCCATATTCCAAAGGCAAACAACTAGTTAGTTTACTATAATGAGGTGATAGTGGGGATATTATACCATCTGGTGGTGGTAATAATAATGGTCTATGTGTATACAATAGATGAAAAAAGGCTTGAAAATAGAGGTAGTAATAATAATAAATATAATAAGCATAAAAGGATTGTAGAAATAATAAGAAACATGCCCAAACATACCATTTTTAGACACAAATATCATATATGGTCAAATATAATAATAACAATAAGTTTTCCACAAGGTTGACCATCAATACATATAAATACAAAACATGAGGAAACAAAAATGAACTCCAGCTAATTCAAGAACCTCAAAAGACCCATTCCATTTATCCCATGCTAAGGATATAACTCAATCACTAATTTCCATCTCATGATCTCAGTCTCTTACCTAATCACATATACATGAATTCTAAATGCATCCTGAGGGGCACATGTAGGGTGTGAGAATAAATCTCAATAAACCACCACCATCTTGAGTTAGTCTTACAACTATGATAATAGAGGTGTACATAACTATAAATAAAATGGAATTGCATGAAATATTTAATAAATAACCCTTTCCTTATGTGTTCGACATCCATAATAAATATATCACCGACTTTATCCATCACCGGTAATCTCAAAATACATGACCCCAATTATATATATAGAAAAAAATATATTTTTGTATATATAAAACTATAGTGGAGAGGATGCAAGGAATAATTCCTAAGGAATCAGCTGATGAGTAGAATACCAAGTGAACCCTTGTGTTCCACCAGTAATCATGTCAGTAGGTACCTCATATTATCAATAATTCACTGGTGTCCAAGAAGGAATTCCCAGATAATGAGTACATGATCCCTCAGACCCCATTCTTTAGAGATCCCATCAGCTCAAAGTCAGATGCCCCAAGGTACAACAATATCTTTCCCAAAAATAATTATCACCTTTTCCTCAACAATCGATGTCCTGAGGCCCAATGATATTTTTCTCCCAAATCCTCAGCAAAATGGGCTGAATTATCTTAATGAGTCTCATCCCCAACTGATAGTATCATAGTTTTCAACTAATAGTCCATCTATATCCTTGTGGATTTTTATGGTTGGCACCCCCAAAAAAATGTATGGTTAACATCGTCACCTATTCGGCATATTCTATGCGTTTCTCAACCCATAATGGTTGGTAAACACCTCCTCTATCAGATTCTAATCTATGTTTAGAAGACTATAATAGCATATTAACCATCAAATTAGTAGAAACAATCACTAAAAAATGTAATAAACATCTTCTATCAACACATATACTGGTGCCATGTTACTAATTCATGATATTTAATACCATCTAATGTCACGTGGGCCTCACATTCATCCAGACCACCTCATTGTCTCAATCCAAAGACTATGTCACCCAACATGGTGATAAACATCACCCCATGTAACCTAGTCTAAGCCCAAACCGATAACCTATGCCTCCTAAATCTAGGTGGACAATTACACCTCAATCCTAGGTCCATGACCATTATATTCCCTTGGAACCAGTAAATTCAATATAATTAATTATATTAAAAAAGATCACACACTCATCCTAAACTACACTTGCTGGTCTAAAATCCCACTTGATATAACCATTTTTAGTGAATTAGGATCATTACATTGGGCATCTCATATCACCATTAAAACAGTTTAATTAAAAAGAATTTAATTATTTAGAGTCTTTCTTGGTTGACTCACATGACAAAAATAGAGCCCATCCCCTAAAAATATAAAAAAAAAAGACGAAACATGAAACCATCTACCTCATACTATTATTTACTCACTCATCTAATATCAGACTCTAACATGAGCCAAATCATAAAAAAACATTTTACGAATGATCAAAATTTAGGGTAACAGTGCTCAAATATAATTAGCATTCATTGTGGCAAGATAAATGATGAAAAAAAAGTTCTCATATTAAAGGTTATACCTAGATGAATCTGTGGCTACCAATGGATTAAATATCATGGGATGGATGGTTAATTTGGATCAAAAAATAATCGAGGGATAAAATTGGTGATAAACCCCTAATGTACCTGATAAATAGAGGAAAAGGAGGAGGAATTGAAATAAAATGAAATCACAGAATTGTAATTTCACTATTTTTAAAGAGGTGCACGGTTAGATCACATAGTTTGGATAACCATGATCTAACTATGCACACATATTTTCTATAATGGAAAGCCCCTCACATGGATAGTCTCATAGTTTACCAAACCATGTGTGTCCAATGAAGATTCCCCTATAAAAGGAATCCACCTTAGATGGACATGAGCATGGTTATTCGAAACCGTGTGCAGACTGTGTGAATAACCTCTCTTGAAAAATGAATAGGACTCACACAAATGTTTTCCCAATCATGAAAAGTTTGATAAACCATGTTAAATTCTACAAGAGGACTACATAGTTACTCTAAGGAGGCTACATGATTTTTTTAAACCATGCACCTTTTTCTAAATATTAATGAATCTAATTTTTCAAGTTCTAATGGACCTAGAACTTAAATGAAACCCTTTGGAACATTTTGGCCCATTAAATCCATCCAAAAACCTATCATTGTGTTTGAAAAACTCCATTAATTAGTTTCCAAATGTCTTGGAAAATTTCGAGCTACTCACTAAACACTAAAAATAAACTTGGAACTTATTAAAAATATAAGATGTAACAGTATCCCCTTATTAAAAATTCTCATTCCATAGCTATCAAGAATTAACCAATTGTGGAACTGAACATACCCATCTCATATACATTACCCCAGTCTACACCAGTCATTAATTCATTGTCCAACATTGTAATGTCCCAAATTTTTTTAAATAAAATTCCCCTTTTTGATTTATTTAAATGTTTATTTTGCAATATGGTTATATAAAATGCATTAAATCCTTTGGTTTTATCCTCTAAGATTTAATTTACCATTAAGAATCATTATCTATGATATTATTTCCATTGAAAATTTATAACATTAATTATAGAAATATAGGGTTTTAACACATCTAGTTGTCATAGACAAAAGAAATGATGGCCTCAACCAGTATGATTGTGCTCTAAAAAGACCATTTATTAGATATTCTACGGGAGATGACATTTTTGGGATTTTAGCTTTAGCAAGACCAAGATTATATCCAATATTTTAGTCTTGAGAAAAATAACTTATAGGAGAGTTTCAAGCCCGTCGAGATCACGACCCAAACCCTGTTCACTGAACCACACCATGAAAGTCCAACCATTGTGAACCTTACTATTTGGGTGATTACTAGTGTATTAAATGAATATAAATTAATACCATAAAATTTTGATTGTTTAAATTAGTTTTTATATGTTAATTAACATGTTTTTTCAATTTCATTTTGAATTATAAATAATTTTTATTTTCACACAATAAAGCACAAATAGTATTTTTGGGTAATATTCAAATTCAAATAAAGAATTTATTTTTTATGAATTAATGGTCTTATGAATTAAATAATATTTCAAAAACTATTATAATTAAATAATTTTTAATAAATATAAATGATCATGAAAGATTTAATAAGTCATTAAATTTTTATAAGGGTTTGAAAAATATTATTTAAAAAACGAGTTATTTTGAATAATTATATGTTAAAATTTTAAAATTGAAAATTAAATTATTTAGAAAATTATTTATATAAAAAGAATATTATTTTGGGAATCATAATTTCAAAATTATCTAATGGTTAATGTTTTTATAATTTTCTATGAAAATCGAATTTTCGTGTAAACATTATATACACTATAAATATATGTTTTGTATTATGACATCATAATGACCCAAAAGTGATGTAATAATAAGTACAAATAATAATCAAGAAAAAATATATGTATTAAATTTAATATAATGTTATTTTAACATTGTTTAAATTATTTTACAAAGCCATTTTGAATTGTTCAAAACCAATAATATATTTTACGGTTTTAAAATCATTTCTTTAAGAGTGTGTCTCAACTACACATAAGAAATGGAAATATTTAAAAATAAATTACCTTTACCTTATAGAATAGTAAAATGAAACCCTTTTAGAAGAAACCATGGGAAAAAATAATTGGATGGTATTTCATTTTCTATTTTTTTATGTAGGGTTCAAAACCTAAATAATAAAGAAATACCCACCTTTTCTTCTATAAACTCACCCAAGATCCCATTTATCCTCACTAAAACTACTTGGATAATGACTACACTCCAACCTCTACTTATTATAGTCCTCCCAAGGAACCCCCAATCTCTCAATAATCCCTTCCCATGTCATTGGAGTCACACACTCATGTAAGGGATCTTCCACTCTCCTCGTTTATCAGGCACTCCTTTTATATTATGTATTTCAATTTTAATATACATATGTTGGGATGTGTTATTAAAAATACCCATTACTACCCATTTGATATATAAATTATGATATCCCCTTTAAATCACATTATTTCTTCTTATTAACCCTTATTTACACCTTTTATCATGCTGAAATTTTATAAGGGTTCTTTCCTTTCTCTTACTTATTCATAATTTTAATATATTGTATGACTAATATTTACAATTACACATGTTTTTAAGTTTATTTCCATGTCCCAATTACATTAAATTTCATGTCTAAATGATAAGATATCTCATTCTATCTTATCATCCCATTTTATGATTTTTTTGTATGATGTCATTATGCTGCTGAAATGTCACTATTATTTTTCATGCCAAAACAATTGTGTAGTGAATACCATACCCATGTTATATAAAGGTTATTGAAATGTATGCACATATAAATTTTTATTGGGGACTTATATATGTGTATTAAAAAAATCCATGACTGTGGAATAAATTATGATGATGAATGAATCCTTGTTGTATAATCTATATGGCACACTTAATCATGAGTATGAAACGAAGATGATCAGTGCACCTAGATTGCAATCAAATTAATTGGGTATTGTTTATTATAATTATACTTCATGTTTTGATAGGTAGTGAACTTTATTTCATTATGGGACTTTGTACACACTGTTGTCTTGGTGGATTCATCCTTGACCTAGGATTATGATGTAGTGGTTTAAGATTTTTCCATATTTACCATGTTTCCTTTCTGATTATCATTCAATATCACGTGCCATTGTTCATGTTTTTGATTCTTACTCTTTATATACCCAATTTATATTCCTATTATATAACATATATCATAATCTCCATGTTATATAAAAACATAGGCTCCAGTATCTTAGAACCAGTGTAAAAACAAGTTGTGTTGTTTTTGTATATAAAGAAATTAAATAATTAAACAATTCTTTACATAGTCATGGACCTTTTCCTATCTAAGTTCTATAAAATTAGATAAAAATATTAAATTTCATCAAAAATGAAAAAAATAAAATTATCAAAATAAATAATTATTCAGTGTATTACCTCCACCTAGATCCCATATCATAATTATTTTTATTCAACCTATAAAAAGGTTTTAAAATGTTGGTTGAGCATTTAATATTCCCAATAAGGGGTTGTTAATAGATGTCAATAAAAAATTTAAACTTTTTTCGTTGAATAAAAAAAAAATATTTATACTTAAAAATATATTTCTATAACATTTAAATCCATATAATTTAGAAAACATTAATTTCATAAAATAATTATATTTAAAATATCATTGGGAATTCTCCATCGAAAATAATTATATTTGGTGTGTTATTTATGATAATTGGTAGACTATAACTAAATCCATAAGGATGAAATTGATAACCCATATGGTACAGTGATCCCTTAAGACATATGGGTTAACTCCCTATAATATAACATTCATTATACTAGTGCCAATGTTTTTGAAAACACTTTCACTTGAACTTCCTTTCTCAGTCCAAATGAAAAAAATTTCAAAAAATCATAAATAAAATTATTTTATTTAAAATAAACCAAAATTTA
Organism: Viscum album; assembly: GCA_963277665.1. NCBI lineage: Eukaryota > Viridiplantae > Streptophyta > Magnoliopsida > Santalales > Viscaceae > Viscum > Viscum album. The sequence goes on from OY728122.1 coordinate 1,627,908,580, forward strand.
CTATAAAATTTCATCAACATATTCTTGAGAGATTCTAAAATAATTAGGATAATCCCATGATTAAATATTTTCAATTATTTTTTAAAAGTTATAAATAAAATCCATAATTAAACATAAGGAAACTTAATTAAAAATGAATTGTAATGTCACTTATAATTTAGATTATGGCCATACATAATTACACATGACATAACAGGGGTGTATATACAATTTCATGCATGAAATAATAGCTTTTCTGGGATTATAATATAAACTAATAACTATTATCATTTAAAAAGTAAGGTTAAACCTAAATATAAAAAATAAATAATTGATCATGATCTGGAATCCCAACCTTTGTTTATAGGTATGGATATTGGAGATTAATACCCTTTTCATATATAAATTGATATACATATACTTATAAACATAAATATAAATCATCATACCTTATGCATAGTGAGATGATTTGAAAACCTAAGAAAACCCTTTCATAAAAGATTTTCTATCAACATATTTCCTTAGAGATAAAATTTAAAAAAAATCTCTATTTAATAAAATTTGAAAGATAGAAATATATATTTATATATATATATATATCTTTAAAATTAACATAAATTGAACAATAATAAAACTAAAACATATGGAAACCATTGGATTCGAATTAAAATTTAAAATAAAAAGCCTTATCATTTATATATTATGATAATATGTAGTCGTGTGTGTTTATATATATATATATATATATATTTATATCTTTTGAAAAATAATTTAATTAATAAAAATAAAAATTTAGATAATAAATCCAAACATAGATATAAATAATAAATCCATTAAAAATAAAGGTTTATTGAAAAAATTTGAAATATAACACCTGAAAATGTTATGTTATATAGATAGATATAAATTCATATATATATATATATATATATATTATTCTAAAACAAAATAATTTGATCAAAAATAATTAAAACCTTACATAAATTGGATGAATTTAGGTATTATAACTTATAGGATTCAAGGAGAATGGAAATGGAGGACATATATTGATCAGAACCAGATAATTAAGTGTTAAAATAGCTGTATATATATACACATATATTATATCCCATGTTTCAACAAGAAAATATATTAATTAAAATACAAAATTTTCAAAATCATTACTAAACAAAAACTATAATTAGCATAACATTATAAAAAATCTGGCTGATTGAAAAATATATGTATTTATTTATTTATTTATAAAATGTGTCTTCCAGAGGAAACCGGATTAGGTCATGATTTAGTTTAAAATAAAACTTTCCTTCTGTTTTTGTGTAAATTGAAGAAATATAAGTTCATGGATGGAGATGGAAGGAATTTTGAAGGTGGATATAAATAGAAGAAGATATCACCAATTGACTTACAATGCAACACAGACTGGTGAGGCGCAAGCTCAATGAGGATGAATGTTGGGATTTGGATAGGGGCTTGGATTTTCAAAGATAGATCAGACGGATGCATTAAAACCCTAACATATTAAAGAAGAATCCAGATCGGGGGAATGAGGGAGATGGTTGAGATCGACCATGGATTGATTGTTTGGTCTATAATCCCTCCCACATATCCCACATACAACCATTCAGTTTTTTGGACTAAATTATATGGTTGGATACTCAATAAAAGTACCTATAACACAACACACACCCACACTTAGAGTGGCTTATACACTACCTCTCCACCTAGGCTACAACACAACATATAAATGATTCAGTTCTAGTTGTCCCTATACTATATCTAGACCCATTTCTAGTCGAGTGGGATTGTGTTGTTCCCACAATATTTCATGAGGGCTTTGCCTTACAGGCTGATCTATGTTGTGTGGGTATGTATAAATGTTTTTATAAAATATCATTTAAAAATAACCAAAACCATCCAATTATTTTTATGAATTTTGTAGACTAATTACATAATTTTAAAAATTTAGTTCTGTTATTTTTATTTAAAATTTATAAAAATATCCTTATCAAATATAAGGTTATAATATCAAATTATTAATTAAAACATTATATGTCATCCATTATAATATTTTAAATTATTATTTTAAAATCATTTTAAAACTTTAAAACAACTAATGGTATAATTAAAAGAAAACAGAATGGATAAAAAACACCAATGAACACATAAAACATCCAATGTCTATTCGTTAAAATCATCATCTATACCATTTAAATACATGTGTAAAGAATTCCAAAACATCAAAAAATATTTCTTGCTTAAAATAATGTTTCCTTACATACCTCTACCTCTTTGTGTTCTTTCTATAATGGTTTCCATAACTTTTTTGTCTATGGAAAAATCATAGAATGTCCACTACACATTTTGTCATATTGTTTTACTTGGTGGTGTTCCTGTTATTCTTTTGGGTCTTATAATGTGTTTTATAGTGTATTTGAGGTCTTTATATTTTTAATTCTATAATTTATTAGTACCTTATTTATAAAATTTCCTCATCTGCTATCATTTTCTTTATTTTTTGTGAATTAATAAAATTTATTTATATTAAAAAATAAAAAATAAAAAAGATATTAATTAAACTATTACAAAATGAATTAGAGGAGTTGCATTGTACACCCTTAATAGAATTATACCTTTACAATTCATCGGTACACATATTCTCACAAGTTTATTTCTTCATAATTCAATCTTGATGTTCCTACAAAAAAATTAATTTTTATTAATTATAATATTTAAATTATAACATTTCATACATACATTCACCAGATTCACAATTTTTTTTGATTATTTGATGTCCTGATCTCCAAAGTAGTTTTATGTTCTTCAATTTCTTTTTTTCAAACAAAAAACAATCAACTTTGGTCACACTCTTGTATATAGTGATTGTCTCTCAAGTAAAAGGCATGATAGGAGAAAATTTTAGAGACATCAGAATGGGATCGATTTCTATATACTAAGTGAACTATATTATTTTCAAAAATATTAAAATCGTAAAGTCTTCCATATAAACCTAAGTTCAAGATTTCATAGAGATGAGCTACATGTAGGTCACCCTCTTCTACAACTTCTTTGAAATTCATTAAGGAATGAATATTTTTATATAGGGTCAAACATTTTAAGAGACCGTCAAAATATCTCCCTTGACATGCATATAATGGAAGTTATGCATGCACCATAAGGAAATAGATAAATACCAATCCTTGACCTAATATAAGGATATTATTACTTCTTGATACGAAGTAAATACATTTATAGGATAAATGAATGTTTGTGAAGTGTTCAAAGATATCCAGATATGATTTTAAAATTATATGTTCAAGTAACTCATTTGGGAGAGATAAAGGATTAGTTTTTGATATTCTACCTTCCACCTAAAATTATCAATGAAAAGAAATATTTTTTAAAGAATGTATGGTTAAATTTTTACTTTGTTCTAGTTTTTCAAAATTATCTAGATTGTTCCTTTAATACAAACTTCAACAACCCAAGCCCTAGTATCCTGGAGCTTCTGTTATAACATGATGTGTAAGTTTTTTTATAAAATTACCTGAATAATTTCACAACACATTACATAATTGATAACCTTTTCTTGTCTAGGATTGGTAGAATAAGATAAAAATATTACATTTCATCAAAACTAATCAAAGTGAAAGTAAAGAAATAGATAAGTCATTAGTTTGCTTCCTCCTTTTAGAACCAACATCACAATTAATTCTATTAAACCTGTAAAATATTTGTAAATGTAGGTTGAACATTAAATATACCTAGTATGGGTTTTTAAAAAGGTTTTAATAAAATCTTTAAATATATCTTCTTTTAATAAATAAATATATATATATACTTAAAAATATATTTATATAACATTGAAATCGACATAATTTAGAAAACATTAATTTCATAAAAATTTTATATTTAAAAGACCATAGGGAATTCTCCATTAAAATAATAATTTTTGGGTGGGTGATTCATGATACTTGTAAAGCCATAAATAAATCCATAAGGTTACTAGTCATAACTTATATGGAAATAATTTTCCTTAGTACCTATGGGTTCACTCCCCATACCATAAAATTCATTGTATTAGTGCCAAATTTTTTAAACACTTTTTTTGGACCTACATTTCTCAATACTAAACCAAAAAATATCAAAAATACATACATAAAATTATTTTCAATAAAAGAAAATAACATTTCTTACAAAATTTCATCAACATATTCTTGTGAGTTTTTGAAACCATTTTTAAGAGAATCCCATAATTAAAATTTAATATTCTTATTTAAAATTTATAAATAAAATTAAAAGGAAAATATGTTCACACTTGATTAAAATATTATGGAATATCAGTTATAATTAATATGATGGCCATACCTAATTATGTGTGACATACTAGGGGTGAAGATAAGAATTATCACATGACATAATATCATGATTAGGATTATCACATAAAATGAAAACAATTATCTTTTTAATAGTAAGGTTAAACATAAATATTAACCATAAATAACTGACCAATATCATATATCGATTTTGAAATAAGATATTATTCTAATTTTGGTATGTAAATTGATATACATATACTAATAAACATAAATATAAGTCATCATACCTTATTCATATAGTTATGTTTTGAAAACCTAAGAAAACCCTTTGATAAATAATTTTCATACAACATGTAATATTAGATATAAATTTTTTAAAAAATCTATTTTATAAAATGTGATAGATAGAAATATAGAAATATATATATTTATAATCAACAAAATTTATTCATTAATAAAATTAAACCAATGCAAACTACAACCTTAGAATTGAAATTTAAAACAAAAACCCTTTTCATATATACATTCTGAAAATAGGTAGCCTTGTGTGTATACATACACACACACATATATATATGTAAAATATTTTTAAAACAAAAAAAATTGATTAAAAACAATAAAACATTACATAATAAATCCAAACATAAAAAAATAATAATAAATCCATCACAAAATATAGGTTTAAGATAAAATTTAAAAAATGACATCTGCAAATATTATGTTATATATATATATGTATTCAAATATACATATATGTATATTTTTATATAAATATCATTGTAAAACAACATAATTTGATAAAAACCCATTATATAAATTCGATGAATCGAGGGATTAGATCTTCAAGGAATTGAGGAGTATGAAAATTAAGGAATTGGGAATATGAGAATCAGATACTTAGGTTTTAAAATAGGGATACTATATACATATATTATATCCCATGTTTTAATATGAAATGTGTATAATTAAAATCCAAAATTGGCTAAAGAATTACGAAATAAAAACGTTAATTAGCATAAATTTATAATAAATCGGGTCGGTTGACAATATATATATTTATGAATGTGGATTCCATTGGAAGCTGGATTGGGTCATGGTTTAGTTTAAAATAAACCATTCTTGTTGTTTCTAAGGAAATAAAATAAATTTGGATCCATGGATGGAGATGGAAGGGATTTTGAAACCGGGGAGAAATGGAGGAAAGGCTCGTAAGTTGACCAATTTTATGACGCGGACTAGTTTGGTGTGATCTCAACGAGGAGGAATGTTGGGATTTGGTTTGCGAGCTGGGACTTTTTGATATGGATCAAAATGATGGTTTAAATATTGAACCCATTTTGTTTCTGGGACTCTTTTATAAGGACAGACACTCAAGGAAACTACTGATGACACAATAAACACCTTCACTAGTGGAGGATTATACATGACCTCTCTGCTCAGGCCATATCCCATCCTATACACAGATTGTTTCTTGTTGTCCATATTCACAGGTCGGGCATACTACTGCTCATGTGGGCTTGTGTTGTGCCCCCACTAGACCTTCAGGTCTTGGCGTTATAAGATGCTCTTGGATGTGTGGGTACTTAGGAAAATTTTTTGTAATAAAATTATTAAACACAACCAAAATCATCAACTCATTTTTTATAAATTATGTAGACTAATTACATATATTTAAAAAGTTATTATTATTATTATTATTTGTAACTTATAAATTTATCTTAATAAATATAAAGTAATAATATTAAATTATTAATGAAAACATTAAATTTCATTAATTTTATTATTTTCAAGTATTATTTTAAATTAATTTAAAAAAATTAAAACATCCAACGGTCAAACTAAAATAAAAAACAGTAGTTTTAAAACATCAATGGTCATTAAATATTTTCCAAGGGATGTTATTTACAATTTCCATATACACTATATAAATAAATATTTATAGAATTATAAAGCATAAAAAGTTATTTCATTCTTATAATAATGGTTCCCTACAAACCTATGACTCTTAGTTTTCTTTCTATACTTGTTTCCTTAACTTTTTTAACTAAAGAAAAATCAAAGGGCTTCAATTACACATTTAGTCTTCTGGTTTTAGTTGGTGGGGTTCCATTTATTATACTGGGTATTGTAATGCTTTTTTTCTTGTAGTTGAGTTCTTTTCCATTGTAATTATATAATGTATTAGTGAAATATTAATAAAAGCTTCTCATGTATTGTAATTTTGGTGATGTGTTTGGAATTAATAACTTTTATTTACATTAAATGATATTAATTTAAAAAATATCAATGATTTTAATTATACAATTACTACATGGGTTTTGGGTATTACATGTTTTTCCATATTTATTCCCTTATGAGGCTTCATATCTCACACCTTTCTTATGTTTGTCCCAATGATATCCCATGTAATTTTATGTTCTAATGAATATATTGAGCATATTGAATAAGTTTTTAATAAAGATGTTGTATTCCCTATTTTATGATGTTATTTAATGTACTCAATTACCCAGGTCAATATACTTCTTGATCATACAGTTTGTATTATGTGTAGTCATATGTAATAAATAATGCTTTAATGTGTAATAAAGAGATGTTTTATTATAGTTGGCATCCAAGGAAAAGTTTAGTTTTTTTAGGATTAGAATTAGAGAACTCTAGATAAATCCTTGGGGATAAGACTAATTATAATAAAGAATTCCTAAAATTTTTTAAGTATATAATATATGGTTTCTCAAGATAATATATCCATCTCAGGATACTACAAGTTGACATGGTTGTATCATATATTTACCTTGGGGTGACAACTCCGAAAATGTGTTCTGAGCCTGACTTAGGGTATCATGGTTCTTGAGAATGGGCTTTACTACGCTCCTATTTTGAAACTCTCATGGGATATGACATTGTAAATTCACAAACTCATTAAGAATCGTTATTAGGTAAATAGAAAAATTTCCTAATAATTCATGATGCAAATATATCTTGGATTACATAGATGGAATCCTTGTAATTCGTAAGTTACGTAAATAAATTTAATATATAAGTTATCTCTTTAATGTCATTGGATTCCCATTTCTGAGTGCAATAGTTTAAAAACTCTAACATATAGTTTTAATTTTATTCTAAACAATGACTGGAATGAAGAGGAATTATGTAAAAAATCAATAAAATTGGAAATGTGATGAAAAACCCCAATAATATGCCAAACCAAATGGGAGTAGATATTTTAAAATTCATGAGGATACACTCTCAACAAACTATGGTTCTAAATAAATCCTAGATCAATAGGAGCGACCAAATCCTCCTTAGAGAGAACAAGCTACAATAGGGATCATCATGCGATAAAGGCATCCTATCTTCAATAGATCAAATGATCCCTTAGTCATGAAATAATGTATAAACTAAATTGATGAAAGCTTCTCCTATATTCAACATTATGAAAAAGAGAAGGATCTAATAAATGTTTATTGTATAGAGGGAAAAGATGATTAGAGTTTAACTTTGATGAAGAACACAAGGCTTAATGAATAGATTGAATAGATGAAGTTGACGGAGTTTCAGAAAATTCTTTATAAATATTTTCTTCAGACACTCAATCTCAAAATGGATAGTAATTTCTTTAACCTCAAGAAAAAAGATGGTGAATCTATCAGTGCATTAGAGGAAAACTTCCAAATACTTTCATGATATGCCTCATTCCTTGTCGTTACACCCGAATGAAAGGTTTAATTCCTCTTTTGTGGGTCAAATACTAGTCTATGAAAATTTCAAGTGATCTGTGACTTTGTTAGCTATGAGGAAATTTTACGATATTAAATCAAAGTCAAAATTGAGATCGGAGATTCTCAAGCGTATGTGAGGGGTAATAATTAGAGTATGAAGTTTGATTTCGACTATCCTATAGAGACATATAATGGTGACATGAAATTTCAACATCCCACTTGTCCACGGTGAGCAAATAAGCACAACATACATTTAGTAAAGGGAATGAAGAAATGGGTTTGGTGTGCTATGGAAGGACACCAGGATAACGTTTTCTGAAAGGATAAACTAACTAATTGAATATATTAAAGGAATATTATGGTTAAACCTCAGGCAATTGTTCATTTCATAAAATTCAAGGAAAAAAGGAACTTTTTAAACAAAGGGTTTTCGGGGATAACCATCAACCTCCACAGTGGAGAGTTTGAACTTTTTCCAACACTAACACCATAGTGAATCCCAAAAAGGAATTGGGGATATGTATGCTAGTTATTCATTCAATAATAGTGAACATACATTTTTCTTATATTTCTATGCATTCTATCATATCATGAATGTTTAATATAAATATCCAAACACCACTACAAATCATGGATATAGAGATTTCGGTGAAAACGAAAAATGGGTAAATTATTTCATCCCAAGTATATAACTACTTTCCATCCAATGTTTTTGGGTTGAAATCTCTAGTGAACCTTTTCATACTACCTTCTATGTGATTTTATGCAATTATGGTCATTGGTTGGATTTCCCTATATAGAGCCAAAATAAATTTCTGTGAGAAAGAAATCACTCTCCGTATAGAAAATCGACCCACTGATTCTCTACTTGTGTATGGATGAGGATGAATATTCTTTATCACTATGATCTAAAGCATGTATATTAATCTCCTATGATCAAGAATATATTTCTTGAATGATAGAGTGTAAGGAAATAACAATCCTAGGAAACAAGACTATTGTGATTTAATACGCGGATTTGTTTCATATGGGATTTCTTAGTCTTCCTCCTTTCCAAGAGGTTGAATTTTCAGTCGACCATATACCTAGGCATTGCTGATATCCAAGACTCCATATAGGATAACTGTTTTGGAACATGTGTAGTTAATGAAACAACTACAGGATAATCATGTTAAACGGTTTAAACACCCAAGTGTTTCACCATGGGGTTAACCCATCCTCTTCCTTAAGATGAATGATGTCTCAATATGCCTTTTTAATGATTATCATGTTCTTAACAATATCACGATAAATAATAAGTATACTTTCCCATAAGTTGATTAATTGTTCATTCAGTTATGTGGAGAACAATACTTCTTTAAGGTGGATCTTTGGTCATGATATTACCAAGTTAGGGTAAACAAGGAGGTATCCCCAAGACATCTTTTCATACAAGGTATGACCACTATGATTTCGTAATGCAATTCAGATTCACTAATGCTCCAGAAATCTCCATTAATGTTTTCAATAGATTATTTAGATATTACATTGGGAAATTTGTTGTAGCATTTATAGATGATATTCTAATATAATCCAAATCCAAGGAGAAGCATGAGGAGAATATGAGCACTATGTTAAAGACCGTCAAAAGGAGAATCTTCATGAAAAGTATAGAAAGTGTGATTTATGGTTGAAGGAAGTCTCATTATTGGGGAATGTGATCAACATAAATGTAATAACTAAGGACACTTCAAGGATAATATAAATTTAAAGATGATCATGGAAAATATCCATGACATATATCTATAGTTTCCATGGGTTATCTGAATATTATCACTGATTTTTGGGGACTTTATCATGATTTTCAAACCCTCGTACCAATATAACTCAAAATGGGGTCATGTTTTCTTTTAATGATAAATGTGAAGGATGATTTAATGAGATAAAAAGGAGGATTATCACAGACCCTATGATCAGAATTCCCAAAAGTGGTGAACTTTATGTAATATTTAGTGATTCTTTGTAGAATATATTTGGATATGTGTTGAATGAAAAATGAAAAATCCATTGACTGTGCTTCAAGGTAGATGAATGGTCATGAATAGAACAATCCAATACATGATCTAGAGTTGGATACAGTGATATTATATTTGAAAATATTGTGGTATTATCTCTTTGTGTATAAAATATACAGATCACAAAAGTCTCAAATATATATTCCAAGATAAAGAGCTAAATATGCGCCAATGAAGATTGATAGATCTGATCAATAAAAATGAATGATCCATTCACAAACATCATGGTAATGAAAATTAAATATCAGATGATCTTAGTATAAAGGATCTAAAAATTTTATCATTGATGAGAATTTATAAGGATCCAATATTCATTGAATTGAAGATGATGGATGTGGGAATCAAAAAGGAAGGAACTTCATTGGTTCTTTCCCATGGGATTTATTAATTGTCTCTTCTTAAAAGATTAAAGGATGATCAAAAATATTATATGGGAATTCAGAATAAATTTTGAACTATAAGAAAATGGAACTACATAGAGTTCAGCATTAATCAAGTAGGAATTGTGATATTTTTTCAAGACTATGTGTTACATGAAATACATAGTTAAAGAAGGAATGGTTGGATGATGCACATAGTTTGACTTTCTCAATTCACCGTGGAAACAAAAATTTGTATCTTGATCTCCAAGAGCACTATTTTTGGGATTCTGTAAAGAAGGAGATCACGAAATATACATCAATGATCCTAGTATGTTATAATGTGTATGTTGAAGGCATAATCCTAAGGGGATGATGCAGGCATTACCCATACCAATATGGAAATAGGGAAAGATAACCATAGAACTTTTAGTCGTCATCTAAAGTCATCCATAAGAAACATTTTTATTTGGGTTATTGTGGAATTTATTACAAAGACATTACACTTCATTGTGATTCAATAGGGTTTCCTATAGGATAAATTTCACTGATATACATCAAATAGGTGGTGATATTGTGTGGATTACCACTGTTAATTGTGTCCGATCAAGATCCAAGATTCACCTATAAGTTTTGGAAAAGTATCATGCATGCTCTAAAAACTATGTTGAACTTCGGTACGGCTTATCAACCTCAAAATAATATATAATATGATCAGACTATCCAAAAACTCAAGGAAATATTGAGATAATTCTCAATTGGCTTCAATGGAGTATGGGACCAACATCATCTTATCATCGAGTTATCATATAAAAATATTTTTTAATCAAGAATCCAAATATCTCCCTATGAATATCTTTATGGGAGGAGGTGCAGAAGGCCTACATGTGGGGATGAAGATGTGGAAGAAAAAATTATATGTCCTGAGATGGTTGAGGAAATGGTGAAAAAAGGATAAGAACATTCAAAAACACATCAAGGCTGCTCAGAGACAAAAAAATACTTATGTCTATATTCATCCACAAGACCTAGAGTTTGATATTAGAGACGTGGTAGTCCTCTTTAAATCCCCATGGAAGAAATTTATGAGATTTGGGAATAAGTGAATGCTTATTCCACAATACATCAACCCTTTTGAGATCCTTGATCGCATTTGAATAATGGAATATCAATTAGCACTCTCATCAAACCTATCTCAAGTACATGATGTATTCCATGTATCCCTCTTAAAAAAGTACATACTTGACCCATAACATATCCAAAATCTAAAGTTAGTACCATTTGATTATTATATTTCATATAAATAGTGTTGGTGTAGTTCATAGATCATATAACAAATTTCTTTGAAATAAGACAATACCCCTTGTCAATGTGATGTGGAGAAAAAAACATATTGAAGAATAAATGTGGGAATTAGAAGAAGTGATGAAATAGAGTTACCCTCGTCTATTCTAGTGTGGGAAATGAAAATTTTGATAGAGATATTTCATAAGGGGGGAATATTGTAATGACATGAACTGTAATAATTAAAATTCCATATTATGATTTATTTAAATGTATTATTGTATATTATAGTTATAGAAAACACATACAATCCTTTTGTATACTATATAGTTTAATTGACCATTATGAATCATTTCCTTTAAAATTACAGTCACTGAATAGTGACCTTGGGATTTGTATAAGTATAGGGTTTCAACAAATCCAATTTTCACAAAAAGAGAAAGTGATGTCCTCAACTATTATGATTGTTCCCTATGAATCCCATTTATCAGAGCATCCAAGGGAGATAATATTTATGTGATTTTCTCTTGACCAATCCCAATAGGAGTTCAAACAACATAAGCATGAACAAAACTGTTTATATATGAATTTCAATATCATTGAGATCAAGGCCCAAACCTTGTTCGCCGAACTGCACCATGAAAGTTCGACCACAGTTCACCTTAATCTTGGGGCGCTTTATGGTGTATTAAAGGGACATGTATCTAGACCCTAGAATGAGGATTATATACATTATTTATTTAGTATAATTAATATTTTTACATCCTATTATTATATTTTATAAATGTGTTTTATTTTGATACAATAAAGCACAAATCATATTTTTGGGTAACATTTAAATTCTTTTAAGGACTTTATTTTGACGAATTAATGGATTTTAAAATTAAATAATATTTTATTAAAATATTATAAATATATGATTTTAAAAAATATAAATGATTAGATAGTTTTTATGAAGTAAAATGTTATTTTTATAAGGGTTCAAGAACCGTTATTTTAAAAAAACACGTCATTATCAATAACTGTCTGTTATTATTTTAAAAGTGAAAATTAAAATATTTTGAAAATTATTTAGATAAAATGAATATTTTTTAATTAGAATGCTGAAATTATCTATTGGTTATTTTCTTCATAATGGTCTAAGAGAGTCAAAATTATTGGTAAAAATTAAATGCCTTATAAATATACTTTATGTATTGTGACAAATTAATGACCCAAAAGTGACATAATAATTACTATAAATATCATCCATGGCCAAATATATGGTTTTATTTTTAAAATAATATAATTATATGTTTAATTTATTTATTTTTTAAATCAATTATGAGTCCTCCAAATCTTATAATATATTTTATGGGATTAAAATCATTTCATTAAGAGTGTGACTCGCCTCCACATAAGAAAGGGAATTATTTTAATATTTTTGGTCCTTCAAATTCTAAAATAATAAAAACCACCCCCTTTCTACAAAATAACTGGAAAATAATGGGATGTTTTGTGGTTTATGATAATTTATTTTGTAGAGAAAAAAACCTATATAATAAATAAATCACCCTCATTTCCTATATAAACCCACCCGAGCTCTAATTTCTCCTCAATAAAACTCCTTAGAGCATGACCACACTCTTCAATCCATTACCTAGACTACCCATAAGTCACCCCCAGTCCCTCAATGAGCCCCTCCCAAGATTTTGGTGTCACACACTCAAGTAGGGAATCTTACACTCTCCCCTATTATAATGAAATGCTTCTAGGTTATATTTTTTAATTCCAATTTTAATATGTTGGGATATGTTCGTCCATATCCCCCTAACTTGCTATTTTTTATATAAATTATTAGATACACTTTAACTCTCATTATTCCTTCCAATTAATATTTATGTACACCTTTTACCATACTAAAATTCTGAAATGGTTATTTCCATTCCTTTCTTTATCATGGTATCTTCAATATAATATGACTTATATGTCAAATTAAACATGGTGGGACATATCATTCTGTGTCATTATTAATTTAAATTCTATTTGTAAATTATTAGAGGCCCTTTTCTCCCTCATTAACTTGTTTTATGAATTTTTTTTGTTACATTATTATGTAGCAAAAATGTCACCACAATTTTCTACGCCAAAATAATTATGTACTGAATACCATACCCATTTATTATCAAGGGTATTCACAGTTATGCACATATAATTTTTTATTTTCAAATTACATATGTGTATTCCACCCCCTTTATCATGGAATAAATTATAATGATGAATGAATACATGTTTTGTGATCAATGTGGAACACTTTTTCATGATTCTGAAACAAATATTATGGGTGTGTCAAGATAGAGATCTAATTTATTGGGTAATGTTTTGTATCATGATACATCATGCTCGGATTGGGAGTGAACATGATTCCTTTATGGTACATTTTCCACCATGAGGTCTTGGAAGATTTATACTTAAACTACATTTATGAATTAATGTTTTATGTTGTTTCCAAATTTCCCCTATTGTATTTATGATTACCATGATATATCATGTCTCATTGTTCATGATTATGATTCCTACTCTTTTTATACCCCCATTGATATGCCTATTGTCTCACATGTATCATATTATTCATGTTATGAATTTATTATTCCCTTTTTGAGATTTATATCCCACCCCATTCATATATTTTTACCAAGGATATCCCATGCAGTTTTAAGTTCCAAGAATTATTTTGATCCTGATAGATAATTGTTTATTAATGATGTTTTATTCAATATTTTATATTGTCATATAATATATGTAATTCCAAAAATATAGACTTATCATTCATCCAGGTTGTATTAAGTGTAGTATTATATAATAAAATAATTATTAATGTGAATTAAATAGTATGGCTATTATAAACTTCCTTCAAGGTGTTCCCTACCTTTAGATTTACCTACCCAGTCACTTTTCAACCCAAAACAATTGGTCCTCCAACCATCCCTAGACTCAAAATTTTTCTCACTATGAATTATATTCATGCATATAATTTGGTTCTAAAATCATCCATGGGTCACATATGATGCCCATCAAGTCCTACATCTCTTTATATTACCATAAAACTTGTTGTGTACATGACTCTCATATCAGTTCACATCTCATCAGATTCCCATAATCTTTATCTCAAAAAATTCTCAAATAAACCTGAATTATATATATATTTTCATGACCATAAAAATCTGGATTCCTATGAACCTCATGCATAAGCTGCATTACATCGGATACAAGATACCTACACACTTCGGATAGAACCGGTATCATATCTAATTCCACCCTACTAAAAACACTTGGTTAGTCAAAAATAAATATATATTCACCCAATGAATGGTAATGAGCCTAATAAATAAATAAGGGAATCCCAGTGATGCTTGTTATCTTGAAATACCTTTAACCTTCACTGGGTCCACGTCTTACTATACACATGGAATGTCAATTGCATGAACCTAGCATGAAGCCTGACTACTAGAGGAATGTCCTCTCTATTGATCTCTATAATATAATAGCCACCAACCCCCCATTTGGGTCACAATACCTCTTCCATGACATGCACATGTAGTTGAATCTTGAAACCCATCTCCTTGTACCACTCCCAATTTGACCTTAGATCCCTAATTCTACCTAGGTATCTAGATTTCTGTCATCCAAGAAAGATTTCTATAGAACCTTTATAGACTCCTTACCTATCCACATTCTTAGCACTCTGTTTGAGGCCACTCTCACTAATTCCGGACATGTACTATTTTTACACACTAGAGGAACGCTGTTAAAGAACTACACCTCAGTGGAAATATTGAATTTATATCTTGACATCTCTGATGAGACTCCAATCAACCATAATTCTTACTTTCTAAAGAGTTACAACACATATAACTTAACTTCATCATTCTGCTCATATAATATCGCTCTATAAAATTTTCCTAAGATATCAATGACTGATTGACCACCTCTAAGAATGAGAATAACTGGAAGTTTTTTACCTTCACCCTAATGGTGTTCCATAATCCATCCTCGAAACACCTCACCCTTGAGATGAATTCAATCACCAAAGAACGGGAAATACATGAAAGGATAATGAAATTATTTTAATAATCCACGACCAATGTGTCCCCTAATTGAGATTCATGAACTCGTAGACTCTCTCCACCATCATTTTCTCTAGGAAGAAGTGATCCAAGAACGATACCTTATATTCCATCCAAACTAGTCCCTCGTTTCTACCCTCCTGTAAATGTACATCCCACCAGTGTTGTCATGGTCCTATAAGAATTTATATCTTCATATTCACCCTTCCTCCTCAGGGTTTCTCGAGCTATTAGAAAATAGTTTTCTCTAACTCAATCCAGTTATCTGCCTCTTATGGTCTACCCTCCCCCTAAAATAGAAGTTTTTGTTGTGAAAATAAATTAAGAGTAATGTATACCAAATATGGATGTGCTACATGAACTCCCTTGCTGATATACTCTATAACTCAAACCATGATTTCCTAATATACTCCTCCGGACATGGCCCAAATTATTCGATCAATAGCTTCCCTACCTATATGATAGCATCTACTTATGCTTATTCATGTGGATCCTGATCAGACTAAACCTCTAGGGCCTCATCTCGACCCTGTAGGGCCTCTTCCTGTGCATTCTCAAGCAGTACCAAGTCATCTCCCTCCAAACACACCTTTGGAAGCTATCTTGGTGTCATCCATCTAAATAAAAATACAATGGTCAGACAACCTCAATAATGTTTATATATATAACACATATGGTGAATTATGTAACCCTATCACATGAAATATGACCCCACGAATCCTCACCTTCCCATATATGAGTCTAGTTTCAAGTTTCATCTAACCTCATAGTCCCCTACCTACCTACATCAGAGTCAGACATCATATATTACCTAGCCACATGGCCCCTTTCTTTATCATAATTGGGTCAAAGATCATATATCATTTATCAATCCAAGGTAACTGAGCAAAACTCCACCAAATGGGATATATTTGAATACATTTTTTTATCTTCATTGTTGACACTTTAAACAACTCAACCCCTATAATCATCTATTTCTACCTTTATCACGGTTAGTCATATATATCAATTGAATATAAATCCACCTAAATATCTAATTAAACCCCTTTCATGGGCTAGGTGATTATAATTCAACCAAAGAGGATAAGTAGGATAACATTTTCAGCTTCTTTGTTGATACATTAAATAGCTCAACCCCTAAAATCACAATACAGTTTCCTAATGATAATCACAAGAGGTGTAAATTAAAATAGCTATAAATGTGAGAGGAATAAAATCAATTTCACATCCTTAGAAAATTGATATATCCATTCTACTTGGGGATTATGGAACCCAAATACGAACTTGGTACCTAGTTCTGACAACATCATTTTCTCTAGTATACCAAATCATAAATAGTAATTCCAATTGAAAAAAATATTATTGGTAACCTTCTAAACACTATTACAATTTAAATATCTAATTCTTATGATGTTACTAGAAAAAATAACCATAAACCTCTAAGATGCCATTTTTAGTGATATGGAGCATACCCTCAGACATATAAAATAATGAATTGAACAATTTATAGACATTCATTTACTTAATTAGATCATCTCTTGGTTTAATCACATGGTGCATATAGGGCAAACCACCCAAAACAACTGCAAAAACATTGAAAATTCTTAGAACAACCTACCTAAAACTAGTTTGTACGTTTAGTTCTGATTTTGTCCTCTAACTCAGGAAAACTCATAAGGAAATTTTTTTTTGATGAAAATAATAAAATAGGATAAAATAGCTCACATTAATTTTTTGTATCATGTTGTGAGATAAACTAAGAAATGAATCTAGTATATTGAAGATGATATCAATATGAATACATAGACACCAATAGATCAAAGATGTAATATTGGGTGAGAAACATGGGTAAAATTAAAATTGATGGATAAAAGTTGAGAGCAACCCCTATTGTGCATGAGAAATGGATTTGAAAGATGGAGGTGGAAATGAAATACATGGTTGGTAAAGAATTGAAATTTCATGCTTTTTAAAGTGGCACACGGTTAGATTACACAGTTTAGCTAATTATGTGCCAACTTTGCACACTCACTATCTAGAAGGTATCACCCCTAACATATTAAGGTTCATGGTTTACCAAACTGTGCATAGCCTATGAATATTCCACTGTCCAACACTCCCACCTGGAATGATCAAGCGCACGATATTTACCAAACTATGGGAATACCCTATTCTAAAAACAATAAACGTCCCACATTAGTATTCAACCACTCATGGTTGGTTGGATAAGCCATGGGTAGTGTTTTGGGAGGGCCACATAGATACTTCAGGGAGGCTACATGGTTTTTCAAAACTACGTGCCTCAGTCAACAAATTCCTAAAAAAGATATTATGGGTTCAGACGGACCCAAAACTCACCAAAAACCAAAGAAACTTTTTGGGCCATAAAACCATCCAAAAAAGGACTTGTGTTAATAAAACTCTCACAATTAGGTTCTAAAGATCAATTAAATGGTTTTCCAAAAAACCAGACACAAAAACATAATTATGATGGGGAATTTTTGTCTTACTCTAAAACTAAGGATATTACAATTTCATTACCAATTGGTTGTGACAATAATGGTTCTCGATTGTGGTGTTGGTGATAAGACAGTGTCGAAGGAGGATATGGGGAAGAGGAAGAAAATGATAAGAGGTTATCAGCCACCTAATGATGACACTTGGATGAAGACAATATAATGCCACTTTTTCCATTTTCATTGTATTTTTATTTTTATTTAACATATATATATATTCTAGATATATGTTTTTATATATATAGACACATAGTTCACACACACATTAATATATATATATATATTACAAAAATTATAACTCAAAAATATTTAACATTAAAAAAATTAAATTATTAATTAATCATTTATAAACTATTCATACATACTCTATTTTTAATTTTAGAACTTATAACATAATTATATAAACTCAAATAAATAAAATTATTTATAATTTTTATTTTTATATGTTTCAAAATAAATTATATTTTAGTAAATGAAATCATAAAATGTATTTATTTTTATTCAACTATATTTTATTAAACATATTCTATAATTAATACATTATACACTATATAATTTATTATGTTCTATTATTATAATATTTGTAAATTTCTATTATATCGTTTATAAACTAATATATTATATACTTTAATTATTATATTTCTCAAATTATTATTAAAATTGATGATATTCAGAATATTCATTATGTTATCACTGGAATATATCCTTCTTCAACTTGAGTTCTTAAAATTTATTTTTATACCCTCAATAATTATTAAAACATTTTCAAATTTTAAATATTCTTTCATCTTAATAATTTATATATTCCATTAATATTTTAAATCCATAATATATAAAAATAATATTTCTACAATAATTAAAAGTTATCATTAGGAATATTGTTGAATTAATTTAGTATGCTTATAACTAATTTTCTAATTAAGGTTAATGTTTGTTACCATATACTAGCTAATAAAATTGAACTAATAAATTATTTTTCAAAGTTTTAAATTTATCAATTTTTACTCAAAATATTTTTTACAAGACACAAACATTACTTATTGGCTTATATATATATGCATAAATATCTAGGTTGTTGAGCATTATCATGAAAGTTTAATAGAGTAGGATGTATGTCGACTCGGGATTACACATATGGTGATTGAAAATCTTATATAACTATAATACTTTACTTGAATAGTTTTTTACCTTATGCATATGATTCATTCATATATTTATGAATAAATTTAGCTTCTATTTTTGGGTGAGTAAAACAATTTGTGTGTTTTGAAATGTGCTACAATCCAATATAGTGTGAACTCATTAATTTGGGGGTTAGAATATAGATTAAAAAACTACATATTTAGAATTATGCCTAAACAAAAAGGAATAAAACATTTGAAGATAGTGATTAAAAATAATATTATAGTTATGAACATAATATACATTGTATACTAAATTTTTCAGATTTTAATATTATTTAAATACTAAGTGTGATATTCCTCCTAAGAGACACTTATCCAGACCTTGATCATTCAAATATGTATTATTATGATCATCACATGTACCCCAAAATTTTATTGTGTAAGGTAAGTAATCTATAAGTAATAATGTATTTTCTTGTTGGATAGGTCAATATCAGCATGAGTATTCCAATATTTTCCTATTTTAGCTTATTCTCATAATATTCGTTAGGTTAAACTTTCTCGGAAACCCTTTAGATTAGGATTATAGAGGAATAGATTTAATTAAATTCATAGAATGGATTGGATAATGAAATTTTAGTAAATAATCCATGAATCATAACTATTATGATTTGTATGATTCACTACATAAATAATCATGGTTTTACTACATGAACAAACCAATGTAAATATGGATCTTATCACACAAAATGTATATGATGTTTCATGTCATCATTTTTAGTGGAATTAATTTCATTTAATGTCCTTAATAAAAAGTTATTGTACATGATAATCACCCTCTGAATTTTCATCATTATAAATTATGGAATACCTAATCAAAACCATATTTTGATCACTATATATATGACCTATAAAATAATTAATGATTAACATCTTAGATTTAGAATTTCTCTCAAGGGGAAATATTCTGAGCATTTGAATATGGATTTTAGAGGGATTAATTCCACCATCTCTAATAATTGGTATTAAATAATGGGTGTGAATCCCAAAAATTTTCTGACAAACACAAAATTAGAGATAATAGGGAATTATGGAAGGGTAACGTAATATTTGTGTGTATAAGGGATAAAGAGTTGTTTCATTGGAATTTGACACTTATGATCTCAATATACCTATAGGATTAGTAATATAACTAAAAAAATATTATTATGTTCACATGATAAATAGGCATATGATAATTGAATCTTATTTAGAAAAATGGAATTTTCATTATTTATAATTAAAAAGAGTCAGTATATATGTATAATAATAAATGATTTTTTGGTGATGACACTATAATGAATGGATTATATATTTTAGTTACGTATAATACTTTTTATAACATTCAAAACAATAAGGTCGTGGTTGATTCTAATCCCAAATACCATTGGTATTACCACATTACATATATAAATGAGAAATGTATTCAGTGACTCTATGGAGATAAAATATTAGATTCAATAAATTATGAACTATTTGAAACATGTTAATCATGTTTATTGGGAAAATTTGAAAAGTCAACTTTTGGGAGAAAATTAGAATGGGCTAGTGTACTATTGGATCTTACACATAGAGTTTTTTGTAGTTCAATGAGTACTCAAGAAAGTGGGTTTTTAGGTACCTATTAACTTTTATTGATCATTATATTCAGTATGGTTATGTGTCTCTAATGATTAAAAGTTGTAATTTTTTGAAAATTTAATGAATTTTAGAATGGAATATAGAATTAATTGGGAAAAAGTACTAAGAATATCATATCAGATAAGGGTGGTGTGTAATTTATCTTGGAATTCAAAACTCATATGATATATTGTGGATTTATTTTATAACTCACTCATTCTGGAACACCATAATAGAATGGTGTGTATTAGATGAATAATCATTCCTTATTATACATGGATTTATCAATGATGAGTTTATATAGCCTTCCTGTTCCATTTCATGGTTATTCTCTAGAGACTTCAATGTTTCTATTAAACCACATTACTTATAAATATGTCATGAATACAGAATATGATATTATAATTTTTATGTTTCTCGATAATTATTTTATGCTTATTTAGTGTTTTAAGGTATACATATGATGTATTCCTTCTAATATGATTAACTCTTAATTAAATAAGTTATTATTTGCTTAAAATCCCAAAGAAACTATGAGGAGTTATTTATATAACCCTTCTAAAGAAAAATAATAATAAAACCCCAAGATAAAGGATTCAGTATATTTTTTATTTGTAACTTATTGTGTGTGGTAACTTGCGATGTAAACAAGATTAATCCCAAAATTAACAGTGCAATAACATATGACCATAAAAATGTAGATCTGGAAATATTGGGTAAAAATATATATAAACGTAGTATAAAATAGATTTATAAATAAAAATAAAAGTTGTTATTAAATCTATGAAATTGATAAATTAAATTAGTGTAACTAAATAACTAATAAAATAGATTAATACATTAAAATATAGCCCTTAAAAAATTTACTTTTTAAGTGTTCTTACGAAATTAAATACATTATGGATAAAATTTATTATTAATGTAAATAATATATTAAAAAATTATTATAGGAAATAAGATTAAGAATAAATTGTCCTATTTTTTTTAGAAAAACGGTAGTTTCCTATAAAAATAGGTTTCATTATATTTTTTCTTTTATTTAGAAGTGAAATTATTAAATTTTAGAATTTAAATTTGATAAAATAAAATTCAATTTTATATACATCATTTTGATTTTAAATTAAGATTAATTTTTTTATTTCTTTGAAAACATTGGTTTTTAGGGGAATAAAGAAAAAATATCTATAATTTCTAGAACCATCACTTTTATGATATTATCATAATAAAAGAATGAATTAAATATTTATGAATTTTTTTAAAAATAAATATATTTAGATATTTATATTTATATGTAAAAAATAATTTAAAATTATTATTTTGTATTTATAAAACCCATGTATGTCATTTTAAATCACAAGTAATACTTTACTCTAAAACCTGATTTATTCACTTATATTAAAATATTGTTTTTCATCACTTCTAGAAATTACATCTAAAAAAATTAATTTCATATTTTATATCAACATGGTCATATTATGTATTAAGTTCAATTTAATTTTTATTCATAAATACATTGTCTCTATTATTAATGGTAATGACCATGATAATGGTAAAACAATTAGTCAAAAAATGGATTTATTATTAATGTGTAATTTTTATCAAATCAATTAAATTATTCACTTATAAAAATTGAGATTGGATATAAAATATCAAAACAATAGTAAAGAATATTATGAACACTTGATTGTGAAAATAATATTTCTTTATAAAACATTTATCTTATATATAAAATGTTTTAATTTAAAAGAAAGTTTTCACTAAATTTGAAATTTAATTAGATTAAATTTATGTTAATCAAAAAAATTAGTTATATGGGTTATTTTATGTGTTTTAAAAACATAACTACTTGGGTTATAGCTAGTTACCATGCTACAAAATAAAAATGTAAAAGTAAAAATCTAAGAATAAATTACACCCAATATGTTTAAAACATGTGTGGAAATACATGGTTGAGTCTTCATCAACCCAGGATCACCACACAAAAAATTATTTTTCACTTTTTAAATCATTAATTATTGAACGTTATCATTTCATTATTGAAAAATAATGGGTGTTCACAAAAGTTCCCTTTACATCGCATATGAAACGGGACACCTCCACCACTTTACTTCATACCCCTTACATAAAATTTATTCCAAAAAAATAAAATTATTCCCAAAATATAAGAAACAATAAATATCATAGTTTTCTTGTCTCAATTAGTTATCCCAATACCTCTATTTCCAAGGAGACTTTCAAGAGAATGTTAAAGGTCCCCAACAATGTATTACTTAATCCTTAACATTTTTTCATTAATATTTCTCTTCCAAACATGTCATAGTAATATTTATAGAATAAAATAAGTATCATTATTATAATTTATAATTATTACATTAAAAGATAAATCATTATTTTTTTCTTCTCATCAACTTTGAAAAACAATGTAATGAAATTCATGCATTTATGCAGGCTATCACCTGCATGAAGTGATGTCTTTTGTTTTTCACCACTACATCACATAACATATTAATGTGGTTGAATTGAAGAATAAATTTGAAATATATATTATGAAATTTATTCTTAAGAGAAAAATAATAATTCACCTTTATTCCTTATCTTTCATTGGGAAATGAAAATGTTAACAGTGTGTTATGTAGACTACTACCTCCCTGAAGTAACATATCTCATTTTTCATCAACTATATTTTAGTTTTATTAAAATATCTTATAATTTTGCTCAAAACCTTTAACATAAGTATATATTATCATTAGACATCTAAAATAATGATATTTTTCTAAAAGAAACCACTTCAAAAACCCTAATCCTATATTAATCATGATATTTTTCTTGTTTGGTTTAGTCTAACCACCTAATTAAAAAATGCTATAAAACAATATCATGGACCACTGTAGGAGCATAAAGACTATTATTTATATAATTTAATAATAAAATAATGACCTTTTTGATTTTGATAAGTTTATAATATGTAACGAAACCAAGCCCATTAACCCAGATCTGGAGTATTAGTTTATTAAATTAGTATAAGATATAAGGAATTATATCCTTAAGGATAGAATAGTTTAGTTTTCTTAGTAAACTAGATACATATATGAGACATGCATTATATTTTAAAACAAAAATTAATAAATAATTTTTCTTAGAATAACATTTTCCCTCTATTATATACATACATATCAATCATAATACACTTTATGGATTTCTAGGAAAGGAAACAATATAAGGTTGATCAATAACACATAGCAAGGGTTCAGTACAGCCAAATCAATCAGGAATCAATAAAAATAATCAATATAGAAAGGTAAATAACTGAACAGACAATCCATTTAAATGACCTGAATATCTTGGGTAGATAAGGAATAAATCATTATAGAAATGTAAAAAAATGAATACACAAGTAATTTATTCAATAACATGGATATCATGATTATATAAGGCTTAATAAATATGGAAAGGTAAATAAAAAAACACGTATATCATTTATACAATAATCACAAAATAAAATTCATCTAGTTCAAAAAATTAGTGTCTAAATATCATTGATAATTATAATTCAATTATTAATAAATGAAATTCATAATTATTAGGTGTCATGTTCTCATAAATTATGATACCTCTACCATCAAGACCATTAATAATAAGGATTAAATCAATTGGTAGAAACCAATTTAATACTATCTTACTGATTATCCTTATGAGACTGTTAATGCATCAAGGATCTATATAATTTTGGGCACAACCTGTCACTAGATGTCCAAATAATTATTCATATATTGAGTGACACATTTAATTCATGAATCAATATTTTCTATCAACAAATATATGTATTGGGTAAAGAACATGGATTTATCAATATTTCCCAAGTTAATCGAATTACATCCAAATTAAACACCATATGTGAAGATGGTATAGGATTTATAAATTAATAATAACCATGCTACAGAAAATATAGATACTTAAGAGAATTATATTTTGGTAAAAATTATACATGGTATTGTAAATAATTGTATCCATGATACAAACAATATTGGTATTTAAGAGAGATGAATTTTAAAATGATCACTAGAGAGTGAATTTTTTGATGGAAATTTAATGACTACAAAAAATGAATCAGGGAACTGAATTTCAAAACATTATTTGGTCAAAATTTATATAATACATCCAAAAAATGAATGAGGTGGATATTTAAATAACATATACATATAAGATTATAATTAAAATAAAGGGTTGATTTAATTGATATAAGGACCTAGCTTTAAACATTACATATTCTAGTAAATTTGATACTAAAAAAACTTTTCCAAAAGATATTTTATATTTAGAATTTTATATAATTAGACCAACTCTTATAAAGTAAACCAATAAATTACAAGTTGTATCTGTTATACTCAGTATACATTTTTTCACCAAAAGAAGCCCTTTTAAAATAATAATTGTTTTCGCTTCATGAAAAATCTTCACAATTATTATATTTTCCTCATCCTCACCCCTTATCATCCGTTTCCCTATGAAAAACATTTTAAAAACCTATAATGAGAACACAAACTCTGAAATGGATACTAAATAATATAAAACGTTAGTCTATATAAAAACATGAAAACACGAGTAATATTTATCTGTATTTCAATGTTCATTGTGATTTTGAAATAAATAATTTTCTAATGAAAAAACACTTTTAGATGAAATAAAATCATTAAAACCCATAGAAATCAAATAAAAACCATTTTTAGATACATAAAGAATCACATTCATAAATACTTTTCCAAAACATTTCAATTGGAATATTCATATGGAAAACATCAAATATTATTATTTCCCATTTAATTTTAGATATATATTATTTATCACCTTTCTTATAATCTATATTACACTCACCTGTGAGCTATGATTATCCAAAACCATTCATATAAGATTTATCGGTCTCACCTGTTTCTCATGAGATATAGTGGGGATCAACCTTTCCATCTCTCGTATAACGCTCAAGTTCCATTTCATGAATAAAAAAATTTCATTATAAAACCCCTTTAAAAAACTTTTCAATCCCATAGTAAAAATTATTTCATATAAAAATACCTTTTCAATTTAAAACCCCATTTTCAATACAAAAACACAATTTTCATTGAAAAACATCTAAAATTAAAAAATAATCTAAAAATGGGAAAAAGGATTTTAATTTAGAAAATAAGGTAAGATTTAAAATTAAGATAGATATTAAATAATATTCATGGTGATGAAAAAATTAATTTTCTCCATATGTGTTAGAAATAGAACATTCATTTTGTCATTTATCAAAATGTTCCATACAAAACCCATAAAAGGAATATTTTATAAAACCATTAAAAAAATTAAAATAGAAATAAAATTTCTTTTATAGTTATTTTAAAATATAATAAATTTATATATAAAATTATTTCAAAAATATTTTCATGGAGGAAAATATATTTGTAATTAAAATGTTAAAAATTTAAAAAAATATTATAAAATCAAAGTGTCTCATACCACATAGAATAATTTGAATCATGAACCTCATGAAGGAATAAAATTTTAAAAATATTATAATAAATAGATTCAATATATTCTATGATAAAATCGATTTATATACACCTCATAGATATAAGCGTGTGTATATCATCGAAATATGCCTCAATGAAAGGAGATTGATATGAAGCCCTTATAAATATCATTTCATAGAAGTGAAAATTAAAAAACTTAATAGAATATGTCCATCCACAATAAAACCACATAAAATATGTGTAAATATAATATGATAAATTCAAAATTAATTTCACAAAAAATATTATCTTGACATAAACAAGAAGCATAAATTTAACCCAAATAATGGAAACTAAGTTAAGAAATGCCTTACCTCAGGATCCACATAATTAAGAGGATTAAAAACTCATGTAAAATGTTTCAAATAAAGTTAGTAAATCATTATATGACAATATTAATATTTATAATACCTTATATGATGGTTTCATCACATATTGCAACCCATTAATTATAAATATTTCATTATTATTTTTTTATTTTGCGTCTCTTTCTTTAAGGGTTTCATGGTCAGTTCGTTTGTGTATAGTTATTCATATTCTAATAAAATGGGATCACAACTATATAAGTAAAATATATTAGTATTAATTAACTTCAATAATTATTAATTGTCCCATCTATCATTTTTATTCCTTACATGGGGATGATTTATTGGATAAACCCTTAAGGACCAATGTTTTGTTTATTTTTGGGATTTTCTGAACAACATGAACTAATTTAATTTTATTTAATATATTGTTTATATATTAGTCATAGAGAATGAAATAGGATATAATTTACCTATTAAAATATTATTTAATGAGAAATTTAGTTTTGTGACACGCCATGAAGAAGGTAATGGAAAAA
Organism: Viscum album; assembly: GCA_963277665.1. NCBI lineage: Eukaryota > Viridiplantae > Streptophyta > Magnoliopsida > Santalales > Viscaceae > Viscum > Viscum album. The sequence goes on from OY728122.1 coordinate 1,627,936,089, forward strand.
AATGAAATCATTATTCATAGAGGCGATTATCTGACAAAACATGGAAAAAAGATTATTTTATTTTAATAATTGGATATGTGAAATAAAATTGATATGAAGTTTTCTAATAGAATCATAAAACACTATTATATACATGATTCTGGAGCTATCATAAATTAATGAATGAAATATGTGAGGAAAAAATAGAAGAAGAAAATAAATTAAGAGAGGTGCATTGTGAAAATTATCTCTTGAACGAATGAAAAAAAATTATGGTAGATTGAGGAGTAGAGTTTTGGGCTATTATTTGAGGATCTAAAAGTATTATTAGTAGAAATGGGGTGGTGAGGAGCATTATTTATACTTGAGGAGAGGGGGTTTTGTGATTAAAATAATGATTATTTTATATTCAAAGCCAACCACCTTGTGGTAAGAATAATTTAAATTAATTATATTTTTAAATAATGTTTTCTAGTTTGATTAGGTTCTGAAAATACTTCAACAAACCATTAAATGTTTTAATGATTATGTATGTTAAGATTTAACCTTTAAACATTAACCCTTATCACTAATTAACATAAATTTTGGGAAATAATTTCCTTACCCTGGTAAAATATTTAGTCATAAAAATGAAATTGAATACAAAACCGAATTTGAAACTTTTGATTCAAAATATAGTATCTATTTCACCTAATTGAATTCATGTAATAAAATAATATATATTTTACATTATTCTCAACGACACAACAAAAATGGTTTTCAAAGTGAATGGTTCAATATATTTAAAGTTGGTATATCCAATTTCAATTTAAAATTTATTCAAATTAACTAAATTAGATTTATTTTATTTTAATTTAACTAATTAATCATTAAAACCAATTTAAAATATAATTTAACTATATAAATAAATTATAAAAAAGGATATTTCATATAAAAGGACGTATTTTTTATTAATAAAAATTGAAACATGTTAGAAAAACATCAAAGATAAACCCCAATTTAGTTTTGAAATAATAGTTTCAAAAAATAAATTTATTATTTAAAGAAAATATTAAAATTATCAATATTAGTATTTAAAACGTCTTTTCCTTCAAAATGTTGCAAAATTATATTTTATAAAAATATAATTTTTTATGATTAAAATAGAATTTATTCAAATATTAAACCTATCAGACTTATTTAAAACATTATATTTTTATATAACATATGGATTTTGTTAATATCATTCACTAATAGTGATAAATTTAATTTATTAAGATAAAATACCATTTTGGTCCCAAAAAAAATTGATTTTTATAAAATAATACCCTTTATATTCAACTGGTTTATTCATTTCAAAATAATTAGTAACCAATGAATTATTTTTTTAAAAAATATTCAAACAATATTTTTATAATTTAGTTAATCTCACTGATTTTCTTCATTCCAATGGCTATCTTATAATACTACAGTTTTAATAATATTATTTATCCCTTTTGTAATCTTGATGGGGCATATATTTTTTGGTATAAAGGATAGTGTATTGTTTTAAAATTTTAGGATGTTCAAATAGATGAAAATAGGTACCATAAAAATTTTGTTAAAAAATTCTAATGTAAAAAAAAATTAATTTGAAAATCATGGTAAAAATATAATTCAAAAAAAATTAAAAAAATCCTTGAAAATAACCATTGAAAATATAAAATAAGTATAAATAAATTTATTATTAATAATGTTTATAAATTCTAAACATGTTTAGTGTGTTAAAAATCCCTTTCACCATTTTAGTGATTGCCGAACGAGACTTATTTCGAAAATGAGATGAATAATCCATTGAAAATATTTTTTAAAAATAAAAAATGTGTAAAATATTCTTTAAATAAATTCTAATAATAGAAAAAAATAGAAAACATTTCTAGAAAACAATGTTTTGGAAGAAAAAGTATCTTCGACAAAAGAGAGAAATTAAGTGGAATTTTACTATAAAAATATTCTCAATCATTCTAAGTAACAAATTTTGAGAAAATGTACTATTACCAGAAAATACCATGAATAAACATAGTAGAATAAAATTAATGTTGTTTATTAAATACTAATCAAATAACTTCCTTCAATGTAAATGGAAAAATAGAATATCTGAATTAAAATGAGATTATAAAATAAACCCTTATAATGATCATAAGATTGAAGTTATAAGTATTCAATTAATTGATTATGTGTATCAATAATAAACATGAATAAACAAGTTCCTATATGAAATAGGATAATATAAATTAATTTCACACATAATCTTATAATATAAAATATAATTAAGATGTAATATAACCCAATGAAAAGAAATTGAGTTATGAAATTATTTACCACTTGGTAACTATTATGTAAAATCGTATTAGATGAAATAAATATAATTGAACCATGAAAAACAATGAATTATTAATTAATAATAAAACTAAATTATAAATTAGATGTATGTACACCATATAAATAAAATTAGGTGAGTAACATTACAATCTGCCTCAAAGAAAAGAAAATTGAGATGAATTCCCTTACTTCACGCTTCATTTTGGTTGAATGTTATTTATCCTCTATTATAGTTTTTTTAAACATGTTATTAACATATAATAGAACCATATTAATGTTTATAAGGTTATATTTTGTCATTTTATAACATCTTATCAATTTTTGATTAAAATCATTCATTATTATCACAATTCCATGTGTTAATTACCTTGTTTTCCGATTCATGTTTGGTCAAGAATGTTCAAGTTCTAATATATATTATATAAATAAATAATATAAAGAATAATTATCATGTAATAATTATCAGGACTATAAATAAGTTATAATTTTAAGACCCTTCATGAATGTTGGTTTTAATAAATGAAGTATCTTACGATCATATAGATGGTGGGTCATACACACACATGAGTAACTTTTCCTTTTTTATATAGTTATTATCAAATGGAGTTAATTAATATTTTAAATTTACATAATGATCATAATAAAATATTCTTTCTATAAAAATATTATCAATATCATTCATTTTCGAGGTGATGAAAATATGGAGTCACATCACCTCATGAAGGCGGTAGTCCGCCCGTATGTGAATTCCATTATCATCATTCAGTGAGTGAAAAGATAATAAACAAAATCATATATTATATTTTAATAATGTTAAATATGTCAGGATTATAATTATTATGTAATTTATATCACCTAAATTAATCAACGTATCCTTATTAACTTTTATATAAAGCGTTAGTGAAAAAAGAATCACATTACTTTGCGATGTGGTTGACTGTCGTACACACGAGCGATGTTATCATATCTCGTATGAAATAAAAACTAAAAAATATATTAATCATATAATGACCAAAAATGTATAATTATGTGATAAATATCATATATTAGTATATACACATTATATCCATCATGATTCCCAACTGTGAGAGTTGGTAATGGAAAATTGAATGACATCGGTTCGCAAAGTGGTAGACCATTGTACACACGAATGATTATTTCATAAAACATTAAATGGAATTATGGATGGTTTTAGGAAATTAACATAACATAAAAACATATAAATATTTGGTATGTAATTATTTAATTATATCATAATGTATTAATAAAAATTTAATGAGTTGGAAAATAAATAAAATAAAAATACTTAATGGGGAACGTTACCTCTTCCTAATTTAACCTCCTTAGGTTCGAACCCAAATTCATCCATGGTTTGATTTATGAAAACCCTATGAATTATAAGACAGTATAAGGGAATTTTATAATTTATTTTTTTAATTACATTCAGATAAATAAGGTTTTTATGGTTTGAAGAAATGTGGAGATGGGGTGGCCTTTTATATGTTATATGAGTGGCACACATGTAATGTTTGAAAAGAAAAAAGTGTACCCATGTCTTCTGCATTACAAAAAGTGAACCAGATGGATAATTATCAAGACTTATACATAACAGGGTATAAATATGGACATAACTTAAATTTTATATAGGTTTATAGGTCATTTTAAACCATATCATTTTTGTCTATCCCTCGGTAAATATATTTGTAAATTAAACACATTAAATAATATTTACTGATTTTACTGGTAATTAGGGTAAAAATTTACATTGAATTTTTAATATAATTTATATTTATATTATTATAAATATTTATTCTATTTTTAAAAATTAAATTCGCATAATTGAAATCATTTAATTTGAAATTAATTCCACATATTCAATGATAAAGTTTTTTTTCGAAGAGAAAATGATTAAAATATTATAGTGTTTTTATATCAAAGTTCAATTTTAAATTGATACCAATAGACACAATTAGATTATTAGATATATTATTATACTAATTTTACTTTAAAAATAATTTATAATTTAATTTATCTTTATAAATAATTTAAACAAAAAGGAAGTTTTAAATTTAAATTTAGTAATTTTGAATATTTGAAAAAACATAAACCATTTCATTAAAATATAAAAAATTAAAAATAACATAATTTTGATATTACGATTTCAAAATTTTGTTTAATTTTATCAAATAGACTCTCTAAAAGTGGTAAAAATAATTTTAAATTATTTATGCAAAACGATGCTAAACAGTATTATAGAAATAATAAAATTTCATAACAGACGATTCATTTTCTATTAAATGATACATATTTTATTTATAATGATTAAATAACCCTAATTTTTATAATTTATCTATTACAATAAATACAAACCAATTTAATTGTTATTTTATAATATTTTACTATATAATGGTTTATCGTGACTCGAGCTTATGTGTTCCATAACCTATCAAATGGATTAAATTTAGAGAAATGTATTTTTGGGTTGTTAAAGCTCAATGTTGCATTCCAAATATGCCATCAAAATTAATGTTATTAATTCAAAATATCAAGGTGTTATATTCTCAAAACCATAAAAAAAATTGCATCCTTATAATCTAAACATCATCTCAGTAATCAAAGGTTTGCAATGGTGAAATTCAATTGTTGAAAGACTCAGATTTTAAAAGGGTTAATAATATATCCTCTCAATAAGTGTGAAAGGGAAATATGATGTCCAACAATAATAACACATAAGTAGGTTTATATTTAGGATAAAATTAGGGTAAGTTGATGATATTTATATGAAATAAAAGTTTAAATAATTATAGAAATTGATAGAGATCATATATCATGAGAAAGTGAATATTCGATGGAATGTTAAGGACATAAAAGTCTAAATCCATTATGATTTAAAATCCATTTGATTCATTATATATGAAGGTAATGGAATATAATTTTTGTTTCAATATCCTTTCTTTACTAAAAAAATATTTTACTATATAAGGATATAATAAAATATAATTTCATGAAAAAAGTATTTCATATGCCAATTTTTATCCCTTGGTTTTGGTCTGATCAATATATGATTCATCAATTACTCCAAAAATGATTATACAATAAGGAATTTTTAGTCCAAATGCACTAAAAGTTTTATTTAATATATTTTAATATCCACAAATAATTGACAATTATATCTGTCTTTCACTAACTATTTTCCCAAACCAAAATGATTAGAACAAGTTATTTAATATAGTACATTAATATTTAAACCTCAAAATCTTCACCACTAGATCAACATTAGTATTTATCCATCAAATAATTTTACTAAAAATAATGACATGTTTTCTTGGAGATCATTTTGTCTAGTTGTAGGATTTAAACCCTTATCGATCTCTGGTCATTGGTTCAAGCCCTGTGACCTTTATAGACGCACTGGGTTTTCACCAGGCATGTGGGTGGTCTTTTTTCTAAAACCATATCAATATAATTCCTATAACATTGCCCAAATTTTAATTACCCATAATTAAATTAATATCAAAGATAATAAAAACCCTAATTGTTACCAAATCCTTTAAACTTATTCTTACAAAATTTAAGTTCATTTTTTCTTGAATAATATTTTTTAATAAAAAAACTCTAATCCAATGGGTTGTATTCCCATAAATTTTATCGAAAATATACTTAATAGTTTTAAAATACCATTACATAAAACCTAAAAAGTGTGATTTAAGACTTAAACAAATGTAAATCATAATCTCATAACCCATGATAGTTTCCATCACTCTTATATTAATGAAGACTTTTATGCTTCTTAAATTTTACATAATCTTTAGATATTTTATGATTCTTATTACCAATATACCATTGGTAAAAAACATCTAAAAATTAAATTCACTAATAAAAATACATAAATACATAGATCATTTTATTTCAATATAGTTCTTTCATTTTATTTGAGGTTATCCTTTAGTTGATGTAATTTACATGAATAATGGCAAAGGACTCTACATTTAAGAGAAAAACACTAAATGGATCCCTTGGATGTGGTTGTTTCCTTCCATTGTAGTGATAATGTTTACTTGGAAATTATTTCCTTTATGTAATACTGAATTATTTCATGTTTAATTATAATATCCATCCTCCATCCATTACATTTATCATTCATTCATCTCTTATTTTGTTATTCATTATTTCCTCACTCATGTTAGTTTTAAATTGCTTTCATATAAGTTCAATGGTACATTTCTTTATATTGAATCACTAAATCGTTATTTCAGCCCTGCAATTCATTCATTTTCATTTATTCAATTATTTCATGCACATATAATCATCATAGGTTTAGGGTTAAATGGTATGGGTTCTATGAACCTAATTAATATCGAATGATTAAAACATGGTATCCCTATGGCTAGTAACTAGGTTTATAACAATTTTCAATCTCATTATTTTTCATTATCACTAACCATAATAGGTGAAAACTAAACAACAACAACCTAGTTAGAGAAGATCGACGTAGGACCTATAGCCTATAATTACTTCATTATAGAATCTAATATTCTTATTCTTATGTTCTCAATTACTCTACACTAAGGAATACATTCCATATTTGGTTGATCAATTTGGATGGATGAAGGTCAGTTAATGTTCATTCCACTGCTTCACAGCCTACACCATAAGACTATCACAAGTATGATTTAGGAATAACCTTTTCCTAAATCCTAAAATTGAAATTGATTCCTTATTATCATTTTTCATTAATTTATTTATATGATTCAAATCATTATTTCAATAAAATAAAAGTAAATTTTGAGTGACATGGCCTTTGTATAAGAATTTTCTATCGTTTTCCTTATTCTCTATGTTTTGGACCCAATACTTACACTTTACAATGCCTTTGTAGTTAGTATTTCCAGGGATAAAATAAAATTATTATCTATTATTCCCGAATAGAATAATGGTCCCATTTGTGCCTGCTAAAACTCGTGGAATTATCAGAGATCAGTTGAGAATTATAGATAAATTGAGGCTTAATTCTTAGTAAAAATACTTTCACATCCTATAACTATTTAATGAATTTATTTTAGATGTTTTTTTTCATTTTTTTTCTTATGTTTATATTATGGTACTGGTAATTTCTATTGGTGTAAAATATGTGTTTTTAAATAAAAAATTATAATTCCATGCCACTAGAATACAATGTAGATCATAGATATTGGACCAAATAGAAAAAATTGATTTCTAAATGGTGGTTAAATCAACAAACAAGGTGGGATAATACATATTATTTTGGATATGATGAATTCAAACCTCAATAGTGGAGAAACACATATGATCATTTCTATAGAAGAGACCCCAATATTCAAAACTACGTAGAGGATCCAAGATTGAGAGTCCTTCAGAAGACCGACTAACTAAATAAATTATGTTGTACATTATTTTTTTAGACGGCATGGTGGGTGACCATGAGATAGAGATCATGGAACATGGATAATTGACTGCTCACATGCCTCAATTGTTTTTAGTTTTAAAATATTTTTTGAATAATCTACCTTCAATTTCTATTGCATGTATAGTTTTGTATTAAGAAGAATAATATCATGAAGTGGGAATTATCCAATATATTGGTAAAAAAACTCAATATCATTACATTCATGAATAACATTCCTTTCAACAACCTCAAGAGTACTACATTCAATAATTAAAATCTTTCTGACAACCTATGGTGAATAATTTAGATGATAAAAAACCTACATTTCTCACAATGTTTATTAAAGTGTTGGATAAGAGGACGGATGATCATGAATCCCCACTTAGTGGGTAATGAGAATTAATTACTCAATTTTTTCATGTTATTTTAAATTTAAATTCCTTAATATAAAACTTTAGATTAAAATATAATGTACTGACAGATTGGCTTGAAAGTGATTAATAGAAAGAGGTGGAGGATGTAAATACTAGAGAAACAACCATGGAAGACAAATTAGTGGAAGAAAACAAATAAAAATACCCGGATCATGTTGAAAAAACAGAAAAATATGAAACTCTGGATTTAGAAGATGTATCAGACTGAGATTCATCCCTTATATGAATAAAAAGATCATGATGAACAAGTAAAATTCTATTTTCAACTTCATAATGAATTGGAAATAAATATGATTGAAATTTATAATTTGATGGTTAAATAGGAAGAACAAATGTTAATGGAAGAAGAACCAACGGTGTTTGATGTGGTACACATAATAGACTCAAAATAAGATAGAACATTAAAGTGGTTGTTTTTCAATAATACATTTACCTCACCGGTATTCTGAAGACTAATAAATAATTGGACTCCCCCCCACACATTAAATAAAAAGAGGAGAACACATATTCCCTAATTCAAGAAGTCATTATGAAATCTCAACCGACTGAAAATAAATATCTGGTGTGGAGGTGGAGGAGAACTATAAAATAAGGTTTATTTTTTATTTCCTGGTATTTTCAATGAATTTATCTTTGAATTACAACACACCACAAGAAATATTCAAGATAAACCAATAGAGGATGAAGTTAAACACTACATTAGATTCCTAAAAAATATAAAAGTGGTAAAATCTAAGATGATTAGATCCATATAATGTTCTAATTCTCTTAAAATGTAAAAGGTCTTGATAATAGTATGAAATAAGTCATATATGGTAAATTCATATTTGAAAAAAAAATAGTAACCATTAGATTCATTTTACTCTATTAGTTTAAATAAATATCTCATTGGATGACCTCGGTATCTATTTGAGCGAAAAAATTAACAAATTTAAAATGAAACATACATTCACATCCTCTTAGTATTTTTTAAGCCCTAAAAGTAATAATTATGGAATTAATGAAATGATGGAAATAATAACAAATAAAATCTTCAATTAAATACACCCCGTGTAATCATAGTTCATATTGTGAACATAGTCAGAAAGAACCTTAGAGACACATTCTAAAGCATTAATTAAAGAGTAGTTCTATTTTTTTACCTATTTATACTTTTAATTCCCTGGTTTTTTTCAGAAACATGATTCTGAAATTAATATAAAATAAAAAAAATATAATAATTCAATTGTTTCATGAACTGAATTCAATTAGATTCACCTACAAAAATACTTCAATTTTTTCTTATACTCATTGATCATAGATACAACATTAATTAATATAAGTGTGTTTGGAATGTTTTAAAATTTGAAATATAATTCCCATAAATGAAAAATATTTAATTGGACATTTTAAAAGTCTCTTGAATTCTTCAATATTGAGTTTCGTGAAAATTATTATTGATATGATTTCATTACATGATATAGATTCCTAGAATATTTTTTTGATTAAACTGATTACTAATGTTCATTCCATGTATAGGTTGAATTATATTCTATTCTTATTCTTGAGAGGATTCTGGAACAAATATTTATTATTTTTCTATGCATATTTCTTGGTTGATACTTAGATAATGTAAGCCTACTTGAACCAGTGTTTTCATTTTGTCAGAGAAAAGACTGAACAAATTCACTTTTGGAATGATTCGGAAATTTTATTGATGAGGGAATTTATCCTTGATACCCACCTATGGATCCATCCTTATTTATCTAATTTAATCCATGTATGATGTTTTTAGGATTTATCTATATTATATGTCATTATTTCTTTTCATACCCAGCACTTTTTAGTTTTCATGATAATCAATTAAATGAGTGTGTGGGAGAAGTTTTTCATGGTGGATATGGGCTATTATTCTTGAGAGTAGATTGTAGGGTGTTTCCATGGGATTTCGGGCAAGGGTTATATATACATTCATTATATTGTTCTATATAACCCTCTTGTAGTAAATAATTAAATAATGGGTTTTTTATTGGGTATTTCTGAAATCACCATTATGAGACTGATGATCTCAAACTCATATATAGTTAGGGAATGGATCTGAGGAATCCTCAAGAATAAGCTTTAGAAAATAAGTAAAAATAAAACATGGGTTTTGAAATTGGAGAATCAGACATCTCCATTATCAATGCAATTATTTTTACCATTTTCAGTTAGGTATTTTATGTTATATTTATTAAAATCATGAGATTTAAAAAAATCAAAACGAAAGTATAAAACTAGAGAGGGTCATTTTTTATTATAATTGCATCATCGTTGATCTTTTACATTATTCTTTGTGTGTTGTGTGATATGAAATTATATTTTGGTGGGGATAATTTTCATTAATCATTTCTTTTTACTATCATGTATTATAAAGTATATTTTATCATCCTCCTTGAGAGTTACTTGATTTTCAAACAGTAATTCCATCCTATCCTCATTCATGGATTCATTAGATCTTTATTCCAAATTCCATATAATTAATTGTGATATTTCCCTTTATTGGTTGGAGAAAGAATATTCAATGGAATATTTTGGTTATGAGTGAGAACTTGAGGTATGAGAAAAAATATACTAAATTTTTACCATAAGTGATGAGTGAGAAAATTAATGGTGAGGTAAATCATAAATGGTATTTGTGTTGGTGAAAAGTTTAAATTTGTGACTGAAATGGGGAAATTGTCTTGAATTAAAAATAATAAATGAACAATTATTTTTGGTTTATTTATTGAGTTTTTTTTTGAATTTAAAATATTTAGTTATAACATTTTCATGTGAAAAATAAATTTAAGAATACCTTGTTAATGTAAGGATCCTTGGTGATTCTATGTTGATATTTTTCTTATGGATGAAAAACAATTTGAGTGTGGGGGTAATTGGAATCTCTATTATATGTACATGTTTTGATGGGTTTTCATATAATAATTAATTGAATATTATTTTATTAAACTTGAGTTCCATGAAATATATTAATGTTTTGTTTATTTTTATGTAGGACTCATATTTAGAAAAATACAAAGTAAAATGTGCCAATTGAGAAAGAAAGAGGCACATCACACTGTTCTACAAATTCACACAACATGAAAAAGGAAAATTTTGAATAATTTGAGGTTGGGGTTTGAATCTAAAGAGAAAAAGATAGGTTCTAGAGGCACAAAATAGAAGAATAAGGATGAAAAAAGTTTTTTCAGTGATGGAAATTAAAGATACACAACATATACTTTATACATGGCCTGTAAATATAAAAGTCATGCACCTTTTTCATGTTGTAAGAAAAATAAAGGAGATGCAATGCGATTTTTGAATGTGTCACAACATAACACATAGTGTCACAACATGACACATGTAATATTTGGCTAGATAATTATTCACATCATCCAGAATGCTATGAAATATTCATGGACCAAATGACTACTCATCTAGTAATATTGACATGAAATGTAAGTGTCAGACACTGCAGAAAAATTCTGATTTTCATTATATCATTGATAGGATTAAAATATATTGACCATGGAACAACCTGATTATGAATTTTTGACCCGAAGAAGTGTATTGATGACCTAGAGGGTTATAAATATATAATTCATTCAAGATATAACAATTACATTACATGTGTGGATATGATCAACTATTGGGAGGTTGCTATAGTGGGCCCACCCACCATCCTTTATAGATATGTTTCAATTTTTTCTTTTCTTTCCATAATGTAATGTTGAATTCCTTATAGTTTAATTCCACTCACTTTTTTTATACATTATCTTTCTCGATCATTCATATTTTGTGGTGTTCTTTATTATTTTTTTGATAAATTTTTTTAACCATTTTTTCATTATTACACCTTTGGATTTCCTTGTTTTAAATCCTTTAATAGTTATATCCATAATTTCATATTTTTCTCATTCACTAACAACTTCCTTCATGTTTGGATAATAAGCTATGGTTTAAGGGTTACATATAGGGATGATTCGAATTTATTGAACATCTAAGATCAAAACTGGGTGACCCTATGGCTAGTTACCTATTTTAGATCAATTTTCAATCACATTATTTTTCCTTTTCCCTGACCATCAGAGGTGAAAATTTAATGACTATGAGCTAGTTGGAAATTATCAGCGATGGAAAAATAGAATATAATTATTTTTTCCCAGAAGAAAATATCCATGTGTTAAAGTTGTCTGTCATTCAAGACTAAGGATCTTTTCCTAGGATAATCATAGAAAGATATTCTTATATGAATAAATAATTTTAGTCTATTGGCCCAACCCTAATCATCTCCAACTGGGTCATCGTCATTCAATTTTCACATTCAATAGTGGGGGATAATGAATAATATTGAGATTAAAAATTGTTCTTAACCCGGTTAATAGACATAGGTTTTCCCATTATTTATCTTAGATGTTCAAAATGTTCAACCCACATCTAAAATTGACCCATAACACTATGATGGTGAGATGAACATGTCAAAATTTAATATAGAAAGAGGAACTTATGTAATTCTTGACATAATGATAAAATGATTTAAATCAAGGAAATACACTATTGAAATGAAGAAAAATATATTAAAATCTAACATGAAAAATGAAAGAATAAAGATCATATCAAAAGAAGAATTACTAATAATGAAAATAAGTTAAATAAAGAGATTATAAATAAACGATAAAGTATTACACATTAGGTCAAGGAAAGAAAAGATAAACAGAAAACTATCTATGAATAATGGTGGTTTGGAACTGTGTAGGGGCCTCCCAGCTATCGATCCTCCCCATTCTAGGAATGTAATGATTATTTCTTGGTTGGAATCTTTTTTACAATCCTCTAGGTGATCAATGGGCTTATAGTGGTCCAATAAAGAATTCAATGGAAATTCTTGGATCAATATATTTTAATCCTTCCTAATATACACTGAAATTTATTTTTTCCTACATTTTATGACACTTACATGTTTTTTAAACATTACACAACATGTAATATTTTGGTATTTGAAAATTTCACAACATTCTGCATGATATGAAATGTTCCATAGACAAACAAGGCATGTGTCCTAGAATGGAACTATGTGTCACATCATGAAACAATAAAGATTCACTTTGGGCATGTTTTCTTCTTCTCATGAAATTTAAATGGTTCAAAAATTATATATTTTCACATCAAGTATAATTTACAAAACGTTTATTTTTAACGTAAAATTTCAGAACCTCTATTTAATCCTGATTCTTCATATTTATTCATCAAAAACCTATCTTATTCTCTTTTACTTCAATCATCAACCTCGAATTCTTCATCATTTTTCTTCATGTCGTTCTGCTTCACAGATCCGTAGTATGTTCCTCTTTCTTCTTCAAATGGAACATTTTCTATCATATTTCCCTAAATACTAGTCCAATATAAGAATAGAAAAAATATTAATATCTTTAATGGAACTAAAATTTTATCAATTAATTTTAAAGGAATTCATATATAAAAACCCATCAATATATTGATATAAAATAGTGTAATAAAATACCCCCACATTAAACTATTTCGTTGTACTTGAGAAAACCCTTAACATCGAAACACTAAGGAGCCATACATAAACAAGGGAATCTTTAAATTATCATGCTCATAAAAACAATTTATAAATTAATATTATAAATTCACAACACATACCTAATAAATATTTTGAAAAAAATAATACATTTATAATGATAAATTCCAAACATTTTCCCCTTTTCACATATATATTTCATGTTTTCATCTACAACCATGTCATTTATGATTTACCTCACTATTAATTTTTTCACCCATCACTCAAGGTGAAAATATAATTGAGTTATTCTCATACCTCAAGTATATTCACGTTACCATTTTCCTACATTAAATCTAATTTATCCGCCCCATAAATACATATATCATAATTAATCACTACGAATTTTCAAAAGGTGTCAAATTATTATGTGGCAGAAGGAATGCTGGTGAAATTACTGAAAATCAGGTAATGATCAAGGAGGAGGCTAAAATTTAATTTATAGTACAGAATACTCAAAATAAAATATTAATAAAATCATCCTAATAAAAATATATTTTTAACTCACACACCTCCAAAAGAGCAATGTAACAGCTCAGATATCGGGTGAGGATAATGAAAAATAACCCCATCTTGTTGTTTTTTCTTTTTTTTCTTCTTTCTAAAATCATTATTTGGAATGAACCCCGCATCCATAACTTAACACATGTGATAAATATAATTGGTCCCCAAATATAGATTTTCTATTCTCCAACTCACAACCCATTTTTTTAAAGTTTCCCTAGGATAAGTATAACATCCACTACCTAGAAACATATGATAGTGAGATCATTTGTTTGAAAATGGTGAATCTTGACCTTCTTGAGAAACAAACCATTTTTTCATTTTGATATTTTCAACAATAATATGAATAAATAATGTAATTTAAGGAATAATTTCATGAACCTTCCCCAAAAATTCTACGAAAACACCCTAAAGTATCTTTTGAGGAACAATATCCCATTTCCACAATGAACAACCCATAAACCACACTCATTAAATTGTATTTCATAAAAAATAAAAATAAGTGGGTTGGAAAAGAAATAATGTACTGTAACATGGAATATTATTAATATATTCATCCATCACTTCTACAAGAAAAATATGGATAAATATTTTGTGTGGGTCTCTGAAAAAATGGCTCATTAAAAAAACAACACAATAATTTCCGAAGTGAGTTTCTACTGTCATTAATTTGACTAGTTATCAATGTATGTTTTAGTCTATCTATATATGCCATGTTTCACCCAAGAAATATGACCAATGAATTAGGGAATATTTTTCCCAGAATCATCTTGAAAATGGGAATATAATATAATTCAATTAGGTCATGGAATGAAAATAAATATTCCTTTTACTCAATTCATGCTTCCAGGAATGAGAATCAATAAAAAAATTATATCATCAATAATTTTATGTAAATTTAAAATCAAAGTAAGTAAGTGACTTTTAAAATTCTCATGTATATCTTTTTAATTAGTGGTCATTACATATCAATTCTCCAACAAGTCAAAATACTTCTCCATGATAGTTATGTCTTCTATATCATAAATAAGTTTTAGGAAATTCTGAATTGGTGTAAGTGTGTGACTCTTAAAATATCCATTTATATATTTTTCATTTATGGATAATATATTTCAAATTTTCTAATATGTTAACATATTTTTACATAGTGATGATGTTTCTTTGATTGGTGTGTAGAATAAAACAAATTCAAGAATTTATTTGGGTCAATCTAATTCAATTTATTTTAAGCAGCAATTCAATTCATTCATTTTTATTTTTAATCTATATTTTTTAAAATCATATGGAAAAAAACTGAAGATGTAATAAATTAAAAAATTAAAAGTATTAATCCCCTTCCATTATTTCTTTTGAGTGAGTTTCATAGGTTTTTTCTTAACTAGGATCATGATTTGAATAGTGAACTCATGACATTAATTTCAAATCAAGATGTGAATTTATCTCATGATGTGAATTTTTCCAGTTTCCTTCACTTCATTTTATTCATTCTTCTTGCTTCCATGGTTCAAAAAAATATAGTTAATGTACATGAACTTTTTAATTATTAATTTTTTTAGGTCAAATATATAAAGAGGCCAACCTTATAAAGATTTATTTATACTAATAAAATAAAATAAAATCTATGAACAAGAAATAATTTTTAAGTATCCCATTTTTATCTTAGTACCTGCACTTTTTTATGGTCGTTCAGCTCATCCTTTACTTTTTTATCTAATTGGAACATGAGATAGAGTTAATTTCTTCAATTTACCAACATCTGTATTTTTTATGCATTTAGGGTAGTCTTTTCGTTATCATTTGATAGTTCATCATGGAAGGTGGTGGGTTGTAATTTGAGGGTAGATATAATGAAAATAATAAGGAAGAAATTTCAAAAAAAAATTCCTACTCCACCACTACTTCTACGTTATTTTCCTCATTAGGTTCACATTCTGGAATGACTTTACATGTCATGTAATCAATACACATCATGCTAATTTATAAAGCGTGAACCATTCACATGATGTGAAGAAAAGAATTATATCCAACTGTGACACTTCATAAAACAATATTGGGTGTTTTTTATGTCACTAATAATTTCATGAATCATTTGGGGCATAATGATTACATGTTTTCTAATCCTTACCTAATGCGAAAGATTTGATCGGACTAAAAAACAGTGATTTCCAATAATATTTGATTGGGGTTTTATATTTTGTCATGTATTAAATTTAATGCCATATTTGACAAGATAAAGTTGGGGGATTCCCTTGATTCAAATAAATAAGGTTTCATACCAATAGATAATCATTCAATTCTAGATTTTGAGATGATTGAATTCTAAGAGGCTGCCACATGGTTTTAACATACCTTTGTTCATAGATAAGTATTTATATTTATTTTTACTCCTTTATATAATGTTTATTTCTTTCTAGTTTAACTCCAATATATTTCCTTTATTCACTCTCATTATCCATCATTCACGCATATTTATGTTCTTCATTATTTCTTTTTTCATTTTTGTTTTTAATCAACTATTCATTATTTCAATTGCGAATTGAAGTTTTTGAATCAGTTAATCTTTTTATGAAGGTATTCATATACTTCTATTTCGTTAATCAATTCTGTCATTTGAAGCTAATAATCATAGTGTTATGGATCAAGAGTTGGGGTGTTTTGAACATTTTTTATATATGAGATAAAAACTCGCTAACCCTATGTGTATTAACTTGTATTTGAACAACTTTCAATATCATTATTTTACATTATCCTAGACCATAAGAAGTGAAAATTTAATAACCATGAATTTTTTGGAGAATATTAGGTTATTACCAATATCCTATAATTATTTATTTCTATATTCCATGCTCTAGGTGGTTAGGTGGTCGATTACTCTAGAACCAGGAGTCTTTTCTAGATTATGTAGATCCGATTTTTTGGACCAAGGTTAATTTTTGTCTCCACCACTTTTAATCCTACACCATAGGTACATCTAAAGTTATATTGAGGATTACCCTTTGTTTATGCCCTAAAATTTACCATGATCCCTTCTTACATTTCTTCATGTAATAAATTATTTAATTTATTTCATTTAATTAATTTAAAAAAATCAAATATAAATTAGAGAGACTAGACCATTGGTTAAGAATTGTATATTGAATTCCCCACTCTATATGGGTAAGACCTTATATATCCACTTTAATAAACCTTTTAGATAGTTTTATTTTGGATAAAATAAAATTATTTTGATTTGACATGACAAAAATAACTACACACTATGGGCATTTTGAACTGGAATCGTTTCTTGGGAGAGGATATCAACTGTTGGGAGGTTGTGGTAGTGTTCCGATACGTAGTTCATCAAATATAGGTTTCTTTTTCAATTTTATTAACTTCATGAAATGTTTTGTGCTTTCTTGTTTATTTCCAATCTCCGTCTATTCTTCAATTTCCTTCCTAATCATTCATAGCTTGTTGTGTTCTTCATTATTTCCTCATTCATGATAGTTTTTTATTACATTAATAAATGTTAAATGGTTTATTTATTTATAGTGAATAATTTAATCATTATATGGATCATACAATTCAATTACTTCGATTTATATAGTTATTCCAGGTATAACTAATCATATTAGTTTGTTGGGTTAATATTAGGGGTGGTTTTAACCTAATGAATATATAAAGATCCATACTGGGTAACCCTATGTCTAATAACTAGGAATGGAAATTTATCAATCTAATTATTTTATATTATCCTTAAAAATCAAAGATGAAAATGGAATGACCATAAACTAGTTGTATAATATCATGGTAGGACCAATGGACTATTTTTTTCTTCCTATAAGTTAATCTTCATGCATTTAGATTCTCAATTACTCTATACCAATGTGTATTATCCAATATAGGTTGATTAAAATGACCGGACCAATGTAAACTTATGTTCTCTACAACACATCAAATCATAATCCATACAAATATACTAATATAGATTATGTATTACCCTTTTCCTAAACTATGAAACTGGACCTAATCATTTATACTAATTTTTCATTCATTTTATTCAATTAATTTATGTCATTAGTATAATAATATAAAATAATATTAAAGGGAAAAAGATTTTGTTATGGGAAGTTGAAGATAAAAATACTATAATTTGTACATAACATGTAAATTTATTAGTCGTGGACAATTTACATGTTATGAGAAGAAGAAAATAGGACCCAATATCACACATCAGGTAATATTTACACTATGTATAAGTTCTTGACACAGTCAATGAAGAGATGATTTCTAGTGTATCATTAACGAATTCATTCCTCCGTTTACTCGGATAATCATTTAATGCAAGGTTTCACCTGGTAAACCCCATGGATAAAGGATATTTCTATAAATAGAGTATTTAATCCAATAGATAGGAACTCCATTCTATATACAGAGAGGAACGAATTCCAAGAGGCTACAATAGGGTTCCAACCATTCGTTCTTCATAGATTAGTTTCTATTTTTATTTTCATTCCTTATATAATGTTTAATGATTTCTAATTTAATTCCAATATTCCTATTTTATTTATTACATTTCTCATTCATTCATCCCTATCCAAATTTTTAATTATTTCTTAATTCATATTTTTTTTTAACAACATTCATACCAGTTCAATGGTGTATTTATTTATTGTGAATTGCTTAATTTTTATGCTGATCATGAAATTCATTTCCATGATTTCATTAAAAAATTTCTTGCATGGATAATCCAAATAGAGTTAGGGTTTGAGAGTAGGGATATTTTAAACATAATGAATATTTAAAGATCAAAACGTGGTAACCCTATGGATTTTAACATGGTTTTGAATAATTATCAATCTTATTCTTTTCTAATATCCCTAACCATAAAAGGTGAACAATGAACAACCATTACCTTGTTGGAGAATATTATGGTATGACCAATAGCATATAATTACTTCTACCTATAATCCATGATTTATGCACTTATTTTTTCAATTACTCTGGACCCTGGAGTCTTTTCCAGCTTAGATTGATTCAATTTACTAGACCAAGGTCAATTGGTGTTCCTTTCACTGATTCTCAACCTACACCATCGATCTGTCCAATGATATATATATAATTTCTCTTACCTATACCATAAAATTGAATTTGATCCCTTCACATAATTTTATTGTATTTTTTATTTAGATCCCATCATTATTTAAATAAAATAAAAAATAAAATTGGAGAGAACTAGCATTTTGTTAATAATTTCCTACCATGTTCCCCACTCTCTATAGGTTTGACCTCATACATCCACTTTACTATGACTTCGTATATAGATTATTCCAAGATAAAATAAAATTATTTTTTATTAGACCTGAAGTAAATAATAATACCCTATGGTTTTATCACTACCCCTAGTTACATCTATTCTAGAACCAATTGAAAACCCACATAATATCTAAATTATTAAAATATTAGGATGATATTATATAATTATAAAAAAAATCAATCATTTGATTATATTACGTAATCTTTGTTTTCCTAAATCTAGTTCCCATGGATTATTCTAAATATCCTCTGATACCAACTGTATGGACTCTACCACAAAAAAACTAGATCAGTAGTCTTTCTTTATTTTATGGGAATAATATATAAGGAATTGCATCTTGAAGGACCAAATTATTTATTAGTCTTGGTAAACTAGATACATACTTGACTGTTTCATTAAATTTGAAAAAACAAACCACAACATAATTTTTTTGGAGAATAACATTATACCCCATAGAATATCATTCCATATCAATTATAAAAAACTTTGTGATTTCTATGGAAGGAAACAAAATTATTGTGAGCTCAAATTCATAGTAAGGGTTATATACAGTAGAAGGTATCTTGAATCAACAAGAAAAATCAACATGGAAAGGTAAATAATTGGACACACATGCCATTTAAATAACATGAATATTGTGAAAACATTAGGAATAAATCAATATGAAATAGTAGATAATGGAACACACAGGATATTTTATCAATAACATGAATATCATGAAAAGATAAGGCTTAATAAATATGGAAAGGTAAATGAATGAACACACCTTCTATATAAACAATAAACTGAAAATGAAATGAAACTAATTATGATATCATTATCAAAATATCAGGGAAAATAACTATGAATTATTAATAAATCAGATTCTTAATAATTAGATGTCGTTAACCCAGGAATCGAGAATCCTCTACCATTAATATCATTCACAAGACAAATTATAACTACATGTAGAAACCATTTTAATGCTACATTACATATCTTCCACATTAGACAACTGATGAATCAAGGGGCTATATATTTCCAGGACCCAACGACCACCATAGGTCCAAATAATTACAAATATATAAAATAGTTAATTTAATTCATGAATCAATATGCATTATGAACAAATATATTCATTGAGTAAAGGAATCATATTTATCAATATTTCCCAAATTAAACAAAAAATGTTCTAATTAACCCCATAGATAAAAATTGTGTAGATTTTAATAATTAAACTTAATAATGATACAAAGAAAATTTATATTTAATAGAAACATCATATGTAAAAAATGATATATGGTTTATAAAATAATAATATCTATGATAAATATAATATGGATATTTAAGAAAAATCAATTGTATAATGATAATAAGAGAGTGAATGTTTCAAAGGAAAGTTTATGACTAAAAAATGAATTAAGAATGTGAATTTAAATAATTTATTTGGTCAAAATGATAAAAACCCATCCAAATAAAGAATAAATATGATATCAATAAAACATATCCCTAGTGTATCATAAGAACAATAATATTTGATTTCAGTGATGAATAATGATACAATAAAAATTCAATTACAAACATTTTTAAAGAAAATATACTTTTTAATTTGAAAATATTTTAAAATAAAAGTAAAAAAAATGAAATTTAATTTAATTTAAAATAAACATTAAAACATATAAAGAAACTTTTTTAAACATTGAGTGGTCAGGATGACCATAAATTTCATACATGCTGATTATGTTAAAACAATGATTCCTTTCATGTATTTAGTAAAATCCAAATTGGCCTTGTTTTTAAAATGACATGAGTATTACTTTCCAAATATTTTTTAAAATTTTAAAATGGATAAAATTGACTCAATATAGTTTTTAATATTGTAAAAAAAATTTAGAAAACATTTTTTTAAAACATGGTTTTGGAATAAAAAATTATTTCTAACTAAAGAGAGAAATGAATTAAGATTTTACTAAATACCGTTTCTCAATCATTTTAAATACCTGAGAGTGGGAAATGGTATTATTAATTAAAAATCTCATCAATAAACTTAGAAAAAAATTAATTGGTTTTATTATATAGTTATAAAATAATTTTCATCAATGGAAACTCATGTATAAACAATCCGGATTAAAATGAGATTTTGAAATAAACCCCAATAAATATCATAACTGTGAAGTGGGAATTAGTCAATGAATCGATTATATGTATAAAATTAAGTTACAAACAAAAAATATTAAATAAAATTATATAATGAAAATAAATTTCACACATAGTATTTAATATCAAATATTTTGATGAAGTAATATAACCCAATTAAAATAAAATGAGCTATGAAATTATTTACCACTTGGTAACACTAAAGAAAAATACCCTTGGACGAAATAATTAAAATTAAAATTAAAAATAACATAAATTATTAATATTCAAAATATTTAATGAAAAAATTTGAATTATATAAATAAAATAAAATAATTTTGGTTTATAACATTAAAATATACCTCAATTAGAGGAAATTGAGACAAAGTCCCTTACATGATAGTTCCTTTTAATTTAATTTGATTTACCTACTTTATAGTGAATTTAAACATATTATTAAATTAAAACAGATCCATATTAATATTGATAATATTTTATAAAATCACATCACCTATTCGTTAATAATATTTCATTCTTTTCATTTTTTTTGGACTTAATTGCCTTGTTTTATCATTATTTCTTTGTGATGAAATTTATTGTTCTTCTGTATATTATGTATTTTTATAATAATAATAGTAATAATTAATTAAATATAATATATATTTCTAAATTATAATTTTAAGATTAATTATTATTGGTTTTTTTGAGAAATTATGAATGTTACGATCATGGAGAGTTTTTCCCAACAAATGCATTAGTAACGTTTCCATTTTTCAAATCTCATTATGGAAATGAGGTGAGTAATGTAACATATTTAAATAATTATAATAATATAATATTACTTATTTATTTATACTTATACATATCATCAATTGGTTTTGGTGATAAAAATAGAGAGTCGCATCGCTTTGTGAAGGTGATAGTTCACACATACATGAACGATGTTATCATCTTATAGTAAGTGAAAAGGTAAGAAATAAAATGATATATTTTCAGTTAAAAAAGATAAAATTTCATTAATATAACACATATTTCATATACATATCATATATTCCTTAAATGTCTCCTTATTATCATCTATGTAATGTATTTATGAAAATGAATCAAATCGCTTCATGAGGTGGTAGTCGGCCGTACACATGAGTGATGTTATTGTATCCCCTATGGAATATAAATTAAAAATGTATATATCATATAATTACTCTAGAGGTATAAATATTTTAAATATATATTATATCCATCATCACAGCTAACCATGGTAGGCATTAATGTAAAAGTGAATGACATCGGTTCTTTGAGGTGGTAGTCCCTCGTACACATGAATGGTAGTTTTGTAAACAATTTTAAGGATGTGGGTATGGTTGTAGGTAATTATTTTTTCATAAAAACAACTTGTTATTTGTAATTTTTGTATTTTATTATATCATAATTTTTTAATTATAAAATTATTATGTTGAGGAATAAATATAATAAAAACGCTCGATGAAGGAAGTTACCTTTTTCTTAAGTATCCTTCTTAGGTTTGCACAAAAGCCTTCCAAGGATGGATTTCTGACCAAAAGAAGGAATATAGGATAATAAGATTGAGTTTGAGTTGTTATTAGGGTATTAATTTTCTTAAATAAAAGGTTTTCAAGGTGTGAATAATATAAGATATGGGTTGGCCTTTTATAAATGAGGTGAGTGGCATAATTTCAATTTTTAAAAGAAAAAGTTGCACCCAACTTCTATCAGTAATAATTTTTTCTATTTTTAGTGTTATTTACTATCAAAAATTAATTTTTCATTATTATTTAATAAATATTATAATGATTAAAAATATTTAATAAATTTTTTGTAATTACATTTTTTGAATTTTCAAAATTTAATTTAAATTTATTACCACATATAATATGAGAAAGTGAGTTTTCATAGAGAATATGTTGAAAATTTTACAATTTTTTTATATTAAAAATAAAAATGAAAATTATTCCAACTAAAAAAATTGAGAATTAGATATATAATTCTAAAAAATTTACTTTAAATCTATTTAAATATATAATTTAAATGTATAAATAATTTTAAAAAGGGAGTTTTTAATCAAAATTCAATGTTTTCTCTATTCATAAAAAATGAATCACTTCTAAATAATCCCAAGAACTAACTCTATTATAATTTTAATATTATAATTTTAAACATGTATTTAATTATATAATATAAATTATCTATAATATTAAATAATTAATTTCAAATTATGTGTGAAAATGCGGTAATCTGTCTTTTAAAAAAATAGAGTTTTTTGGAAAACATTTCTATTTCTATTAAATGATAATTATTTTATCTATAATAAATAAATAACAAAAAAATCATAATTTATTAATTAATATTCATATACACCAATTTAATTATTATATTTTTAAGTTATATTATATTATCGTTCATTTTCATATAGGGTTTTGTGTTCTGCAATCAATCGAAGATATTAAATTTAAAGAAATGTATTTTATGGGTTTTTTAAGATCACTGTCGATTATTAAATATGCTATAAAAAATACTGTTATTTTTTTAAATTATTTTGGGGTAACATAATACGTATTTATCATATAATTAAATTATAATATATGTTTTTTGAAATTATCAAAATACGTGGACATTGATTCTATTTTCAAAAAAAAATATAAAAACTAATGTAATGAAATAAGATATTTATATATCAATATAAGTGATCAATTCAAGAAACATAAATTATATATGAGTTTTGAAAATTTTATCAATGAATTGGAATTGATATCGACATTATTAAACACGCTTGAAACAATTAATGTTACTAACACCTGATAGTGAAAAAATCTATAACTAACTAATATATTCGTAAAAAATGATAAAAAATTAAGGATATAAAAAATAAATATATATGAAATTTTTTATAAAATATATTATTTAATACTAGGTTTTTTAATGAGATTCAAGTGATTTCTTTGAATTTAGAAATTAGGGTAATGGTTTTTTGTCTCAATTTTTACCCCTTGAGACATATTTCTTATTATAGACCATGTTTTATTCTATTTCATGTATCTACTACCACCACCACCCCCACCTTAATATTTTTTTCCATTATCCTATAATTTTTAATGTTATTCAATGTATCATTTTAAATTATATCCTTCAAGGGGTTTTTATTTTAATGTTTCTAAAGCTATAGGTGTTATTTGACTATATATTTAATTACATGGGATATGATTGATATTGTACACCAAATTTCCTTTTATATGGTTTATTCAATTCCATATTTCCTTTAATAATAATGAATATATTTTATTTAATTATATTTAAATTTCACAGTTTCCCTCTCTTATTCTATTGATTTGTATGTTACAACTACCACAAAGTTTTTTGCATCCAAATTTTTCTTCCTTGATATATAATTTATATTCAACGCATATTTCAATTTTGAGATGTATATATTGGTCATGGATTAACTTCTAAATCATACTATACTATTTTATTTTGTGGGATTAAACATTAAAAAATATATCTCTATCTTTTTCCTACCAAAAAACCACTCTTTTAGGAATAATTTTTCTTCCAATTGCTTTACCCTATGAACAATTTATATTTCCATACTTTGATTGAGTTTTTTCCACAATGATGTTATACATGCGTTGAATAGGGAAATTATTTAATTAATAATATTTCACTTTATCAACATATTTTTAAATTGAGGGATTCTTAATTATAAATATATTCTATTTATAGATAGGGGATATATTTAAATACAACTATTTGTTATTATGATATAAATGTCTATTGATTAATTATGATAGCTGATTATTTATTTTTGTTTACCATCCGCCTTATTTTTTTTGTGAGTATTATTCTCTTTTATTGACATTAAAATTATAATGAAAATTATGTGTGCTTAAAAATAGGTATTTTTATATATTACATAAGAAAGTTGATTATGCATTGAATTGATATTTATATAATTGACATGGTGAATGCATTATAATTGAAGATGTTATGGGTGGTACATGATATTATATAGGCTCTAGATTCGTCTGTTGGACTCATGAGACAAAATATTTGTGAATTTGGTGTGTTTTTACATAATGCATACATGATTTATTGGTTACGACCTTGATAGGAATAATTATGTCTTGGTCATGTCCTTAACAAAAAGAATAATTACGTGGTCAAGGATTTGATGATAAAGATCAAGATGAGTGGTATTATTAATTCCATCACCAATAATTCAGTTATAATGGTCCATTTTTTTATTTATACGATAAAATAAGGATATCTTTAAACTCATGTGATTCATTATATATAATTTTTTTATCATCATTTATTATTTACCAAATTATTCATGAAAATTCTGTTCCCTAATAACTTTTTATTTTCATTTTCCCATATTGAGTATTTGGGATAATCCTAATTATTCTTCCATTTTCCTAAGTAATAATTAAATGTATTATACATTATATGTCTATAAAAGTAGAATGTTTGGATAATTTTATTGGTGATGTGAAAGACTTATTATGGATTACGTAATTTATTATGTAATGGAAAAAGAAATTATTCAATGAAAATAAGATGGAATTTATTAAATAAAAATATTCCGAAACATCCTAAAACACTAAACCTAAAAGTTATGTTGGTTGTAATTGGATCAATATTTTTTAGTGATATTGTCATAATTTATGGTTAAATTGGGGTTTTTGGTTCATTCTAAATACAGTATTTCAAGAATGTGTTCATTCAAACCAGATTCTAGGATCATGGTTCTGGGGTATAGTATTTGGTATCAAAGGAGGGTTTTGAAAACATTAGAGGTTTGGATATTATTTGAGTAAAATTAAAGGGTTTATAAGTTAAGTTATATCATAATAAAAAATTTATAGATAACCCTTTATGTTATTTTAAGTAATATTTTATATTTCATGGATTGGGATAAGTTATATCTTATTAAAAATGTATGGATAAGTTATGGAATAAATCTAAGAATTGGATAATATCCTAAAATTTCGGTAATGAATATATTTTATTGTTCTCATATAAATTTCATCTCATTATGGGTAGTCTAAAATGGATACATCTATGTAATAGATAAACCCTTGGTTAACCACCATAAAAAAGATGGTTAAGCACTAACTCAATATTCACTCTAATGGATGATGAGTAGGCCTAATAATTCCTAGATGGATAGACACTCCCAAGGGATATTATTTGGTTAATAACATTCTATTTATATACTATTATAAAGTATTTAATATGTTATAGAATTAGGCTAAGGAATATGAGAGAATACAACCTAAAGAAACCTTGATTAAACAAATTTTGATTTAGGTTTAACTAAAAGATAATGTGATAATTTCTTAGAGTTATAAAGTTTGATGTTTAATTTCATTATATTATTTTAATTCTCTTATGGTGTTTTTCTTTCATCATAATGACTTTTAGTTTTATTAGGGGACGGATCTCTAATAAACAATATTGACAATGGATTTCATGGATAATGCAGATATTGTACCAATAAGAAACCTAATGGGATAATATATGGAGTGATAAATCTTGTGATTATGAAAATTTGGTAATAAAAAAATTATGATTAACAATATGAAAAAAGTTGATTCCTAAAATACACCAAATAATAAATATTTGGAGTCTTATGGATGTTTTCATGAAAAATATGATGGAGGAAAGAAGATTAAATTTCTTATATGTCAAAAATATGGAAACAACACCTTAAGTTTTTCATGAAGAGATAGGAAATTCACTAATAGTGAGAAAATTAAGATCATAACGCCAATAAAGGGAGGGAGAATATAAAAGATACAAAACATGGTATCTTCATTTGTAAAGAAATTGGTCACTTCATAAAACAATACACTATTCCAATGGCCTATGTGAAAAATATTAACCAAGTAATACTTAAACCATGGTAATATAGAAATTACAAAACAATGAATACTATTGAAGAAGACTGTGATTTTTTTATCTGCATTTATCAATGTATCACAACATATATGTTTTAACGAACTATAGAATATTGAGTTATTAAAAAAACAGCATGGTATGATCAGTATTAAATTTTCCTCAATGTTTGGGTGGAGTTACTTCTTATAGATCTAGTTTTCTCCACTTAATTTGATTTTATATAATGAATTGACTGTCTCACTTCTCAATGGGATCATATCAATTTTTATATTTGAAAATTTACTAAATGTCCTCAATCAACCCAATATCGTCGATAAATGTTGAATATAAACATTCTATAGAAATTAATTTTATCATATAGGTCTTGATACCCAATCATGATATTCTTAGTATCTAAAATATTATGTTTGGTATCTCATTAATAATTAAACCCAAGATTTTTTTTATCTTGTTGATACACTCAAATATTTTCCTTAAAGAAAAAAGATTAAGAAATTGAAAGGGAATAATTTACTTAGTGAGAGGGGAGAATGTGACACCCTAATATTAAATATTATATAATTTACATACCTTTGAACCTATTGTGTTTTATAACATTTGACCCATGAAACACCGAACCAATAATGATCCCCATAAAAATATGTGATCGTTAAAATTTAATCATAGAATTGGCTAGTAAAAATAAATATATTTGACTTATGATATACATATATATGTATGTATATTTATATATTTATATATATATATATATATATATATTAAATTATCATTAGTAAAACTAAGGCACTGATAAATTTAATTTGTATAGCTAAACAATTAATATGGCTGATTTATTCCTTAAATTGTATCCTTTCTAAATAATTTAATTTTATGTGTTTTTTTGAAAAAACTTATTAGGAATAAAATATATATTTGATATGAATAACATATTTTAAATAATTTTATTAGTAATAGATATGAAATAATAATAATAATAGTTAATAATTTTTTAAATGTTATATATATATAAAAACATTTTTCATAATAATTTTATGTTATTATTTTAAATTTAAATTATAAAATCATATATTTTGAGTTGGATAAAAAATAATCAGTTTTTAGATTCTTCATATTAATATTATAATAATATTAATTTGTGATATTTTTTGAAAAACATTTGTTTTTATGTTAGTAGTTAATAAATATAGATATTTCTACAAATATTCCATCAATGATATTAGTATAATATCAGAATGAATTTATTGTTTTTCAAACCATTATTTAAAACATATATTTTTAAAATAACAAATTAATAATAATATGTTTTATTTTGAAAACCAATGCATATCCCTTTGGAAACATAAGAAATATTTTAATCTAAAACCATATTTATATACTTATATTAAAAAAAAGTTTTCATCAGTTGTAGATATTAAATAAAAAATGCATTTAATAATTTATAAAAAAAATATAATACTATGGAATATTTTCTATTACATTTTTGGCTATAAAAGTTTGATTACTAATATTGAATTAAATGACCTTGATAATGGTAAAAATGTTACTTTCAATGAATTATTTATTTAGTATTGCATAATTTTTATCTAATAGAATAAATTTATAACTTATAAAATATAAATTAATATAATATATAATCTTATATTTAAATAAATTTTCACTTACTAAACATTTAATCCATATTATATAAGATTAAGTACACTTAATGGTGAAAATAACATTTTTCTACAGAATAGTTTTTAAATATTTAAAATTTTTTAATTTAAATGATGATTTTATATTAACAATAAATAGAATTATATTAAATTATTAATAAATTTAGGTTCTTAAAACCAGCATTTTTTTGGATATGTTATTTAATATGTTCTGTAAAACAGAAGATACGTAAAAACTTTTTACCCTGGTTAAAAAATGGTAAAAATAAAAATAAAATAAAAAATGAAATCCATAATTTTAAAACAAAATTTTGAAATACATTTTTGAGGTTTTATATAAACAATATAACCCCTCAATACATTACTTATTTCTTTAGTAACCATTAACCCTTGGATAATGACATTCAATTATTGAAAAATAACGCTTATTCACAAAAGTTCCCTTTTCTTGACTTATAAAGGGGGAAATTTCACCCCATTATTCCACACCCATTACTTACAATCTATTCATAAAACATTACCATGTTTTTAAAATTATAATCCTATCTTAATATCCTAATCATCTAGTCTCAATTATTAAATCTAACTGCTTTATTTCCATGGATACTTTCAAAAGAATATTCAAGTCCACAAAGTGAGTATTACATAATCATTTTCTTTCTCATAATAATAGGTATCTTAAAAAAATTTCTTTTATATAATAATATAATTAACTCATAATATTTAGTATACTGAATTATTATTTTATTATAATAAAAAAATTTATTGACTCCTGTTCACATAGAAAAATAAGTGAAATTTATTGTCTGTTTGTGTGGATAATAGCCTCTATGAAATGACATCTCCTATTTTTTCACCAACACCTCGATTCATGGAATACAAAAACTAAATTTAATAATAAATTTAAAATATATCATATAATTATGATTATTAAGAGAAAATTTATCATTCACTTTAATTTTCTCTCATTTGTTGCGAAATAAAAGCGTCGACATTGTGTTGTGTGGACTATAACGTCCATTATGTATCATATATCATTTTTCATATATTTTATCTATTATTTTTTAAAATATCTTAAATTTTTATTACAAAAAATAAAAATAACTGAATATTATACCCCTATAATTTTGATATTATTCCATAAGAAATTATTTTCAAAACCATAGCCTTTTGTTACATATGGTATCTTCATGTTTGGATCAAAGTAATTATCGACTAAAATAATGCTAAAAATTTATATAATAGATTAATATGGGAACATAAATACAAATATTAATATAATTTAATATGACAAATATTTATTTTTTATAGTTATAGACTGTATATATTATTTAGATAACAAATTATCAAATTATCATTGGTGATTGCTAAAATTGCTAGAGAAAGCCGACACTAATTCCATTTTCACACAACAAATATAAAACATAAATGTATTGATATTATAGATTTATAAATAAATATAAGTTATCAATTATAGTACCTTAAATGATATTTGAATAATAATCATGTAATTAATTTTTGCTTACCAATAACGATATTATAAAACATGTGTGAAACAATCAATTTCACTGACACCAGATAGTGAACTATAACTAAATATTATAAACATAATATATTATCATAAATATTTTATATAAAAGGTAATATATAGTTACCCTAGACTTTTACACATATTATTACATGATTTTAAGTATAATTATTCATGAAATACAAACCAAGGACTGAACAGTCTAGTGTCTTTGGAAGACTTGGTACAAAATTAGAATACATGATACTAAAATAGAACATATTATCCATAATGTTATCATAATTTATTTTGAGATCCTATTTCTACAAATGATAACCTTGGGAATACATTGACCAAAGGGTTGAGTTAAAAATCCATGCAAGGGAGTAAACATGGGAATAAAGCATATAACATGAGTTAGAAGGCATAACATGACAACATAATGGTATGGCCCATGAATAGGCATATTTAATCATAAAATCTATAATAGGAATCATATTATCATGGAAATATTGGAATGTTACAATAACATATAACCTGACATAAACATGTGTTCTGGATAACTGCCAAGACTATATCATAGGGTGGACAAATTACTATAACGAATTAAGTTTACACCCAAATTCCATTGATAAAATATCATGAGACTAAACATTACCCAATGAATTGTAACCCTATCTAATAAAACCCACAATAACATGTTCACACATATTTGTGCCACATATATAATTAAACATAAGGAATTAATATAAGGGTTGCCCATAGAAAGGAATGGGAATCATGATCATCCCATAAGGCATAGACAAAGGTTCTATCATAATGGAATCAATAAAAGAACTGAGTAATTCATTTCTAGGATAAAAAATATTAATATTTCATGGATAATGATTCCCAACTAACGTTCATACAAGAAAAGGAGTGTTTTAGGAATATTTATAAATGATCCACTTTAGTGTGGTTTATGGGAAAATACTAAAGAGTCTTCAAATAGGGTGAACTCATCATTGTTAACATAAAATAATAAATTAACTAATCTAGTTTTCCAGGTTAAAATGAGTGATTTTATAAAAATAACAATGTATAAAAAAATTATTGTGTGTACCTGAAAATGGGTAACAAATGGGGAGGTTCTCTTTAATTGGATTTTTTTTATTTGGAAGAATAGAGAATGGAAACTTTTAAAACATGTATTCCCACATAAAATAAATATTAATTGAAATTGATACATATATTTTGAAAATATAAATTTAATTTTTATGAATTATATATGAATAATTAATAAATGCATTTGGGTAAATATATAGAAATCATAACCCAACGGAAAAAATGGAGGTTCGGAGAGATCCCTTACCATATGTACAAATATGTTCTTCAATTGAACCTAATGTCATGGGTTATCAAATTAGAATAAAAAATTACATAATCATAAACCTATGTTACATTTATTTTATTTATTATATTTTTATTATGTTCATTTATGACCATTTCAAAGAGTTATAGAGTTCGATTTTGTCATTCCTCTAGCGTTCTTTCATGGTTTCACGGTCGTTTGATTTGTGAAAAATTTTGTATGTTAATTAAAAATGGGAATAATTCTCTAGATGTGAAATTATATGGTATTAATGAACTTATATAAGATTAAATGGTCCCATATCTCATTTTTTCTGGTATGGGGATGATAAATTTGATAAGATGTTAATGTTTAATTTATTTTTGATTTTTTTCAATCATTACGAACTATTTTTGAATTATTTATTTATTATTTCAATATATTATTTCAAGAATTGGAAATAAGTTATAATATACATATTAAAATTTTTTTGAACCATAATAATTATATTATTACTAACATTGAAGGTGGTTATGGAAAATGAAAACTCGATATCTAAGAAGGTGGTGAACCGACATATCACTGATGATGTTTTCATTTTTAGGATTAAAGGAGAATAAAAGATATTTGATGATGCATATTCAATTAAAACAATAATATATATATATATGATATTTTAGTTTTCATTCCTCATTTTCAAGGTGGTGAATAGAGGATAATAAAATAAATTATATTAAAAGAGAAGGATTTAAAATTTTTCCTCTTAAATGTTATCTCCTTGAGAACCTCTTTATGATAATTGGGTTTGGTATTTTTTAAGACAAAAAGATCTAGGATATAATGAAGAGGATTGATAATTGAATTGGTGAAAATATAGATAAGATTCATGGCATAAAATGTATGAGGAGAATGGGTAGTGAGGTATGGTTTT
Source organism: Viscum album (assembly GCA_963277665.1). Taxonomy (NCBI): domain Eukaryota; kingdom Viridiplantae; phylum Streptophyta; class Magnoliopsida; order Santalales; family Viscaceae; genus Viscum; species Viscum album. The sequence goes on from OY728122.1 coordinate 1,627,969,081, forward strand.
TTTAAAGGGTGAGGGGTGTTTTTCATTAATATGTTCATTAGTTATTTACTTTGGATCAGTGCTATAGATAGTTATAGTTACTATGAAGAAATATATTAAATATTCTAATTGAGTTAGAAACAATGGGCCGTTAAATCATGGTTACATCAATAATGACTCAAAAATACATGTATTTAAATTATACCGTAAAATATTGTATTTCATTATGCACAAAAAATTCAACTATTTTAGAAAATCCCTAAAAATTACTCTAATATTTTTTTGACATGATTATATAAAAAATATAATAAATTTTATGAAAATTAATTCCTAAAAATGAGAAATTTAATTTTTAAATAAAACCGTCAATTATTTTTTTTAAAGGTTGGGGTCGAAGCCTCATTTATTATTAAATCAAAGTAAATACCTCTTTAACATGGTAGAGGGAGACCCATAACATATCCCGAAGGCCCAGTGGGCATTTAGCACATCACATGGCCCGTAGGCCGATTTATTTGGCCCAAGGCCCATTCATTGAATAGTACAAAAATAGAACCCACACTGCTACAGTACTGTACAGTACCCGTCGCTGCTACAGCGACCTGCCACCAATACAGTGCCTGCCGTTTCTACGGTTCCTCTGCTGCTACAGTAAAATACAGTACTGCTAGAGTGCTTGCGCCCAATGGGTTTTTAACCCCCATTTTTTCATGTAGAATTATGGGGTTCTTACCACTATGCCAAAACCCAACTACAAAAAATCGTCAATTATTCAAAAAATATAGATTTTAATATTATAATCAATTTGATGACCTTTCTAAAAATTTATCAACATCTAAAAAATGCATTATAATTATAATAAAGAGTTATATATTTTATGAATCTTTTTTGTGAAAATAACTATTATTTTAAATCATTTCATTTATTGTAATATTGTAAATAAGAAATTACATTTTACAAAAATACCAACACTTAATTTAAAATTATCAAAACATTTATTTACTTATACCCTGGTATAAATATATCATATTTTCATTTATAAGATACCTAAATTTTATTTATACTTCCATAGGTGAGGTAACTATTCTAATAGTCGGATTTTTATCCCTAACGATCAATTTTATATTCCAATGGTCATGTTACTATTCCAATGGTGTACGTTACTTAATTTGTATAAATGCCTCATATTTCATTCATTATTTATTCAATTATATTTTATCTTAAAGTTATAAATATACATTCACCTTCAAAATGAATATTTTATTATTAAAATTATCTGTTATTTTAATAGATTTGTTTGTGATTGGATTCATTCTAGTGGATCGAGAATATCCCTATTTTCCCAATCTTATTATCATATTTTCTATTTATTGTCCCCCAATAATATCTGACATTATTATAAGTTTATTTGTAAACTAATTTATCATTATTAATTAATGAAAATGTTTTTTATTAGTTTCTCTATGAGATGTATATGTTGTATTACATAACAATGTAAATTACATTGATAATGTTTTGGGTCATCACGTTATTCCTCTTAAAAATTCACTCATGAAATTTCATTATACATACTAAGGTGAAACATGTGATGGTACTACTCATTAATTTATTCCTCTAATTCCCATGTCACATAATCATATTAATGGTTTATTTATATTAATTTGTCTAATTGAGTGGTCTTTTTATGTATATCCTTGTCTTTATTATCAAAAATCTCCATCGACTACTCCTCATAAGGGATATTTTTTTCCATCTCTTACACATTTTCATTAAGTACATGTGAGGGATATGGTATTTACATCCTTAGGATGGATACACAGAATATATCATGTACTAAATACATAGATTTTGGAAGTTATAGTCTATAGGACACATCTCTGACATGATCAGGATACTCGAAGGGGACAATGTTCCTAGGACATAGCTTTCCTTTCTTCTTAAATCTCATGACCTTATTCAGTAGTGATATGTGGTGAAATTCATTATCACCAACCTCAAACTCTAAGTTCAATATATTATTATCTTTATATCTCTTCTATCGACTTTGGGTAACATGAATTGGTTATTGGATGGTATATACTTTTTCTCTGCATTCCTAGACCAGTCCTGATCTTATTAGCATGTGTTCACCAACTTCATCCTAACATGCATGTGTTCTATATATTTTCCACGAAAGGGATTAATATGAATCGATTTGGATTATTGAGTGGAAACTATTGTTTTAAAAGAAATAAAATACTGGAAGATGTTGTTCCCCTCCTCCTTTAAAGTATATTGAAAATTTTATCAACATGTCTTCCAGTGTCTGAATAGTCTTCATAGATTGGCTATTAGTTCGGTAGTGATAAGATGTGCTGAATTTCAACTTGGTATTTAGATAATTTTGTACACTTTTCCAGAACATTGAGTTAAATATCATATCCTAATTGTATATAATCAAAAATGTTTCTACAAACAACCAAAATAATACTCTTATGTATATCCCAACAAGATGGCCAATTGAGAAGTCCACTCAAATCACAATAAAGTGAGTAGTTTTTGTATGACGATCCATAATGACCCATATAGCATTATTTCCTATTATTGTCTCTGGGAGTCCAGTGACAAATTCCATGAGGATTGTTTCCCATTTCCATGAAGTTATTTGTAATGGTTGCATCATCGAATTGGACTTTTCCCTTTTATCCTTCACTTGATGAAATACAAGATGCTTTGATGAATATTTTTGGATTCTCTTTTTCATATTTTTCCCACCATGTGTTCCCCTAAAGATCTCGATGCATATGTGTGCTTCTTTGGTGGATAAAGAATTTTGATCTATGTGAATCACTCACAATCTAATTTTTATCATAGTATTTTATGGTACACATAGTTAAAAACCAAATATTACGACTCCTTACTCATCAATTTACAAATTTAGGGATTTTACATTTCTGATAGCATCAACATTTTTCTGGATTTCCACATCATCTTTCTGAAAACCCATAATATTATCTATAATGTATGGTTGGGAAACCATTAGTAATAGGAATGGTTATTTACCATCCATTATGATTCCCATATACATTCTTTTCAATTCTAAGAAGATTGTATCCTTCTAAATTATCATCATTGATAAAGTAATAGGATCCTTTCCACTTAGACTATCTTCCACTTTATTTTTATTACCAAGATGATAGTGGAATGAGAAGTCATAATCCATAATGAGTTCTATAAATATTAAATGGAACATATTATGCTCTTTAAGTGTGAATATATTTTTGAGGATCTTATGATAAGAATATATCTCATACTTCTCCCCATAGAGATAATTCCACTAAATTTTCAATGTAAAGATAACAATTTCCAAATCCAGATCATGCATGGTATGTTTTTTCTGATGAACTTTAATATGACCTAAGGAATAGTTGATTACTTTTTGATTTTTTGTAAGTACATATCATAATCCCTTATTTGATGTATCATTGTATACCCAAAAGATTTATCCACTTATATGTTTTGTAAGTACTGGTGCAGTGATAATCCTCACATGAAATTATTTGATGTAGTCTTCACATTTACTTGGATATAAAATATTATTCCCTTTTGAATCATCTTAGTTAGTGGATTTTTAAAATCCTGATAAGTTACTCACAAATGTTCAGTAATACCTAGCTAGTCCATGGAAACTTCAGGTGTCTATAATAGATACTGTTCTTGGCCACTTTTTAATTACATTTTTATTAGAAGGGTCTAATGATATTCCATAATTGGTGATAAGATTCCCCACAAAAGATACATAATCTATCTAAAACTCACATTTACTATATATTTCATATAGTTTCTACTATTAAAAATTCATTATATCATTATCTAAGTTCTCCCCATGCTCCTCCTTTCTCTTGGAGTAGATCAAAATGTTATCTATAAAGACTATCACAAATTTTTCACTGTAACATCTAAAGACTCTATTTATTAATTCCAAGAAATTTTTCTGATAATTGATGAGTCCAACGGGAATATCTATGAACTCATACTATCCATATATCATTAGAAATGTATTCTTGTTAATATCTTTCTTCCACACCATCAATTATTGATATATCGACTGATGGTCAACCCTAGAGAAATAAACATCCCCATAGGGTGGATTGAATAATTAATCTATATGTGGAAGGGGGTACTTTTTATTTATCATTATTTTATTGTGCTCATGATAGTCAATGAATAGGCGCATTGACCCATCCTTTAACCTAGTTAAATGTATTGGAACACCCCACAGTGATGCACTCTAGTGTATATAACCCATTTCAATATTTTATTGTAACATCTTCTTTGGTACCTCCAACTCAATGGTATTCATTCTATATAGTTTCTTTGATATGGGAAGAGAACCAGGTATAAGAATAATTGAGAACTCAACCTCTTGGTTAAGATTAAGATAGGGAAATTCTTTTGGGAACTCATCAATAAAATCATGTCTCGGGATACACTTAACCCATTCCTCGAGACGGTGGGTCACATTATAACTCCCTGATATTTTGTGATTTGTTTATTTCAAGTTAATTTAATCTTTATGATATTTTTCATTTCATGAAATACTAAAATGGTTTATTTTATTTTAAAGAACTGTGGTTGGCTTACGTTATAAGAAAAACCAAGTTAATTGGGAAATACACAGAACCTATATTTTATCTTCCTCTAAATATAACACTAATGATAGCTTTCATTTCACAAAATAATGACTTTACATGATGGAATGTGTAACATGCATGACATAGGTTTTCCCAAAACTAATGTATTATTACGATATTTTTATCTATTAAAAAATTTATAACCTGGATTCTAAATTAGAGGTTAGGGATATTATTAACTAGTTTATGAAAATATATAGTTTACAAAAATATAATATTAATTCATAGGTTACCAAATAATTAGAAAGGAATAGAAAACTTATTGAATGTAAAGGGAAATATTATTATTTTTCGGTCAAATTTTTTTTTACCCTAATAAATTAAATTAATTATAATTAGGGAGTAATATTATCTTTATATATATGTTATATTTTGAATCATACTTTTTATATTCATTTAATACATTTGATAGACTTAATCTAATTACAAACCCAATTTTACACTTAAAAACCTATATTTTTATTAATACATTTTTATCACATTTTAATATAGAACTGATTTTAAATACAATTATTGGAAATTTTATAGATTTAATATTTTAAAATAAATATAATATTCAAAATATGAATGTAAGAATTAGATTATGGTAAATGTTTATTATTTTTCAGTGAATTTTTATTTTTTATTGAATACTGAAAAATACTGAATTTTATTTCAAAACTTCATTTTCTTGAAATTTATTTTTAATGTTAAATTAAATTTAAATTTTTTTTTCAAAGTAAAATTATACAAAATTATTATCATCTAATAAATTTTTTTAATTTTATCATATTTCACATTGAAATTGGATATAAAAACTTTCCAAACTTTTGAACATTTTTACATTAAAACCCTTCATTGTCATCCCGTCAGCGGGATTATTTTTAAATTGATTCCATCACTTATGTTGTTTGAATTTGGAAAAATTGATTCCATATTTGTTATATGATTAATTTTTAATTTCTGATGAGGTAACCTTAGTTTTTTTCAAAAATGATTAATGAATGTAATTAAAATAAATTACATCGATTAAGGTAAAATTAAGCTTAACTAAGGACCAAACCTTAAATTTAAAACCCAAAAGGTCTTAGAAACATTTCCGAGTTCAATTATATGGACATATTTAGACCTTATACTCCATTTTATAGATTTCAGTCCATTATTGGATCCACTTTTCATATGAAAAATTTGTATGGAATTCCTTTTTCAAAATATTACAAGGATGTCAGTATTCCTCTACTAAAAAAGGCCTCCTCTCATCCACATCATTAAACCTCTCAAAAAATTATATTTCTCGAATATATACAACAATATCCTACAAAAAATACTCCATTCCTACATTAATACTCAATTTGGGAAGAAATTATTCCAAAAAACATTTTGGCATAAACCAAAAGGACTTACCTGATTTAGAAGTAACGCCTTCTCTCAAACTCTTTTCTTTTAAATTATTTCGCCACCCCATAAACTCTATTTATTTTATAATTGTATAATAATAGTATACTCAATACACTAGAATATTTTTATTTTAATTTTTTACAAAAACATACAGACCCCTCCATTTAATGGGTAACGAACATATTGTTTATGTGTACAGTGCACTACCGCCTCACGAAACGATGATTGTTAATTTTTTCACCAGCTCTCATAGTGGAAATTCTGATGTAATTTATGTTTATATATTTTTTATATCATATTAATTATATATTTAAGCTTATTTAATCCTTTTAACACATGTATATTGATAATTTATATTTGTTGTAAATAAAATAATTTCATTTAAGGAAGTGTAGACTATGGACCCCTCAAAGTGAGGTGATTCGCTAACAAGAAAACATGGAATGTATTAAGGATGAGTTTAGCAAACTTAAAAGATATATATGATAAAATAATTATATTTAAAAAATATATAAACACACACACACACACACATATATATATATATATATCATCTACCTTCTTTCATTCAATACCACATTTAAACGGATACAGTTTTCATGCATATGTACGGCCTACCATCTCTATTAACAGTCTGTTCCATTTAATAATTATATATTATATAGATTATTATAATAAATATATATTGAATCAAAATGATATATATATATATATATATCATGTTTTATATTCTATAAATCATGATATAAGTATAAGTACCAAATATATACCAAATAAAGACACATGTGAAAAACAAATTCAATATTAACCAATGTGTAACTGTAACATGTATTTATTACCAAGAATGTACTACAAATTAAAAATATAACCATATATTGTATTAGATATAATACTATGGTTCTTTAATATACGTATAATAACTTTATGTTTTTTAGGAAAAATGTTTGTACAATTATTATGAGAGTCAAGACACAGGGTTATGGGATTTTATCTAATTTTTTATTTTCATAAGATACTTTCTTTATTCACCACTAATTCCTTTTTAGTGGTGTGAATAATTAAAATGGATGTATTTTATGACTCCTATAAATAAATTTATGTGTATTTACATATTCATTTTATGACATTTCTATCATGGTATTTATGTTTCAAAAGTTTCCAAATTGGTAAAATAATTTTTCCATGATTTTCCTTATTTGAGACACATGACAAGTTATAAACCAATATTTTTCCATTAAGTGTATATAATGACTTGGTAATTTTATATCATGAATCTTCTTTTTTTATTTTTATTTTAAGATTAATTTAATTTCTTTTTCTTTCATGGTTAGTATTGTTCAAAGTTTCAAAGTGGTAAGAGTTTATTGAAATAATCTCATCGCTTTCCTAGATTGTTTATATTTATGCTTCCTATTATGAAATAGTGTGATATATATCTGAAGAAAATTAATTAAAATCCATATACTATGTTTATTCATGATTTATTCATGTATTGGTACTATATTTCTACTCATTTTTATATAATATATTTAATAATTTGTTTTTAAGAAAGCGTGACCTTACCCTTTCTTTGCTGAGAAATATATATTCCTTAAAAAACATTGTTTTATTAAAATAAAATACAAGAATATTCAATTACTATCCAATAATAAATAAAAAATTCCATTTTTTGTATTTTACCAATTTTTTCAAATAAATATTCTTTTCACTTTCCGAACATGTCATTTTTCTAACCATTTACCATGAAAAAGGAAAGTTTTTACCTCATATGGCATGTACGGATTTACCCGACGTCATTTTTTTGAAGATTTATTTTTCATGTTTAAATGGTTCATGCTTATGAAAATGTTTATAAAATTAATTTTTTATCAAATTGTTATTAAAATGTGTCTCATGTTTTATATGTTTTCAAAGTATTTTTTAAGTAAAATGGTTTTCAAAATGCTTTCTTGATTCTTTATATGTTTTTAAGGAAAATGGTTTTCCAAATGTTTTCTTGACTCTTTGTAGTTTTCATAGGAAATGGTTTTCAAGTGATTTTCAATCCTTATTTGTAATCGTGAAAATTATATTCAATGAAATGGTTTTTGAAATGTTTTCAATATCTCTTTTATATATTTAATGAAAAATGATTCTAAAAAGTTTTCAAATAATTCTATATAATATTTCATGTTTATTTTGTATAAAATCGTTTCCAAATGTTTTTAATGTTTTTGGGATCCTTTTTTAAAGAAGATATGATATTTTCCTCAAGAAATGTTTTAAAAGTATCTTTTTGAAGTTATTTTCTATCTAAGATAACATCTATTGATGTTATTCATTCCCTTCTAGGAAATGATCCAAAGGATCCATTAATATCCTTTCATGAATGGTTAATGTTTCAATATTATGATATTTATGAAACTCATTTATCCTTCATGGTTTGTATGTTTTTGAAACATGTTTCTATTTTATAGGTTATATGTTTATGAAATATTATTCTTTTCACAGATTATAAATTTATTAAATGGTTATGAAACCAATCTATTTCTATTGGTTATGACATGATGAAATGTTAATGATTCCGACTTCATTTTATGGGTAATGATATCATGAAATTTTTATTACCTTGTGGCATATGTATGAATGATTTTATTATGAGATGGGTTGGACCTATATCTAACTCCAATGAAAATGGTAATGACAGAAGACCCGTGAGTATAAATGTTATGCATGAACCTAATTACATGTTCATAATGTTATGAATGGACCTGGTTACATGTACATAAGTTTATATGTGAACATGATTACATATTCACATTGTTATGAGTGAACTTTATTATATGTTCACAATGTATTGATTTAACCTGATTACACATTCACAATGTTATGCATGAACCTAATTGCATGTTCATGACATTATCCATGGACCTAGTTGCATGTCCATTAGTCTTTGAGAGGGCCTTATTTAATGTCCTTAACATAATGTGTGAACCTATTTCTATGTATAAATGTTAACTATATTATTAGTTGATGTGTATGTATCCAACCCATTTATTATTAAAATGTTATGCTATCATAGATTATGCTCTTGATTTCTTTATGATTCATGTTTTATAAACTAATATTATTTATTATATTATTCATGATTATGAACATTGATATGAATGGTATAATCTTCTAATGATCATGATCATGTTCTTATACACTTATTTTCATGATATTCATACACATTTCCTTTATTTACCCATACTATGAATTTGTGCGCACACCTTTCTTATGTTTTATTTCCCCAGGTTGTGAAGAAATGTTTTAAATTAGAATTAATAAGTGGGAGATATTTTTGAGAATCATTAAAGATATTTCATTTGGCTAGAAATTTTTTTCTCCATGTTTTCAAAGGAACTAAACTAATATGATCATTGGGTGTATGTTTGTATAATGTTTTTTCTATTCAGTAAAAATATTGTGATATTAATGTAATGAATACAAGGGTCTCTATACACATGTCCACAAGCATGTCTCCCCATATGTCATAGGCTATCGACTAGAAGTGAGGGTGTAAATGAGGTATAGTGTGGAGACTATACCTTCATGTAAGAGTACCGTAACAGATATAACCAATAATAAACAATAGAAGAACTGTATAAAAATAGATATAATCACTACCCTATTGAAACGTAAAAAGATATCTGAATATGTAAGATGTGGAAGAAATAGATAAAACATATAATATAAAAGTGAGGATGAAATAAATAAATAGTATAGGTGATAATAATATTAGAAGCCTCCAAATAAGTGGTTGATACATGATGGATTTCATATTGATAATAAAAAGAAGAATATGGTTTAGACATATAAAAGTATATTACATAAACTAAAAAAAGGAAAAAAATGATGCACTTGCATCTTGACTGCATGCTCTGTCTTCTCCTCATAGGATTCTTCTATAACAAAAATCATGTCAACAACCTATAGAATTGATCTTGACCCTATCCATACCTTCAGGAAGACAGAAATCTCAGGTACCAAATGTGTCCTAAGTAGGGTGTGAGATAAAAATATAAGTGGGCCACAACCAATGGTTTATATGTGTAATACAAGTAGATCTCTTAACTAAACAGTGTTTGTTTATAAGAATATTAAAAAAAAGATGAAATAAATAATTATTCTAGTCAGATTTCTATAGGACTACTTGTGGGTCTACCAACTTCTTCACATGGTTATAATGTGTATTTGATCATATCACTGCATATATATATTATTAAAAATATAAATAGTTTAATTATATATTAAATCCACCTATATAAACCAAGTACGTGTGAATGTAAGTGACCATATACATGAAATACTAGTGTTGGATGGAACGGGGCATAACTCGGATATCCATGAACAATCGAAGGATCCTATAAGCTAATGAAATTGGGTACATTCCCTATATAATAATAATGTGAGATATTTCATTCTACAACACCTAGGATCATGATTGAGAAATTATGGAAACACTATAATAATTTAATGTTTCATTTAAATCCCAACGCCTATATAGTATCACTGGTGTGAGATCCCATACTCAACACTTGATGTAAGGGAGTGTGATTATCCATCATTTTCAATACCCCTTACCATCACACACATCCCATATAATGGAATATTATTTTATAATATAAGGAATGAGGAAAACTCCTGATGAAAATTATTTATTGAGCCCATATATATAAACAATGAATAATCATCTTTATCATCCACAACATGATGGATTACCTTTCATGTGCCAATCTAGAAATATTCAACTCCATTTAGAACATTATAATCTATATCAACAATCTGAAAACCATAAACAAAAGGTCATGGCCTTATAATTCTTTTATATAGTTCATTAAAATCTAAAAATAAATTTTATTTAAAAAAAACATACCATCATGCATAAGAGAACCAATGTGATCAATTTCATTTAACACTTTCAATTTACCAAAACATGGAAAATCTATGTATAAGCTCAAACGATAACTTAGGAGATGAAAAAGGAAACAATTAAATTGAATATTTAGGAAATTATAATTATAATAGGTACAAACACCTAATAGTTTCATTGATTCTGTTAGATACTCATGTATTAAGGGAAGTTACATTTAAAATTTAATCTAGTATAAACCTATGAGTTCTGGGTACATTGAAAAATTAATCCAAAATTGTAAATTTTACTTAGTAAACCCATGGGGTGACCATATAAGGTGTATAAAACTTGTAAATTAACAAAAAAAGGGTCAATATGTTCATAATAAGATGTAATTTTCAATTTGATATCAAAAAATCAATTAAATTTGGATTCTCATAAAAATCCAGCATGCGGCACAATGAAAATATTACAAAACATAAAAACTCAAAGGTAAATTGATGGGATCACCTACTTAAAGGTCATAGATGATGCCTCACTTGATATCAGCCTCAAATTCAAAGCAAGTTGGCAGAGATATGAGAAATTGTAACGCCCCAGTCCCAGAAGCCCAGAGCCAGTGAATTATTTTAATACAATGGCATGATTAAAATGAATCAAGTCCTGAATGACTGATCATTTTATCAGTCTTGGAAAATAGATTACATACATGAATGTTACATTACACATTCAAACATAAAACACAACATAATTAATCCATTGATAACACCATTTTTTACTATCTTAACCCTACATATCAAACATAGTACACTTCTTGGAATCCTGGGAAAGAAAAACATAAGAAAGGGGTGAGCTCAGATTCCCAGTAAGGGTAAATAATTTAGCGGAAGATATAAAATTTTATGGAAATATGTTTAATAAATACAAAATACTTTTAAAAATAAAATTGAACATAATGTAGAGAAAATAAATAAAAAATTTCCATATAAACATGCACATGGATATTCTACTAGTCAAATAATCACATATAATAATTAATTTCATAATTAGGGAATTCCCAATGTTGGACATCATTAACACATAGTCAAGGCCTCGTTCCAAGACAAAAAATAAAATTTTTGTCAAGACCTTGTGCCAATACACTATTTTGTCTCATGAGACCTATCGATGCATTGAGGGGATATAGCAGACCCCAAGCATCACTTACTAATACCATTACGTTCTACATATGATAATTTTGAAACATAACATAAACATTCGTATTAAAACAAGCATACGAAATGTAAATACTTCAACCATAAAACATGAAGGGTATAAAAAAAGCACATCCAAATTCCAACATATCATAACTCATTCAATATAATATGGATGATTTTATTATAATAGATTAACCTTAATCAAGAATAATATCCAATAAAGACTTTTGACATAGTGGAAAATGATCAGTAAAACTTTTTGAGAGAAATGTCCCTTTTTATGAAATCATTTAAAAGTTACACATTTATAAAGGAAGTCATTTAAAATAGATTTCTAAATCAAAGTGTCACATACCACTTTGAAACTTTGGAAATTAATTAAAATTTTAAAACAATCATGTCCTTATAAATAAATCCTTAAAACCATTTTGAAAACATGGACATCAATGGGATAGATATAGAATAATGAATATATAAAACATTTTAGATGGGGTTTTATTCAAATAATAACTTAAAAGTAATTTTTAAATGACTTTTATGAAACATGAACATGGATAATAAATATGTCCCTAAAAATACTTACCCATGAACAATCTTGGATAATAATAAGATTGAGGAATTAACCCTTAACCTCCACTTTCCTTCGGTGGTGGGTACATTTAACCTCAAGTATAAGAACCATTATATGTTATTAAATTGTACCATAACTATATTCATATTTATAATATCATACATGATTCATTTATGACTTTATACTTCCCATTTAATTCTGATTTCCATGTAAAATTAACATTTTTGGTAATAGTCACTTTCTTTGCTGTATTTGTTTTAACATGTTATTCTTGATCATATCATTTTGATCATGATTTAAATAAATCCAGAATATAAAACATGATTTATATATAATATTTATTTATTATATAAATATGAATATTAGATACATATATTAAATGTAAAACACTATTTATGGAGATGGTAGTCCATACGTATGCATAAACACTGTTTCTATTTTCCTATCGTATTGAAAGGAAGTAAATGAATAAGATATATGTAAGTACATATATATATATATATATATTAAATAGCATTATTATTTCATATATTACATACTTATTAATAATAAGTATTTTTATCATCATCGTTGAATGGTGAACCTAAAAATGAATCTCATCGCGTTGTGGAGACGGTTAGTCGTACGTACACACGAGCAACGATATAATTTTATGAAATGATTAAGAGGTGTGGAATTGGATGATATATTAATTTTATAGAGAAATTAACATGTTATTTCAATTATTTATATAAATATTACTCGTCATTATATCCATCCATATAACATGGTGTTAAATAACAAATTACACTAAGGTGTGGACATGCTAATCCGTACGTACGAACGCGTGGTGACATTATCATTCATAGGATAGATAAAATATTGAATATGGTTGTACCATATTTATAATAACATCATAGTATCTATAAGGTATAGGATTTATTATTTTTCTATGAAAATAACTTTGTAAAATAATGTGGAAGAATAAAAGAACATTGAAATAGGTGATAAAATAATTACCTCTTCTTTGGGTGTTTTCATTTTTATTTGAACAAAAGGTATCCATAGAATTGATTTCTGATAGAAGGAATGAATCTAGGTTTTAGTGAAGGTATTTTGGAGGAGATTTTGGGCTGGGGTTGGCAGATCCAAATGGAATTGGAGGTGTGATTTTGAGAGAATGGGAAGTGCTCTTTTATAAGAGAGATGATGGTCAATTTAGGAAAAGTTTGAAATATTATTTTATGGTAAAATAATTTTCCATTTATAATGTCTCCAAAATTATTTATTTTTAAGATAATCTAGGTATTGGTCGACATACTCTCAACCAATAGGTTTTAGACAAGTTTAGGTCACCATATTAACCGTATAATTTAGATTTAACTCTTATTTAAATAATTTATCTTTAACCATGTCCTCAATTATAATTATAATAAATGGTTAATAAACATACTATAAAAAACAAATAGAACCACAAGTGGTTCATTATTAACATATATATTCTATTATAAGTCCTTTTTCTGAACCATATAATTTTAGAAATTTTATATCAATTAATAATATAAAATTTGTTTTGAAAATGCATTTTTGTCAATTTGGACACTATTTGGTATTTTGTTTTTCTTAAAGTCATAATAACCTTATCACTTCAAAAAATATTATTTATTCAAACCTAAAATGTAATATTAACATATAAAATTATTTTATGGAATCAATAAACTCAATTTACTTTTATTGTGATCTTTATAATATAAATTATTTTAATCATTAATTGATAATGTAATTCTGCGTCATAATTGTATCATAATGAAATTTAATTATTTAATTTTTAAAAATTATAAATAAAATAACATTATGTATGAAATTTTTTTATATTTATAATTAATATTTATAGTTTAATTTATCATTTTTATAACCCTATATTTAAAATGGTTTAGTTATTAATCTTTGAATTTCACATTTTTAACAATTCTTTAAATAAAATAATAATAAATGGCCAAATCTAATCCAAGTAGGCCAAAAGGATCATATATTATTCCTAAGGTTGATTTTTTTTGAAAAAAACTTATCCAATAGAATTAGTACATGGTTTAGGTTAATTAAACTATCATTTTTTCCTTTAATTACCCTATTTACTTTTAACTGTGGAAAATAAAATTCAAAAGCCACTATTCACCTAAAATTATTTTTATCTTATTAAACCAAATTTTATTTACTGATGTCAATCATGTTTTCCTAATTTTTGAAATTAAATTCACAAAAGCGTTACAATTATGTTTTATGCAAATTTGCAAATGTGTCTAGAAGTTGGGTGAAAGACGGTAAAAACTTCAATAAAATTTTATACATATAATATTATTATAAAATTACTCCAATGAATTACATTGAAAATATAGAGGTATTATATATCAATTTTGACTAAAAATAAATTTAAATAAAATAAATAATTATTTAAATAAAAAGTCTGTTTAAAACAATAATGTAGTGTTTTCACTATTCATCAAAAATTCAAAGTTTTCAGAAAAATTCCAAAACATCACCCTGGGCTAATTTTGATATTATGAATTCAAAAATTAATTCTATTTTCCTAAATTAAAAACATAAAATTTGCTTTAATTAATTTAAAATTAATTCTCGTTGTCAAAACCAAAAACCAGGTTTTAAAAAAGTAAAAACTATCAAAAGATGGACATGTGTTTATGTCAAATTTAGAAGAAAAATTACGTATAATGACCTAAATTGTACTGAATGATAAAATATAATCTAATTATACTTCAGAACCATTAAAATTCATAATTTAACACTATAAATTATTTCTATTAAAAACATTTTTTCAATTAAAATTTAGTATTTTTCACTATTCATAAAAATATGAAAGTTATCAAAAAAGTACCAAAAATTTATCCAAACTAAATTTTTAGGTCCCACTTCTGAATAATAATTTAATTTTATTAAATTTAATATATAAAAGTGTCAAATATTAGACCTATAATGGTTTTTCCATTAAAAGGTTGTAAAACTTCTTTTTTTTAAAAAAATACTTCATTTATCTGAAAACATAAATTAGTTCTTCTATTCTGTCATAGAAACACATTATTTGAATTCTAAAATTATATAGAGTATATAAAATTCAAAATTCAGTTAATATTATTCATAAGCATTTTTCTAACGGCTAGTTTGGTAAGTCGTGGTGTGCCCGAACTTGGTGTTTCTTATAATGCAAGTTATTGAATCACATTGAAGAGATAACATACTATGAAATATTAGGGTGTTACATTCTCCTCGCCTTTAATAAATTGTGTCCCCACAATTTTAAATTGTTCCTCAAAAATAAAATTTTAAAAATAGAAAAATACCTTTGTGGAATACCCACATTGGAAAATGGGTTAATAAAATATAGTCTTAATAAGAGGGAGTGGAAAATGAAAAATTCACCACCAAATTATAAACTCGGTTAGGAGAACATTGGTGGAAATTAGAGTTGCATAATTGGAGAAAAAACATAAATATTTATATGGAGTTATTGAGGTCATCAACTACAATCAAGTGTAAAATTGAAAGCCTCAAAACCATCAATCTATATTTATTTAAATTATTATCTGTTCAAAAAACATAAGGTATTAGGATAACATATATTTGGTTTTATGATCCATTCCCTAAACATTAATATTTAATTTATTCATAAAATTAGAGGGAGAAATATACTTGAAAATTAGAGTTTTCTCCTTCAACTAATTCCTACTGGAAACTCATCTTTTACTCGAAAATTATTTTAATTCAAAAATATTATATTATCATAATTGTATAAGGTTCAAAAAATAATGAATTTAAAATTATTTTTTTAGAATATTTAAAAAACTACATTATACAAACCTGGAATCACGTAGGCTAGTGGTAGGTGATGCACCCTTTTCGCCCTTCGGTTGCGGGTTCAAGTCCCGCGGCCTTGCCGGACACAACAAGTTGTCACCCGACATCCGGGTTGTCCCTTTTACAAAAATCCAAAAATAATCTTAAGAAACGTTTTAACCTCAAACAATAGTATCCAATGTCCAACTTAATTTATTCCAACCTTTATACTTATCCAAAATACATCTATCCCAACTCATAGTCCAAATTGTTCATGGAATGTAAACATAATGAAGATCTCTTTTTTCAACATAATAACATGTGAATACCTTTATCATGTATTATTTAAAACATAGTAACACTCTGAATTACCTTAAAACATTTTTTAATACATTCATGCTCCCTTGTTCCTTATATAATACTAGATATAATCCTTAAATCCAAAAATTAGAATACTCCAACAATGATGTAATAAACAAAAAATTAATGACTTCCAAGGATGTCAATAATATCCAATTTTATTTATCCAAATCAATCAGCACTTATTCCAAAATTAATACCTCAGTATCAATATCATATTAATGTTTATGATTCCTTCAACCATGTATTTTCCAAAAATGTTTAACATCCTATTGAGTCACTTTTCTTTGAACCATATATTCTCAAATCCTAAATGAAATATTACCGCAATACAATCCTTATATACTCCATAATTATTAAAACTATTACATCATTATCCCAACAATCAAATGAAATAATTCATTAATAACATCATAAGAACACTTGTCATTCCAAATCATGTACGTTTGTATCATAACTTGATTATTATCCAATACCATCATTTGTAGTATACTCTGATGATTGGGACATTGATTCACGTAGTATCCCAACTCCTTGAAGATGAAAAATTTTACATTTGAAACTTTTTTCTTACCCTTGAAATATTGTACATTGTGTCCTTCTTATCCACACTTAATAAACTCCCATTCCTCTCAATTATTTACCAAGGTGATTCTTTCCATAGTTATCACATATGGGAAAATCTGTCTTTCCCTTCTTCCCATTATCCATCTTTCTCTATACAATCTCCTTCTTCTCTGGAATCCCTTCAAAGCCATAGTACTCAAAGAGTTATTTATTTATATTATTAACACATGATACTATTTTCTCATATGATGAGAATAAATGGGTTATATTTCCCTTTTAAATGTTTTCTTGAGAACATGAATGATATGATCCTTCTTACTCATTGGATCATGCATATTGATGGAGTTTTTGTTCCTTATAATGGATACAATTTTAAAAAATTTCATTCACTAGGTTTGTTTATTAATCTCAATGCATAATTCAAAACTTGTAATATTTATAATGTAAATTGAAATTTTTATTCATATAATACATAATCAAAAAAATGTTTTCATTGAGGAAGTATTTACTCTTAAATACATCATAATTGTTTGTAAAGAAAATATGAATTATCCTATGTATATCCTCCTGTACTGTCATATCCAAGAGTGAAGCAAGGATCATTGTCGTGTACCTAGATACCACAGGTCAAGCCTGAAACTCATTGTCAGAGTTTTCACTCCTATCTAAATCTGTGCCAGAGCCGCATCTTCCTACTCGTATCTAGACAGGGATATATTGTAAGGAAAATCTACAAAATCTCTACATTACCAAAATTATATAAATTTATTCTATACTAATCTTAAAAGTCTATCTGAGCGTAATCCTTCAAAATTAGAGTTTATCAAAATCCATCTCCAACATTGTTGCTAAACTTCCTCTGATACCAACTCTAACACCCCGAACCCAGAAGCCCGGAGCTGGTGCATTATTTTAATACATTTGCATGATTATAATGATTCAAGTCCCTAAAGACCGATCTATTTAGAAATCTTGGAAAATAGATTACAAAAATGAAAATTACATTACACATTAAAAAATAACACAAAACATAAATATTCCATTGACAATGCTATTATTCCACTAGCATAACCCTACATATCAATCATAATACACTTCTTGGAATCTTGGGAAAGAAAAACAAAAGAAAGGGGTGAGCTCAGATTCTCAGTAAGTGTAAATAATTTAGGGGAAGCTATAAACTTTAATGAAAGATGTTTAATAAAAACAACATTCTTTTAAAGATAAACATGAAAAAAAATATAGAGAAAATAAATCATATAGTACCATATAAACCTTCACATGGATATTCTACTAGTTTAATAATCACTTGTAATAATTAATTTAATAATAGTGGAATGCCTATCACCAGACGTCATTACCACATAGTCAAGACCTATTTCCATGACTAATTTTTTTTAAAGTCCTTGTTTCAAGACACTAGTTTGTCTCATGTGACCTACCGATGCATCAAGGGGCTATAGCAGGACACACCCATCACTTACTATTCCCACTGCATTCCTCATATGAAAATGTTGAAACATAACATAAACATTCATATTAAAACTAGTATAAGAAATGTCAATAATTCAACCATAAACCATGAAGGGTATAAAAACAGCACATCTATAGTCATACAAATCATAACTCACTAGATAAAATATGGAATATTTTATTATATTAAATCATCTTTAATCAAGAATAATATCCAGTAAAGAATGTTGACATATTTAAAAACGATTAGTAAAAATTTTTAAGAGAAATATCCCTTTTTTTGAAATCATTTAAAAGTCACACATTTATAAAGTAATTAATTTAAAATAAATTTTTTAATCAAATTTTTCTATACTACTTTGAAACATTTGAAATGAATTACATTTTTAAAACATTCATATCAATATAAATAAATCCTTCAAACCGTTTTGAAAACATAGACATTAATGACAAAGATTAAGAAGAATAATCATTTAAAATATTTAAGAAGATTTTTTAGTTAATGACTACCATAAAATAATTATTTTTAAATGTCTTTTATGAAACATGAATATGGATAATAAACATTTCCTTGAAAATACTTACACATAAATAATCTCGGATAATAATAAGATTGATGAATTAACCCTTAACTTGCACATTCCTTTGGTCGAGGGTATGTTTAACCCTGTATATAATGACCATAGTATGTTATTAAAAAATAACATAACTGTATTAGTATTTATTATAATATACATGATTCATTTATGACTTCATACTACCCATTAAATAATTATTATCATGTTAAATTAATATTTCGGGTAATAATCACTTTTTTTATCGTACATGTTTTACCTTATTATTCTTGATCATATCATTTAGATCATGATTTAAATATTTCCAGAATATAAAACATGATTTATATATAATATATATTTAGAATTTAAAAATTTATAACATATATATATAAGAAATGGAAAATAGTGTTTATGGAGATGGTAGGACGTACGTACGCATAAACGTTGTTTCTGTTTTCATATCATATCGAACAGAAGTAATTGAATAAGATATATGTAAGTACATATATATATATATATATGTCTGCAGCATTATTATTTCCAATATTAAATACTTATTAATAATATATATTTTTATAATCATCGTTGAATGGTGTACCCTGAAATGAATATCAAAGTGTCGTGGAGACAGTAAGTCGTACGTACACACGAGCAATGATATAATTTACTTAATGATTAAAAGGTGTGTAATTGGATGGAATATTAATTTTATAGAGAAATTATCATGTTATTTTAGTTATTTCTATACATATTATTCACTATTATATCCATCCAAATACCATAGTGTTGAATAACAAATTACACCATGGCGTAGAGACGGTAAGCCGTAAGTACGCACTCATGGAGACATTATCATTCATAGGTTCTCTATATTAATGAAAATGGTTGTACCATGTTTATAATAACATCATAGTATGTATAATTTACTAGAGATATTATATTGGTATGTAAATAACAATGAAAAAAATTGGAAGAAGAAAATAACTTTGAAATATGTGATAAAATAATGACCTCTTCTTTGTGTGTTTTCTTTCGATTAGAACAAAAGGGCTCCATAAATTGGCTTTAAACTCAATGGAATTCCTAGAAGTTTAATTGAGGTAATTTTGGGTTATATTTGGGTAGTTTTTGGCCAATATAAATGGATTTTGAGGTGTGATCTTGAGATAAGTGGAAGTACCTTTTTATAAGAGATTTTAGGGTCATTTTAGGAAATGATTGAAATATTATTTTATTATAAAATAATTTTCAGTGTATAATGGATAAAAAATTATTTATTTAGAATCTAATGTGGGGTTGGGTCGAAATAATCACAACTAATAGGTTTTAGACACGTTTACGTCATCATATTAACCCTATCTTTTAGATTTAACTCTTAGTTAAATAGTTTAACTTTCACAATGTCCGCTTGTATTATTGTAACAAATGGTAAATAAACATACTATAAAAATCCAAGAGAACCTCAATTGGTTTATTATTGACATATATATTCTTATCTATATCTATTGGACGAACCATATATTTTTAAAAATATTATATCAATTTATAATATAGTATTTGTTTTAAAAACTCATATATTTATATTTTGACACTATTTTCTATTTTGATTTTTCTAAAGTCATAACAACTTTATCACTTGAAAAAAAATTATTTAATCAACCATAACATGTCATATTAACATATAAAATTCGTGTATGGATTCAAAATCCTCAATTTAAATTTAAAGTTATATTCATAATATCAATTATTTTAATCATTCATTGATAATGTAATTACTGCATCATCACTGAGCCATAAATAAATTTAATTATTTAATCTCTAAAAAATATAAATAAAATACCATTTGTAGGAAATATTTTTATCTTTATAATTAATATTTATTGCCAAATTTATCTTGTGTATAACCCTATATTAATAATGGTTTAGTTTTTAAACATTGAATTTAACAATTTTAACAATTCTTTAAATGAAATAACAATAAATGTCCTAATCTAATAAAACGTGACCAAAGAATAATATATTATTACTAAGGTTGGTTTTGGACAAAAAACACTTATCAAATAGAATTAGGACATGTGTTAGGATAATTATAATATCATTTTTACCTTTAATTACCCTATTTACTTTTAATCATAGTAAATAAAAGTCAAAATTTACTATTCACCAAAAAAATATTTTCATCTTATTGAACCAAATTTTGAATACTGATAACAACCTTGTCTCTCGAATTTTTGAAATTCAATTCCAGGAAGTGGTAAAATTATGTTTTTCTCCATTTTTCAAATGTGTCTAGAAGGTGGGTAAAGACGATAAAAAGTTCAATAAAATTTTATATATCTAATATTATAATATGATGAATCCAATGAATTAAATTGAACACATATATGTATTATATATCTATTTTGAATTAAAATAAATTTAAATAAAATAAATATTTATTTAAATAAAAAAGTCAGTTTTAAACAATAACGCAGGGTTTTTCACTATTTATAAAAAATTTAATGATTTCAAAAAAATACCAAAATATCACCCTAAGATAATTTTGATATTTGGAATTCAAAAATGAATTCTATTTTTCCAAATATAAAACATATATTTTTCATTAATTAATATAAAATTAATTCATGTAGTCAAAACCAAAAAGGGGTTTTTAAAAAGTAAAAATTATCAAAAGATTAACATGTGTTTATGTCAAATTTAAATGTGAAATAACATATAATGACCTAAATTTTCTTAAATGATAAAAATATAATCTAATTATACTTGAAAACCATTAAAATTCATAATTTAACACAATAAATAATTTCGATTAAAAATGTTATTTTCAATTAAATTTTAGTATTTTTCATTATTAATCAAAATATGAATGTTATCAGAATAGTACCAAAAATTTATCCAAACTAAATATTTATGTACTGCATCTGAATAATTATTTAATTTCATTAAATTCAATGTATAGAAGTTTCAATTATTGGTTTTAAAAAGGCATCTCCATTAAAAGGCGGTAAAATTTCATTTTTTGAAAAATACTTCTTTTACCTGAAAAAAATGAATTAGTTCTTATATAATGTCTAAGAAACACATAATATGAATTCTAAAAATAAATGAAGTATATAAAATTTCAAATTCAGTTAATACTCTTCATAACCTCGTTTTGAATGGCAAGTTTGGTTAGTCGTGGTGCGCTCAAACACGGTGTGGCGTGTAGCGCAAGATATTGAATTACATTGAAGAGATAACGTACTATGAAATCATGGGGTGTTACAAAAATGTTACAATGTCCTAAAAAATGAAAAATAAACTACAGATATATAGAATAACAGTTCTGAATGAAATATGAGATAGGAGGTAACAATGAGGTTAGCCTTACCTCAAGGATTCCAATTCTTCTTTTTGATCTTAGATCAGGTGTCGAATGATAGAGATAGAGGATATCATAGGTTGAGAGGAACTTGAGTCAAAATAGAAGGAAGGGAGGTGTTGGTCCATTAGAGGTATAATGAGAAAAATAAAATAATTTTTTATCCTAAGTGAGGGTAAAATTATAAATTTCACCCAAAAATATAAAGGTGCATGGTTTGGCTACAAAGTTTGGCCAAACCATGTGAATACCATGATCAGTTCACTAATACATGGGGCACATTACAAGGTTTGAATTACCATCTACAAACCATATAAAATGGCTCGGTATTATATCTGAAACTAGTCGTGTACCCTGGGTCGCACTGTTACCAAAAACCCATGTGTCCCGGTCTATTTTTTCCCCTTTCAATGTTCTAGGTTCTATATCATAATTGGACACAACAATGACCTCTTTGACTTGATTAGAAATCATTATTAAGGTATTTTATGTTATTAAAATTGAAAAAGCAATGATCCATACATTCATTGAATATATGGTTCATTAAAACCTCCCACACTTAAAGCACTTAATCCCTAAGTTGGCCTTATAAGTGTAAATAGGTATTATCGGTCAAGATATCCCACCACATAGATTGTATATCCGCTCCCTACTGACAAGTCTCATCATGATCTCGTTTGTACTACCATAACACATGTTCTAGAGGAATAAAACTACCCTATAGTGTCTTCATCATCTAATCAACAATACTATTGGTATAATCCTCAATGTAAGAATCCATATCTATCTCAACCTCATCAGGTTGAAAGAAATTGTTTGGGTTTGGATAGTATCGGTAATGCTGAGAGACATGAAAGACATTGTTCATTGACTGGTATCTTTGGGGAAGTTCCAACTAGTAAACCACTAGAACAATTGGTTTCAAAACCTTGAAGAGTCCAAAAACATTGGTCAGAGCTTAACCTACTTCTTAATACACATATTCCATATCATGGGTGATACTTTCAAGAAATCCAGGTCTTCGACCTCGAACTCAAGAGGTCATCGGCATCTGTTGGCATATGACTGCTATCTTGACTGAGCTATCATCATGTTATTTATAATCAGCTATGTAACACTCCAAGTTTTTATACAACTTTTTTTCACATATAAGTTAAACTTTCATTGATATCTTTCATTTCACTCTGTCGAAAATTCCATTCACAAGACACTGATTGGGCATACATTACACGAAACACTATGTTTCTTCAAAATATCCTTTTTAATTATATGTATTTAAATTAGATAATTATTACCTATAAATTAAATTTAGTAGTATTAATATTAATAACCACTTTTAAAATATTTTTTATAATAGTTCTAAATAAATAAAATAAAAGATATAATTTCTGGTAATGTCCCTATTTGTTTAAAAAATTATTATTTTCTCAAATGAACTGCTTTTCATTTCCATCATTGATAAAAAATAAAATTATTTTTAAAAACATTTAAATTTTGAAATTTTTAAAGTAAAAAACTTTTTTAAATTTATATGGTTAAAATTATCTTAGGGTGAATTTTTTGGATTTCTCTACGAAACAATGTTTTCAGATGAATTGTAAAAAATATTGAATATAAATTCAAAACTTCTATTTCATATAATTAATTTATAAGGATAAATTATATTTTAAATTTTTTTAAAAGTTTAATTACATAATATTTTTATCTATTAATCTAATGTAAGTCATTTTAAAAAATTTTATTTTCAAATTTCGTATAAAAACATAACAAAACATTGGATATTTTTACTATAAAAAACCGCATTGTTCTCCCGTCAATGGGAATAAATTTAAATAAATTTATCCCACTTATAGGATTGGAAAGTGTAAAAATGGATTACATATTTCTAATCATCATAATTTATAATGTCTATTAAGGTCAATGTAGTTTTTTTACCAAAATTATTAGTGAAAGTGATTAAAAATAATTACAATGATCAAGAGAAAAATTAGGTTAACAAAATACTAAACCTTAATGTTAAGACCCAAAACGACATATACACATGTCCAAGGGACAATGTTTCCATATTTAAACCCTATACTACATTTTATTTAATTCTTTACAATATTTGATCCAGATGACTTGGTAAAACATGGGTGGAATTCCTTTTCCAAAAATTTGAAATAGTGTTACTCCTCCACTATAAGAATGTCTCCTCTCCTCCCATTTCCACCCACTTCTCAAGACACATGGATCAAAAAAGATTTTCTAGAAAAATTCCTAAAAATCTCTCTCATAAACCTGGAATCCTTAATTTTTTAGTAAATAAGTCAAAGTAATCCATTTGGTAAAATCCAAAAGGAGTTACCTGATGAAGAGGTAACACCCATCCTCGAGCTCCTTTCATTTGTTTTATTTCTACACCCCATCAAATATCCTTATTTAATGTTTATATAATAACACCAGTATACTAAATATAATAATATATTATTATAGTTAGGTTGTTTCCTAAAATTACACACACACTTCCATAAAATGGGTAATAAATTTACCGTTTATGTGCACGGCAAACTACTACATCAGAAAATTATGATTGTTCATTTTTCCTTTACCTCATTTCATGGATGGGAATTATGATGGACAGATAGTTTATATATGATATCAATTATATTTATTATTTATTTATTCTTATTTATTTAATTTATATCACATGACTTTATAATTTCCATTTTTTTTAATTATAAAAATTTCATTTGAGAAAATGTTGACTACCACCCCCTCAAAGTGATGTAATTTGTTCACACACAACATGGAATTTATTGAAAATATATTTATTTAACCTATAAAATATATGTGACTTGAAAATTCTACATTATTAATATTATATGCACCTATATAATATTTTTTTCTTTTTTCTTTCGATAATACAATAAAACATAAACTGAGTTCCTGCGTAAATATGGCTTACCATCTGCATGAATAGTGTAGTCCATTTTATAATTAAATATTCTATAAATTATTATACTACACATTTATTGAATATACTTGATATTTTTATCATTTTTTACATTCTTAAAATCATGATATAATAATAAGGACCAAATATATAACAAATTAAGATATATGCAAAGAACAAAACAGATATTACCAAAAGTGAAACCTTATAATAGAATTATTATCAAGAAGGTAATATATTGTCATAATAAAAATATATGTGGTATTAAATATAGTAATATTGTTATTTTATATATTTATAATAGAATTATATTTATTTTATGGGATTTTTTTATAATAACGAATAGATTTAATACACAAGGTAAGGGAATGTTATCTCACATTTTGTTCCCATGACATACATGCTTTACTCCCCCCTGAATCCTTTTTTGTAGTGTGTATACATCCCATGGTTGAATTTTATGATTATAATAATAAAATTTATCCGTATACACATATCAATTATATAATATTTATTTTATTTTATTTGTATTTCTAATGTTACCAAATCAATTATATAGTTTTGTCTCAATTTACTTTCTCTAAGACTGAAGTTTTTATAGAGACCTAAATTCTTCTCCAAGGTGTATAAACATCCATTTGACATGTAATTTAAGGAATAAACTTCTTATAATGTTATTTAATTTCTATTTAATTTCAATTTATTACTTGGATTTTATTATATAAAGCTACGTTTTTACAAGATTTTATTGAAACAATCTCATCGTTTATGAGGATTGTTTATTATTTTTCTCACATTGATGAAATATTATGATCCCTCTGTCAAAAAAACTGATGATTTTTATTATACACTTATTTTTAAATATATATCCATGTATCAGTACCATTTTTTCACTCTTTAGTACTTAATATTATATGGAAGATGTTTTTAGGAAAAATATGACCATATATCTCTCTTCGACTAGGAATCTGTTTTTTTCTCAAAATCCATTTTTTCAGAAATTTTTTCAAACATAATTTCATGGAAAAAATTTAAAAAAATTATTGTATTATAATATTCCTTTAAAAGTTCTGAAATCTATTTTACAAGGAAAATATATTCAAAAATATCAATTTTAAATCATTTTTCAATATAGAAGGGATATTTTCCTCAAGAAATGTTTTTAAAAGATTTTTCATAATTATTTCCCATATAACATGACTTTTTTGGTATATGCCATTCCATTATTGGGAAATTATTCAATGTTAATATTCATATTCTTTCTCTTAATGTATTATATTTTTATGACATGATTTTTATGAAACCTTCTTATCATTTACAGGTTATATTATTTTGAAACCTACTTCTTTTCATGGGTTATGATTTTGAAACAATTACAAAACCTGTATATTTTTCCTTAGGTTATGTTATGATGACATTTTTATGATACCCATTTAATTTCATAGGTTATGATATGATTATTTATTATTTTATGTAACATGTATATATGATTTCATTATGAGATTTGTGGGACCTTTATCTTTATCCAATTCACTAGGTAAATATTTATATCTCATTACATTGACTTTGATGATCATGGGAGTGAACTTTGACTACTAAGATGTCCATGGGAGAGAACCATGAATACCACGATAGTATGGGGACTGAAATAATGTTACTATGATTGATATGGTAGTGAACCATTACTACCAGTATGTTATGGGGAGTAAAGTCATTCTAATATCATGGACTTCGAAGCAATTCATTTAATACTATATAAATCATTTTATGTGATTATGTTTTTCCAAAACTAGATGTCCTATTTATATTGATTCCTGAAATATGTTATTTATTTAATTATGATTCATGTCTTATGAACATCCATGATTTATTCCATGATTAATGTGTATATACTTATGATATATAGGTTGTGATATTCTAATGTTATGATCATGCTCTCATATCCCTATTGTCATGTTTATGCTTACAAGTCTCCCTTATTTACACTTATAGAGCATCTGATCCCACCATTTTTTATGTTTCATTTTCTAGATTATGAAGATATGTATTAATTATAATGTGTCTTATACGTGTTCTGGAAATTAATAATCTAGTGGGGGATAATTTATTTCACTTAAGTACCATTGTTTAGGTTTCCATGTTTCCAAAGGAACTAGACTAACATGGTTTTAGTCATCTGTTTGTATAATGTTTTAAGAATTCCACAAATGTAATGTAATGTTATTGTAATAAAATAGATTATTTATATAGTTGGTATCATAAAAAAGGATTAGTTAACATTTTGAATTTGTGATGAGAAAACCATTGTGAGAACCCTAAGGACGTGTCTAAGGAAATGTCAAAGGATAATGAAAAGTATAAGAAAATGCCATATTATTTTGGTAAAGAGTACAGTATGTAGTTTCCTAGAAATATATACATGTCTTTGTAATAAAATTGGATGTTTACCTTAGATATATGTACCTAGAAGTAACAAATCTCACAAGGTGAGTCTGGCCTAACTCGATGTAACCTAGTACACAACAATGGGCATTACTGCACACCTAGTTTGATGCTATTAAGGGATATTCTTTGGGAATTCATGAAATATCAAGAACCATAATGATGGATTTAAATAAAATTTGTATATGATTAACCTAGGATAAACCTAATGTGTCATAACTTATGGATGGTTTCATATGTTTTAAATCATATAGGTGACTTTTAATGATTATATGGTACATCATTTTGATAATGGATTCTTACTATACACTTTTGTTTCTAGTCAATTTTTAGAACTGGATGGAACCACGTTAATGGTCACTACAACATACTATGTAAAAATTTTACTCTTATGATGAAAAATTATATGGGAGTGGGAATGAAAATTTTCATTTCTACGCTCTCCCAAAACACTCATGCTATGAATAATGGTGGACCTCCAAAGGAGAAAAGGAGGGAAAAATATTTTATTCAATCCTTGATGAGTAAATATTCATGTAAACAACATACCCTATTTTCCCAGAGCTTGTGCCTTATTAAATTACATTGGAATGATTAAAATAAAGTTGTATCCTGAATGAAGGAATAGTTTAGAATGTTCAAATACAAAATACATATATAAGTACAACAGTATAACTTGAAATGAAAACAACAAATAAGTTCTATTGGGAACATCCATCACTCGAAGATTATCCATGCAATTCAATCTTAGTATAACTCTTCATTTTCTAGGAAAAATAAAAAATAATAAGGGTTGAGATAAAATGCTCAATAAGGGTAAAAATTATAGGGGAATATGAAATAAACATTATGTATGGTGATTAATTGAAAGAAAATTCCTTTTAAATCAACTTGAAAAAAATATGTCAGGAATATGAGCTATGTAAATATTTCAATAATAAAACATAATCATGGGTATTGTACTAGTAGAATAACCTCATAAAATATGAATTTATAGCTTTATAATGAGTGAAATACCTATGAGGTAAATTCTAAATAATATCGTCAAGGCCTCATCAAAGACATCAAAAAATGATTCAGGCCTTAGCCAAAACCATATTTCAAAATGGGAAAGGCCTCGGCCAAGCCCTTATCTATATGTCTCATGAGACCTATTGATGCATTGAGATACTATATTGGGCCCCAACCATCACGTAATATGTCTAATTAATTCTTCATATGAATGGTGTTATACCTAATAAACGTATACATTCATACTGGAACTAACAATGGAAATGTAAAAAACTTTCTCCAAAAATTAAGCATGGACACTAACCATATAGAGTAAATTGGTGAATGGTTTTAAGATACCACATCCACATTCAATGTAGTTTTAAAAATCAATTAAATATGGTATATGATATAATAATATATTAATCAAATAATATATAATAATAAATAATATTTTTGAAACTGATGAAGATACTCTTGTAAAATAATCGAGTAATAATTAAGGTAAATACTCTTTTATATTGAAAATGTCACGACCCGTCCTCGGGTCTCATGTCGTGACTACCCCAAGTCCGTCTTCCATAGGCCAGGGGCAGGCGACTAGCACCAAGGTGTAATTCCCGATAAAAAGGGAAGGCATTTCCTTTGTAAAGTAAACAAACACCACAAAGCAAGAAAACAGAAGTAAACACTAAGTAAAACAGGGTACAATAGAATGTGAGGTAAAGTATGTGGTCCAGAATACAAACCCAAACTGAAGTAAAGTACAACTGAAAAAGGAATCACTTCAACTTAAAAGTAAATCCGCAACGTCAAGCTATCCCCTGGTAGTCTCACCCGAAGGGTGGGTACAGATAGCCACCTCAGCTCCTCGGGTCCAGTCGTCCGCTTCGTGTGCATCCTGCCCAGTGGTCCACCTCCAGGTACGGACTGCTCCACTAGCCTCTACCACGTTCATCACTGTCAGTCGTCTGCATCCAACATAACGTAGTGCAGGCATAGCCCGTGCAGGGGTGAGTATACTCTACTCAGTAGGGACCCCGAGACCCCCGAAGGTCTCTCAGAATCCAAAAAAGGATAATCCACAAAGGAAAGATACAATCACGAAGTAACATCCGACAATACTTAGGTATATTCCCATCCATATACCTAAGTCATCAATTCTAGTTCGCCTCCAACGTCTGATCCCACATTCGATCACATCCACACAGGATAGCACAACACAATCCACATAGGATAGCAAGTCAATCATATTGAAGATAATGATTGAAAGTCAAGAAAATCAGCTCACACAGGTATACTTCTTCGTAAGACGATAGAGATGATCATATGTAGCCACTGATTCATCTAATCCGTCAGACCCACACAGGATCGTTAGGTACTAACCCCCGCAATGACTCACAATGGATCGATAGGTACTAACCCCTGCAATGACCCACACAGGATCGGTTGGCGCTGGCCCACACAGGACCGCTGAGCGCTGACCCACATAGGATCTGACCCACACAAGATCGGTAGCACTGATCCACGTAGGATTTCTGAGTGTTGTAGTCGTCTCCATCGAATCCACGGTGGATTTCTGTACAGCTGTCATCATCGTCGCAGTCGCAGCCAGCTTTAGGGTTCCCGCACACAGCAAGCTCGTTCAGGAGGGTCCGCTCCACGAGCCGAGGGGCTGATACATCAACTGATATGATATCCGGAGTTGATGTATCCAAATGTTCCGTATCGTCAACAGGAACTCAACGTCACAGACGGCGCGTCAATCGGACGCCCGATCTGAGAGTTATAGGCCTTTTCGTCCCAAGGGCTCGGTTGGTTTTTAAGTTAAAACCAACCCGATCGTACTCCAACTGCATCCAAACCTTGAGTGGAGTAAGCCAAAAGGTCCATCTCACTAATATGAATCCAACAAAGTCGATGAAACATCAATCGGACGTCCGGAGTTCAGGTTATAAGCGTTTCCGCTCCGAGGGCCCGGTTGGTTTCGTGTACGAACCATCCCGGCTGAACCCAAAGTTCTCCAAAACCTTGAGTGTAATATACCGAAACGACCGTCACGATCCAAGGATCACATCGTAGCTGACGGTGCATCGATTGGAGGTATTCAGCCCATGTTAAGGCAAAAGACTGAAAGAGGTCCAAAAATGGGGGTTTCGGGCCCGGACCGACCCGGTCCGACCCGGTCCGAGACCCCCTGGGTCGGCCCAACCGGGTCGACCCGAACCGGCTCCAGGTCCGGACCGCTTGGGCGCGGCCCGACCCGGCACGCTGGCGCGGTCCGCTGGCCAGCTCGGCGTGACCGAGCTGGGCGGACAAGTGGGGGGGTGCTTCCCCCCCTGTTTAATTAAACGTGGCCCCCACGTGGGGGTCGCTCCTCCCATCCAGCCTGGGGTTACGAACACCCGGTTTCTCCCCTGACTGGCGGGCCCGCTCCGGCTGGCTAGCTGCTGCTTCCACGGGACCGGCGCGGTCCCGTCCCCCTGCTCCGTCGCCGGCGGCCGGGAGTCGGTCGCTGCTCCCTGCTCCGCCGAGGCCTTGGTCCGTCCGGTGCAGTGCGACGGCACCGCGCCCCTCCGTCGCGGCCCCGCTCTGGCCGCGGTGTTTTCATAATTCTCCAGCACGGCGCGACGGCACCGCAACCTTGTTCGACTTCAACGGCACGGCGCGACAGCGCCGCGCATCCTTGCTGCATGATCCCTCGTGGTGCGACGGCACCGCGCCATCTCCATTCTAAACCACAACAATGTCAACAACAGAATTAAGGGAGGAGGGTCGGCCGTGTTTGTGCGGTCTAGCCCCCTCCCGTTAATCGATAGGAAGCGGCTAAGATTACGAAGATTTCTCAAATATTTACGAACATATATTCAAACCCCTACCACGAGTGTTGTTGAACGAAGGCTCGTCGCGGAAGAAGGTTCTGTACACGTTGATGGAGATCGTCCAAGGAGGAATGGTGTTGCCCTTCCTTTGACATGGGAAGAAGGAATGAAGGAATGCACATCGGGTCGTCGATCTCCGAGGATGGCGTCTCTCACCGTCATCTGTCTTCGAAGTTCGGCATTCTTCGCGTTCTTCGTTGAGGAAAAAGAACATCAAGACTTTGAGCAATTCTCTCCAAAATCCTCTCGCACAACAAAGACAACACTAATAAAATTAGTGTTTGTCTTATTTTATTTCTCATGCTAAGTATTTGAAATTCAAAATTGAGTCAATCAATTAATTGAATTAATTGAGAAGTTTAAACCACCAAATTATTGAGGCGTTTTATAATTAGATAAACGCAAGAGTTGACATTCATTTAATGGCGGTGCAGGTTTGTTACCTTATTAAAGGTGGGGGGTTTGAGGGAGTTGAAAAGGTAGGGCTAGGGTGGGCCCCACCTCCCAGATATCCTACCTAATGGAGTAGGATATAGTGGGTCCCACTCCAACCACTTAGCTTAGGTTAAACAACTTTAAATAAAATAAAATTGGTTGCACCATTTTATTTTATTCTTTTACTTAACCCAAAATTTTAAAAACCACACACGAGTAAACGCAACTCCGAGAAAGGTGTTCCTAAACAAATACCGGAGTTTTGATTCCATTGGTGCCCTTGGAATTCGATTCCATGCAACGGTTCAAAAGTTAGGAAAACCCGCTCGTTCGTTCACTGAACGTACCCGAGCTAAACTTCAGAAAATGATTCTGGGCACACCGGGCCTCGGAATTAGGTGCTGTCAGAAACTGAATTCTTGTAAAATCCCAAAAAAAATTAAGAAAAAATTTCCCTTGAATTTTAAAGGTCTTTACATTACTCCAACCTTAGGGATTTACGTTCCCGTAAAGATACATCATAAACTAGGGAAACAAATGTGGGTACTGAGCACGCATCTAAGCCTCCCTCTCCCAGGTGCTCTCCTGGAGGTTCCCGTGCTGCCATCTGATGCACACTAGAGGAATCGTCCATCTACATAGGAACCACTCCTGTCAATCCTCAATCTCCACCGGGACCTCCGCAATAGTCTCCCCATCATCAATGTCTAGCTCCCCATGGTCAATGATATGCGTTGGGTCATGCACATATATCCTCAGCTGAGATATGTGAAAGATGTCGTGTACCCAGTGCAACTGAGGTGGTAGTTCCAGGCGATAATCCACCTCTCCAATCCTGCTGAGGACCTGGAATGGTCCGATAAAGCGTGGAGACAACTTTCCGCCTCGGCCAAATCTCCGCAAACCCCGCCGAGGTGAGACCCGCAAGAAGACGTGGTCGCCATACTCGAACTCCAGTGGCCTCCACCTCCTATCAGCATAAGACTTCTGCTGGCTCTGAGCTATCCTCATCTGCTCTTGGATGACTTGGACCTTCTCTGTCATGGCCTGGACCATCTCTAGTCCCACATGTGCTGACTCCCCAGGGTCTGTCTAGCACAGAGGTGATCTGCAAGGTCGGCCGTACAACGCCTCGTATGGTACCATCCCGATGGTGGAGTGGTAGCTTTTTTTGTACGTGAACTCCACCAAGGGTAGGTGGTCCTCCCAGCTGCGACCAAAGTCGAGGACACATGCATGGATCATGTCCTCGAGAGTATGAATGGTCCTCTCCATCTGACCATATGTATGAGGGTGAAAGGCGTTGGTCATACGTAGCTGCATCCCGAACGCCTTCTGCAACCCCTTCCGAAGCCGAGAAGTAGAGCGAGCATCTCGATCAAAGATTTTAGATTATGGCACACCATGTAGTCGTATAATCTCTTGAACGTAGAAGCGTCCCAGGCTCTCCACTGAGCCCTACTCTCTGATGGGTAAGAAGTGAGGAAACTTGGTGAGTCGGTCGACAATCTCCCAAATGGAGTCGTGACCTCTGAAAGTGTGTGGATGTCCAGTCACGAAGTCCATAGATATGTCGTCCCACATCCACTCTGGGACCTCTAAGGGATGTACCAATCCTGCTGGTACCTGGTGATCTACCTTCACCTGCTGGAAGTTGAGGCATCGAGAAAAGAACTCTGCCACAGCCTTATTCATGACCGGCCACCAGTGCTGTCGTCTGAGATCCTGGTACATCTTTAGCACTCCAGGATGTACCGCCAATGGGGAAGTGTGAAACTCTCTCAACACATCCTCTTGTAAAGCAAATTATACCAAGGTACTTCCTCTAAAAAGGATGTTGTGATCTCCTCCTAAAGAGAATCCATTAGTTGCATGTCCTGAAGATATCTGTGCACGCCGCATCTCATAGTAGGCATCCCCACGCTGGGCCTCTCTGACCTGCTGAAATAGTGGAGGAGTGACTGTGAGTGACTGAAGAAAGGATGCTCCATCTCTATCCACGAAGGATATCTGCAAAGTGGATAGCTACTCTGTCGCCTCCCCAAGTAGATGAATGCCAATCCTCCTGCTGAGAGCATCAGCCACTACGTTCCCCTTTCCAGGATTATAGACTATCTCAAAGTCATAGTCCTTGAGGAACTTGATCCACCGCTGCTGTCTCAGGTTCAGGTCCTTCTACGAGAAGATGTACCTGAGACTCTGATGGTCATAATAGACTGTAAAGTGCTCTCCCATCAGATACTGTCACAACATCTTCAGAGTGAATACCACTGCTGCTAACTTCAGGTCATGGGTAGCGTAGTTCTGCTCATGCTACCTCAACTGCCGTGATCCATAGGCGATCACAGCCTGCACCTGTATCAGGACACATCTGAGTCCAGTCCCTGATGCATCGCAGTAAACTAAGTACCCAACTCCCTCCTCTGGTAGCCTCAAGATAGACGCGCTGGTCAATCTCTGTCTCAGCTCTTGGAAGCTCTGGTGGCATCTGTATGACCACAAAAAGTGTTTTCCCTTCTTCATTAAAGCTGAGAGTGGTGCTGTAACTCTGGAGATGTCTGGAACAAATCTCCGGTAGTACCCAGCTAGACCCAAGAAACTCCGCACCTCCTTCATGCTCCTGGGTGGCTCCCAAGCTAGCACTGACTCGATCCTCGCAGGATCCACCACAACTCCCACTTCAGAGATGACGTTTCCCAAGAAGTGGACCTCACGTATCCAGAACTGACACTTCGAGAGCTTACAATAAAGCTGGCGCTCTCGGAGTGTGTCCAGTACAACCCGAATGTGGTAGGCATGCTCCTCCTCAGTCGTCAAGTATATCAATATGTCGTCGATGAATACCACGACAAATCAATCGAGGTAAGGCTGAAAGATCCTGTTCATGAGGCCCATGAACACTACTGGAGAATTTGTTACGAATAATGGCATAACCAAGAACTCATGGTGTCCATACCAACATCTGAAGGTCGTCTTCTACACGTCCTCGTCCCCAACTCTGAGTTGATGATAGCCTGACCTGAGGTCTATCTTCGAGAAACATCATTCTCCCTTGAGCTGATCGAAGAGGTCGTCAATCCTCGGTAGCGGATACTTGTTCCTCATAGACACCTGGTTCAGGTGATGATAGTCGACACAAATTCACAAGCTCCCGTCCTCCTTCTTGGCGAAAAATATCGGGGAAGCCTAGGGTGAAACACTGGGTTGGATGAATCCCTTACCTTGGAAGTCCTCCAGTTGTACCCGTAGCTCTCAAAGCTCGGCGGGAGCCATCCGATATGCTGGGGTGGATATCGGGGATGTCCCGAGGTACAAGTCAATATAAAAGTATACCTCTCTGGGAGGAGGTAGTCCTAGAACGTCGTCGGTAAAAACGTCCTCATACTGATCCACCACTGCATGTAAGCTCGGACTCTGCACGCCAACAGCTCCTAGGATGAGGCTAGCCAACTGATTAGTGATGGGCTGTCCTTTCCTCTACGAGAGTCCATCCTGTGTTGTAAAGGCTCCCTTCTCGCCGGTGAAGGTGAACCTTCTCCCATCGGTGCGAACACATCACACCTTGCGCCTAATGTAGTCAATCTAAGCATGGACTGTAGATAACCAATCCATGACCAAGATGATGTCATAAGGCCACAACGCCACTACAAGAAGATCCCAGCCAAAGCTCTCACCTCCTAGAGTAATCTCACACTACCGACACCAGTGCGTAATCATCGAGTCTGCTCCTGTAGGAGTCTCTAGTCATAAGGATCGAGCCAACGGCTTCGTCAGAATATCCGAGCATCGAACAAGGGTTGCGACAATGAAATAATGACTCACTACTGTGTATATAAGAACTGCAGCAAGTGTGTAATAGACACAGATAGTACCTCGAATCATCTCAAGTGCGCCGTGGTCGTAGGCCTCCGCTGCCTGGAGCTGTGCCTGTCTCTCCCCGCCAGCTCCCTGTAGTTGGGGTGGACCTCCTGGTGGTGGTGGTAGAGCCTGAAAGTGTCTCCCACTACCTGCTACCTGGCCAGCTCCTCTGCCTCGTCCGCCTGCTCCCTATGGACCGCCACGGTCGACCCTCTACCTCTGCCTGGGTGGTCCCTCAACCGTCTGATGCTCCAATGCACGGCAGGTCGGGCAGTCACGATCCATGTGGCCTTGCCCGCCGCATGCGTAGCACTTTCTGCCTCTCGTAAGACTGGCTCTGCGCTGTGTGCCCTGCACCTCTGAGCCAGTGTCTTGAGGTCGTCCGCCTGAGGGTTTGGTCTTCCTGGACCCATGTTTCATCCGTCGACTGCTAGCTGCAGAAGACTCTGCTATGTGCCGCCCTGCGGTAGGTCTCGCCGCTGGTGAAGACTTAGAAAGAAAGCTCTCGATGAGAAGGGATCGCTCCAACACCCCTACCTGTGTCGGAATTATGAGGGAGATCAGCAATGCCCTGATCTCATGCCTCAATCCCTACTCGAAGGTCCGGGCCCGGAAGAATGGGTCTCGTACCATGTATGTCGAATAGCGCAAGAGGTCGGTAAATATCGTCGAGTACTGGGCGACCGACAAGTTTCCCTGCCGCAGCTGTAGTAGCTCCTGGATGCGCACCACACAGAGGGTGGCCGGGATGAACTCTGAGCGGAAGAGGCTCTCAAAGTCCGTCCAGAGGAGAGATGCATCGTCGTGCACCTAGAGCATCAAGCTCCACCATCTGCCTGCTGCCGTGTGCAGGAGACTCGCTGCAAGGATCACCATGAGGTCTGATGGTGTCCCTACCAAACGGAAATCTCATACAACTGCCTCCGACCAATCCTCGGCTGCCTCAGGGTTCGTCTCCCCATGGAACCTAGGCAGTCACTTACGCTGAAACTCATGCAGTGCATCAAGGCGACGTGCACTCTTAGTGGTTGGGGATGGTAGCATCGGTGGTTCGGTGGGTAGAGGTACCGCCGGTTCCTCTGCTGTCAAAGCGCCCTACACCGAGGCCTCGTCGCTCGGTGGGCTGTCGTCATGTACAAAACTCAAAACCCTAGCTGGCTACTGTCGTGGGGCCATCCTGAAAAGAAACAGGTGTGCCATGGTCAAACAGTATACCTGGTGAGGTGAGACAAAGTAGTCACAACAAAAACTTGAAATACGCATGTAATCAATGGTTTCGTGTATTAAGTCGGAAATCAGAGGTCTGGGTCCTGGTGTACGGATACGTCAGCCACCGCACCAACAATGGACTCCCTGGACTGATAACCACACTCAATACACTTAACACTATTTCTTCACATAGAAGTAAGATCAGAGTCCAAAGTTCTGCGGTAGAACCGAACTCCTCTGATACCAATTTGTCACGACCCGTCTCGGGGCCCATGCTGTGACTACCCCAAGCCCGCCTTCCATAGGCCAGGGGCTGGCGACTAGCACCAAGGCGTAATTCCCGATAAAAATGGAATAAATTGACTTTGTAAAGTAAAAAAACACCACAGAGAAAGCAAATATAAGTAAACACTAAGTAAAACTGGGTACAATAGAATGTGCGGTAAAGTGTGTGGGACAGAATACAAACTCAAACTGATGTAAAGTACAACTCAAAAAGGAATTACAACAACTGAAAAGTAAAGCGGCAACGTCGAGCCGTCCACTGGTAGTCCCACCTGAAGGGTGGGTACAGATAGCCACCTCAGCTCCTCGGGTCCAGCCGTCTGCTCCGTGTACATCCCACCCAGTGGTCCACCTCCAGGTACTGACTACTCCACTAGCCTCTACCACGTTCAGCGTTTTCCGTCATCTGCATCCAACACAACGTAGTGTGGGCATAGCCCGTGCAGGGGTGAGTATACTCTACTCAGTAGGGACCCCGAGACCCCCGAAGGTCTCTCAGAATCCACAAAGTATAATCCACAAAGGAAGGATACAATCACAAAGTAACTTCCGACACTACTTAGGTATATGCCCATACATATACCTAAGTCATCAATTCCAGTTCGTCTCCAACATCCGAGCCCAAGTTCGATCACGTCCACACAGGATAGCACAACTCAATCCACATAGGATTGCAATTCAATCATATCGAAGATAATGATTGAAAGTCAATAAAATCAGCTCACACAGGTATACTTCTTCGTAAGACGATAGAGATGACTAGATGTAGCCACTGATTCATCTAAGCCGTCAGACCCACACAGGATCGTTAGGTACTAACCCCCGCAATGACCCAAAAGGGTCGATAGGTACTAACCCCTGCAATGACCCACACAAGATCTGACCCACATAGGATCGGTAGGCGCTAGCCCACACAGGACCGCTGAGCGCTGACCCACACAGGATCTCACCCACACCGGATCGATAGCACTGATCCACATAGGATCGCTGATTGCTGTAGTCGTCATCGTCGAATCCACGGAGGATTTCTGTACAGTTTTCATCGTCGTCATAGTCGCAGCCAGCTCTTGGGTTCTCGCACACAGCAAGCTCATTCGAGAGGGTCCGCTCCATGAGCCAAGGGGCTGATACATCAACTGACACGAAGTCCAGAGTTGATGTATCCAAAAGTTCTGTATCGTCAATAGGAACTCAACGTCATAGACGGCGCGTCAATCAGATGCCCGGTCTGAGTGTTATTGGATTTTTCATCCCAGGGGTCGGGTTGGTTTTAAGTAAAAACCAACCCGACTATACTCCAACTGCATCCAAACCTTGAGAGGAGTAATCCAAAAGGTCCTTCTCACTAAGAGGAATCCAACAAAGTCGACGGAACAT
Source organism: Viscum album (assembly GCA_963277665.1). Classification (NCBI taxonomy): domain Eukaryota; kingdom Viridiplantae; phylum Streptophyta; class Magnoliopsida; order Santalales; family Viscaceae; genus Viscum; species Viscum album. The sequence continues at coordinate 1,628,008,312 of OY728122.1, forward strand.
CAATCTGACATCTGGATCTCAAGTTATAAGTGTTTCCGATCCGAAGGGCCGGTTGGTTTCGTGTACGAACCAACCCGGCCGAACCCAAAGTTCTCCAAAACCTTGAGTGTAATCTACTGAAACGACTGTCTCGATCTAAGGATCTCATATCAGCTAACGGTGCATCGATTGAAGATCTGAACCCCATGTTAAGGGCATAAGACTGAAAGAGGTCCGAAAATGGGGGTTTCCGGCCCGGACCGACCCGGCCCGAGACCCCCTGGGTCGGCCCGAACCGGGTCAACCCAGACCGGGTCCGAGTCCGGCCCCCTTGGGCACGGCCCGGCCCGGCGCGTTGGTGCGGTCCGCTGGCCTGCTCGGCGTGACCGAGCTGGGTGGACACGGGGGGGGGGGGGGGGGGGGCTCTGCCCCACTATTTAATTAATCGCGGCCCCCACGTGGGGGTCGCTCCTCCCTTCCAGCCGGGGGTTACAAACCCCCTGTTTCTCCCCTAACCGGCCGGCCCGCTCTGGTCGGCCGGCTGGTGCCGCCACGGGACCGGCGCGCTCCCATCCCCCTACTCCGTCGTCGGCGGCCGGAAGTCGGCCGCCGCTCCCTGCTCCACGGCGTCAAAAGGCTGCGGCCTTGGTCCATCCAGCGCGGCGCGACGGTACCGCGCCCCTCCACCACGGCCCCGCCCTAGCTGTGGTGTTTTCATAATTCTCCAGTGTGGCGCGACGGCACCGCGACCTTGTTCGACTTCGACGGCGCGGCGTGATGGCGCCGCGCATCCTTGTCGCATGATCCTGCACGGTGTGACGACACCGCGCCATCTCCGTTCCAAACCATAACAAGTTCAACAACAGAATTAAGGGAGGAGGGTTGGCCATGTTTGTGCGGTCCGGCCCCCTCCCATTATTCGATAGCAAGTGTCTATGATTACAAAGAATTCTCAGATATTCATGAACATATATTCAAACCCCTACCTCGAGCATTGTTGAATGAAGGCTCGTCGCAGAATTGAACGTCACGGAAGAAGGTTCCATACACATTGATGGAGATCATCTGAGGAGGAATGGTGCCGCCCTTCCTTTGACGTGGGAAGAAGGAACGAAGGAATGCACGTCGGGTCGTCGATATCCGAGGAATGCGTCTCTCATCATCGTCCGTCGTCAGAGGTCGGCGTTCTTCATCGAGGAAGAAGAACTTCAAGACTTTGAGAAATTCTCTCCAAAATACTCTCACACAACCAAGAAAACACTAATAAAAAAAGTGTTTGTCTTATTTTATTTCTCATGCCAATTATTTGAAATTCAAAATTGAATCAATCATTTTTATTGAATTAATTGAGAATTTTAAACCGCTCAATTAATGAGGCATTTTATAATTAGATTAACGCAATATTTGACTTTCATTTAATGGGGGTGAAGGTGCGCTACCTTATTAAAGGAGGGGGGTTTGAGGGAGTTGAAAAGGTGGGGCTCGGGTGGGCCCCACCTCACAAATATCCTACCTAATGGAGTAGGATATAGTGGGTCCCACTCCAATCACTTAGCTTAGGTTAAAAAACTTTAAATAAAATAAAATTGGTTTCACCATTTTATTATATTCTTTTACTTAACCCAAAATTTTAAAAACCACTCCCGAGTAAACACAACTCTAGAAAAGGTGTTCCTAAAAAAAATCGGCATTGCGATTCCATCAGTGCCCTCGGAATTCAATTCCGAGCACCGATTCAAATGTTAAGAAAACCCGCTCATTCGTTCACTGAACGTACCTGAGCTAATCTTCAGAAAATGATTCCGGGCACAGTGGGCCTCGGAATCAGGTACTGTTAGAAACTGCGTTCTTGTTAAATCCCAAAAAAAAATAAGAAAATATTTCCCTTGAATTTTATGGGTCTTTATAGAAAAGAATAGTTATTTTAAAAAAAATATTCATATAAACCCAAAAATGAAGTAAGATAGAATTTTTAGATTAAAATTAGTGATTTTATAATGATAATTATTTCTAAGAATATATTATAGAGTTCCCTTGAAAATATGTTATTATTTGTGAAATTCCATTGAATCAAGATTGTATTTCGAAAACAATTTTGAAAGTTCCTTTTAAAATGTGTAAATACCCATAAAAAAGGATTATGGATGAAACAATATATAGAACACGCACAAAAAAATTATGAGAATTTCAATAATAATACATATGAATTTAAATGAGGAAATTAAACAATAAATGTAACCAGAATTAAAATGGAGGTTCAGGTGGAAAACCCTTACCATTTGTCTGAAGGTGTTCCTCACTTGATCGTAATGAATTGAATAATAAAATTTAGGTTGATAAATTAATGATTCTAGAAACTAAAATAAATTTAATTGATTTATTATAACCTTTATAGGTTCATTCATGGAAATTTTATTGGTTATGGGATTCAATTCCATTATTTGAGAGTGTTTTCCTCCTTAGTTTTCATGACCAGTATACACATATTCATGTGAGGATTGACATGTAGATTGAGAATGGCTATCCAGAATTGAAGTTTGATGTTATTATTGAATAATAATAACATTACCTGGTTATAAAAATTTTTTGTTTATGGGCAGTGAAGAAGAATCATTATATAAAATGTAAATGATAATTGTTAATGTTAATTGTAGGTTTGGGGTTATAATTAACTTATTTTGATTAATAAATTTATATCATGTGTAAAAAGGATTATATAACCATACATAATTTATAATACATATATTATAGTCTGGTTAGACCATCAAAATTATTTCTTTACCATAACTGAAGACGGTAATAGAAATTGAAAACCCATCATCTTTGAATGTGATAAATTAACACATCTCAGATGGGGTTTTCATTTTTAATATAAAATAAGGGAAAAAGAGATATGATGAATAATTATTCCATTATCATGACCAAATTATAGTACATTTAATTTACTAGGATTATCAAAATATTTGGATTAAATTCGGTGATGAATGAAAAAGAAAATAATTAAACATTAAATAAAAGAAATGAAAAGTGGAATTTACCTCTTGAAGTAATCTTCCTTGAGAGCCTCTTTAGGGGAGAGGTTTTGGTACTTTAAGGACACCAAGGGATGATGGAAATGGGGTACGAGTTGTGGAGGATATTTAAGTTGAATTTAGACAAGGGACAAGGCTTTGGAGGAGTGAAGACAAGAGGAAGTGAGTGGGGTTTTATAGTGGAGGGGAGGGGTGATTTGTGAATATTTTATTCCTTGTTATATTATTTCCCTCAAGACAACAAATAGTGTTGATTCATGAGACCCATAATATTAATAAGTGCATCTCATTTCAAAGCTAGTGGTCTTAAACAATTTTTACATGACCTACCACTCTATAAATTATGTAATTAACATTTATAGTAAATTATCATATTTTATTATTCACCCTAAATTCATGCATTTTAGAAAAATCCAAAAAATTCACCCTAACCATTTTTCAATATGTAGGCTTCAAAAATGAAATCATTTTTTGAAAATATTTTTCTAAATATTTTTAATTTATTTTTTAAAGAAATTCATAATTTATTTGAAAAAAACAACATTTAAATTATAACTTGTTTTTTAACTCTTTGAAAAATTAATGAAGGACCCACGAAATTTTCTTATAACCATAAGACAATAAAATAACAATTTATGATTACATTTTATGAAAATACATTTTGATTTTAAATTATTAAATTATTCATAAAAATTTAATTAAAATATTTATGACATAAAAAGTACCAATACATATACTATGATCATTTCATCATTTATAAGATGTCTAAATAGTATTTATTCATTCATGGGTGAAGTATCTTTTTTTTTTCGGATTTACTATTCATTATTATTCATTACTATTCATAATTGTGTGTTAGTATTCATAAGGGTATGTTATTATTCATTAAAAAAATTCTTTTTCTAATCAAACTCTAAATATCCTACTGAACACTACTATGTATGTCAATTTTTCAAAATTCAAATCACAAAGGGGGTAAAATTATGTTTACAAGCTATGTTATAACAAACTGGAGTTTTTGAGAGACTATGTGTTTCATGCATTCAATATAAAATTTATTTTCAAAATTTGGTGGTTTTACATTATCCCTTCCTTACAAAATATTCATCCTCAAAATTATCAGAATGTTACCTCACAAAATATTTGGGTAGTTATTTATCATAATATCCTCAGGATCCCATGTTACCTTTTCAATTTCATGATTTTCTATAGTATCTTTACCAGTTGAGTCATCTAATTCCTCAACACTTCTTCTTTTGTAACCAGAATCAGAATCAGATCTTCAAAGTAAGATAAGTTAGGTTCTAATTCAATACCTTCAGATGTGAGGATATGTGTTGGGTCTGGCATGTACATTCTCATTAATGAGACATAAAACACATTATGTTCTTTAGACAAGATCGGTGGCATCACCAAATGATATGAAATAGCTCCAATTCTCTCCATAATTTCAAAAGGTCCTACGTATCTAGGGATAAGTTACCCTTTGTTCCAAAATCATCTAACACCCTTTTGTGGAGATAATTTCAAGGAAACATGATCTCCCACTTGAAATTATAAATCCTTCCTTTGATTATCAGTATAGAGTTTTCATCTTCTTTGATATGTCATTGAATAGTCTTTACCTTCTCTGTTGTTTCCTCCATAAGATCTAGGACCACAAGCCTCCTTTATCCAACTTCATTCCAAAAAGTTAGTGTATAACATATCTTTCAATACAATTCCCCATATGGTCCCATTTGAATACTAAAATGGAAACTATTATTGTACCAAAACTCCACTAATGGAAAATATTTATCCCACTTACCTTGAAAGTCATGTGAACATGATCTCAACATGTCCTCTAAGGTTTGGATCATCTTTTCTTATTTCCCGTCAATTTGTGGGTGATATGAAATTCTAAATAGAATCTCAGTATCCAAATCTTTCAGAATTCAGTACAATAATTTCGATGAAAATCATAGATCACAATTCAAAATAATAGAGATAGATGATACCTAAAGTCTCATAACTTAATTTATATATATTCTTGGTAGGATATCCAGTGGAAAATCCATACTGATAGGGTTGAAGTGTGAAAATTTCATAAATTGATCAAAAATTACCCATATAGCATCATTATTCCTTGTAGTTTTGGGTAATATAGTGACCAAATCCATGGTGAGGCCATCTCATTTCCATGTACGAATAGGTATAGTTTTTATGAATCCTCTAGGATGTTGTTATTTGGCATTTACTTTTTGATAGTCTAGATATCAGGATACATAATTATAAATTTCCCGCTTCATGTTGTCCCACAAAAAATGATCCTTCAAATCAATATACATATTAATTCTACTGGGGTTTATAGAAAAATTTGAGCTATGAGAATCATAAAATAACTCCCTTTTCATCTTAGTTATAGAGGGATCATATAGCCTCTTCGAAAATTTTTGAATTCCATATTCACACACTATGTCAGTCGACTTCCCATATTTCATTGCATTAATTTTTTTTTGAATATTCTCATCATCATACAATGAATCTTTAATTATTTAAAATAAATATAGTTTGGAAACCATTTGAAAAAGTAGTGATGTTTCACCTTCTTTGATATTTCCTATATCCATCCTCAAAAGATACATGTACAAAAGATCCTTGCTAATCCTCACTTTGTTTAGAACTCCATGATTCTTCCTAATAATTGCATCAGCAACCTTATTTTCCTTTCCTGGATGGTATTTTTTGGGACAATCATATTCCTTGAGTAGTTCAAGCCATCTCCTTTGCCTCATGTTGAGTTCTTTCTATGAGAAGATATACATCATACTTTTGTGATCCTTATATATCTCACATTTTTTCCATAGAGATAATGTCTCCATATCTTCATATCAAAGACTGTGATTGATAACTCAAGATCATGAGTATGATAGTTTTTTTCATGAAATTTTAACTGTCTTGATGCATAGTAAATAACACTATCTTTCTTCAGAAGGACACAACCATGTCCTTTCTTTGATGCATCACTATAGATAATAAACCCATCATTCCCTGATGGTAGGGTTTGGATCAAAGAATTCACTAATATCCTCTTCAATTATTCGAAAGATTCCCTGAATTTACTTTCCCATACGAACATAACCCCTATATGCATAATCATGGTCATTGGGTTGGCTAAAAGGGAAAATTTCTAAAAAAATATCTAATAATAACCTGCTAAACCAATGAAACTACATAGCTCAATTGTGTTTGTTGGAGTATTAAATTCTTGCACAACCTTTTTCTTCACAATATCAATATATATTCCATCACTAGAGACAATATGTCCAAGAAAGGAAACATATTTAAGTTAAAACTCACACTTTCTAAACATCCCATAGAATTTATTTCTTCTAAGAGTCTTTAGAATAGTGCCAAAGTGATTTTCATGATATTCATAGATTTTGGAGTATACTAATATAGCATCGATAAATACCACCACAATGTTTTCAATATATTCCTTCAAAACATTATTCATTCGATCCACAAAAACAGAGGGTGCATTAGTTTTTCCAAAAGGCATTACAGTAAACTCATAATGTGCATATCTGGTTCGAATGTAATCTTTGGAATATGTTCCTTCCTGACACGCAACTTATGATATCCAAATCGAAGATAAATCTTCAAAAAATATTGGGCTACATGAAGTTGATCAAATAAATCATCAATAAACGGTAGGGGATACTTGTTATATATTATTATAACATTGATCTCCCTATAGTCAATACACAACCTCATAGATACATATTTCTTCATAATGAAAAGAACAGGGGATCCCCATAGAGAAACACTAGGAAAAATAAATTCTTTATCACTATATTACCATAGTTTTTCTTCAGTTCCACTAAATCCACAATGTCCATTCCATAAGGTGTCTTTAATATAAGTGTTGAATAAAGAATAAAGTCATTGGAAAACTCAATTTACCACTCTAGATGATTTCCTGGTAAATGCTCTGGAAACACATAAAAATATTATTTAACAATAGGTAGGTACTCTATTTTAACATTCATTTACTCACCCATAGTTATTGCATTACCTTCCTCCCTAATAATTGAATTCATTAGAGCTACTAGGGGTGGATTTAGATGAGAATCAGATGGTGGTGTTTCTACTGCAAAGATAATGGATTCCACATCATCCCCAAATATTGTAACCTCCTTCTTCTTGCAATAAATTTTTTCATCATGGTTCGAAATACAATCCATAACATGGTTTATATCAAATTCAATCATGGGTATGACAATAAAATCTGTAGATAAAATCATTTCTATTCCATAATTTGGACTGCCTGACACAACTTTGTTACAATGATACTTCCCTTAAGAGTTTTTACTAACAACTCCTTTATTAAATAAAATTGGAAATAAAAAATTTTATTATAAAACTAGGACGATATTAATGAACGTAGTGATCTAGAATCAAATAAATCATTGGATAAGTTTGAGAAAACGATTAAAGTACCTTCCACTAACTCATTAAGAACTTCAATATCAATATTTTTTATCTCATAAGTTTATCTCTGCTCCCTTGGCCTTTTCGGAGGAATGTTTCATTGACGCTAGGGGAAATTATTAGCATAATGTCTCATCTCCCTAGAATTACAGAATTGAACATTAATATCTCATTTCTTCCCCTTTAAAACCCAGCATGATGGCCTTTTCCCACACTTATAACAAATCCCTTTTCCATTTACACATGCATCATGGTGTTTCCTACCACAATTATCCTAGGTTATGAAGTAAACTCTTCATTTCTTCCCTATTTCCTTATTTTCATTTCCAAATTTTTCAACATCCCTCTACTTCTCTTGATTTCCCTTAAAATCATATGACTTGGAAAATTCATTTTCTCTCTTGATAGAACATGAGACTATATCTTCGTATGATGATAAATTTTCACAGGCCGGTTCCCACTAGAAGAATAGCTTTAGGCCATCAAATAATCTATAAATTTGGTTCCTTGGATTAAGTATATAGTCCACAACCTTCCCTGCTAACCTAGTGATTTTAGCTTTATACTTTTCTATATTCTCATCTTCCTTTTTCCTTAAATGGAGAAACAACCTTTCCATATCTTCTCGTTGTTCACAATGAATGTAATTATCTAATAAAAGTTCTTTAAATTCTCTCCATTCCATGTTTTATATCTCTTCCTCTTCATTTTTTTTGAATATGGACCACTATTGATTTTCTTCACCCAAAAGATGATAAACTACAATGAAAAACATCTCCCTTTCATTACATCCCATGGTAAGAAATAACTTCCCTAAGGAACTTATCCACTTCTCCTCTAAAAATGTGTTTGTATTCCCATTTAATGATGGAGGATGTTGTGAGATAAAGCAATATAACATTGCTCCTCCACATTTTGGATCAGGATTATCCACATGGGTAAGGTTATTATTGATAACCAGAGTAAGTATTCCCAGTATACTTATAAGTTTCTCCAAACCATTTGCAACTCTATATCCAACATCATTATCTTAAACTAGAGGTAAATCTATACATGGGAATTGAAAATTCATGTGGTTTCCATTCCTTCCACTAGGAACCATTTTTAAATAATCTCATACACTATATTTGGTTATGAATCTTAATGTATAATCTCATCTTTGAAAAATACTCAGCATTTATTGAAATCTTATGAATAAATAATCCCATAATCATAAACAATATTTTTTTAAGGAAAAATTTATATTTAAAACCTTCATAGTTGATTGTAAGGAAAATTTTAATTATCCAAAGAATTTACACCCAGAGTATCAAACCAGGTGCTCAGTAAGGACTGTTGTCATGTACTAGGATACCTCAGTTGAATCCTAAAACTCCATGTTAGATATTTTACTCCGAGTTACATCTATTTCAGAACCACGTCATCTTGTAGTATCCATAAATGGGTATATTTTCTAGAAAGATCCAAATAATATATTCCTTACCAAAATACCAGAATGTTCTTGTATGTTTATCCTCAAAGTCTATCTTAGGGGTCTCTTCCACAATCAATGTTTTCTAAATCTAGTTTCCATGTTTTCTACTAAATATCCTCTCATACCAACTGTAAAGACCTAACCCAAGTTTCCTAAAAATGGTGCCTTATTACATTACATTGGTATGATTACAAGAAAGTAGTATCCCAAAGGAATGAATATTTTAGTAGATTTTGAAATCTAGATACATACATATTTTCAACAAAACATCTTGAAATAAAAAACCAAAAATAAGTTCCATTGGGAAGATCAACCACTCTAAGTTTATCCCTTCAAGTTAATAAAAATATTCCTTTTCATGTCTAGTATAAATGAAACATAATATGGGGTGAGCTCAAATTCTCATTAATGGTAAACATTACAGTAGAAGTTGATTTAAATATTAGGCATAGTGAATAATTGAGTGCATGTGCCATTAAAAATAAACTTTAACACAATATTGTAGGAATATGAGCTGAGTAAATATTACCATAATAAAAAAAATCATGGGTATTCTACTATACTAATAACCTCATGAAATATGAATTTATAGCTTCATAATGAGGTAAATTCATATTACAAACATTATAAACCATACTATCAAGGTCTCAGCCAAAACATCTGAATATTATTATTTCCTCGACCAAAACCATATTAAGCAAAGGGTAAGGCCTCAACCAGGTCCATATCTATTTTTCTCATGATACCTACCGATGCATCGAGGGGCTATAGTGAGCCCCAAACATGACTTACCATGTTCAATTCATTCTAAATATAAATGGGTATGAACAAAAACAATATATACATTCATATTAGAACTAACATATGAAATGTAAATAACTTTCCCAGAACATTAAGCATAATCAAAAACTATTCGGAGAATACTGGTGAATGGTTTTAAGCTAGCACGTCCATATTCAAAATAATCATAATCCATTAAATAAAATTCTGTAGATTATATCATAAAATACTAATCCCAATAATACAAAATAATCAACAAGAGTGTTTAAATATATGAAGTTACTCATATAAAATCATCAAGTAATTCTGGAGATAAATACTCTTTCATTTTAAAAAGAAAATTTCTGATGGAAAAGTCTTTGTATAAAACTAGAAAATAAGTAAAATAATATTTTCAGAATAAAAATAGTGATTTTATAATGATAATGTTTGTGTAATACAGATTATAGAGTTCCCTTGAAAATTGGTAATAATTTGAGAAATTCCATTGAATCGGGAAAGTATTTCATAAAGAATTATGAAATTTCCTTTTAAAACATGTAACTCACCATAAAATAATGAAGGATTATGGATGATAAAAATATATAGACCACTCAAGAAATTATGAGGGTAATATAATAAAACATAATAATTTCATTTAGTTAGTTAGACAATAAAAGTAACTCGAATGAAAATGGAGCTTTTGGTGGAAAACCCTTACCTTAAGTCTGAAGATGTTCCTCACATTATATTACTGACCTAAATAAAATAATTTATGTTCATAAGATAATTATTCAAGAACCTCATCTATATATAATTGATTTTTTATAACCTTATTAGGTTCATTAATGGCCTTTTTATGCGTTTGGGGATACAATTCCATTGCTTGGGAGCATTTTCCACCTTGGTTTTCATGATCAGTTTGCATATATACATGTAAGGATAAAAATGTAGAATGAGTATGGTTCTCCAGAATAGAAGTTGTTTGTTATAAATACAAAACCAGATGATTACATAGTTATAATATTTTTTGGTTATTTGGAGTGAAGATGAATCATTATATAAAACATTAATGACAATTGTTTGGGTTAATTGGCGGTTTTTGATCACAATGAACTCATTTTTATTTATAAATTAATATCATGTGTAAAAAAGGATTCCATAACTATAAATAATTTAACATATTTATATTTTAGTCTTTTTAAAACATAAAAATTATTTCATGAGAATAATTTTAGATGGTAATAGAATTTGAAAACCCGTCATCCTGGATGTGATAAATTAACACATCTTGTAGTGTGTTTTCATTTCTAATATAAAAGAGGGGGATGAGAGAGATGGTGAAAAATTATTCCTTTATCATATAAAAAATCTAGTACTTTTAATGTACTTTATTCATCACAACATTTTGATGAAAGGAGTTTAGGAAAGAATAAAGAAGAATTAAACTTGAAATAAATGAAATGAAAAGAGGAATTTACCTCATAAAGTAATCTTCCTTGAGAGCCTCTTTAGGGGATAATTTTTGGTCTATTTATGATTCCAATGGATTATAGACGTGGGAGAGGATATTGGGAGCAAATTTGGTAAGAATTTAGACAAGGTACACGTCTTTAGAGGGGTGAGTAGAAGAGGGAGTGAGGTGGGTTTTTATAGTGGATGAGAGGGTTGATTTGTTGATATTTTATCCATTATTTTATTATTTCCCTCAAGAAAACCAATAGTTTTGATTAATGTGAACAATAATAGTAATTACTACATTTGATTTAGAACCTACTGAGATTACATCATCCTGAAATCACATATAACTCAATAAATCGTGTATTTAGCATATATAGTAAATTATTGAATGTTATTATTCACCAAAAATTAATGTATTTTAAAAAACTCCCAAAAATTATCCCCAGCCATTTTTTGACATGTAGAATTCCAAAATGAAATCCATTTATGGAAAATAATTTCCTAAATATTTTTATTTTAGTTTTTAAATAAAATCATATTTTATTCCAAAAAACATCATTAAAAATATAACTCGTTTTATAACACCTTGAAAATTAATCAAGGTCCCATAAATTTATCTTAAAACGTTAATAAAATAAATTAAAAAGTTATAATTACATTTTAATGAAATAAATTTCTATTTTAAATTATTAAATTTATCATAAAATTGTAATTGAAATATTTATGTCATACAAAAATACCAATACTTATACTATGATTTTTTCTTTGTTTATATAATGTCCAAATTGTATTTATACATTCATGGGGGTAGTATCTATTTTTCAATCTGATTTTATTGATTACTATTTATAAGGGTATGTTACTATTCATCAAAAAATATGTTCGATTATTAGTCTATAAATATCCCAATGAACGCGACCGTGTATGTTGTCTTTTCAAAATTAAAATCATAGAGGTGGTAAAATTATGTTTATTATCATGGTTATAAGAAAGTGGTGTTTTGTAGAGACTCATTATTTCATGCATTCAATGTTAAATTTATTTGAAAATTCTTTGGAATTACATTCCCCCTTTTTTCAAGGGGTCTTTTGATCAACTTGTTGTGGAAATATGGTTTAGTACTACTGAAAATATAATCCACGTTCTCCAGTGTTCAGAGTATGAAAAATTCATTGTGGATTTTTATGAGATAGAAGGATAAGAAGGCCAATGTTGGACGTTAATCTGGGATATGAGTTAGCCATATGACATCGAATCCATAGATTGATATGAGTTCAATAAATTATTTTTCAATAAGTACTTTCCCAATATTCTTCATACAAAGATTGATAAAAAGTTCCTTAAGTTAAAGCAAAGGGATGATTAATCTATTAGTTCCTATGAGGATAATTTCACAAGACATGGAAGGTACATTTCATGAATTATCATTCAACCTAAAAGTAAATTTAACATATTAATTAATGGATTAAATCCAATTCTCATAATAGAACTATCCATAAGATACTTTAGTAGCTATGAATAGATTGTCTATTGTTCAATCAAGGTTGAAATGGAGGTTGGATTCAGGTATCAATCTCATAGTTTTACCATGAATAGGAAGATGGTGTTTAATGTAAAATCTAAAACGCATGAAGATAAGAAGATGAATTTTTCATTATGCTCTAAGTGAGGGATGAATCATGGATTAAATTTATTTAAGGGGTCTATTAAATGTTCTATGTATAGAAGGGAAGGTCATCAGGCATTTGATTGCCAAACTGATAGGAATAAGTTTTCAAATGGTGATAATGGGGGAAAATCAATATAGAATTCAAATCGCATGATAATGTACTACAAGTGTAAAGAGAATGGTAATTATGCTAACCACAACCCAAACCCAAGGGCTAATCAGGTTAAAAAAATTAATTAACCTCTAAATCTGAGGGACAAGGGTAAATCTCATTAAATTGCTATTCCGGATTAGGTGTAAGATAACACTATGGTGAAACATACATTTATTATCCACTCTATAACTGTTAATGTATTATTTTATTCTAGATATACCCACTCATTAATATATAATTTTTTTTATAATGGTGTTAAGATTCCCCCAAAATTATTAGTGATGGAATTTGTACTGAAAACTCCTAATGGTGTGAAGATTTCATCCCAAGTCTATGATTCCCATCCATTTGACATTTGTGGGAATGTTCTTCCTTAAAAGCATTTTCATTTTACATTTGGTTTAACTTGATACCATATTATGCATGGATTAGATTGATAATCATAAATCCCACATCAATTTTCTAGTAAGGTATGTTACATTTGATATTTCAAACCATCCAATGATCATCAACCAATGTGATGACAATAATTAAATAACTATGGAGATTACATCCAGTGTACAACTATTAATTCCAATTCATAAGGGTTTCTTATCTCAAATATTTGGATATGAGAGAGACATTGACAATATTCCTATTGTTCATGAATTTGTGTATGTCGTTCTGGAAGAGTTTCCCAGCCTTTCACCAAAATGAGAAGTTGAGTTCTCAATAGAACACATACCTTGTTCCACACCAATTTCAAAGAGTCCCTATAGAATGGATCTGATTTAGTTTCAAGAATTGAAGAAACAATACCAAGAATATCATGATAATGGATTCATTCATCCCTGTCTGTTACCATGGTGTGCACCTGTAATTTTTTGGGAAAATAAACGTGGATCAATGTGAATCTGTAATAATTATTCGTATTTAAACAATATCATAATCAAAAAAATGTATCATATAGCCCACATTCAGGACTTGTTCAATCAACTGTGTTTGGTTCAATACTTTCCTAGGATAGACCTTCATTTTGGATATCATAAATTGGGGGCCAATAAGTAGGATATACTTATGAATACATTCTATAGAAGTAATGGAAACTATTAATATATAATTATGTTGTTTAGTGTTTATAATTCCCCTAAAATATTCATGGATTTTATGTATAGAGTCTTTAGATATCACCTCTACCATTTTATGGTAGTTTTTATAGATGATATTATTATGTATTAAAAGATAATTTAAAGCATTAAGATCACTTGATAATTGTAAAAAAGACACTATAAAATGAAAAAAGATATGGAAAATTTATAAATTGTGAATTTTTGTTGAAAAAGGATTCATTTTAAGTCACATAATCTCAAGAGATGGCATAATAGTATATCCATCAAAGATAAAGGCTATTGAAAAATTTCCTAGACTAACCATGGTAATTGAGATCCATAGATTTCTTGGTTTAGTAGAATATTATTGATGGTTTGTCGAGAATTTTTCTTGACTATCTAATCATATGACCAAGTTAACTCTGAAGGGTGCCAAGTTCTTCTAGATTGATGAATATATGGAAATTTTCATGGAACCAAAAATAAGGCTAGTCAGCCTACTAGTTCATACATTACCCTGAAGTAGAGAAGGTTTCATAAAATATTGTGATTCATCCAATAAAGAACTGGGATGTGTTAGTATGAAGAATAAAATTTTTATCTCTTATCCCTCGTGGTATATAGAAATAACCCAACTCCTTCTTTGGAGTTAGCAGTGGTAATTTTGGCATTAATGATATTGATTCATTGTCATTATGGAAAAAATTGTGATATATATACTGATCATAAAATTCTAAAATACATAATATTCACCTAGAAGGTGTTGAAAATGATCCCTAGAAGGTTATTAGAGTTCATAAAGGATTTTTAATGCTCAATTAATTACCTCTATGGGAAATAGAACAAGGTGTATGATGATTTGAGTCGAAAGTATCATGCTAGTTTATCCATGATGATGATTACAAAAGATCCAATATTTCATGATTTTCAAAGGATAGAGCTCAAAATCCAAAAGAGGAAAAATATTATCTTTATCAAATGAATGTTAAACCTTATATCTAAGATACTATTAAGGAGGGACATAAGTAATATGTAGAGATAAAAATTAAATTTAGAAATTTTCCTAATATTAAACTTAATCATGATGGAATGATATAGTTAAGGAACCGTGTATGTGTTCCTTCCATACTAGATTTGAAGAGGTAGATGTTAGAGGAAGATCATAGTTCATCATTCTCTATTTATCTTGGAACTATAAATATGTATGTGGCATGAAACAATACGTCTTATGGTATGGAGTGAAGAGAGATACTATAGATTTTGTATCTCGGTACTTGGAATTCCAACAAGTTATGGTTGAAAGAAAAAATTAAAATAGGATGTTGCATCCATTACCCAAAACAGAATCAAAATGGGGGAACATCACTATGGATTTTGATATTGCACTATCAAAACCCTATAAAAGGTTAAATTATATATGGGTGGTATTATATCACCTTAAAAAATTAATCACCCTTCATCTCCATCAGAGAATACTTCTCTCTGGATCTTCTTTCAGGGATATATCATAGGGAAGTGGAAAGGTTTCCTAGAGTACCAAATTTTATTATATTGGATTCAGATCCAAGGATTACCTCTATGTTCTAGTGAAGCATTCATAATTCACTTTACATATAATTGAGTTACACAACTCCTTATCATCCTCATACATATGGTAAGTTTGAAACAACAATTCAAACCCTAAAGGATATGTTTAGATCTTTTTCTTGGGATTTAAAAAGTGTTTAGGATCAAAACCTTAAACTATTAGAGTTTTATTAAAATAATATATTTCACTCAAGAATTAAAATGGAACCTTCTGAACTCCTCTATGGAAAAAAATGTAGAGCTCCAATGTGATGGTATTAAGTGGGAGAATGAAATCTATCGGGACCTGTGATTGCTGATGAAATGGTCGAGAAGGTCAGAACCATTCAATAGTATATAAAGCAATCTCAAATTTGAAATATATTTTATACCTTTAACCAATGGAATGGTATGAAATTTTAATTTGTTAATAAATTATTTTGATAAATCTCTCTTAGTAATAAATTGAATGAGGTTTGGAATGAAATAGAAACTAAGCCCAAGGTATATCGATCCCTTTGAAATTATTGACCGTATCGGGACGAGATCCAATATCTTGTCACATCCTACAAATATCTCTCAATTACATGATGTGTTCCATGTATCTATTATATGTAAGTAAATACTTGACCCTTCACATGTACATAACATTGATTTCATATTTCTATAGTAGGATCTTACTTACGAGGAAAAACCTATTAAAATTCTTGATCATGTAGAGAATGTTCTATGAGAAAAACCACTAACCTGGTCAATGTTTTGTGGGGAAATCACCAATTATAAGAAGCTATTTTGGAACATGAAGATATTATGAAGCATAACTATCCTCATTTTTTTACCCAAATGATTAATTTCAAGGGAGAAATTTATTTAATGGGGGGGGTGAATGTAACACCCCAAGTTTTTATGGAAAATATTTCTCATATAAATTAAATTTTCATTAATATCATGAATTTCACTAATTCAAGCATTTTTTTCTCAAAATACCAAATTGGAATATGTTACACACAACACCAAATTGGGCTATGTTACATGCTACACTGAGTTTCTGTGAAATATCTTTTTTTGATATAATTATTTAAATGAGATAATTATAACCTAGATGTTAAAAATAGTAAAATGAATAGTAATAAATAATTCTAAATTATTATTTATAATGGTTTCATATAAATAAATCTAATGATATAATTTTATTTAAAAGTCCTTATATGTTATAAAAATACTATTTTCTCAAATGAGCTACTTTTCAAGTCATTCTATGAAAAACAATAAAATTAATACTATAAAATTTCATAAATTTAATTTTTTAATATAAGAATCATTTTTGAATTTATAATTTAAAAAATATCATAGGGTGAATTTTTGGGAATTTCAGAGAAACTACATTTTATGGATGAATATTGAAAATACAAAATTTTAATTCAAAAATTCGTTTTCGTCTAATTTATTTATAAGGTAAATTTTTTTAAAAAATTGTTTTCAAATTTTAATTAGATCATATTTTCATGAATTATTCAAATTTAGGTCATTGGAATCAATTTTAATTTTAAATTTTGTATAAAAACATAGCAAACTTTAGGATGTTTTTATATGAAACAAACCCGCATTATCGTCCAATATGCATTATATAATTTAAATTTATTTCTACCTTATACATGATTTTAATTTGGAAAAATGGATTCCATATTTTGAATAATAAAAATTTATAATTTATATTAATTTCAACTTGTTTTTTAACAGAAAATATAAGTTAATTTGATAACAAATATTTATAATGATTAAGAAAAAAATTCGGTTTGTAGAGTACAAAACATTAAATGTAAGACCCAAAAAACCTATTAACTTTTCCAAGAGAATTTTTATAGACATATTTCAACACCATAATAAATATTATTTAATTTTCTCCATTATTGGATATACTTGAAAGGAGAAAAACATGGGTGGAATTTGATTTCTCAAAAATTACAAGAGGGAAACTCCACATCCAATATAAAAAGGCCTCCTCTCCTCCCACTAATACACACCTCTAAAGCCACATTAGCTCAAAAAATATCTAAAAAAATATACACAAAAACCTCCCCTCAATATATAACATCACCTTTGGTGTAAATAAATCCAAATAATCTCTTTGGGGAAAACCAAAATGAGTTACCCAAAGAATAGGAAACATCCTTCCTTAAGCTCCTTTATTTTATTTTCATTTTCCATCCCCTCAAATATCCTTATTCTTTGATTATATAATACCGAAAGTATCATAAATATATTTATAGGTTAATGTAATAATGTTTCTAACTACACTTACACACATATCTATCTAATTGGTAACAAACATACTTTTTATGTGTATGGTGAACTACTGCCTCACAAAATAGTGATTGTTCATTTTTAATTTATTGTCTTTCATTGTTGAGAATTATAATGGAAACTATATTTATATGTTAAATTTATTATTTTTATTTTTTATTTTTTAATATTTAATTATTTTATGATACATACCTTTATAATTTTATTTTTTTTGTAAATAATATAATTTCGTTTGAGGGAGTGTGGACTACCACCCCTTTAAAGCGATGTGATTCAGCCACACATTAAATAGAATGATTTAAGGATGATTTCAGTGAAATTATATAATATATATGAAATAATAGTGATAATTAAATAATAGTATATATATATACATATATTTCATTTTCTTTCTTTCTTTTAATATGATAATAAAATGGAAAGGGCATTCATGCATAAGTACGGTCTACCATCTCCATGAATCGTGTATTCCATTTTGTACTTATATATTATATGAATTATTATAACATAAATATATTTAATATAATTGACATTTATATCATTTTTTATATTCATGAAATAATTATTTATGTTTAATGAACAAATATATAACAAATTAAGACACATGCGGAGAATAAAGTGGATATTACCTGAAGTGAAACGGTAATAAGGAATCATTAACAATAAGGTAATATATGGTCATAATAAAATGATATATGATATTATGTATAATAATATGGTTAGGTGATAAATTTATATTAAAATTATATTTATTATTCAAGAAGTTATTATTAGTGCCATGAACGTCAAGACACTAGGTAAGGGAATTTTATCTAACTTTTTTATTTCTGTGAGATACATGCTTTATACACCACCCAATCCTTTTTTATGATGTGTATACTACCCATAGATGTATTATATGGTACATATAATTAAATTTATTGGTATTTAAATATCAACTATAAAATCTTTCTTTCATTGATTTTATGAATCAAAAGTTAACGAATCTATAAGATAGTTTTGTCTGAATTTTCCTTCTATGATACGCATGCTTTATTATACACCAAAATTATTTTTGAGGTTTATATACATCCATTTGACATGTTATATAATGAATATATTTATTATAATGATATTTTAGGATTTGTGTAATTTTACGTTCTTACATGGAATGTGTGATTCCAAGTTACCATATGGTAAGAGTTTATTTAAAACATATCATTGTTTATCTGAATTGGTTATCATTATGAAACCAATGATGAAATATTATGATCCATCTTCCAAGAACACTCAAGAGTTTTCTTATCCTCTATTTATTCATGATATGTCCATGTATTAGTATCATTTCCCACTCTTTGGTACTTAATATTATTAAGGAAATATTTTTATGAAAAATATGATTTTATTTCACTCTTCGATCAGAAATCTATTTTACTTCAAAAAACATGTTTTCAAAAAAATGAAAAAAAAAATCAAGTAAAAAGTATTTAAATTTTTTTAATGGTTTTCAAATCTTTTATTTAACGTTTTTAAATCTATTTTCTAAAAGAAATATTCAAAAATTTCTTTTTTTAATGATATTTCGATACAAAAATGATATCTTCCTTAAGAAATATATTTTAAATATATTTAAAAATTATTTCCCATCAATCATGAAATCCATTAGTGTTACTCATGCCTTTCTGGGTAAAATATTCAATGTTACCATTCATATTATTTCTATTAATGGATTTTATTTTCATGAAATGGTATTTATGAAACCTATTTTTCATTCGTCTGTTATATTCTTTTGAAACCAGATTCTTTTCATGGGTTATGATTTTGTAATGACTATGAAACCTATATATTTTTACAAATGTTTTTATATCATTAAATTTTTATGAAACCCATTTAATTTCTGGGGTTATTATATGATTTTTTATGATTTTTTATCACATTTATGTATGATTTCATTATGAGATGGTTGGGGCCTATATCCCCCTCCAATGCATTGGGTTAATATTTATATCTCATGAGCTAGACTAAGATTGTCATGGGAGTAAACCTTAACTTCTTAGATGTACATTTGGAGTAAAGAATGGCTACAATGATGGTATGAGCAGTGAACTCATGCTACTGATATGGATATGGGAGTGAACTGTGACTACCAAAATTGTATGGGGTGCAATCCCCTGATAATAAGATAGACTTGGAAGAAATTACCTGACTACTGTGGAAATAATTTTATGTTCTTATGTGTTTTCCATAATTCCATTCATTACTCCTATACATTCATGTATTTTGTTCTTTATTTACTTATGATTCATATCTTATGAACTGAAATATTTATTCCATGATTTAGGTTTATAATCATATGATACGTAGGGTGTGATATTATAATTTTATCATTGAATCCTCATACCCCTATTCTCATGTTTATGATTACATGTATGCCTTTTTAACCCTTACTGATCATCTAAGCTCACCCCTTTTTATGTTTCCTTTACCAGGTTATGAAGATATGTATTAAGTATGATGTGTATAAGAATGGTGATGGTTAAAAAAACCTAATGGGATATAATGTATTTCACTTATGTACTAGTGTTTATGTTTCCATTTTTCCAATGAAATAAGAATAATACCATCTTTGGGCATTTGTTTGTATAATGCTTTAATTATTCCCCAAAATTTATGTAATTTTGATGTATGAAAATATATAGGGACAATAATCTATTACTACTCTATAGTCTAATACATGATACATAGTCAATGTATAGCTTCCTCCCCTGCCTCTATCCAGTATTCAGGTGAGAAGAAAGTCCTACCATATAAGGCTTCATAAGGATCCATCTCGATGGTAGCCTAAAATCTATCATCATAAGAAAAGTATATAAGGGGAACTTTTTTCCAAAAATAACCTCCAAAATTAAGGACAAAATCATATATCATATCCTCTAGTACCTAAATAATATGTTATGTCTCTCCATCAGTCTCTGTGTGATAGAGAGTTCTTAGAAGTAACTGTGCACCCAAGGCCTTATGAAACCCCTACTAGAACTGTCATGTGAAATGAAAATCACTATCAAAATGATAGAATGATGCACTCCATGAAGATGTAAAACCACCCTAATGAAAGGCCTTCCTATATCGTCTACCAATAAGGTCTCGCACAAAGTTAAAAAGTGTGAAACCTTCATCAAACGATCAATGAAAACCCAAACTATATCATTTAAATAAGGTGATCTAGGAAGAACAGTAATGAAATCCATAGAAACATTATCCCATTTCCACTCGGGAATGGACAATGGATGTAGAATCCATGTTGATCATATATGTTACACCTTCACCTACAAATAGGTGGAATACCACGCGAAGAAGTTGGACATATCATATTTCATATGAACCCACCAGTATTGGATCCATAGATCTTGATAAATTTTGGTGACATCGAGTTGAACTTCCCATGATGATGCTTGAAATTCTGGTATCAGATCCTCTTTGATGTATTCAGGGACCCATACACACAGACAGAACAATAACTTATCATCCTCATCCATAATCCAACCAAAATATTTATCATCTTCTGAAACACTTTCCCATTTGTCAAGGCCTTAGGGATGACATAAATGCCTCATTCTTAAATGTTTAATAAGTTTAAAAGCAAAAAATAAGGCTGAGAGGATATTATTCAAATGGACCTCTTAGAACCGAAGCATGCATATTTGATAATAAGTCCCTAACCTTTCATTATAAATTAAATTCAATAACTTCCTGTTTCTGAGTCTTCCAACTCATATCATCATCTAATAAATTTCCTTTTCCTGGCATGTAGGAAAGTTAGAATGAAAATGACTGTAGGTACTCCAACAACCTATGTTGTCCTAGATTTATATCCTACTGTGTAAAGATATACTTGGGGATTTTGTGATATATCAATACCAAAAATATCTCTCCATGTAGATAGTGTCTCTAATTTCATAAGGAAAAAAATAGCATTGAGCTCGAGATTTTGTGTTGGGTAATTCTTCTCATGAGTCTGTAACTAACAAGACATGTATATGATGGTCACTCATCCTACATTGGAACAAATATAATTCCAATACCTGATACATCACAAAATATATTATATCCCCTCCCCAGATCCATAATAATCAATATTGGATTTGAAGTCAATTAAAATTCAACTCTTGAAAGGCTTCTTCAAAAGCTTTTCACCACATGAAATTCACACCCTTATTTGTCAAGCTCATAAGTAGCATAAAAAGGAATGAGGAATTATGTATCAAGAATTTTTAATATCTGGAATACCAACAAGAAACTTCTAATTTGAAATAAATTTTTGATAATATCGCAAGAAACTACATCTATCACCTTCTATGGTTCTACTGGAACTCCTAAATCTGATATAATGTAACCTAGTAAGTGGACTTGGTCATTCTAGAAGTGGAATTTATTAATTATTGCATAAAGATGATATTCTCTCATCTTATTCATCTTGATATCATGATGAGTCGAATGGTCGTGTTTTGAATGTCAATACACAAAGATATCATCCAAAATTTGTACCATGAGCCAATCCAGATATGAGTGGAAAACATGATTCATAAGAGACATGAAAACTAAATGTCTATTTTTTACTTCAAATGGCATAATCATTTTCACATATAGACAACACCTACATTGTAAATCTATGTGAGTTTGTTCTGAAGTCTTTACATGCACCTGATGATATCTCGACATCATATTTATCATTGAAAATAGTTTTTCTCATTGAAGATAATAAAAAGGTAGTATATTATATGATGGTTTTATAGATTATATTCTATGAGCTGATTCAAATGAAGGAAATATATATATAGTATGATGGTACTATCCACCTTATTGAAAAAAGTACTTGTGAAACATAATGTAATGTTTTGGGGAGTATGAATCCTTTATCCTCCTAATCCTCCAATTGTTTCTTAATTTTTTTAACCTCCTTAAGTTCCAACTTATATGGAGGAATGCTCACTGGTTCTACACCTCAAAATAACTCAATGGTGAACTCTACCTCTTACACTAGAGGTACACTAGATAAGTCATCGTGAAATTTTTCCTTGAAATTTTCCACTCTAGGATGAAGATTAGTATGTTGTAACCCCTGGTCAATGAGGAAAAGACTGGAGATATGAGTTTTTGAATTACCCATTTTCGGCAACTCCAGTCCATCTCGAGTCGCACTGAGATCCCATTTTCCCTAATGTATGTAGCCAATTACCTCTAGTGATGTAAATGTCACCCTCTGATGATAGTAGTCAATATGGTCTTTATAGGGAACTAACCAGTCCATCTTAATGATTACATTTAAGATTTTCATGTTGAAGACATAAATATTTAATATGAAAATGTACCCACCTAACTCAATAGTACAATCCATACAATATAGAATTCCCTCTGAATTGATACTGAATGGGGTATCTATCTTCTTAATTCCATGATAGTGATCGATCATGAGGCCTACACTCTTTGTGATTTCCTCAAATATAGAATACTCAAATGAACCTATATAAAATAAATCATACACTAAAGTGGTGGCTACTAGAATAATACCTCATATAGTATAAGTTATGATGCTCTACTCCCCTATAATAGGCTAGAATACATGTTTATGGCATGTACTATAGCCCTAAGTCACCACCTAACTTCCATGAGCAAGACCGCTCTCCTGGTGCAGAGAATGATAAGTCTAACCAGCTCTTCCTCGACCACAAATTTAGCCTGATCAGTCGGTGTTATTCCAGATTCTTGTTTTTCATGGTCCTACTGCCCCTGCTCATGATTGAAGAGTAGGTGCAGATCCCCGCTCACTATTCACTTTTATAAAAGTCCTATTGAAATGCTGGATATGGCCCATCCTTCCACAACCATTGCACTCCACCGGTTCCTGCTAATAGTGAGGCTTTGTGTTTCCCTACTTCCCACATAGGTGAAAAATAATGAAGTTGTCAATGCAAGGAGCCTAGATTCTACTACCCCCATGTGCACCCACAAATGCATTCTTACACCTAACAGATGAACCGTAGCCAGATTTAAGTGAAGAACTTCCTCGACTCTCATCATCATCTACTCTCAGATTTCTCTCTATAATAATGTCATGGTAGATGATTTTAGAAATACTCATCAACCTTAACACATTTACCTGTGAATGGATATCATAAACCACACAAACCAAAAATTTCATGGCATTCAAAAGATCATCGCCTACTATAGTAGGAGAAAATTACATTATCTCAGTGAAAAAAGAAGACTATTACATTACTAAAATTCTCTCATACTATAGGTTCATGAATTCTCAAACTCAATTACTCCTCAAAGTCTGGGGAAATAATTATTCATAGAATATTTTATGTAAATCCTCCCAAACCATATCTTTATAAAAATCTTCCTGGGTAATTATTCTTCACCACCGCTTGGCTGAATCAGATAGCACATAAGATGAAAGATTTAACCTCTGATATGGGTTAATATCAAGATTCTCAAATATAGATAGAATTCTCTTGATACAAGACTCTAAAAGGTGTGGTCTTCCATCCCCTCAGCAGTTGGGAGGATTCTTCTTGTGAAACTCTCTAGTCAACTCTACCGTGCTTGAGGCAGGTTGAACAAAACCTTGAATCGACTGCAACATACATAAGAAAACATAATCAAATTTGGCATCAATGGCTATAGTCAAAACTAGATGAGGACCCAAAAGTGTCTATATAGGAGGAATCACTGGTAGCTCTTTTCCTTCCACGTCAACTATGTGGTCTTTTCCACCTTCAAGGCATTCTACTAGAGGACATCATGGTGAAAAAATTCTAAAATTCCAAATACACACCTCATAAAATAATTACGAAATATTGAATATTTAATTTATAAAAGTAGTAAATGTGTAAATTATCCAATAGAAATGATCATGCCTCACAACCTACTTCAAAATCTAGGTCTAGATAGTAAAAGAGACCATGAAATGCAATAATAATGTAAAAGATACACCACTACCCGAAACTATGTTTGGGTTCGTGAATAATCATTTATTTGACATGTATAGAATAATCAATATCACTTTACATTCCATTTCCATTTTTGAATCCGTTCTTGTCCAATTGCGTATATTACATAAAATGGTTGAATTAGATGGTATACTAATTTCTAATCATAGAGGATTGTACTTATTATGAACCAATATATGATATCCATTCAACTCACACCAAAACACATTCCATACCATGCAGAAAATATTTCATTACCCAATGTTCCATAATTAACTACGTAAGATGCCTACATTAACTTATTTAGGAAAACAATGTTCAACTAAGGTAGACAATTTATATATCATTTATATTTTCCAATCCCTACATGATGATTCAGGACAATTCAATATAATTGTGGAACTTATAATATAAAACAGTTAGATACACACTGAAAATAAACGTGACATGGAAAAATTCATGGTATATTCGTATTACTGTGACCAATAATGATTCAGGTATTAATGCCCCTTTCCCTCATATCATCAGAACAATGATGAAATAAATAATCTTTTATAACAATAATATTTACTCAAACATATATTGTGCATCACCCAACGGTGAAATAATATAACTAGTAACAGGAAAAAGCAGAACAATAGTTATAATTCAAGAAACTTTTCCATTACCTAGAACGTTGTATCACAAAACCAAAGCATAGATTATGAACATGTTTCAAGTATTCCCAATCACCAATCTATTTTCCAAAAATACTAATGTAAGAGAGGAAACACTTTGATTCCCCTTTTTTACATCCAAAATCAAGATCCACATAACCCATGCCTCGATCCGGTTGGTCACATGGCCTTAAGTGCTTATCCCCGTAAGCTAGAGGCTACTGACTAGAATTGATGGTGTAAAGTTTGTACAGTGTGGAGAAAATACTCTCTTGTCATAGTATCATAGTGGATACCAAAAATAATAAAAAATAACATAAGTATATATGGACAGAAAAAATCAATTAACTATAGAAACACAAATAGACAAATAATAACTATGAAGTGTAAGAAATAGATAAAAGATATAGATTACAAGTAAAAAATTTAGCATCAATAAAAACTAATAATAATATATAAATTATTTAAGGACGTGTCTAATACATGATTCATGGAATACTAATTATAAAAAAGGTAAATAAGTGTGATAATTATACAATCATGTTAGGAAAACTACAAGATGGAAAAATGGATCTAATAGAATTTTGAGCACATGATCATTCCTCTATTACTAAAATTCATCTATAATAAAAATCATGTCATCATCTTATAAAATGGTGTTATCCCTTATCCATACCTATAGGTAAATAGTCTTCTCAGGTGCCAAAGGTTGTTTGAGTACGGTGTCAGATAAAAATCATAGTTTCCCAACATGAATGGTGTCTATTTTTAATTCAAGTAGTTATCATAACTAAACAGGGTACATGTATAAGAATAATAGTAAAACAAAGTATAAATAAATTACCAACGCACGTAGGTTCCTATAAGACACGTACAGGGTCTAGCTTCTTTAGCTTTTGTATGGAATGTGTGTCTGATCATGTCACTATATATAAATATATTGTATTAATAATATATAATGTTTAATTATATATTTCATAAACCTATATGAACCACATACGTGCAAACGTAAGTGGCTATATACTTAGAATACTAGTGTCAGTTTGACTGGGGTGTAACTTAGACATCTACGGCCAGTCTAATGATCCTATAAGCTCATATAATAGGGTGCATTCCCCACATCCCAATAGATTGAGATACATCATGCTACAGAACTCGGTATGGAGAGTGAGCCACCATGGAAACACTCTAATCATGGAACGTGGCTTGTAAATCCCAATGCCCATATATTATTATTGGTGTGAGATTCCATACTCAACACATGGTGTAAGGGAGTGTGATTATCCATTATCTGAAACACCCCAAACCATCCTACATGGTCCATATAAATGCTTATTCATTTATAATATAATTCATGAGGAAAATACTCTCATGCAGGATATTTATCAATCTTGTATATATCAATAAGGAATAATCATGTTTTTCATCCACAATACGAGGTAGGAATTCTCATGTTCCATGTTATCCAAATTCAATTCCATTTTGAACATTACAATTACTGTTAATAATTTTATAAATAATAAACACCATGGCATGGCCTTACCATCCTTTTATTTCATTCATTAAAATCAAATTATTCATTTTACTTAAGTTAGAGCATACCATGATGCATAATCCAACCCATGTGATCAATTTCATTTAACTCTTTCAATTTACAAAGACATGAAGACCCCTTTTATAAACTCAAAGGGTCACTTAGGAGGTGAAATGGACCAAAATTAAATTTCCTATTTGGGAAATTGTCGTTATAATATGTCAAAACACATAATATTTTCCTTTTATTCCATTATATACTTCTGTCTCAAGGGAAATAATATTTAAATATTAAGCTAGTAGGAACCAAGGAGTTCTGGACACTTTTTAAAATTGATAGAAAATTGGAAATATCACTTGGTACACCCATAAGGTCACCATATAAAGTGTATATAACCTATGAGTTTCCAAGAAATGATCAATAGGTGAATAATAATATGAAAATTCCAATTCGATATTAAGAAATCAATTAAATTGGTATGCTCAAAAATATTTATGTGCAGAACAATTTCATAATTAAAAAACATCAAAAATCAAAGGTAAAACAACTTTATCACCTACCACAAGGTTATAGACAATGCCTTTGTTGATATAGACCTCATATCCAAAAAAGGATGGAAGGGATATAAGAAGTAGTTCAGTTCCCTAAAAATAGGGAAAATAGAATTCACTTAAATAGTGTAATGGATCCAAATAAAAACTGACATATGAAGTAAGAGTGAGGTTTGCATTACAATAATGATTCCAATTCTTCTTTTGGATCATAGATCAGGTGTCGGATGAGACAGATAGAAATGATCTTGGGTTGAAAGGAACATTAGCTCAAAATAGGTGGAAGAGAGGTGTTTTTAATCTAAAGGAATAAAGAGAAAATGAAAATAAGTTTTTAACTTTAGTGAGGGGTAAATTGGTCATTTCACCCCAAAATATCAAGGCCCATGGTTTAGTAGTATGGTTTCTCCAAACCGTGTGTAAACCGCCCTCAGTTAATTATTACTTGGGGCACACCACACGGTTAGGTTCATGGTTTGACTAACCATTTGAAAACCATATGGAATGGCTCTATCCCATATCTATAACCTTCCATACAATGGTGCAACACTGTCTTTTTTCCCTTTCAATGATCTGGGTTTCAAACGAGCCCCAGATGCACTCATGTCCTCCATGCCATGATTATACATCTTTATTACGGTCTTTAAAGGTATTAAAATTGAAAAACAAATTTTTCATACATTCATTAAAAATATTGTTCATTGCAACGTTAGTGTATTGCCTCGTAATGGTCTTGTCTTCAAGCATAAAACTGTCATTTGAATCAATAATCTCACCTAGATATTCATTCTCATAAGGAAACAATATCCCCAATAGAGATTATGATTCTAAATAAGATTCATCACCCTCCATACACTTGTATATAATTAGAGGATTCCTCAAGATGTAGAGAGTGATCTCCCTTTCTCTACATATGATTTTGGATTTTTATAATTATATTTAATACATGCCCAATATAACATCAAACTCTATTGAAGGAAGTAGTTAATTATTTTCTTGGAGGTTAAATTAAAAAAAATTAATCACGGATGAGTTATATACTTTTGATGTAATAACTTCAACATTTTTTTCTCACAAATAATTGAAACTTCATATTTTGAGGTGTTGGTTGAATAATTTTAATAAAATAAAAAGATATGAATGTATTCGTAGAACAATTATCAAATAGTTTTTTCAATATTATTGAATGAATATCTAGTATACGTATAACCGCATCATTTTCAATATCTGCCTCAATACTAGTGATAATATATTCACTTCATGGAATCCTTGGAGTCTGTTGTTATTGATTTCATATTAAAACCATTTTCTTCGGGCATTGGGTCGCATAGTGCCCATGTTCCATATAGTTGAAATATTTCACTACAGGCTGAGTTTTTATCTGAACCTACCTTTATTCTTTCTTATTAGTTTCCTTATTCAAAACCTTTTGACAATAATTATCACAATTCCTATGCCCTCTACATTTGAATCATTTCCTGGTTCCCTTTAGATATTTCCAGGTATGCTTCCTCCCACATTGTTGGCATGTTGGATGTCGGGATTTATTTTCTTTAGGGTTTTATATATTTATTCTCCCATATTAAACTCCATTTTACTCTGTTTATCTCCTGACCCATGAAACAGATGAGGTTCAATGATCTATATTTAAACCTCATGGTTATAACGGACAATCTTCTCATAACATTCAATGTCTTGAATCACAAATCCTTTTCTTAAACTGATCTTTAATCCACTAAATAATGGATCCACCTTGTTTTCATTTTTCATTAAAATGTCATAGGAATGTTAGGAAAGCCTTTAAATTTTTATTTATACTAATATAGAGATTCATATTATGTTTTCCTTAGATTGAGAAACTCCCTCTCCATATTAAGATGGAGAGTTCTAATAAAATATTTATTAAGGAATATTTTCTAGAATTCTTTCCCAATACATGTAATAAATTATATACATAGACATAGTGTGTTTGATCAGTGTCCACCACGGATCATTTTCCCGATAAAATGATATACAACCAGTATGACTATCTCTTCTTCAAATAATTAAAGGAAATAAATTATCTTCTCAATGGAGCTAGTCAATTGTTCTGTGATGATAGGATCAAAATATCCACAAATGATAGGAGGCCTTTGTCGCATAATTTCATTGACTTCAACATTATCTTAATTAGGAGAAGGAGGGATTTTAATAGGATTCAAGTATTTATTCATTACATGATCCATTTGATCCAGTATAATCATAAAGTTTTGGTCTCCCATTCCCATTAGGTTTAGCATCTCATTTGGGAAATCAAAGTATTTCCTATCACAATGATTGTTGGAATGAGTTCTCAAACATCCCTCTATTAACTAGGAAACTGAAGTAAAATATAATTAGGGTGATTGAATACTTATTTAATAATCCTAAAAAAATGAAACATTGAACATAGAAGGATAATCTTATAAATAAAAAGTATATCCCAATCTGTTATTCCCTATGTTTTAGTCAATGTTCGCCATGGTGACATAATTATCCATATGTATCTTACTATATTTTTCAAGTAATAATCCCCAAAAATAACAACAGCGTTCTCTAATACCAACTATTTTGTTCCCTATCCTTTTAAACAAATTATTACATGATTTTATTCATAATTATTCCTAAAATATATACCAATGATAAAAAATAATGCTATCATTCAAGTACTAAGTACATAATTAGAAAAGATGATACTAAAATAAAAAATATTCTCCATAATGTACTCCTAAATCCCCCTGAGATCCAACATCTATAAAGGATAGCATGCGGAATACAGAGAAAAAAGGGATGAGCTAAAAAGCCGAGTAAGGGAATAAACATGGGAATAAAAAAGAATATGAGTTAGAAAGAATAACTTGATAACATATGTTCATGGATCATGAAAAAACATATGGAATTGTAATATATAGAACATATAGTCATATTTTCATATAAATATTATAATTTACAAAAAACATATAATATGACATAAACATATGTCAAGGAAAACTACAAAGACTATATCACATGGTTGGCAATGTACAATAATGGATTAGGTTTGCTCCATAATAACATACTAGATGTCCCATGAGACTGAACATTATCCAATACATTTGAGTGATACATGGTAACTCCAATAATAACATGTTCATTCATATGTGTTCTATATAAATAATCAAATTGAAGGAATAAATATAAGGGTTAATTATGGAATGAAATGGGTATCATAATCATGTCATAAGGCATAACAAAATGGTTTATCATGGTGGTATCTACGAAAAAAGAGGATAAATAATAAATGGAAACAATAAAAAATATTCATGAATAATTATATCCCACTAAATTGAATAAGAGAAAAATAGTGTTTAAGAAACATTAGAAATAAGAAACATTAGTGCAGTTTAAGGGAAAATATTAAAGAAACATTAAAAGGTAAAAACTCTATTGTTTATAAAAAACCAAAAATTAATTAATATTTTTTTCATGATAAAATGATTTATTTTATAAAACTATTGGTGTATTAAAATATTTTATAGGGTTGAAATTAAAATAGGGAAGAAATGGGGAAGTTCCCATTAATTTGTTTTGATTATATAGATAATTGAGAATGGAAACGCATAAAACAGGTTGTTCCCAATCAAATAAAGATGAATTTAAATTGATACATATTTTTAGAAAATATACATAGAATTTATAAAAATTATATAAGAATAATTAATAATTACATTTGTGTAAACTGAGACAATTATTAACCAAAAGGAAAAAATAGAGGTTCAGATTGGTCCCTTAAATTATGTTTGTATTCATTTTTCACTTGAAATTATTTAATAAATAATAAAATTATATTAATTAATTACATAGTTATAAAAACATTATATATGTATTTTATTTATTATGTTTTTATTAAGTTAATTCAAGACCATTTCAATGAGTTATAAAGTTCAATTTTGTCATTCTGGAAGTGTTTGATTCATGGCTTCATGGTTGTTTCACTCATGTAATATTATTGAGGTTATATCCAAATTGGAATAATTCTATTGTTGTGATATTATTTGGTATTAATGAAAATTAGTATGTTTAAATTGTCCCATATCTTATTTTATCTGTTATGAGGATGATTAATTTGGTAAAACTTTAATGTTAAGTTTAGTTGGGAGATCTTTCAATCCTCATGAACTAGTTTCTTTTTATTTAATATTATGAATATATCTTAGTTAAAAAAGAGTTATATTATAAATATTATAATTTGTTAATAATGGTTTCATGACTAGAACTAAATTCGATAATTGAAAATGAAAATTCATCATCCACTAAGGCGGTGAATCAACATATCACGAATGATCCTTTCATTTTTTGAATAAAAGATTAATAAAAGAGATTTGATAATGGATATCCAATTAACACAATAAATTCAACTATATATATGATATTGGATTTACCATGTTTTTTTGGATAGGGGATTTTAGGAGAGGATATGAAAAATAAAATAAAATAAAAGAGAAGGATTGATGATTTTTCTTATTCAATGTTGTCTTTGTTAGAACCTCCTTAAGACACACTGGTTTGATCTTTTGTTGAGACCATAAATTATTGGGCATGGGTAAGAAGACTATTAATGTAATTGAGTAGAATATTGAAAATAATCAAGGTTTATAAAGTGTGAGGATAATTGTTGATTAGTGGTGGTATTTATTGGGGGATGTGAGGGATGGTTTTTATTATTATATCCATTCGTTTATTATTATGGATCAAGATTATCAATAGTGTTGATTCCAATTTCTAAATATAGTAAATATTTCAGGATACATTGAAACATAGGTTCTTACATCATTAGTACATCATCCCTGACTATAAAATTCACGTATTTAACTTATATTGTAAATTATCATATTTCATTATTCACCAAAAATGTAACTATATTATGAAAATCCAAAAAAAAATCACCCTAACCATTTTTTATCTATATGTTTCTAAAATAGATTCCATTTTTTGAAAAGATATTTCAAAATTAGAGAAATTTAATTTTTTATAAAATCTTCATTTATTCGAAAAACAATCTTTTTAATATTATAATTGATTTCATGACACTTTTAAAAATAAATCAAGGTCTCATAAAATTATATTATTATTAGAATTAATATTAATACTAATTTTGGAATCTAATTTTTGAAAATAATTTTTTTTAAATCATTATATTAATTTTAAATTTATAGATAAAAATTTATGTTTTATAAAAAACCCAATAGGTAATTTATTATTTTCAGAACATTTATTTAATTATACTATGAAATAAATATATCATATTTTCATTTATAAGATACCTAAATCTAATTTATACTTTCATTGGTAAGATTTTTATTCTAACGGCCAAATTAGTATTCTTAACAGTCATATTATTAATCCAATTGTTAGGTTACTATTCCAATGGTATGGGTTTCGTAATTTCTATTAACACCTCTTATATCATTCATTCTTCACTTAAATTTATTTTCTATTAATGTTATATATATACCTTCATCATCAAATTAAATATTTTATTAACAACATTATGTTTTATTTATACATCATTGTTTGTGAGTGTTGTCATCATAGTGGATCGGGTATATCTAAATTTTTCTATTAATATGGTATTAATTTCTATTTGTTTTTTGGATGCAATATTTGACATTATTATTTATTTATTTTTCGGACAATGTATCATTATTCATAAATGAGAATAATTATTTTATTATCTTCTCTATGTGTTGTATGTGTTTTATGACATAAGATGGAAAATTCAATTAATAATATAGTGGGTCATTTAATAATATATTTGAATATGGTTATTAAATATAATATTAACATATTTATTTTTTTTCTATAATGCATTCAACTACTTTAGAGGAAATCAAGGATTAGGGAATGTTTTTCTTATCTAGATTTTCATCCCTTATCACGTATTTCTTATTAAAAATGGTTTTTTATTATGTATGGTGTTTCTAATTATATAATTAATATTTTTATTATGATTCAATCATTTTTCTGGGTATTTAATGTTTTTTTTTTGAAATTTTATCCTTTAAGTGGTTTTGATTAAAAAATTTCTATAGTTGTAAGTATTATTTATATATTTTTTGAATTCTATGAGACATGTTTGATATTGGGAACTATATTTTATTTTATATGGTGTGTTAAATTCCATATTTCATCAAATAATAATGTTTATCTTTAATTTTATAATATTTTAATTTTATAGTATCACTTTCTTGTTATTTATAGTCTTACATTACCATTATTTTACGGTTTTTTCACCTTAATTTCGCTTCATTGAGATATAATTCATATTTTCCAATGGGTTCCATTTCATGGAGTATATATTGGTCCTGGATCACCTTCTTTATCCTCTCATACTATTTTATTTTTGGGATTAGAACTTGTATAAATCCATCAATTCCTTTTTCTTTCCATGTTATCCTCCATTATGGAAATAATTTTTCTTCTAATGACTTTACACTATGAACACTCTATATTTCCTTCCATTGATTTGTGGTAGTTCACCATGATTTTAAGCATTGATTGATTTTTGAAGTTATTAAATTAATCATATACCCATTATTCTACATGGTGTTAGGTTGACGGTTGCTTACTTAGAAAAAAATTCCTTTTATTTATTCAGTAAATATTAAAAATCCATATACTTTTTGTTCTAATATGAATTTTTATTGACTAGTTAGAAAAGTTGATTATGTATTTCTTATCCATTCACAATTTTTATCTAAATGGATTATGTTCATTTATTTACTGGAAAAGAATTGAATTTTTTTTTGTTTGTATCTCAAAACAAATGTTTTTTGATTATTATGAATACTATATTATACATTGAATTTATATTTATATCATTCACATGGTTAATGGATTAGAATTAAAAAATCTATAAGTCGGGCTTGATATAATATATCCCCTCAATGGATCACTTTTTCTGCTAACACAAAAGGTTGTGATATTTAGAGAATGACTATCCAATGTAATAATGATGTCTTCATTGTGACAATTATGGAAAAAATGATGTATTGGATATGAACATGATGAATATAAAGATTGTTTGGATAAGTTCCTGATCGCAAATATCGATATACTTGTATTTTTCATTAAATCACTATGAATTCAATTATTTTTCTCCATGTGTTTAATTATTTTTTAAACAATGTTTTTTTAATCTCATGAGATCATTTATTTATAATTATGTAATTATCATTTATTTTATGTCATATTATTAATTCAAATTCCATTCCTTAATAGCTTCTGAAATAGATTTTCCCTTAACAATTGTTTGACCTCACCCTTCTTATGTTTCTATTTCTCTATGTTATTATGAAGATTATTATACAAGATATGTCTAAAAATATATCATGTTTTATATTTTGGTGTAATATTTTAATTTCTTCTTATAGAATAATTGTTTTCTTATATAATGAAAAATATATCCATTTCATGAGAATAACATGGGCTTTGTTAGTTAATTTTTTCTTAACACTCTAACTCTATAAACCTATATATTCATTTATATTAATTTTAATAAATATATATTAGTAAAATTTTAATTATTAATTGTTAAAATTGGGTTTTATCAATTTATCTTAATGATTTTTTATCAAGAGGAGTTTATTCACACCATATTATGGGAGCACGAGTCTTTGGAAACACAGTTTTGGTCAGATGTTTTATTATCCTATAGAATGAATTAATCAATTGATTATTAAATGAGTGGATTATTGAACATGGAAAAGTTAAAGACCAAAAAATAGGAAGTTTAATAGATATATTGTTGGTAAAAAATCCCTAAAGGTATCGTTGAAGAATTTTTGAGGAAATTGTGTTTGTTAACAAAAATGACCTTCATATTCGCAGAGCAGACCATGATGTTAATTTTTCTAACAAAGGTATTATACAAGATAATTTGTCGAACTCCATAGATATTGTGAAAGGCATGAGTTTTACAAGGATAGGATTCATGTATGGGATTTCGTGAAGACATGAAAAATGTTGACCGTGAATCTCCACATTTACTATGAGCCTCACAAATCTAAGTGTTGAAGAACATTGTAGCGATGAAGGAAATTTCAAGAGTAGGTTTGTGGAAAATTCATGAAGGTATTATCGGAATGCTCTACGATTAGAAAATTTATGTGGTGCTTTACGATATTGATAGAATTTCGCCGGAAATTTCGGAGCGTGGCGATTTGAGATGACAGGGCACTGACTTTTCCTAGAAAGCTCACGGGTTGGTGAAATCACCTATAAATAGACCTCAAACCCCTAGAGCAATGTAGAGAGTTTTCCAAGAATTTTTTTTGCTCTCGGCTCGTGAAGGTTGTTCACGAAGGTAGTGTCCTTCGCGATGGAAGGTGCTTCGCGGTGGCTAATTTAGCTTCGTGAAAGTTGTGTGCTCTACATTGGCTCAGTGAGCGTCATGAAGGAAGTCACTCTATAGTGACTTGAGCTCTGTAATGGCCTGATCTCTGAGAAGTTGTGAGCTTTAAGAAAAGGAAGGTACTCTGTGAAGTCTTGTTTGAGCATCTCAAAATTGGGAGGTTCATGATGTAGGGTGCTTTTCAAAGGTACATCCTAAAGATTGGTGCTAAGTGGTCAGGGGTAAAGGGATATTACTCAGTGGATGAAATTTGGATTTTAATAGAGCATATACATACAGTGGAGGATGCATTCATTAGTCGTAATGAAGAGACCTATAGGTCTATAAACTGTGAGTGCATCTTTTGAAGAAGCAGTGAGCTCACATCAGTTGGGTTAGCAGTGAGTTCTCAAATTGTGATTAGTTGTAAACCCAGAGGGACAGTGAGTCCACTTAAAACATGTAAATAGAAGTGTGCGTATAGTGGAATTGGTAATCAGCACACTGCTGGTGTGTTCTCCTTGGATGTAACCCAGTGAGGGTGAACCAAGTAAACATTTCGGTGTCATGTACATTCTTTAAGGTTTATTCATACTCTGCAATGGGAAAGAGAAAGAATGGGTTTTATCTAACAATAAAACAAGATCAAAAGGGTCTGTTGTTTTAATCTTTCGTACCCTGATTCACCCCCCCCCCCTCAGGGTATCTAGCCTACTAGACCGAATAGATATAATTCTAGACAATTCCACAATGATTTTTTGTAGAGGAACTAACTCATGTTATATAAAAAACCCTGATAAATTGATTGGATTCATCATACACCAAAGATATATGGACTTATCATGGAAAATGATGAGTAAGTAACTTTCATAGGATATGAAAATTATTTCTATTGGGAGGATAATGAGAATGTTTATTATGATAAATTGTTAAAATCCATGGAATCTGAGACAGAAACCATGTACCATTTCCATGTTTGGAACTTTGTGGAAACACTTGAAGGGGTTTGACCCATAAGGTGTAAATGGGTTTTCTATGTGAAACATTTCATGGAATGTAGAGATACTACTTATAAATTATACATGGTGGATAGGGGTTTTATGCACATTCATGGAATTGAATTTGAATAGAATATTGAGAATATGTTGATTAAAAAAAATATTAATTTATTTTTGGTTTGACGCTCATAAATTACCAGATTTGGGTTACCAATAAGGTTAATTTTTTAAATGAATTTTAGTAAAATGTTATTCACTATAATATTTATTCAGGATGCACAATAAATTCATTAATCTATTTGAGAATATTTGTTTATGTATTCTGGATGTGTTTTGAAACTATTCAAGAAACATTTTTCATACCATACAGTAATAAGAATAACTTCTGGATTTGAAACCCTAAATTTGGAATGGAATGTTTAGATCATGTATACTATACTATTGAAAACTACAAATCAAAAACCATATGTTTGGAATAATATATATATTTAAAGGACTAATCTTATGGCCCATCAACCCTAATTTTGCGAACAACCATACGTTGTCACCCATTCTTTGGTGTTTTGTCGTTACATGATCCTCCAATGGCCCGAAGGCCGTCATTTTTTTTTTAATTTTTGATAATACGCCTTTCAAGGGGTGAGGTGGAACCCTTACAAGGCCCGTAGGTGTAAGTATTACACGGACCTTGGGCTATAGAGGAGTTAAATTCTTATAGGCTTCAAACATTACTTACAACCCAGACTAACTACTTGGAACTATCCCTCCCCAGCATCTTCATTGTGAAATCAGATCTCCACCTTCCCATGGGTATTCGGCTAGGCTTTCCTGTTCATGCATAGGCTAGTCCCGATGGAAGGTGTCATACCCTCTCATTCTTGAAATCTATTTTTCTTCTACTATGGTGAAAGTACCTTCCTCATCCTCCTTCTGAAACTTGTTCCTTATAGGTTAATTGGTTTTCATCTACACTTATGGTGGCCCAAAGGCCTTGAGGTGGCCCGAAGGACTTATTGACCTGAAGGCCTGGGTGGCCTGAAGGCCTTAAACGACTCAGGGAAAAAATCGGTGGCCCAAAGGCCCAAATAGGGGAATATTCCCGACTGTTATAGTGCCAAACAGAGCTTGCTAGAGTTCCTGCTACAGTACCGTGGAAATTAGCTTCTACCAGGATTTGATCACAATTCCTCTGGTTTAACTTTAGGAGTCCTCTCTAACTGGGATGATGCTCATGTGCTTGTCATTACATAATGAAACCCTATGTTTGACCTTTCAATAATGAAGTTTTAAATTAAACATATTATCCTAATATTCTATAATGGTCTCACAATGATAAAATATATATTTAATCCTATTTTTTGACCAATACGTAGGTTCATACCCAATAGATTAAATCATTCTTATTTCTAACAGAAGTTATGACTCTGATTTAATGTTTTGAATACAAATACTTTGTATTTATTATGTGATATTTCTTAAATCATTCAACCATAATCATTTCAATATATAATAGAAATATCTAAACATTTATATTATGAAGATATGATAATAGAAACAATATACGATATATATATTATAATGAAAATTTTGTGTGCTTCAGAGCTACAATTGGAATACATACATGTTTTTATCTATATGATTGTGTCCCTGATGTTGTATCTTATTATTACATATTCTTTTCCAAATTTGATAAAGAATTTTTTTGGAGATTCACTTTGGAAACATACTTGTTTAAATATATTTCCATTCTTTTCTCTATTATTTTTTAACGAAATTTTCTTCAACATAAAAAATCAATGTGCTTCTATTGTAATTTATTGAAGATCAATTACATCTATTAGTTTCATGTTGTAACTGTGAGAGAAAGAAGTTTACTTAATAAAATCAAGATCTATTTATTTTTTGGTGTATTAGATGCGCATACTCAGTCGTTTTTAGAGTTTCATCATCATGCACTAGGCTATGGAGAAAATAGTTCCATGTAAAATACCCAAAAGGCCATGTAAAAGCCTTGTTGTAAAGGTATCAACTATTTGTACTCAGCTGTAGAAGATCCTAGTGAAAGGACATACTAGTGAAAAAAATTATTCTCAGGGAGAGAGAATATTTGGAGTGGAATAGGGGATCTTTGCACCATGAACCACTACAAAACTTTTTTTGTTCTTTTACATATTTATTTCTACTTCTAATTAATTTTAAATAGAAAAGGAAATATATACTCCAAAACAATATTGGAATTTGTAATTTCTCAAATATTATAAAGGATAAAAATTCACCTCCCCCCTCTTATATTTTCATTATAATAAAACTATGTTAACAATTGGTATTAAAGGGAATGGCTCTATAAGTATACTAATATTTGTGAAAATCCATGAATATTATGTTGTTTCTATTTAATAGAAATAATAATATTATAGAAATGGATACATTCATTTATATCAAAGTGATATTTGAGGAATCACTATATTTTAATATATTAGAGGCTCTAAAAATCTTTAGTTGAAGATTCATATGAAGAAAAAATCCTGAAATTGTTGGTTCAAAAGAAGGAATGTTGATGATTCATGATCCTTATTTTAATGGTGATAATTGTAGATATTGGAAATATAGAATGATTATTAACTTGAAAAATCATGGAATAAGATTTTATCTAAAATACATCAAGCCTTTTGAAATTAAAAAATAATATCTTCATAAATGGGATAATGATCAGGAAAAAAATTTTGATATTAATTCAAATAAAAATAATGTTATTCTACGTGGCTTTGGAACTGATGATTTTAATAAATTTTTTCAATTCTCTAATGCCTATGAAATGTGAAAAAAAACTATTTTTGTTTCCTACGAAGGAATTGATAAAATCATACAACTATGATAAAATACATACAAGTTAAATTTTTAAAACTTCATAATGAATGATGGTTAAATCATCACTCATATTAATGATGTATTAATTGAAATTGGTAGTAATGAAGCTGTATTGAGAGATATAGTTAAGGCCTTACATCAATAATTAAAAGTCCTTATAGTTTTACCTACTAATTGGAATGGAATGTCTACTTTTATATGTTAATACACACCATTTAAAAGCTCAGTAATGAATGAAACAATAAGAATATTAATGATGTATGAAGTTAATATGCAAGTTGAAGATGAAAATAATATCAAATATAAATAATATTCTCTTAAAACTACTCTGGATTAATCAAACTATCCATTTAATCCAAATTTAGATAAATATTTATCAAATATTTATATATTGTTTGGTAAATTATAGATCAAAGGAAAGAACAAAACTGGAGACAATGGATTTTATGAATGCAAAAAAAAGTTCGTACAAAGGTGAAATGTCTTTTTTTAAAGCTCAAACGAAATAAGATTTTGAAATAAAATGGAATAAAATTAAAAACTCCAACTATAGAGATTCTTATTATTCAAAAGTTAAATCTTTAATAATAACTAAGGCTTAACATTAATAATGAATGGTATGTCTTATGACTCATACTGATCAGGTACAATGTTCTCACTCTCAAAACATTAATTCTATACAACTTTATTATTATTTATTAAATAATTATTTTTTTATGTTACAAGATAATTTTAAATTTCTAAAGATAGAACATAGAGAACATAGAAAATATATTGATACTATTTAATTAAATAAAGGACATATTTCAACAAAAATATTGAAAAACTAATTATTCCAAAAATTCATATGACCTGCATGAAGTTAACATTAATGAGTTTCTGGATGAAGTAGATACTTTAAAACAATAATCCATTATTCTTATTATAGGTGAAACTTATTTGAATAAAATTTAGGAAAAATAAAATAAAATTCATAAAGGAAAACATGGAATATGTTATAATGGTGAAAAACTAAAGTTATATAAGAATTATTTTCTTCCTAGTTCATTTATAAAAAGCATGTAAACTATTAAATGTTTTTATTTTTGTATTAATAGACATTACAAAAATGATTGTTTATTTATAAAACCTCAAATCACTAATGTTAATTATTAATATTTTAAAAATTTTTGTATAAATTGAATAGTATATTATCTAAACAAAATAAGAGGATTTTTTTAACTAAATTTTTAGTTTCTATCACTGCTGGGCACAAAATCCTATTGGCTCCAAAAATAACATGTATTTTTTTCTTTACAGGAATACACCAATGAATTAAATTTTTTAATCATTAAGCATTTGACTCAGAAGTTTGAGAAAATTTATATTCTAAAAATGTATTGATAAACCCTAATGTATTTAATTATCAAAAAATTCTTCAAATAGAACTAATCCATGATTTATTTCATTACTATTGTCATATAGGAATTAATTGTTTTATATAGCGGATAAATATCTTTTAAGCTAAACTTGTTGAATCCTTTCTTTCTATTCGAATTAATCTGTTACAAACTAATCTATGTATTGTATAACCAATTTTCTTAAAACATTAAAAATTGGATTATGAAAATATAAATTCTCTGTTTAATCATTTAATCATTTTTTGAGTAGTTAAAAATTTGATTACGTAATATATTCTTATAGAATAGTCTCTAACATAAAATATATGTTCAAAATAGAAATATTTTATTGACTATTATTTATTTTTGAATCAGGAATGGGAACCATCATATTTATTTTATTAGAATATAATGTATCTTCTTACTCATTAAAAACCTATAGTATTCTTCTCCAAAATACATAAATGTATTTTTCTATTTTAAATATCATGTTTAAAATATTATATAACATGCCCAAGAAAGATGAATCATTCAATAACAGAAATAACAGAAGAAAGGATTTTTAAAAATAAAATGAAAGGTAATCCTTCTTCTAATCTTATAAGAGAACACTCGTTTTATAGGTTAAGTATTCGTTTCTAAAATCTTTTTCAAAAGATAGGGATACTCATGGTAATAAATAATGGGAATTATCTTTGACTAAAATGTTTAGAAGTTTAATATCATATAAACATATTCTATTTAAGGTCTATACTGTTAATGAATAGACTATGAAGCAACATTTTGATCTGAATGTGTCTTTAAAGGCATATGAAGAGCATCAAAAATTGTCTGTCTCAAATATAGTTTTTAATGCATTACAAAAGAGGTATCAAAATGTGAAATAAAATTATATTTCAAAAGAACAATATGAAGAGTTTAAAGTATAATTGTTATGTCAGATAGAGATTCTCAAAAGTTAAATTATTACAAAGTTGTACATTGAAAATATAAAAGTGTTTTTAGTGTAAAAGAATATGTATTCTTCACATTATCAAAGATCTGATAATGTTTAATGAAAAATAAAACATTTATCAAATCATTTAGTGGATTTAACTGAAAGTGTTTAAAGGTTAGAAAGTTCATAAGATCTATATTCATATTTTTTAGGATTATAAATTGAATATTATGTATAAATATTTTATTAAATGTTTAAATTCAATTATAAGTGGTAAATTAGTCTATTATTATTCATAATTAAATTCTATAAATAAATAAATTATTTTTATCCAATTATTACATGTGAAAAAAGGATTTGAAAATTCATTATCCCTTGAAATATTGTAATTATTTGGATATATTTTCCAAATATGCTATGTCTTAGGGGGAGTTATTAGAAATTAATCAATTACTTTAAATAACTAAGTGATTTTTTATATTCATTAACAACTCATATTATTTATTGAATAATAGTTTATATGCGCCTTGATTATATCATAACATCTTTTTGATGGAAGCAGGTTTTTAGGGGGAGTTTAAATTTCTATATTTTATTTTTATCTTTTTTGATGTCATAATAGGAGGTAACATTTATGTCAAACTTGTTGGTAAATTGAAAAATCTATATTAAAGGGTTGTGGGGGAGAAAGTTATTATATTTTTTAAAAAATCATGAAAACACCTAAAATTGTTCTTATCATTAAAAATGTGCTAAGGATTTATTTTTTTATATTTGTTTATATTTCTACTAAAATATTTAATTTTAATATTTATTTTATTAGTTTTATTAACATAAAAAGGGGAGATTTTGTAACACGTTTTTATTCAACAATTTGCTAAATTTATTTTTGGTTTTGATGATCACAAATTCCATCATTCTTTTCACTAATAAATTTTATTTTTAAGTAAATTTTATGAAAATGATATAATTTAGAATATATATTCTAGAAGCGAAATCAAGTAATTAATAAATGTTAGAATATTTTATTATGTATTCTAGACATGTTTTTAATGTATTCTCACAATACTATTCACATCATACTTTTGTAAGAGTAAGTTTTTGATAGGAAACCCAACATTTGGAATGGAATGTATGGATCATATACCCTAAACAATTGATAAGTATGTATTAAAAACCCTACATTTTGATGAAACACTATTATTAAAGGAATCAATTGAACATTCGTCAACCTTACTTTTATGAAAAACCATATTCTATCAACCCTAATTTTTTGTTTTTCTTTACATGAAGAAATACAAATTTTTACTACTCAATAATGTATTTTTAAATTAAATATATAAACCAAATTTTATACAATGGTCTCACCTAGATTAAATATATCTTTAACATTCCTTTTTGGCCTATTCAATGGATTGAACTCAGTGAATTAAATCGTTATTATTTCGAAGGGAATATAAAACTCTAGTTGAATTGTTTTAATTCAAATATTCATGATTTATTATATTATATTTCATGAAGCATTCAAATTTTAACTAATAAATCAATAGTATATATAAGAAATATAATATTTTGAATATATAATAATTCAAAAAATATATGATATATAAATTGGAAATAAAAAATTACGTGCTTCAGAGAAACACTTTCAACGCATATATGTTTTGATCAATCTGATCAACTCATTTTTGTTATATCATATTGTTACATCCTCTTTTTCAAGATCAAAAAATTATTTTTTGGAGATATACTTTAGAGGAATACTTATGTGAACATCTGTTTGGTGTTTTCTCTAATATTTTTATGGAAATCCTATTAGATATTTAAGATCTATTTGGTGATGTTATATGTTATTAAATATAAATTAAATCCATAATTTGAATATTAAAATCGTGAGTGAAACCTATTTTCTCAATCAAATAAAACTCTATTGAGTTATTGGAATAAGTACTACATGGGCTCAGTCATTGGTGCAGTTCTAGCTTCTTGGTCTAAGCTATGGATAAACTAGTTCCCTATAAAAGAACAAGAAGTCCTTA
Source organism: Viscum album (assembly GCA_963277665.1). Classification (NCBI taxonomy): domain Eukaryota; kingdom Viridiplantae; phylum Streptophyta; class Magnoliopsida; order Santalales; family Viscaceae; genus Viscum; species Viscum album. The sequence continues at coordinate 1,628,052,593 of OY728122.1, forward strand.
TAAAATAATTTTTTTTAAATATATCATCTTATTATACATAGTGTTAGAAGTACCTTGTAAAAGAGCATACAAGTGATAATTATCAAGCTCCTGGATGAAGTGTTGGTGGAGTACACTCAGGGATCTTATTTCCCTTACAACTATAAAAATTGTTTAGTTATTTTCCATATTTATTTATTTTTCTCACGTGTATTGAAGAGAAAGGAAATGATACACTAAAAAATAGGAGAGGTGTTTGGAATTTATCAATCATTTTAAAGGAGCTCAAATCACCACCCCCCCCCCCATATAGTGACTTCATTGTAAACAAATTGACCAAAATGATATCTTTTAAAATATTATGATGATAAAATCCATTCATATTTTTTAACCAGAAAATCTCATTATGAATATGAGATACATTATTTTCATTTAAAAACCTCATTCCTTAGTTTTTATTTAAATAAGGATGTGTATATGATACATCCTAATGGTTTTATATTTTCAAATAAGTCATCTATGTTTTCCATGTTACAACGGTCCATTTATAGGCTAAAAAATTCTTATTGGAGGTGGAATATCTGGTTGAGGATGCAATAAAAGAATTTGGTTTCATCAAAAAATTAGATGGTTATTTTTTATATAAATGGGTTAATGGTTGTATATTATTGTTATTGATATTTAATATTGACAAAACAATACTTGTATAAAATGATATCACAACTTGTAATTCTGTAAATGTTTGTCCCGGACAATATTTCTCAATGAAAGGCATGGGTGAATAAGCCTACATAATTTATATCAAGATCTATAATATAGATATATGAGGTTTCTTGGATTGACTCAGAGAATTTATTTTGGTAAATTTATAAAGTTATTTAGAATAGAGAATGAAAATAATGGTTCTATTCTAGTGTAATACGGAAAAAATAATAGGATGTTTTAGGTTCCTTCTAAATAGTTGGAAAGGATGTATAGGATTCCTTATGAATCTATAATAGGATCTATCATGTATTATATTTTTTATAATTTATCATATATCTATTTCTCATTGATAATATCTAGTAGATACCAATCCAATCTAGGTGAGAGTCACTATATTTTTGTGAATAAGATTCTTAATTACTTGGGAATGACTATGTTTAAGTTCATGGTATTTGGAGGAGTAGATGGACTTTTTATAAAGGGTTATACAATTGTTAATTTCCAATCTCAAAAAGGTTTCCAATGATCTAGATCAACATTCATTTTTTCCAAAATAGTGGATCTATCAGTTAGAATATTTCTAAGAAAGGAATAATATAGGGCATGAAAAAACTGTTAGAACACATCATTTCATTATATGTTATAATGGATTGTATTTTAAATCAATAATTTGATGTTTGAGCTTATAATGGATCCTAAAATCAAGGGATTAATTGAGTAATATTGTGATAAAAATGGTTTCAATGTGAATTCTATGGAAATTTTGTCTCATTAAAGGACCAGATGCATCCATAAAAAATACCATCTCATATGAGATATCATTGAGATGGGCATTTTAATGATTAATTGGGTGGCTATAGAGGAGAATGTAGTAGATCAGTTGATAAAAATATTACTATATAGAAAATAAGAGGGTTATGTAGAATCTATGGGTCCAAAACAGATGAAAGATTTTTTATAATGGTTGTAAATGTATAATGTTATTATATTTAAGTAAATATTAATTTATCATTCATTTATATATGCTCAATTTATTTTTTGTGAATGGTCAAATGCATGAATTTTTCTTATCGCTAAATATTTATCGTTATAATGTATTATGGGTTTTAATGATATAATAATGTTATCATGAATAGAATGTTTAATTATTTATATAGTTGTATTTGAGATAAGGTGAGTGTATTCATGTGGTTATAAGTACAAACATATTAATTGGACTGATTCATAAATTAAGTCTCGCAGAAAGTTATACAGATTGCCCCGCTAGAATAATAATTTCTCATAGTTAATCAAATTTAGAAATTTAAAATATGAATCAAACGGACCATTCATCTATTGGTTAGTATAGGATCTTAAACTCCTACGTTCTACCCATAGAGATAATTTTATAGAAAATATTAATTTAAGAAAAAAACCTAAACTAAATGAAATTTTTTTAATCTAAGTCTATGTCACTAAGCAAGTTATTTGAGAAAATGTAGGAGAATAAAATATAAATATGGTGTTTAGAAAAAATGAATCCATGTTCATGGGATATAGAGGTATGAAATAATTAATTAAAAATTACCCAACCCCCAAAATTAAGTTCTAGTGAGTCCAATGATCAAGGTCAATACACACCATATTATGTTCTCCTTTTATATTGGTCAGGTACTTTAGATTAAAAAAATGGGTAATAAGAAACCTTAATTAAACATAGGGTTGAGAAAAACACAATGGTCATGTAAGAGGTCTAAACCCTATACCTCAAATTATACAATAGTATTAAATCGACTCTTGAAATGGCCATGCTCAAAGGAAGAATGAAATTATGCCAAATTCCCAACCCCAAACCATAAGGGCCTGCAAAAACGAATCCAGGAAGGGACAAATTGGATGAAACAATATAAAATCCCAACATGAATTTAAATAAAATATAAAATAACTTATATAATAAATCTCAATTAATAAAGCAAGAAAAGACACAAATAAAATTTTTATTCTATCCCTGAAAGGATTCTGAATAGAATAAAAAAAACCTACAAAACGACATTAACATCAAGGCTCCATGATGGTGCCCATCATCGGGAAGGCTTCCCTCATTGAGCCTCCCCTAGAGATATCTATGGTGTGTAGCTGAGGGGTAATTTTATAATGTTTTTCATTAATCAAAATCCACCACCATATCTCACATATCCCTATTTTTTCATTTCCCAAAACAGTCATAATGTGTAATCCAAGTCAGCGACGTCTTTTTCATATCTACTTTGTCTTGAACCATCTTATCATGTACAGTGTACATGATGTGAAATGGATTTTCACAAAATGGAATATATATTAACTTATCTTGATTTTTATGGGTTCTCTTGATGAAATCACACCATGTAATGAGATATATTATTTTTAAATTGTATTTTTAATGTTTTCTAGCCTGCTCCACCTTCAAGAATCAGATGTTACGCTGCTTCGCTTTGCTCATGAAACAAAGTGACTTTTGTCTCCTTAATTTGTATCTTTTTTATACTTTTGAAATTATCTTTTGTATACTTTAATATATAATAAAACATATAAAACTATACAATATTATAAAATATTCATCAATTAAATATAGAAATTAATTTATTAAAATACAATAAAATACATGCTTGAAATACACTTAGTATATACAGTCATTGACATACTTAAGAGTGTATAGTTAATGGCAATAATACTTATCTGATATAGGGAAGATACCTAGAATTTGATCCCCTGTAATTATATACCCTATTTATGAAATTTTGAAAATAAATTTTCTAACGCATGGGTGGTTGGGAATGTTTTCGATGACGTCATTGTTGGATAACTAACAGGATGTGATTTGTCCTATTGTATGAATTGTTATGATATCTATCCCAAGATTTCATTATACTAAGGAAATTAATTTAAATTTTTAGTTGAGTCACATATGATTGTACTGTCTATATGGATAACGAACATGTGATGTACCTGTTAGTGATATGAATGACAAGTGGCATATTCATTGATTTGGTCAATCATTTTTATAGAATTGTGAAATTATGAGTTTGTTATACGGGATTCACATATTCCATGTCTAGTGTTAACTTGATTTAATGGAAAAAGAGATTATATATGTAAACATATGATTTATATAATACATTCTATGTTTGTAATTTTCATATAGATATATGAGTATGTTTAATGGATATCGTACCAGATGCCTTAGTAGCTTGAATAGAAATTATGATTTCTAGAGGTTGCACATTGCATATATGAATTAAATTTTGATTCTAGAGTTTTTTTCAATTCTATAAAGTCATAATGGGTCACATGGTAAGGTCCTTGGATAAGGATAAATTTTTTAGTAATTTTTTTATTTAAAATGAATAGATTTTGATTAAAATATATTCAAATAACTATGGGTTCACAAAGAGTAGTGAAGTTTTTTTCATAATGTCTGTAGAATGTTTTAGTGAAAGTGGGGGATTGATTTATGTTCGCTAAAATGTCTATGAATAATATGGATGGAAAAGTGAATATAATGCATGAACACATGCATAAGATGAATGAAGTATATATATAATATATAATATTATATATAGTGTACATTTAATACATGCACATGATGTTTATATACAATCATGTATACAAGGAATGAATAATATATATATATATATATATATTAAAATTTTCATGACAAGCATATACAGTTTCATGTGATGCAATGGTTTTCCCTATCTCCCAAATGGTATATCAGTAGTTAGAAACTAAATATTTTGTTTATTCATGGTTTTCATTAATTAATTGACGTTTTCAATGAATGTTGCACCCAACATGAAATAATGAATGACATTTGTTAGGGCATCAATCTACAACTATATAAAGAGGAAGAGTTATCTTTATTGGTGTGGGGGTGCACTAATCACATTTATTAAATGGATTTATTTTCATCAATTTCATGAAAATTTAATAAAATATTCCTACCCATAGCCTATTCATCATCATCTGTGAAGGTCCTAGCACCCCTTCAAGAATATATGAATCCTAAAATTGAAAATTGAGATAATTCTTTTGGTGTATTCCCTCCAAGGTAGTGTGATTTTTTACAATAGTATTTGTGATCTTCCTCAAACAAATTTCATTTATTTTGATGAAAGGAGATGGTATCTATTGTAACTTTCTTAATAAAAGAAAATTTTTCTACTCTATTTTTCATATTATTCGTACAAATTATTTCATGATGATTGATTGGGATATTTTGGGGTCTTCTTCGTTATCAATAATTGTAATTTTATTAAACAAAACTCATAATCATACACTAATAATGTGACAATGTACACGAATCAGTAACCAAGCTTTTTTGTTTCACAAAAATTATAGTGGCCACCCAGATCGTCCCTATTTACAACCTTCACAAAATGGGGAACTCATAGATCTCAATCACATAGAAGGAGTATTAATCTGCCAAGTGTTTTTTTCTTGATCTCCATGAACCAAGAATGTGTTTTCATTAATAAATTTTCATCAGTTAACTTGACATTCACCAACTTGATGAACGTCATAAAACACTACGGAGATATACTCTATGATTATAATGAAATTATACCCAAGTGGTAGAGGCTCCTTCTTGGTATCAAAAAGACCCAGGATAAAATGCGGGTGGTGGTGAATTATCAAGTACTATTGTAGTAATATAGTAGATATAGTAGAAGGTTCAATATGAAAATGTAGCATCTAGAACTATGCATCTGATTTGTGCCTTTGGGCTACCAATTTCATACTGTGGGTTTTAGGGACTTCATGACACCGAGTCTTTGGGACCACAAGGACTTCATGCCACCAAAATCCTTTGGGTCATAGAGAATTTGGACCACCAAATGCCATTGGGCCATAGGGTCATCAGGACACAATATGCCTTCAGAAAATCGGGCTTATAGGCCAAAATGGACCTATAAGAAACCATGGTATACCACATATGAGAAGGCACCATAAGAGGGATCAGAGAAATTAGAATTCACTAGTTCAAAGATAACTGAATTAAAATAATGAGATGGTATGGAAATTTCCATCGACACTTGGCACCATGCATCTTAGCACGGATCAATGCTATTTGATCAGCCATGTGATGTGGGGATATAAGTGCCTTTAAATATGTAGATGTTGGGGAGATGTAATTCCATAATTTAGTAAGGTATTTTTGAATTCAAAGGTCATGTATTGGCCTTGGGCCTCTGGGCCTTCAGTTCATGTATGATACTTGTTCCTTTGGGCCTACAGTTCATGTAAGGGTTCCCCCTCAATCCTTGAAAGGGGTATTATCAAATAATAAATAAGAATTTAAGGAATTCAGGATGTCAAACTAGATATCATATAGGATCACCCTTCCCTTTCTCTTATTTCACATATTATATCTAAAATTCAGCTCTTTCTCTCTATTTTCTAAAATTTATTTGAAATTCCCCTTATTCACATTTCTATTGACTCATGAAAGTCCTTATTTATTTTTATAAATGATTCCTCTATTATTTATTTTCAACAAGAATTATTGTCATCCATTTTTCAATAATACATTCAAATTGTGTTGATTCAATTCAGTAAACATCATATCATACTCCCTCATATAAAACATTAATTAAATCATTAAATAACCCTATCAAATCATGGATATTCCATCATAGATGTAATCAAGAAACCTCTTCAAAACATGCCAATTTGAGAAACATTGAATTATACTTTGACTAGAACAACACAATGCAACTCTTCACATCAATGTATGGTCATATATAAATCATAATAACCACCAAATTTTTTTAACACTCTTCATAGTGTGTTCATTCATATTATGGTGTGGTCTTTGATGTCACTTTTATAGTAGAGGAATCTTTTTTTGTATCTAGGTTTTAGTTGATAAAATCCATTCGTATCCACGTCATGATGTGGTCTTCATTCCCATGAGTTGATTGCTATGGTGAGAAAAAAATACGGTTTCAATACCCTTACATTCAAAGGGCTCATCTGAGGAATCCCATATGTATCCTTCCTTGTTGTAACCCACTTGATCAGGTTTAAATATCCCATAGCCTAACTCTCATAGGTAACCCTTCATGGTGTGAACCAATAACTATGAAACCAAACTTCATAATAGATTATACTAAAAAATACTACTCATGTTATGACATAGTATCACCTGGAGTGCATTTTATTTAGTAGAAGTAAATTTTATAACTCCTTATATATTCTGTCAAAACTTTTCCACCCTTATTTATGAAATTTTAAGCTACTATAAAATTTCCTCCTTTATCTTTTTTTATAAAATAAAAAAATACTCTAGAGAATTTTTTCTAATAATGATAATGGATATGGATTTATTATGCTAAGAATATTGTTCATCAATTTTATAAACATGTCTTCAGATTCCATTTATTGTATTTTATTTTATTTTTTCATTAATAATGTTATTGTATTACAATAACAAGTATGATTGTAATTATATTTTGTAAATTATATAATTTAAATGGGTTAATTATTCATTTAAAAGAAGTTATCGAGGTACACATCTTTATGTCACATAGGTTGGTGGAATGAAATATAATCAAGGAATCCAGACACTATGATTCCACTTTTTTTAATCCTTGAATGGGAGGGTTATCTTGATTGTACCAAATCTAGTATACAAGATTCATCATTTTTTGATATGGGATGGGTTCAAACCCTAACTTCATAATGACTGGATAGGTGTTGACCCTGAATTCAATTTTCAATTCATATCAAATTTATAACTGAGGCTCAGGGAAAATATGTCATGTATGAGTCCTCCTGAAATATGGAGTTAATGGTGGTAGTCAATTTAGATTCTTTTGTTGCAACACTATTGTACTCTATCTATTCCAAAAAAATTACTTCATAAACCATTATACTATTTGTATATGTAAATGTGTTGAAATATTTAAGAATATATGTATTATATCACTATTTCATTGAGATACCGTTGGGGTTCCCTACTGAGTATTTTATGCTCACTCCCTTCATGGACACCTCAGTGAACTTATATCCTGTTTTTCTATGCTTGAGGTATTTATAGGTATGTTAGTAACTATTTGATCGAAGATGACCATTAAAAATATATTCATGTATATGGGATTATTTTTAAAATTATGAATGGAGTGTTTTGAAATCACTAGATGTATGGTTTGGAACATCACCATTTTCCCATGTGGCAGCATTATCTTAGGCTGTGTTTGAATCATTCATTTACCTTGGGTAAAATTATTTGAGATCTATTACGTGGGGGTCTAATTATATAAGTTCATATAGAGTTTTATACCTTATTATTATCTACAATGCCAATATTTTTCTTTTTTATCTTTGTATTACTTTTCTAGTCTATTTGGCATGTCTAACATATAAATGAGTCATGAATGAGTTCCTATAGTATATGTCTATGAATTATATATAAAATAAAAGTTGGAAAATGTTTCCCCAAATTATACCTCAATACTAAGAATCCTAGTCTCCATACCCTATGGATTAGTGTGTCCTCTTGGGGAAGTAATGCAACTGATCCAAGTGTCGTATGAGGTATCGTGGTATATGACATTAAAATTGGTATTGGAGTTATATTTTTGGGTTATCTAGGATCTTGTATTTTGAGGCTTAGATAGTATATTGGACTCTTATAACTTTAGAAATATCCCATAAAGGAACATAAAAACTCTTTATGATGGAATATACAGTTAATAGGAAATTTTTGGGTCATAATATACACTATAGTTTAAGGGAAACTTTGAATTGTTTACTAGTGGTTTAATGTAATGGAACCATAGATATTTACTTTGGACTCAATTGGGAGTCAACCAAATTTTTTTTCATTCATCATCATAAGCATTGATGGGTAGGCACACAAAGGATTTCATTCAATACTATAATATTTCATTCTCATTTTGTTTTATAATTAGATCCAACTAAGGATTGCATTAATTGAAACATAAATTAAATATATATATATATATAGTTGTTTACTATATATAAATATTTTTAATGATAAGGTAAATATGAACCAGTAACTAGTTCCTTTAATTTAGATAAATAAGTTTATTTTTTAGATACCTAGTCACCCATGTTTAATGATTTAACTACTAATCAATAATTTTTTATTTTAATTATATTTTCAATACTATGAATTTTATATGTTTTATTATTTGTAATGATTTTCATGAATGAAACTATTCTATTTCTATTAAATTTCATTTTGTTTAATATATTTTGTTTAGATTTCATTATAATTTGAGAATGTGATATCCAAATAATGATCATTTTACTAATTTTCTATTTATAGATATACTGCTAGAATTTATTCCATTTTTTCGAAATTGAAGTAATAAAACATGTTAGTCCATACTTTTTTTATGTATAATGAGAACTTTATTCACCATGTATGGGTAGCTATGGGGACCTTCAAGTGTCATCTAAAAAATGAAACTAATATAAAATTCATATTCATAAGGTAGATAAAATTATTTAATATAAAATATTTTTAAATAGAGAAAATTGTTTGATATGAATGTTGTTTAAATAGATGTATCTTTAAAAATTTAGCATTTTTTAACCTTTAAAACCAGATTTCTACATAATTAAATGTTAAATAAATATGATGTTTCTAAATTGAAAATTAATTTTGGGGACTTTGAATTTCAAAATTAGTGTTTCAAAAATGTAATAGGCTTGATAAAATTTTTTTTTATTAAATTTTCAGAAATTGGGAAATTGGATTTGGAATATAATTATAATTTTTAAAAGTAAATAGGAAATATGGTGATAATTTTATGTAATATATACATTTTATAGTGTTTTATTATATTGATTTATTAAATAAATTATGAATCTTACCAATTTTTAAAATTATTGAATTTATTTTATGTATTTTGGTAGGAAAAATTAATTTATGAAAAATAAATGAAAAGAAGAAAATTTTGGATCTAAATGACACTTTGTGATGCTTCGTTTCGATCATGGAGCGACAGAAAATTTGTGAGGATGATCATGGATCACTTCTAAGGAACAAAACATAATAAATTAGTGGTAATATATCATCCATAACATAAAAATGGAATTATATGTTTTGAATCATCAATACACAATGTTTAGTAACACTTCACAACATGTCTAAAATCGTGAAGCAATGTCATGAAGAATTTCATGTTGTGAAGCCATTACACGATGTGATTCAACATTATACACTATGTAAACTTTGAATTAAATTTAATATACCAGAATAATCTTTGATGAGATTACATGTTGTGAAATTGAATTACACATCATCAATCCTAATTAAACATCATGAAAGGAGTCAATGTTCCAAATCTCCAAATGAGATTCGTGTGGGATTCCCAGAGATTTAAAAATCACAAAGGAAAACTCGAATCAAAAGTACACAACATGAAACACAATTCCACATCTAGAAAATTTTTAGGATAAATTTTTATTCACCCCCTATGGTGAATATAAAATAAGGTCTAGGCTACTGCTTTTGGTGGATTAATATTCAAATCTGGAGACGACAACATGGCGCAAGAGGCTGTAGGTCCCTTTCTGATTTCATCTCTCTTTAATTTGTACTTTATTTTTCTTTTTTTTCCTTAAATATTATCCTCTCATCACTAGGATGAGGGGATAAAACCACCCTATGTAAGTGTAATTTAATTTAATGTGGAAGGTTCCATTGGATTTAATTATTTTTTTATTAATGTATTTGGTTTTTTGTAATTATTCAATTCTTTTCCAATCCATTTATTTTTCTTTTAACATGTCCCTTGATAATTTAATCAAAAAGTATTAATAAAATTTATCAACTGGAAACCCAAAATGAGGCATGAAAATTAGTTAATTTTGGGTAATTCTAGTTTTAATATGGTATCAAGACAAAATTCATTCAAAAAAATCCAAAATTACTCGACCAATGGAAATAGGGTATTATTGCGTAAATGAGGGAATACCATGAATATTGGAGATTAATCACCACGATTTCAACACCAATCATGAATTAATCAAAATATATTATTAAATAAAATTGCACCCAAACCTTGAAATAAAAAAACACTAGCATGTTTTCCAAATCTAATCACAAACCAATCAATCTGCTCTTCCTTAGCTTTTTTCTTTTTAAAAATAGAATCATACCCAACATTACTCACCTATTTATTAAAATTAAAAATATTAAATCATTTGAAAACATAAATAAACTAATTTTTTAGTCTCTGTGTATCAATATAGACCCATCATGAATGAATGACTCCCTCTAGGATTATCAGATGATTTTTAAATATAATTTATTTTTTCCGAAAATGAAATAGGATTTAATAAGATTTATACTGGAAATATTTTTTAATGAAAATTCATATGGATTTAATATAAAATAAAACTTAAATATCATGTTTATCTTAAGGAAATTTTTAATAATGATTTTTTTATGTTAAATTTTTTATTTTCATGTATAATATGTTATGTGTTTTTTGAAGTGGAGAATAGTTCATAGTAAAACATTGGATAAGTGAGTCTCTTTAATAAAATGGATTTCATTGAATGTTGGGCATAAATATCCCTAGAATAATTATACAGTGGATAGTGTCATTGATTATCTTTCTAATGGTCTAAGGTATGTATAAAGACATTAGAATAACAATAATTCCTATTGAATTTATATTTCATGGTGTTTTGTATCTTTTTATGAGTTTAAATATTAAAAAAATAGAATCTTGGTGTATAATTGGGTTGTGTAAAGGTTTAATCAATATGGATATTCTAAATATGTAGTTTTTATTATTTTTGTCTCATTTGAGAGTTCTGTAGAGTAATATTTCAGTATTTATTTTTTGGATTTTAACATTTTATTATTTTTCTTTTCTGATGATAATGGTTATAGAAGATATAGTTTTGGGATGACTTCGATACAATCTAAGATATATGGATTGGAAATGATATGTATTTATATGAAATGAATTTAAGATTGTTTTGGTATGTGTAATAAGATATGATCTTATTTTGGTGATTTGGGATCTAGGATTAGTAGTCTCGAGTGTCTTGTAAAAAATTTAGAAATTTAGCATCATGAATTTCATGGATGTATAGACCTCAAACTTTGGGACTTAAAAGTAGTAGTTCATTGGGTAATTGAATATTGGGACTTATCCTAGATAAAAATTCATATATTGGGGAGTCATTAAGGAACTATTTTTTGGATATAGTGATTTAATTTCTTAAGAAAATATTTTGGATGGTAAATGCATAGGTTCATTTGAATTTCTTATTTCAGTTGAGTATATAATTTTTTTTCAAGGATTTGGAACTAATATTGGATGTTTAGGTAAATATTCGGGGATCATTTTTGAAATATTTTGGGAATAGTGTGGGGATATTGAGTGTTTAAAAGGTCATAGAGTGGAACCACCTATAGAAAAAATACTTCTATATGGTCTCTGGTACCTAGTAACTGATGGAGGAACCTAGGTATTCTTGGGGTTCCAACAGGGTACTCGATTACTTGGCCGGAGTTTTGTTTTAAAATAAGAAAACTTTGGTCTTTTTACCTAATTCCTTTATACCGTCATGGGGGATCCATAAAACTCACATCCTTTTTATCATATTGGATTTTCTATTTTAATCCCCCTTAGTCACACCCCTTCTCTTCACATCACTATTCTCCCTTTTCATATTATATCCTCTACCTTGGATATGGATTTTGGAACGTATTACACTAGATAATGTTGTTATTCACTCTAAATTTTGAATCATTATTCCCTATTTCTTCAAGTAATCTCCCATGAGTTATTTTCTAATAGTTTATTTCTATTTTTGAGAAATGTTATTAAGGAATAAACTGATATAGAGTTCATCTATTTAAAGGTTGGATCATAAGGTCTGTTATTTGGGGATTGGTTAGGGATGAGGGTTACTAAATTTTGTATGGTTCTTTATGTTGATTATGTATAATCTCTTTGAGTTTTGGTAGTTATAGATTTTGGGTAGCTATGTGCTTTTGTTATTTTTGTGTGTCAATTGTGGTTTAATAGATTTAAAGTGTTTCCCAAAGTTGGTTTGGAATTTTAAAGCTCTACTAAATTTATCATATGTGTTCTAGACTCACCAAGTAATTCTTCAACTATTCATGGAATATTCCTACCTATTGTTTATATTAAATTAATAAAGAATATTATTTATATTTTATTGATATAAATGAGGCTAAAACCAGATTTTATATAGGGTTAATTAAATATTTTCAATAATAATTGTTTGTCTCATTATAAAGAAAATATATTTTATTCTAATTATGATTATTACATTAATTTAATAATATTATGTTTTATATATTCCTTGAAATTATTGGTTCTTGTTCTTATAGTTCCCTAAATATTTAGGTTAGGAGACCCATGCTTTTTTCCTGGTCACTAGGACCTCTTTTCTAAGGGGTGGAATATTTCCCAAAATATTAAATGTCAAATAAAATGAAAACCATTGAGATGTTGTTACAACCAAAAAAGTTTATAAAACCAATAATATATGATTTCAAAATTTATTAAACATTATTTTTCACACCCAAAATTATGAAATATTTTTATTTAATTTTTTTATTTGGGTTTCAAATGCTTTGTCGAGCTATTAGTCTAGCCCGGTTGAATGATTTAATTTTTATAATAAATGAGTGTATTTTCATGGAAATGTATAGTTCATGGTTAGGGCATGATCAATGTCATGTGTCCTTGACAGATCATCATGCGGACTACATGATGCACGGTGAACTAGTTAATTAATTAAATAATAAATAATTTTAATTAAAAAATAAAATTAGAAAAATGAAAATATTTAAGAGTTGTTTTATTAATAATATGAATAACATTAAGATTATTATTATTATTATTATTATTATTATTTATATTAATATTTTATTTGGGTTATATTTATTATTTTATTTTTATTATTATAATGTTTTTTAACATCATTATTATTACTATTATTACTAATTATTATTATTATTATTATTAAGTGGTTTAATTTTTTTAGGGATTTTACTTATTTTCCTTTTTTCATTTCTTCTTTTCCTTATTGTATTTCCCCCTCCCTAACATCTCATTGCAGCACCCCCCCCCCTCCCCTTCTACCATGGTGAACCCTAGTGAAGCCCCTTCTTGGTTGGAACTCCCCCTCCATCATCCTCCACTGAACAAAACCAGCACCCCTCCTCCCTTCTGGATCAACTCACACTGCCCCTACTACCCGTGTCGCACCCCCCTCACACCACATCCCTCATCCACAACTCCCTTGGTTGTTCCCCCTTCCGTCAAGGTCCACCCAACATTTCCCACTTCTCACAACCCCTCGTCTCACTCAGCCAGCCTCATATGTCCTCACCGCATGTGTGTTCCACATTGATTAGTTGTTTCTTACTTTGGGGAGGATTTGTGGTTGAATATTTTTGGGTGTGTTTGGTTATATATTGATTGTGTTGGTGCGATTGCTTGATTTATGGTTTATTTGAGATGATTTTGGTGTGCTTGGTGTGTGATTGGAGTTTTTCATTGACATTTAGGGGTTTTCCTAAACAAAGGTAGGCGGTTCCATACATAAGTGTTATTTTATGAATTAGTTTTCATGTTTAATTAATTTCGCATATTACATAACTAATTTATTTGTTTTGAAACTAGTTCTTAAAATAATCTAATGTTTGTTTAATTGGTTTAGTAGTTTGTTCATATGATAATGATGTGTTTTTTAGGAAAACCAACATTGTGTCATTAAATAGTAGTTTATTAAATCATTCATTTGGTTTATTTAATTGTGAAAATGATTTTAAAATGTTTTATAATTCCTGTAGATGGTTTATTTTACTATTGAAGTGGTTTCAAAATGGTTTTGGCTTTCATATAATTTTGAAATGGGATTTTGAGTATGTTCTTGGTATGAGGCCTTTTGGGGTTTCTTTGGGTTTTTTTATAAATTATTTAAATGGTTTATTAAAATATGAGAGAGATGAATAAAATTTTTGGGATAGGATATAGTCTAAATTTGGGTTTAAACTGTGTTTCTGGTGTAAATTTTTATCCTTTTAATTTTGAAGTGTTTCACAAATTGTTTTATTGATTTATTAAATTATATGTGAAGCACACAGTCCCTTGCTTTGTGGTTTTGAGTCGTCGGGTCTAGGGAGACCTACCTACATGTTCATACATAAGTATATATATATTTATTCTTCCATTACATGTATATCCATCCAAATAAGTGAGCATACATTTACAGGGCTAGGTATGCCCATCTATATATATGAAAACGCATACGTATATGAGTGGCGGCCAGTATATGCATATAACAATATATGTAATCATCCCTTGAACAAGTTTGTGAAAATGTGAGTGTGTTAATAGGGGATAGGTGACCTTATATGTTGGTGAAAGTGTATATTCTTATTGGAGGATAAGCATCTTTTAGATAGAAATCCCCTAGGGTTAAATATTCGGTTTGGTTTCACCCCGAGGTAGGTTACCTATACCTGGATCATTAATTAGAAATTCCATTTTTTCTAGTTCTTCTTTTGAAAAAATGTATATCCCTATATTTTATATTATATGTATATGCAATATATATATAAATAAATATATGTTTGTGTGTGTGTGCATCTATTAGTAAAAATTATTTTGGTTCTTGAAAAGTGGTTTCATAGATGTTTTGAACATGAAATGGGTATTTCAAAAGATGTGTGGCCTTTTTGTTGGTTTTTATTACAAAAGTATAATGACATATTGATTTTATTAAAATTATTACCCCCTTATAAGTGTAGTATTAATGTTGTTTTAAATACATGGTGTTCTATTTGTGAAAGTGTGTTTTTAAATTATTTTTGGATCTTAAAGGTGTTGAGAAACAATGTTTTCTAAAATTTTAAAATACCTTGTAAAGAAATGAGGCATGTTTGGATTATTGGGAATGGTTTGTGAATGAGGAAAACCCATTTTGAGGCATTTCCCCTGAATTTGAGAAATTTTATAAAAGTGTTAATAATTGATTTGTGATATGTGCCTAATGTTGAGGCCTATGTATTTTGTGACGTGAAAGGGGGGGAATGTGATTTAGGAGAGAGAATGGTGGTGAGAGGTTGAATGGGTTCGGATAAATAAATTTTAACATGCATTTATGTTCACTTGATAAAACCTCACCACCATTTGTAATAGAGAACATGGGTAACCCTGAGTACCAAGGTGGGTAGTCTAGAACTAGTATGCTAGATGATACAGAAGTGGTTCATCCTAGTTTTTTCTAGTAGTATTGATGATTACAACACTAACTAATCATAATGATGATTTTATATCACTACATTAAGGGTCGGTTCCCTACTAGTGACTTGTGCAAGAGAACGTAGTTTCTTGTGGTTTATATACTACATTTTCACTGAGGTACGAGGATCCTAGGGTCCCATTTTTGATAGATACCTATAGATATTGAACATGGTGATCATTTACGACATGGTATTTGTGAAAATATTTTCATTTTAGTTTCATTCAGATAACTTCCTCCTTTGAAAGATCCACATTTTTAATTCGGATTGTTTACCTTTCATTTTGGAATGTTAACGAGTGCTTGGAAATATTTTAAAAATATAGTAGAATATAAATGCTTTCCTTAAAAATGTAAACTTGTGACTAGATTTTGAAAACAATTATAACCTTATTTTAATATTTATTATTTTTAGACTGTCATTATTGAGTTTCTTTTTAAATGAAATGGAATTGTGTTTCGTTGATATTTTGAATTCCTACATAGCATCTTTGTTATCATGCCTAATTTATTTTCTAGTTTTAGGTTTCTCTAGTCATGGTTCACTCTTGGAGTGAGTGTGGTTTTTTCCAATTTTCCATGGTGACCCACAGGGTCACTTTAGGTATGTTTCACTGCATAGTTTATTTTTATTTCCATTGATAGTGTTTTTTTCTTTTTCTTTTTTTCTCTAGTTGTCTATATTCTTTTCTGGGCCAAGCCATTCACAACTATATAATTTTGTTGCCCAAAACTAGTTTCCAGCTCATGGGTATCAGGAGTGCCATTGGGGCCTTGTCACTGACTGGGTTGGGCTCCAGATCGGATGGAGACCCATCTTAGTTCTTCCAAAAATAGTATCTCAGCCAAGTTATGATCTTTTGGTTCTTGTTTCTTGGGAAAGAGACATGGTATGCTAGATCTATTATTTTACAAACTTTATGTTCTAGTTATGAGTAAGGTTTCCGGCCAGCTCGCATCATAGAGGGACTTGAGTTACCAAGGGAAATTGGTTTCCAATTCGTCTTTTGGTCTTTCCAGTTCATTAATGTCTGTGAAATGAAAATAGAGTTGGTTCAATGATCTATGTGATCACATATGGTATAGAAGGCCATATGGATATGGGAACATTTTCCTAAAACACTCTCTATGATGGTGGTGTGACTAACGTATGGACCCCAACCATATGTCAAAGTCACCAATCTATAGTATTTTCCACTTGAATCATCTTGTGACTCAATCAGCATTGAAAATTATTTTTGAAATCACTTTTTTTAAAAGTGTTGGAATTGAATTTTAAAACAAGAATGGTTTGATTGGGTTCTTCGGTCTCCTCATTAGCTAGTTTACACCCCCATAAAGAGTTAGTGCATGGTTGAAGTGAAACCATGGGTGATTCTAAATGGGTGGATCCTCTAGATGGTTATTGTGAAAAACCTATTCTCATTGAACATCAGAATATGAATCCACCCCTCTTTGATGGTCTAGTGGATTATCTCACAGTATGAGAGTGGATGCGAGAGGAGTTGGAAGAAACTTTGGTCAATTTAATTACCTTTTTTGTTAATTGTGGAATTCAGCATCATTAAATATATAGGTCCTATATAGAAGTGGTAAAAGAAATTAATGTGGGGAAAATTGGAAGTGGTCTAGAGTTGTCAGTGTGGGATCCATTGTTAGAATAGGCCTTTTGATCTTTCATTGGTTTCTTCAATGTAAGAGATCTCATTAGGTCATCTGTGTGGTGAATCATGTTATAATAAGCTGTTATGGAAGATTATTGTAATCATATATTGTAAGGGAATCATGTTAAGGTCTATTTATTTGAAATGTCTTTTCCAGTTTCAAAGGTCATGTTTTGTGACACTTTGCGAGGTCGTGTTCTCACTTGACGGTAGAATTGATGGTTTTTCACTCTTCTGAGAACCTCAATTTTGAAAGAAGTGTGTTTTCCTTTTTCATATCCTAAAATTCAATGTTTTAGAGGAAGGTGTCTTCCATGTGTCCTTCCTAATGATTTTTCTTATTCGATGTAAAGAGGAATGATACTAGTGAATCTTTTAATCCCTTATTTCAATGAAGTATTGTGTGGAAAAAAATAGGTGTCAAAGTGTACTATTTTTTATGGTGATGTTTAAGTCAGGGTATGGTAATTTGTGGCACTAAAAGGAGAAGTTTTTTTCAGTGGGGTTTTGAATCCTGACAGCGAGGAAGGAGATTATAATATCTTATGAGCTCTAGAAATATGTCTAAGAGTGAAGCTAGAACATTTTCTGGAGAACCCCAATGGTGTGAAATGATTTCATCTGAGTTCTATTCTTTCTGTGGGGTGTAGATAGTTTAAGCCTCTGGTGTAGTTGTTTTTTAATTATTCCAATTTTGTGGAGGTAGGTGGGAGGACCTCATTTCCATGTTATGAACCATTTGGGTGTAAGAGTCTATCATTATAAATAACAATGAATAGCCATTTTTTTACTTAGAATTCCAGTGGTTGTGTTCTACCAATGGTGGGACTTCTTTGATGTCCCCTGCATGACCCATGCTTATTAGTAAAGAGTACTTGGATTTGTGTAATTTTTGGGGAAATGAACCAATGGGATATTTTGGTGGTGCTCTTATTGTTCAATTGGATGGGACCCTCCCCTCCCCTCATGGTTGGGGTTCTTGGTCCATATGGAGAAGCACCCAGATCGAATAATTTGGCAAGTTTTTATGCTAGATAGATCTGTTATGGGTCTTGTTAGAAAGTTCCACTCAAATGAAATGGTGTTATAATATTCCATATGGTGGGGAGTCCATTTGGGCCTCCCCATGTTAGTGTCCCGGTTCTGCCTTTGGTGTAGATTATTTCTTATGATGGGGAGTCTGTTTGGACCTTCCTATATCAGTGATTAGGATTCATTGTTTTTTTCATGTGGACTGTGTTAGTTTCTCACGAGTGTTCAAGGTGTTTTGTCTTGGGATATTTAATGGTTAATTGTGAGAGTTTTTATATTTTGATCATCAACTGGATAAGAATTAAATTTTGGGGGTGAGCGTCACTTGGTGGGTTTCATTTAGTGGGAATTATATTTTGGGTCACCTAAGTTTATTTAGTAAGTCTCTACCTTTGTGGTGGTGTTCTTGTCATCTTTTCGTTTGTTGTTCGTTCGAGAATCATCTTGTGTTGTAATGGAATACTGGTTTCTTATTTCGAGTATACATTGGAATGGATTATCTTTAGAGGAAAGCACTATTGTGGGGATAATTGTCACACCCAGACTTCTAAAATATTTTTATTTTATTATTTTATCTAGGTTTTGAATGCTTTGACATGGTACAGACAAGGCTTGGCTGAATGTTTTCATTTTCGCTAATAAATGAGCATATTTTTCTTATAAATGTACCATGCATGGGTAGGGAACAATAAAAGTTGTATGGCTTCACCAGATCACCGTGTGGCCTTCTTGGTGTACAGTTAACTAATTAATTAATAAAATAAGAAATATATTTAATGAAATAATAAAATGAAAAAAATAAAATTATTTAAGATTTCATTAATAATAATAATATCATTAAGATTATTATTGTTATTATTATTTCTATATATATATATATATTGATTAGGTTTTTATTATTATATTATAATTGTTATTATATAATTTTTAACTTCATTATTACAACTATTAGTACTAATTTTATTTATACTTATTATCTTTATGTGGTTTAATTTTTAAGGGTTTTTTTCGTTTTTTCTTTTTTTCTTTTTTTCTTTTTTTCTTTTTTTCTTTTTTTTCTTTTCCTTATTTCCTTTCCCCCTCCTTGGAATCACGATACAACACCTCCCCCCCTTGTGTTGTGTTGAAGCCTAGTACAACCCTTTCTTGGTCGGTACTCCCCCTCCTTCCTCTGGCGAACCGAACCAAAACCCCTTCTCCTTTCAGGTGTGCCTCACACCACCCCTGCTACCCGCATCACACACCCCTCACACCACATACCCCAACCTCTACTCCCTTTTCTTCTCCCCCTTACAAAAATGTACATCTGACATGACTCACCTCTCATAACCCCTCGTCGCGCTGGACCAGCCTCCCATGTCCTCACCACAAGTGTGTTCCACCTAGATTAGTTGTTTATTCAATTGGGGAGGATTTCATGTTGAGTATTTTCAAGTGTATTTGGTTATATGTTGATTGTATTGGTGTGATATCTTGATTTAGGGTTTATTTGAGTTTATTTCGATGCATTAGACACACTATTGTAGTTTTTCATTGAGATTTGTGGGTTTTCCTACACTGAGGTTGGTGGTTCTGGGCATAATTTTTATTTGATGAATTATTTTTCATGTTTAATTAATTTTCCATGTTTTTTGATTAATTTATTTTGTGAAAAAATTGTTCTTAATGTAATTTAATGTGTATTCGATTTTTTTATTAGCATTTTCATATGATATTGGTGTGTTTTTGATGAAAACCAACATTGTGTCATTTAATAGTGTTTTATTAAATAACGTATTTGGTTTATTTAATTGTGAAAATGCATTTATAATGTTTTATAATTTTATATGGGGTTTATTTAATGGCTAAAGTGGTGTGAAGCATGTTTTAAAATGGTTTTGTCATGAATATTATTTTAAAAGAGTATTTTGGGTATGTTTTTTGGTGTGAGTCCTTTTGGTGTTTCTTTTGGTTGTTTAATAAATTTTTGAAACGGTTTATTAAAATATGAGAGAGAAGAAGAACCTCTTTGGGATTGGATATTGTGTGTGTTTGGATTTAAATATTTTTTTCCATGTAAATTGTTATCATGATAATTTAGAAGTGTTTCATAAATTGTTTTATTGATTAATTAAATTATATGTGAAGTGTGTGGTCCCTTCTTTTTGGTTTTATGTCATCGGGTCTAAGGAGACTCGCCTACATGTGCATTAGTAAGTATATATATATATATGTGGGGGGGGGTTCCCCATTCCATGTATAGTCATCCATGGAATTGAACATACATGTATGGGGATAGGTTTTCCCATGGGTATATTTGAAAATGCATACATAGGGGAGTGAAGAATGTACATGAATATAATAATATATGTAAGGATCACCTTGAACATTTTCATGGTCATTTGGGTGTGTTCATAGGGGATAAGTACCCTTATATGTTTTTGAATGTTTACATTCTTAGCGGGGGAGCAGTAACATTTAGTTAGAAAGAACCGAGGGCCAAATTTTCAGGTTGGTTCCACCTTGAGTTAGGTTCCCTATACCTTGATCC
The DNA here is from genome assembly GCA_963277665.1 of Viscum album. Lineage (NCBI taxonomy): Eukaryota > Viridiplantae > Streptophyta > Magnoliopsida > Santalales > Viscaceae > Viscum > Viscum album. Next base: position 1,628,073,797 of record OY728122.1, read on the forward strand.
TTAATTAGAACATCCATTTTTTCTTGGTTTTCTTATAAAAAATTATGTCCCCTACTTTTGTAGGAAATGTATCTACAATATTTGTGTGTGTGTGGGTAAATGATTTTGGTTCTTAGAAAGTAGTTTCCTATATTTTTTGAACGTGAAATGGTTATTTCCAAAGATGTGTGGTCTTTCATCTAGTTTTTGATATAAAAGTATAAAGATATATTAATTTTCTTAAAAGTTTTACCCCAATGTAAGTGTGGTTTTTAGCTTGTTTTAAATATGTGGTGTCATGGTTGAGTAATTTTTCCATTAAATAATTTTTGGAACTTAAATGTGTTGAGAAATAGTGTTCTCTAAAATGGTAAATTTCCTTGTAAAGTAATTAGGCCTATTTGGTAATTTGAGAATGGTTTGCGATAGTGGAAAACCCCACTTGAGGAATTTCCCCCTAGTTTGAGAAATGTGATACAAGTGTTAACATCTGATTGCTGATATGTGCCTAATGTTAAGGCTTATGCATTGTTTAACATAAAAAAGGGGGAATGCACTGAAGGAGGAAGAATTTTGGTGAGAGTTTTAATGGGATTTGGACAATGAATGTGTTATGTTGATTTATTTTATTTGGATAAACTGTCGCCGCCATTTGGAATAGAGCACATGGGTAACCCAGGATACTTAGGTGGGAATACTAGGACTAGTAAACATGATGATACAGATGTGGTTAGTCCCAGTTTCATCAAGTAGTATTGATTATTACAACACTAAGTAAACAATATGATGATTCGAGACCACTAGGTAATGGTAGTGTTGCCTAATAGTGGATTTTTGAAGGATAACATGGTTTGTTATGGTTTTTATACAACATTTTCCCTAAGGTACGAGTCCCCTAAGGTCGCATTTGTGCTAGTTACCTATAGGGTTTGACCATGGTGCTTGTTTATGACATGATTTCTGTGATATGATTTTCATTTTACTTTATTTTATCTTTTTTTATCCTTTAAATATCAATGTTTTTAATTCAAACTATTTCCCTTTCTTTTTTTGAATGTTAATGAATACTTCGAACTATTTTGAAAATATCTTTGAATGGAAACACTTTCCATAAAAATATAAACATTTGAATTGATTTTGAAAAGAATGAAAACACAATTTTAGTATGTCTTATTTTCAAACTAGCATGATTGAGATTCTTTTTAAGGTCATGGGCATAGGGTGTCATTGCTATTTGGAATTCCAACTAAGCATCCCAGTGCTCATGCGTACTTTAATTTCCGGTTTTAGGTTTCTCCAGACAGAGTTCACTCTTGGATCAAGTATGGTTTTTATTATATTCCATGGTGATCTATGAGGTCACTTGAGGTATGATTCACTACTTAGTTTATTTTTATTTATGCTTCTAGTGTTGTTTTTTTCCTTTATTCAGTTTTTATCCAGTTATATGTCTTTGATTATGGTCCAAACCATTCCCAATTATCCATTTTTGATGCTTGGAACTAATTTCAATCCCATGGGGATCAAGAATGAACTTTGCACCTTGTCGCATACTAGGTCAAGTGTCGGTTCATATGGATACCTTACTGGGTTCATGACAATATTGGTTTTTAATTTAAAACCAATTTATTTTCCTTGATTCCCAAACAAATTTTATAGTTTCTGTTACATAATCCCACTTAAACATGAAAGATTTATAAGACAACGAACCACACATAACCTATAGTTAAGATGAATTTTTTGCGGAAATGTGGAAGAATGGTTTTTCAGTTTAATGTTCTGACATAACATGTAAAAAATGGTTTAATAATTACATATCATTGAAACTTGATAACATAAATGGTTCATAAAAAGGGTTTTGAAGTTCTAGTAAAGTGTTGCAGATTTCCTTAAAAACCATTTTTAGATATGGATTCTTCAAAAAAATCATTTTCTAACTAAATTCCTCACATTACACATTGTTTTATTTATTAAAGGGTTTTTATAAAAAACTAATGGGAACTCATCTTTTCTCTCTTAGAAATTTTTTATTTACGTGAAATCAAATCATACCGACTGTCAATCTTAAATCATTCAGTTTGGGCTGAGTTATAATGTGGGACTAAAGAATTTAGGATATTAAATCTATTCTAAATATAATTCCTTCATTTTAGATTTTCCCATTACCTTCATAACTCAAGTTTTAATACTCTTATTTCATAGTTTAGTACCATATTTAGGTTTAAATTACTTAGTCAATGTCATTGAGACAACCCAACTCCTAATTAATTAGTTTCTTCTAAGTATGTTTTAGAAGAAATATTATTCCCACAAATGTAGTTCTTATGGACTAATAATATCATGTCAGATTACATATATATCATTCTATGTTTCTATTTTACATGATTCCCATGTATTTATTACAATCCATTTTAACTAACATTATAATTGTGTAATATGGAAGATGTGAAACCTATGTATGGTTATTATTTTATTATGTTTTGTATATGTTAATACTTTAATTTAGTAAAGTCCTATTATTTCTTCATTATTATTAGAATATTTATTGACATAATTATAATTTTCATCATAAATTTGTATATAGCTTTATTTCACTGAGGATATTTTTACTTCATTAGGTTAGCATGTCATTTCATTGTTATTTAGAGTATGTTATTACCTTTTCAAATCCTGCATGTTATTGATTTATTATATTGAGAATTATTATGATTATAATAAATAGATTATTTGTTTTAAGGGGTATATAATAGATGAATGTAAAGGTTCATATCTATACCTCTTGATGTCAGGTTGTTTGTGAGAATAACATGGGATTTTGGTTCCATTATTCCATGATACCCCTTTCCCATTTCCGTAAATAGGAATGTCAGATTGGATAGCCTAGATATAGTATACTCAATTCCCTTTTCCACCAATATGGGATTAGTGTTGGCCCTGATTTCGTTATAATGGGATGGGTGTTGACACTAACATCATTCTTTTATTTATCTCGTATTCAGTGCTGATACTCAAATTAATATATCGGGTATGGATCCACCTAGTTTTGGGAGTTATTGATTATAACCTATTTAAATTATTGGGTTACAATACTACTAGGATTCATTGATTCCATTATTGTTACTACTTAAACTATTTCAATATTAATGTATGTAAATGTGTAAGAATTTTTAACCATAAATATGCTATATCATTATTGTGCTGAGATTTCATGGGTGGTTTCCTGTTCAGTGTTTCATGATCACAGCCAGCATGGAAACAAGGATATAACTGAAACATAAAAATTAACTTACAGGATCAATGAAATATCATTGGGATAAGGTGAATTAATTTTCTTATTTTTTGTGTATTTTTTTTAAAATCCCTCATTTATGTTAAGTAATGTTATTATTTACACTCATTTCCAAACACACACCAACATACGGAGCATATTTATTTATAAGTTTTTACCATAGATGTGAGAAATATGGTCTCTTGTGTGATGTTTTTTCTACTAAGATCACACTACCCACTAGAATTATCTTTTAGGTACAATCAATTTTGGTATATCATTGATTAACATGTTATTATGCCTCCTAAAAATTATTTCATTAATCCTACACTATAAAATGATAGTGAATTTCAATAACAAACGATATGTATTCCACTAATAGAATGGTATTGATTTTGCTAGTGTGTTATGATATTCTTCCTTTTCTGTTCTTTCATAGTAGTAAGACAACAATTTAATTTACTTACACATCCCTGTATGAAACCACTAGTGTCTTTATCTTCATAATTAATGAGATTATTTTTAATATATGGTAGAATAAACTGATTTTATCTATGTCTTTTTTTAACTTCACATTCAAGTCACATAATCTTATTCAAAAATATGTTCGATAATATTTTTTTAGATTCAGTCACACATTCATAAACACCTCTCTTATTTTTCTTCTTATAATATTTATACAAATAACTAGGTGAAAATATTCACTTTTTTATTCTTATTTTTGTATCATCCACATATAAGAAAATAGTCATAGATATTTAAATTTAAAATTCCATGAATAATCAACATTCCAAAATCCTACTTATTCTATTTAAAACTCCACATACCAACAATCTAACATGAATAAAATAATTTATCCATTATTTATTCATTTATAACGCTCTATAAAACATTCAAAAATCTTATTCATAAAATAATATCAACTTATGCATGAAATTCATGGATCACTAATCATATAATACCCTATTATAGTATGAAATCATTGAACATGTTATATAAAAATTTACTGTGAAATTTATATTGAGGAAGAAAACATTCTTCACATCACCTGCATTAATTTAATAGCCCTTTCAATTCGATATAAATCATAAAGGTTTTCCTGAAAATATTTCCTATCATTTATATAAATCTTATGATAAAATATAAAACAAGAATATAATTGATATTTAAAAAATATAATAATATAATAGCATACACACTACATAAATATCTTACACTGAATAATAAAGTCATATAGTATAATTTATTATGCCACAAGATGTCTTTTCCAATCCAAAAACATTATACTTAGATAGAAAATATTGTATATGGTACAAAAAATATTATACATGGGTAATAATGACTTACACGTAGATATAACATTACATAGGGACTCAAAATATCATACGGGGCTCTATTAAAACTCTTATATGGGATTCCAAAGTCATATTCTCGAGAGTTCTCAAAGTCATGTGACATAGAAAAATAAAATTCAATTGTTTCCCTAAAATTATACCTAATTTTATCATAGTATTATTCCATTGCATAAAATTTTTACATTAATCTGAAATTATAATAGGAATTATAAAAGTATTCTTTATGTGACTTAAAAACCCATATTCTATAAAAGGTATATGGGATATGACTTTTCCAATTTTTCTACTCTAGCTCTAAAATTATGAAATCATTATTCTACATATAAAAACTTTAGAAAAAATTAAAAATAATAAAAGTAACCAAGAACCTTAACCTAATAAAAAACTAATATATTGTTATTTTTAATATGATTTATGTTTTAAAAACAAATTCTATGAAAATATACAATATCTACATGAAACTACTGCAAACTATCTATGTAATATCCTGATATTTGAGAATATATTTTTATTCAATAAATTTGATGTGGTCAATAGATTTTGAAACACAAAATCATGAACATGTGTGAATAATTATTATAAATTATAAAATTAATCACATTATATGGTATTAAAATGAGATATAATTTTTGAAAAAAAATTATGATTTTCATAGGAAATATTGTAGATTCTAAAGAACTATTTTGAAATATTTTATTTATAAGAATTGTTTTTTACATATATATTTCTTTTAAAATATAATTTATAGTATTAATGATTTGAAAAAATTATTATTTACTAATGTAATAAATGAATTCATTAATTATTAATTGATTATAAATTAAAATAAAAGCATTTGAAGGTAAAAAAGATAGGTTTTTTTTGGAAAAACTATTTTTTCGCATGATATATGTTTTTATATTTAAAAATTTAACTCAATAAATAACAATTAATGAATTATTTTAATTAAATATGCATATTATATGTTGAATAAAATATTTTAACGTTAATAAAATGTTTTTTATTAGAAAAATAGTTGGATTCAATTCAGTTTTGTGCTTAAAAATGTATTTCTCTAAAAATGGTGTTCACTTATTTTGTCTAGAAATATTAAAATTGATTTATACCACATATAGGAATTGAAACATTTAAAATGGATTCTATATATGTAATAAAAATAATTAAAATTAGGTTATAAGTTCAACTTAATTTTTTATCATAATCAATAGTAACCATGGAAAAAATCTTTTTACCTTAGTAAGGGTTAAAAAGGATAACAAGGGGTTAATATATAAGATATTGTGATTAAAAAAACCAAAAAACTTTACAATATCCTATTTTGTAAGTTTATTTTGACCCAAAATTATCTAATATTCTCATTTTGGTTTATTTTAAGTCACTTCCTTGTGAGAGTGACTTCATTATATTTTAATATTCATAATAATTACATGTTTCCCACTCCCCTAACTTATAAAAAGGAATATATTATCCCTTCTTCTTCACACTACATCATCCATTTTCTCAAATAATATCCACCCAAAAATGCACTGAATCTACCAACCAACATCTTAGTTTTTTTTTGGGACTCATAAAATTCCTCTCCAAAAAGTATTATGGTGTAATCAAAAGGAAGTTTCCTAAAGAAGAGATATATGTTCTTGCTGATATTTTTTATGTTTATTTCTTCTTAAAACTCCATAATATGTTTTATAACCATTATAAAATTATGGAATAAATATATTTACCATAATTAAATGTTTTTATGTTAATTTTATAGTAATGTTATATATCATTCCCATCCTTTGGAGAGTGATAATGTCACTTGTGCGTACTTTTGAACTACCACCTCCACGAAGCGGTGAGATTCATTTTTCATTAAATCCAAGCATGTATGGTTATAAGGATAGATTTAATGAATATAATAGATAGTTATTGTACAATTTTAATTATATAATGGTTAATTATTATTTAAATTTCTTTCGTTTCATCCATCAAAGATTAAAAGCAACACTCATGTGTAAATATGGACTAATGTCTCCACAAAGTGATGTAATTATTTTTTCATCACCACATTATATGAATAGTTATAGAAATGTATACAATTAATAAATATGATAATTATTAAAAGTTTAATAATATGAATATTATGAAACCATGAACACGGATTAATTACTAGAACCATCAAATTGAATAATTCATGCAAAACAGACTAGTTTTCACTGTATGTTCATTTTATTGAAGAATATATAATAAAAAGGTAATTGAAAATTCTAAATGAAATATATATCAAGATTTAGTTATGAATATAGTTCTATATTATATTTATAATAAATCCATATTCATTATATGGGAGTCTTGAATGCGTAAAAAATCTTGGACCTGAGGAAAGGTTTAATGTTATAATATTTATTTTTTGGGATTGTATACGTTAAACATAGATTTGTGGAAATTATATGATTATTATAATTTAAATAAAATATTTTTTATTATAATATGGTTATTATTAGAATTTTTATGTATTATTACTACTTTAATTAGTTTTTGAATATAAAATCAACGGGAATTTGTTTAATAAAATATGACCTTATTTCATATTTGTTCCATGGACTTTTTCTTCCATGTCCATGTTCTCTAAAATGTTTTATATATTTTTTTATCAATAAATAATTTTTTTTGAAATATTATTTTTACTAAATCTGAAATTATTTTTAAATTATTTAAAATAATCTTTTCACATGATTTATTTATGGATCACTTTTAACATTTTTTCAAAGTGATAAAATAATGTTATAATTTAATGTATACAAAAAGTATAAGGCCCCAGCCTTAAACATTACTTAATCTTGAGATATTTCAAGAATACACCTTGAGGTTTTTTTCAGGTTTAGAGTCTTAGAGAATTAGATAATAAAACATGCATTACATCCTACATTTAAACAAATTGGTTACAATAAAAGATAGTATTCATTTTTTCCATCAACGGAAACATATTTAAAATAAAACATGGATTCTTTCTTGACACTTCCTTGACACTATCATCATATCATGTACCTTTCCCTTGACCTGTGAAAAACATTTCAAAAACATGGGATGAGCATAAAAAGCTCAGTAAGGGATATAAAAATATGGAAATGAAACATGAGTACATGTATACATAAGAATCAATGAAATCATACTTTACTCATAAAACATAATCACTTTAAAATACCTCATCAAATCATGAATAAATCATAGAAATCATAAGACATAAAGGTAACTTGAGGTATTCATAACATTCTTACGTAGGGAGTAACCCTCTTGGTTAGATTTGGAATACCCATCACAGTATATTCCCTAAATCTCTTCGTAGAAACCTTAACTTTTAACTCATTTTCGTTACCCAATTCATTGGAGAGCTATCTCGAGCTCACCCTTCCTTAGTTTATCATGGAACCACCCATCTTCATAAACAATGCCCAAGAACCACAACATAATTTTATCACATAAAACATGCATAAAGGAGACATAACATTTCCACATTTCAATCACAAGATATCAATACAACACATTGATATAATAAAAACATTATGAAAACCATTTTCAATACCAAAATAAAATAAAATTAAAACTCGGTATTTTTTCATTGAAAAACAATTTATGGCTTGTAGAGGAAGACGAAACTCAAATAATGGTCATGGCGGCGGAGAAGTCATTATCGCCCCATACGTACGACAAAAAAACATTCCTTTTGTCATTTAGTAAAATGCTTCGTATAAAAAATATTCCTTTTTAATAAACTTAAATTTCAAAGGGGTTTGTACACCGCATAAAACAAAGTTTAGTATAAAACAAAATATGCCTCAATGAAAGGAGATTGAGACGAAGTCCCATACCTCGGGTCCGACTTGACTCGATCATTCTTTAGTGTCCTGAATAATAAACTTTAGTTAATTTATAATTTCTTAAGAACCTTTTTCAAGTTCATTATTCCTGTTATATCACTTATCACCATGTTATGAACATTGTGTAATTATTTATGTTAATAATGGTCGTTTTGTCGATCATTGGTACTTGAGTCAAAAGTAAACTCTTTATAATTACAAGTTGTTCATGGGGTAAAATATCCATTATATCCAAAATTATATTCAGGATGTAGATATCATATATATCATATATATCCATTATATACATGCATTTATAATATTACATAACATTTAGAGGTAAGAAATGAAATGCACCGTTCATGGAGACAGTAAGTTGTACGTATGCATGAATGCTACTTTCAATTATATTTTGTATTTTATGGAATGGAATCACAATTATATAAAGGTATATAATAATTACAGTATAATATCATATATAAAATCATTAATTCCATCCTTTGTACATCCCACATATGGCATTAACGAATCAAATCACATTGAGGGGGCGGTAGTCCGCACTTCCTAAAATGAAGATATCGTGTTTACCCATAATGGAAACCATAATGTTATTCAATAAATGAGAAAAAAAGAAGCTTAAGTAAAACAATATACATATTATATATCATATATAAATATATTGACATCTTACTGGCCCCATTTTAAGGTGTTAAGAGAATATTGAACAATCATCATTTTGTGAGGCAGAAACTCGCCATCCAAGGAAACAGTATGTTCTTTAACCATTAGATGTAGGTGTGTGTAAGTGTAGCTCGAATAATTCTAATAAAAACATCCTAGTATATGTAATATACTGGTTTTTTTACAATATAAATTAATAAAAAGAGTTTAGGGGGTTGGAGAAGAAAAATAAAACAAAAGAACACAAGTGAAGACATTACCTTTAAAACAGGTAACTCATTTTGATTTGAGCTCAATGGCTTCCTTGGGAAGACTTATGCCCAAATTCAGGCTTCTAGGAGTAATAGAGGGATGTGGAGAGACAAAATGGGCAGGGTTTGGCCGAGCCAAAGTCTTGAGAGGTGTGGGTAAGGTGGTAGAGGTGGGGGCCTTTTATAAGAGGAGAGGAGGGGCACTCTTGGAAAGGTATAAAATGATACATTATTTTCAAATGAGTTTCGGATTTTAAAGCTCCCACATTGATGTATTTATAGGATAAGGTTATAAGGGTTTTAAATCCACCCCCAAAATAGGTTTTTTACAAGTGTAGGTCTTAGATTTTACATTATCTTTTCATTTTATTTAAATTGTTAAATAATGAGGTAATCGCTGCATCATCATGATGTCATAAATAATTTAATTTATTTAATGTATAAAAATTATAAAACAAATATTATGATGTAGGAAATATTTTTATCTTTCCAATTACTATTTATATTCAAAAATCGGACTTGTATAACCCCGTGTTAAATTTGTTTTAGTAAAATAACTCATGTTTGTGACATTTTTATTTTAACTTTAAATAAAAAGTTATTTATGTCATTTTCCAACCAAAGTGGCTCCATGGGGTCCCAAAAATAGACCCATGGGTTTTCTTGGTTTTCCATGACTCATCCAGTATGGTTAGGAAAAGTTTCAAGTTATTTAATATTATTAAAACATTATTTTTACCTTAAATTACACTAATTTCCTTTAATCACGGTTAATAAACTTAAAAATTACTATTCACCAAAAAAAATTATTTTAATCCCATTGAACCACATTTTACTTCCTAATGACAACCATTTATGTTCGACCTTTGAAATTCAAAACAAGGAGGTGGTAAAATTCCATTTAAATGAAAAATCAGTTTTTTAAGTACCACTTAGTGGTTTCACTATTCATCAAAAATTGAGGTTTTTCAGAAAAATATCAAAACATCACCCTAAGATATATTTGATATTCCAAATTAAAAAATTATGTCTATTTAACAAAATTCAAAACATATCATTCACATTAATTAATTTAATAATTAATTCCCATTGTCAGAACAAATAGCGTGTTTTTATGAAATAATATGTGTCAAAAGATTGACAGTAGTTTAAGTCCAATTTCAAAGTGAAATTAATTCCAATGACCACTATTGGATTAAATGGTAAAAATATATTCTAATTTCACTTTAAAACCAATTAAAAAGATAATATAATCATGTAAATAAATTATATTAAGAAGAGGTTTTGAATTAAAATACAACATTTTTCACTATTCATTAAAAAATGAACTTTATCGGAAAAATACCAAATATTTACACAAAGTAAATTTTGATGTCCCAATTCTAAAGAAGAATTTTATTTGGTCCAATAGAATATATAAGAGTGACCGAAACTATATTTAATGACGGTTCGCAATCAAAAGGCGATAAGTGGACCTTTAGTTAATATTGGAGTATATATGCCTAAAATTGAATTCTTTTCGCATTTTAAGCCTTTATCCTTCATTGGATAAATTTAAAAAAATTTAACAAACTTATATAATCATATTTTAGTTATTTCTATTCATTCCCACCAATACAACGGCTATGTGTTAACTACCATTTAAAATAATATTATTTTATTACTAGTGTGCAACGTAAGATTTCAAAAAATCTCTTTGTTGTGTATCGGGTACGCTATCGAACATAACAAACCCTTTAAAGTAAAATTAATATTTAATTAGAAAATATTAATAAATATGAAAATGTTTTATTCTTTATTTACCTGGGATGTTACAAAAAGAACATATTTATATACCATGATGACTATTATTTTAATTTAATATTCCTCCAAAATATTATAAGGTTATTTTCAATAAAAATAAGTTTTTTAATATTCTATAAATTTTTAGTTTTTAAAAATACCAATAGAAAATAATATTTTACATGTTTTCAAAGAAATTAATAAATACACTTTAAAATTTATTTTCATCCATGTCAGCATATTTTAAGTATTTTTATGATTCCCCTAGGATATTCTATTATGAAACCATCCACTTTATTTCTATTGATGACTTTTGATAATTTTGTTTTCCGGATGATTCTATGGAAATCCTTACTTTCCCCTAGGGTAATTAATCTTAAATGAAATAAGGAATTCTTTTATGATACCATATGATTACTTTCTTTAGATGGATGTGATTATATGATGATGAAATTTTTATGAAACTTTTTAAACTTCCATGGGTTATTCTATATAGAAATTATTAATTTTTTATGATTTTTTGGTACACTTATTTATGTTTTCCAAAATTTAATGGGTGGGTCGGGAATTAAATTTCACACCAATGCATTGGGTATGGATTAATATCTCATGAGAACATATATAATAAAATGGGGAGTGAACCCAATTCATTAAGGGACTATATCCACTATGATAGTCCTATGAGTTAACATTGAGTAATGAAATGATGTAATGGGTATTAAACACAATATATTATGGGAATTTTCCCACTATGATAGTCCTAAGTGTGAACATTGACTAAAAATGTTTTTGAATGTGGACTGTAGGCAATACACTATTGGAATTTTTTCCACTATTATAGTCTTGAATGTTAATGGTGACTAAAGAAATTATCCTCTATCTTATTTATACGTCAATAATTTGTGTCTTATGATTATTATGTGTTCTCATGACTCTAGATTTATTATTGATGATTAATCAATCTTATTAATCGTGTCTTTTTTTATGGAAATTATTTTTCCATGACTCATGATCAATGATATTTGAATGATAATGTGTGAATTTTATAAGTTGATAACATATTATAATTATCATATGGTTATGTTATTCACACTTATCTTGAAAGTGAATGATGACTAAGGAAATTGTTTTCTATGTTATGTGTATTTAAATAATTTGTGTCTTATGGTTATGATATGATGTCATGACTCTGGATTGATTATTGATGATTAATCAATCTTATGACTCATGTCATTTGTTATGGAAAATATGTTTCCATGAATCCTGATCAATTATCTTTGATTGATTAGGTTTGAATTTTATAAGTTGTTAACATGTTATAATTCCCTTATCCTTAATTTATGCACACATATGATCAAAAATTTATATAACCTATGTTTTCCCTTATTAGGAATATGAGATCACAATTTTATATATTTTCATTTCCCTAGGTCATGAATAAAGGCTTTAGGTATGGTATGTCTTTGAAGCGTAATATGTGATAATAAATTTTAAGGACATGTTGGTATAAAAATATAATAAATCAATGTGGTTCAGGGGAATGTATTATTTTGATGGTATTAAATATTTATATAAAATGATGTAAGGATTATTCATATAATTTCTGGGTCACCTCAATACATATCATGTAATGTTTTTGTTATTTTTTTAAATCAGTATTATTGAAATTTGTTTAAAATGCTTGTAAAATGATTAAGTATAGTATAAAATCCCAATGTATTAGTATAGTACATATTTTTTGGGTTTCCTAGAAATCAAATCCATGTTGGGATATAAACAAGTAGATGTATTATTTAAAGAAGATGAAACTACATGTAATAAATGTTAAAGTATGGTTGGGTATCAACTCAATCTTCACCTGGTTCAAAACAAAGAGACATAAATAGAATACTTTTTTTTAAACTATTAAGGAATATTATTTGGTTAATTATTATTCTCATTATAAAAATTATGATGAATGAGTTGATATAATCTATTACATCATTTGAATATCCATAGTGATATGAGAAGAACTTAATTTTTCATTGGTCGAAATAAGGTGTCAAAATTTTGGACATAATAACAATAATTTCTATAACGTTATGATTTATTACTCTGATTATTAATGTTTTATACTCTCACTATGATTTTTGTTTTTAGTTTATGGATGGAACAAGAAATAATCATTTGAAGATATAATGTGGAAACCAATGAAACAACCCTCCTCTTGCGAAAAAAATGAAATATAATATTGTATGTGAAATATTATGATTATTATCACCGAAATTATAAAGATATGAATGGTAACATGAATCATACTGAACTTAAAAATTGATAAATAGAGTAAAACATCACCATTAAATATTTCATGGAACATCATCCATTTTCCTTCAGTAGTTCTTAAAATCCACTTTTCTACTAATAGAAAAATAATATATATAAATGATTTTTTTCACTAGTTATTAGACCATGAGAAGCTTATTTTGGTTTTTTGTCATATCTAAGATTATTATATTAAATGATATACTCTTATCAAGAATACAAGATAATAGTAGGAAATTGACTCTATGACATGGGAAGAGTTTAAGGGAATATTTTTTAATAAGAACATTCCATGAACTCTTTACATAAAAATGGAAATTAAATTCCAAGATATTAATTATATTCATTATGAATATATGGGTACCTATGAGGATAAAATTACAATAATTGTGAGATATGCTTCAAATTTTTTCATTGACCCGAAAAGAAAAGTTAACAAACTCTTTAGTGGCTTATGAAAAAATCTATGACATGAATTTTCTGTAAGATACTTTTATAGATATAGATTAATTTATCAAGGATATATTAATATAAAAATAAATATTAGAGGCTCCCATTATTCTCAAGGTTTATGGTGATAAGAAGAGAGAGATGGAATTTTGAGGAAATTACAATAATAAGACCCATGGAGGAAATAATATAAAGAATCCTTCATGCCCGAAGTATAGAGGGAATCATGGGGTAAATTTCCTTATAGGGTCTAGGAAATGTTTTATGTGTGGAAAATATAGACATTTTGAAACATAATTATGAATTAATGTCAAGATTCCAGTCAATGTAATGCATGTAGAGAAAGATCAATTGAATGTTCCAACCACACTTAAATGCTAATATTGAAAGGATTATGAACATTATACTAATTAATGTATGGATTTAAGGGTTAATTTTGATAAATGTTTATAGAAACCTAATAATACAATATATAGAGTGAAAGATAAAATGATCCAAACTACTAATGTGGGTCATTAGAATAAAGTGGTGAATGGTAAACATACCATATACTCTATAACTGAAAACGAATTCTTTGTTTTTGGATCTACCCACTCATTTTTATTTGAACATTTTTAGTAATGGTAACACATCCCCACATCAATAATTAAATGTTGAATTATTGATAAAAATAAATAATGGTATGATGACCACATCTTAAGTCTACATATCCATATGGTAGAAGTTTGTGGTAATTAACTACCTATAAATAATGTGATTCTCCCTCCTGAGGAATTTTATGTTATTTTGGGAATGTATTGGATCTATTTATATAAATCCCATATCAATTTGAAATGATTTAAAGATTCAATTGATATTCCAAATCAACAAATGATCATTTTTTTGTTTGGGGAAGAATGTTAACTTCCCAAGGAAATTATATCCATTATATGCCTCTTAATAACTATTCCTAAAGAATATTTATCTAAAATGGTTGGGGAGAAAAAACATGAAATATTTACAAACTTTTTAGCAATAATCTGTTGTAGTTTCTAAGTAAATTCATAGTCATCCCCTTGAATTGTGAAGATGAGTTTTAAATAAAACTTATACCTAGCACTAAACCTATTGCAGAAAGTCTGTATTGAACAAACCTGATTGAGTTTCAGTAATTAAAGAAGATACTTAAGGGTAATCTTGATAAGGGGTTCATATGTCATATTTTATCCCCATTGTGTGGACCTGTTGTTTTTGTAAGAAAAATATGGGAAAATGTGTTTATATATTTATTTTCATGAACGTAACAAGATTTTTATTAATAAAAAATATTCTATACCTAGTATTGATGACTTTTTAGGCCAAATATGACGAGTTTAATATTTTATTCTTAATCATAATTGATTTGTATATCATCAACAAAGGGTAAAAAATGTTTATTTACAAAATATAACCATCAATATTAGTTATGGACATTATGAATTTATAGTAATCCAATTTGAACATAAAAATTACCAATTGATATTCATAGATTTAATGAATAAATATTTGGATATTACTTTGATCAATTTTTGGTAGTCTATATCTATAGTCTGATTATATATTATAAGAGAAATGAAAATCGTAAAGATCATTTGAGGATTATGTTGATGGACTTCAGGAACAAGAATTTATGTTCCAAATTTATTAGCTCTGAAATATAGATACATAAATTTTTATTATTGTGATATATAAACTTAAGTGAGGGAATATCAATTAATACTTAAATAATAGAAATTATTGAGCAATGACATAGACAAACAATAGTGACTAAGATTCACAGTTGTAATGGGTTGGATGGATACAATTGATGCTCTGTGTGAAATTTATCTTTGAAATAAAATATGATAGCATGTTGAATTAGAATTTAGATAAGTTCCAATAAATATATTAATGTGAGGAAAATGTCAAGGAGCTAAAAAGAAATTTTTTCATTGCAATTGTCCACACCCTACCCTATAGTGTATAAGGTTTTGGAATCTATAGTGATGCATTAAAGAATGTAATTGGATTCATACTCATGTAGAATGATATGTTGATAGCTTATGTCACACTAAATTTGAAAATTCCTGATAAAAAATACTCAACACCTGATTTGGGGTAAGAGGTAGTAATTTTAAAATTATAAAAATAGAGGCATTATCATTATGGTAAATATGATATATATATATATACTAATGATAAAATATTATTGATTATATTTACACAGAAAGTTTAGAATATGTGACAAAGGATATGGTTGGAGTAGATTTATTATTAGGATTTATCTGTAGTTTACCACGACGTGAAGGTGACAAGTTGGATAATGCTCTAAATTATAAGGTTTATTTTTGTTTGTTCACAATGAGACTTTAAAAAGATCCAATATTAATGTATTTTCATAAGATGGGTCTTGAAATCCTGATAAGTGGGGAAATTTAGTATCTTTATTAGATGAATATTAAACCATCCATCCAAATTGGGATTAATTTAATGTCTTAGTTACTCTAATTTAAGGGTTTGGAATATTTCAATGAATATTTCAAGATATAGGCACTGAAATAGCGATATATGCCGAGGCCTAGTGATCCTAGCATTGATATTTTAAAAATAATAAAAATATATTGATATCATGTGTGTGTGTTTTATATAAAAAATGTAATAACTCCCAAATAGTGTCTCAACATAGAAATCTAATATTGTCGCTGAGTTCAAAATGTGGGTTTTACCAAAGGCACAACTTAAATTTTGTGGGAATTGAGAGTTTATAAAAAATTCATCACGAATGTAAATAATAAATTAATTAAATTTTTTTATTTATTTTATTTGATTATTTAGTGACCTAATAAAATCATATATAAACCTATTTATAACCATATTTCAAGTCTTTTCTCAGGTCCTTAGAGATTTAGAGGTGATCTGGTGGAGGAGCTTCCATGGATGAACTTCGATGGATCAGGCTTTTGTAATTAGTGTGACAATATAAATTGATAATCTCACTGATAACAACTAAATGAATTAATTATTCATTGTTGATTGATCCTAATTTAGTTTGGACCTTGGTTATACTTATTTATTATACCATGATGAATGTGAATGAATCGACTAACATATTGGATAATATATCGGTCGTTTATGTGGGATTATGTTTTTTATTTGGGATTTGAGATATTTATATATTTTTGTTCATTATTGGATATAAATTCATCATTATAATGAAAATGTGTCAAGTTAATACCAAGAAAAGGTCTAATTTTATTCATAATATTTTATTTTTGGTTTTCTTTCTCTATTATGTGCGTGATCATTGCTAGTGTTTCTTTCGTATGGCGGTTGAAAAAATACCCTAAAAGCGATCGTTGTGACTTCGATGTTTAGAGTAATAGATCATTTCCATAGATCAAATTTTCGGATCAGTTATGGGATCATAGTGCTTGAAGATGGTGGGAAATTATATTTGGATCGGATACCCCCTGGGTTGAGAATGGTGTGAGATAGTGGATAAGATGATAGAGGTCGATTCTTGAGTGATGCAAATGGCTGAAACCCATACGACGGTGATAGCTTGGCCTGGAAAGAAAGATATCTATTTTGTTACGTATGGATAGATATATATACATATACATATATATATATATAAGTGAAAGGAAATTAATAGGCATGGGAAAGGATTCCCAGATAATCTTTTGGGTTCTACAGAAAACTCGACTACACAACATGTAGTCCTATGAACACACAACATGCAGTCCCCTGTACATGGAACTGGGGTTTATGTGCAAATATTAGTATCAAAAAACATGTGACACATGTCAAACACCATGTGAACCTTATCCTCTTATCTCAACATGTACATGGGTAACATTCCCAGAAGGTCATGTAGTGTTACATGCTATGTGTGCCTAGTCCCAAGTCGTGTAACTCAAGGCAGATGGATCAGTGTGTACAAGGGGTGATCGCCTAGGTGGCCATGTCCCCCCATGAACCATGTTCTTTGAATTACATGGGTAGGCTGAATCAAATGGGTAGATCCATCTACTCAGACATGAACAAGTATACGGGAATGAATCAGTATACACAGGTATGGGGAGAAGGGCATGCTGATTTCTAGGGTGACATGTACACATAGTTTACCCTTTGGACAGACCATGAATTATGAAAAAGTTTATTTCATGTGAGTGAATGACATGGGCAGGTCCATGTTTTTGAGAATCATAATATACATATAGAGACACATTTTGTACTCCATTGAGGATGGGTTATAGTCCTCTAACTTTTCATCTCATATTCATCATGAGATTTTTTAAGGTTCTTTAGACCTGTATCAGTTGACTGTGTTTTTTTGGTCCATTCATATGAGCAATTATAACAACATCATGTTATTTTAATGAAAGGTTACCCCTTTACAAATTCCTAATGAACCATACAACTTGATTAAGTTACCTTATTCTTGAGTGAGTATTCTTTGTCTACTTCAACATATTTCTCAATGGATTGGAGCATTTTTTCCTCTAAGAGTCCTAGAGAAATCCTCATTTTCCTTTTGATTCCATATATAGGGTTTTGGGAATTGGTGTGGGCAATATTCATGTGGCCTTTGATTCCCTATCTAGAAGGATGTATCCAATAGTTTATTCTTTCCCCGTAGTGATCCTTGGGTGTTGAACCCCTATTAGTGCATCAAGATTTGATCTTTTCAAAGTGGTGTAGTCAAATTGACCATCTATCATAGAAATACCCTCTCTGTATAATTTTGTTTATCTTTATGGATATACCAAAAAGTCATGACCTATGTAATGTGGGTCATTAGTGGAATTATGGATCAGGTATCAATACCTACAATATGAGAATGACCATTGCAATGGATTATATGTTACATTGACTTAGTGATACTAAGTAAGTTATATCCCTCAGTTGAGTGACATCAAGGATTTCAGGGCTCATGGCGTGAGATTTATGGGAAAAGAATTGCCTTGAATCATTATTGGAGATCTATGGCTGGTAGTGATGGAAACCTTTGAGAGTTATTGTATTTTTTGAGTATATTTGATATCCTAGGTTATTGTTATGTTTGATATCTATTTCTAAAAAATTGTGCATTATGAGTTGACTACTGTAGTGGCATTAGGCTTAGGGATTTGGAGGTGTCCTACTGGATATTTTTATACTCACCTCTTTATGGGATCTTCCCATACATTTTAAGTCTTATGAAGATGATGGAGCTTTTATGGAGTCTTTGGAGGACCAGGATTAGGTGGATCTTAGTTTGGGATAGATAGACCGATGTGTATACCAGTGTTTCTTTGATAGCATCCCCCTCCTTCTGAGAAGGTCGAACATTACGTTCTATTATTTGGTGGATACTTATTTGGACCTGTTTATATATTCCAATAATTTATGTTTTACTATGATTATGGGTTTATATATGTATGAATTCACTATTATAAATTGTTTTACATTTTAGTATTTTATGCGCTTGGAAATGTGTGTATGTGTACATGTACAATATGATAAATCCTCCCATGTGTGTGATATGCCTAATCAGAACTATTTTCCATCCATGGGGATATTTGAGGTGGAATTAATGCATTTGTGGGTCAATACCTGGTGGTTCGGGTTGTGAAAAAGGTGTATGAGAGGTTTTCAGTTCTACCTTAGGACTAGAGTTTGTAGCTTTTTCAATATGTGGTGTTTAGTTTAGGAACTAGGGAAACTATGTTAAAATGTTTACATATTGGATTTTAGAATAGGGACTCCATTATTGTTTTGGTCGATGACATATCCATTCACTAGGTCTCTTATATCGTTTTTGTTGACTTGGTACATGTTAGCATTGGTTTTAGGGAAATATTGGTACATCAATCATACAAGAATGGGTTGTGGTTTCTAGGTCCTTGTTGATTCATCTCACCAGATATACCCATTGACCATGGTTTGTGTTTTCTTCTTTTAGGATATATTCCTAATGACATCCATCAAGGTTTGAAAAGTAGATTAGAAAGTATGAAAATATGAGTTATGAGGCCTCCCTAAAGGGGGTAATTCATGTGGTTGTTTTTCTATAGAGTGGTCTACAGGCAGTGATTTCTCCTGTTAATCAGTTCGTAGTGAAAAAATCAGTGTTTTAGTTTAATGAAATAAATAATATTGAGTCATATATGGATATTTTGGTGATAGATGACAACGGTAATCATTCACGCATAGATAAAAAGCTTCCAAGGCAGGGATAACCTAAGGTACAGGGTCAATAGTACCTACTAGAAGTAGGCATGTAATAAAGGTTATCAAACATGAGATTTTTTTGGAGATATCAGGGATAGATATTTTCATAATGTCTTGGAAATTTCTATTCTTGTGATAGGAGAGTAAATATCACAGAGGATTGTTCAGCCCATTGTTCTACAGTCTGGAAGATAGTTGATAAACTGCCTAGGTAGAGGTAGAAATTAGAGCATGATGGTTTATGAGGCGGAGGACGTGATTGAGGATATGAGGGTGTATTAGGAGGTGGTTGGAACTTTGGTTTGATGCTACCACCACCACCCCTAGGTGTACCACTCCATGATTATGAACCAAGTGGTTGGAATCTTTGATATCTACAGGTGATGGAGGTTCCTTACCTAGAGTCTCTAGGAGTGTTTCGAGGTATAATTTGTGTTCCTTCTACTCATGTAATAATATTTTTACACATAGGTATGAGCCACTCTCTTGAGTCCTTTATTCATCCCTTTTTCTTAGGATATGTGTGGAGTCAGTGGAGAACTATGTTGGTGATATTTTATGTGACTTTCGATATTCATGTAATAGAGACAATTCTCCCACTAAGATGTGTTCTTGAGACATTATCCAAAACCTTGCAGGTGAACATATACCTCACAAATAAGATAGTGTCGATGTGTGGTGGATGAGTTACCTTTACTTGTATGTTTGAGAACCTTTTCATGTGTTATGGTGTCAGAGAAATACATGGTTTTAGTAAACATATTGCAAAGGAAAACAAGGAGTTCCAAGAATTATGATCTCAAAGAGTCTTTGAGTGTGGTTCAGGGTATGATTTGTGTCATCCATGCCTTTGTTTCAATTTTCACATGGATTCATGAGAAACATACCACTAAGCATATCACCTTTTAAAGACCTAGTGATACCATTGGATCCTTTTTTTGTCAACCCTTGGGCTTAAGGATCTTGTATTAATGATCAAGGATTACATGCTTCTACCGATACAGTGACCTGACTCTAGTAGGAGAGAGAGATTTTTTTGGAATATCTTCATAGTGGTGGTTAGAAGATATGATGTTTTATTCAATATATAATGGTTTCCTACCATACATGATCATTTTGTTTCCAATAGAGGGTGAATACGTGATTTAACTTGTTGGGATGACTTTTTCCTCCATTAATAACGATTAATTTAGGGCAAAGTAGGATAAGATCATGTGTAAGAAGTTGTAGATAAGTTATTATTAATTGTATAGTGATACCTATATAGTAATAAATTATATGAGTTTTTCCCCTTGTATTAGTGGTGGATTATGATGAAATATTTTCATGGTACATTCTAGGATTTCCTCTCCATAGAGATATCTTTTTCTATATGGAATTTCACCAGGGACGACCCAATATCTGCACTACCATATTGGATGACCCCATATAGCTATGAGAGTTGGAGGTGTGGTTAGAGGAGTCTATAGAATAGGTTATTCATAGGATCTAGTGTGTTTTACATTACATTCCAATGTTGTCCTCCCGGGAGGAGAGTGAGTGCTTGAGGTTGGGTATGAATTGGTGTCACTTGGACTAAGTGACATGAGGAAGAGTATCCAAATCTAAAAATCATTTATTCATTTTACTATTTGTAATAGGTGAAATGGTTATTATAATTTGACATCAAGAAAGGTTATCACCATCTCTAGTTTAGGAAAAGATATACTAGAAGTGGATTTCTAAATCCATTGTAGTAAGTTTGAGTTTGTGGTGATAAACATCAGAATTGTGTATGCCATCATAGATATTTTGGACTTGTGTACTAGGTTTTTTTACCCTTTATGAAGAAGGTCATGTTAGTATTATTAAATGAAACCTATGTTTTCTCGGCATCTAAGTATTAGTATGTGAGACACCTGAGGCATGTTCTGTTTACCTCTTATCTATATTATTACCCCTATAATTGTTCAGAGATGCAGGGATCTAGGACTCAGGGATATCGATTGTGAGATGTTTTTGTGAAAAAATATCCACTATAGAAGTTCCTAATGGATTTTACAGAGGTGGAGATCTCGTCATACTTATTCTAGGATAGATGGTGAAACAAATCACACAATAGAATTAGGTGTTGAAGTGGTTGTTTTCACTTATCAGAACATCTTGTAGAGGTGATTATGTACCAGGATCTCTTAGAATCTGTTGGGAAGCCAAGGTACATATAACATGTTTTTAGGATAGAATCTTTTTGTTGAGCCTATTTAAGGTTGGTTTACCAAAAAAATAATTGTGGAGAGTTTGGGACATTTTTACAAGTAGGATGTAGTCCAGATTCATGGAATTCCCTTAATGATTGTCGCAGACTATCATGATTACACTATTCAATGATTTGCAAGAGGATGTGGGAAGTATTTAGAGACATTGTTGAGGTTGGGAAAAGTTTATTACCATAGTTATTTGGCCATCTAAATGGGACCATTTAGGTTTTTGTAAACGTGAATCAGGTTATAATTTCTGTTTTGGTCCATGGATCATCTTCCATAGGTTGTGTTTTCACATAATAATGATTACCACCCCAACACCAATGTGGATACTTTTTATACCATGTATGAGAGACCTTGAAGTTCACAATTATATTGGTCAGAGCCTATGGGTGATAGAGTTAGGGTCCTTGTTTTAGGATAGTGATAGTTGTAATAGTGTAGTTAATCTAAGGTTGGATGAGTGTTTCCCATAAAAATAATGAGTTATTTATGGACAAACAATGAAGGCATTTAGAGTTTGAGTGTTTGGATTTTTTAGAAATGGTGTTACTCTATCATCAGGTACCTATGATATTTATTTTTTCCTTCTATTTTTTTGGGTTAGTGAGGTGGCGTACCACATAACTCCCTGAACATAGTAGTTTTGGTTTTTTGGTGTTCCCTACAAGTCGTAGTTGAGGAGTAAAGTGCATGACTCATTGCACGAAATCAACCTAGGTTAGCTGGTCCACAAAACTGTACTTCACTTTTCGAAGGAGTTATTAGCTTTGATAAGTATTATAGAAAGACCATTTCTTGGAATTTGTTTTACTTGGGTGAATGTTTTTTTCGTCACAGTAAACTATTGGTAGTGCATATGAGATTGTGATACCTAGTTGAGAGCTTATTATCCCCACCTTTTTTAGTTTGTGATTTTTAGGGATAAAATGTATTGAAGTTGGGTGTAATGTAATGTCTCTATTTTTTCTATTTACGACTTTGGAATATTTCTATGAATAATTTTGGATCCTGGAACTGAGATGACATGAGATGCTGAGGCCATTAAATCTAGAATTTATATTTTAAAAATATTAAATATATTGAGATCAAATGCATTCAATTTTCCTCTAAAAGATGAATAAATCCCAAATATTGTATCATATAAAAAATATAATATCACAATTTATTTTAGAATGCAGTTTTAACACTAGGCAAGAAATAATTTTTTTCGTACTCAATAGATTGTAAAAAATTCAACACCAAATTAAATAATAAATTAATTTAATAAATTATTTTATTTTGATTTGATGATGTAATGACCTAATAAAATCCTATATAAAGGTGATTATAACAAAATTTCATGGTTGGTCTCATAACCTTTTAGTTTGAGAGAGGAGATAGCGGAGGAGATTTTGTAGACGAATATCGATGGATCTAGCATTGATGATCAGTGTGCCAATAGAAATCGAGGATATCACCAATGAAAATAATGTGGGTTCATTCTTCATCAGAAATTGATCCAAATAGAGGAATAGATTTTTTTAATTTTTCCTTCTTTCCTTATCCAATGATGAATATGAATGAATCCACTAACAAATTGATTCATGGATTGGTCATTTATATTGGTATGGGTGAGTTTATCCAAGATTTTAAGTATATTTATTTTTTGGTTTATTGTTGGATATTAATTTTTCATTGAAATGGAAATAGATTAAGTAAAATCTAAGTAATTGTTTTGTTTAATTCCCCATCTTGTTTTTTGTTGTTTTCTTCCCCTATTTTATGTATGATTATCTTCAGCATTTCTTTTGGGCAGCAGTTTGATGAATACCGGGAAATAAATTTTTTTATGTTTTATCATAGGTCCAATGGATCATTTATGTTGATATATTTTAGGGATCGGTGATGGGATCAAGGTTTGTGATGATGGTGGGAAGTCAGTGTTGTATTGAAGACATTTGGTACATGTATGGAATGTTATAGTGGATAGGATCATTGATAACTGATTCTCAACTGGTAGGAATGGTCAGAAACTAGACGATGATGATAGGAAGGATTGAAAGGATAAAGATTTGTTTTCTTTAGTGTGTTTGGAAGTAGATCCATGGAAATTGGAAGGTTTGGGTGAGGATATGTGAAAAATACTGATGGTTTAATAAGAAAAACACTATACGACATGCAGTCCACTATGTAGTCACCTCAATGAAGTGCTAGGGTTTTCACATATAAATAAGAACAAATATTATGTGACACTTGTTTTGCATCATCTGACCCTTAGTCAATCAGCTCTGTGTGTATATAGGGTACCCACCAAAAATTCCATTTAGTTTTTCATTCCATGTGTTCCTAGTCACGCACTATGTAACATGTGGTGGACATACCAGTGTGTACAAGGGGAGTGTTCCTAGGTGGCCATGAGGCCCCACACCCTATGTACATTGGATGTATATGGTTTGGATGATGTACATGGGTTGATTAGTGTACTCAGATATGGAAAAGCACATGTACATGGTCTGGTGTATATGTGTATTGGTAGAAGGGAATGTTGAGTTCCAAGTTTAAATCTACACACCATATACCCTTGGTAAACGCTATGAATTGTGGAAAAGTGTATGTCATGTGAGAATGATACACATGTAATTATAGGCCCTGTGATACACATCATGTACCCCTATGGATACGTTGTGTCCTCTATTATGGAGGGGTTGAACTCCGATTTCTTATCAGTTTAGCTTCATTGTGAGATTCTCTGGACTAGTATCGGTTGAGTCTAATCCCTCGGTCCATTTCTAGGAGGGTTTATTGAAATATTCCATTCTCTTCATAGTGGGTGACCCGTCTATAGCTTCCAAATGATCAGTGAAATGTGGGTGAGTTACCTTATTCTATAGTGAGTAGTCTCTATCTACTATGAAATATTCCTCAGTGTCTTGTAGAATGTATCCATCCACGGGGAATGGAGAGATCCTCATTTCCTTTATTTTTCTTAGATAGGCTTTTTCAGGATTGTAGAGACCAATATTTATATGGGTGTTGATCCCCTATCTAGGTGTATGTTTCCAGCTGAGTATGGTGTCTCCATAGTCAGCATTAGGCATTTTAACTCTATCCATGAATTGAGATCTGATCTTTTTAATGAGGTGTAGTATGATCAACTATGTTTCTCGAATGAACCCTCTTAGTATCCTATGTGACTCTTCTTGGAAAGACCAGACAAGATAGGCCTCTAAGATTATTGTCTTTAGTGGATGTATAGCTTACGGAGTGGTTCCTCATCGACTTGAATGACCTCATGGATGGAGGGTATACATTATTGGTAGAGTGATAACCAACGAGTTATATCTCTTAGCTCAGTGCCATCAGGGATGTCAGGGTTCATAGAGTGAGATCTAGAAGATGAGTGTGACCTTGAAACCTCTCAGTGGATCTACGCCTGGAAATTGTTGAGACTATTGAGACTCTATTTATTTTATGAGTATATATGTGATATCCTTCACTGTCCTTATTCCTGATATATTTTTTGATATAATTGTGTTTGATAAGGTGAATAAAATTGATGCTTTATGTCTGGTGATATAATGTTTCTTATTAGGTAATCTAATACACACCCCAAGTAGGGTGTTTCCCACACATTTCACGACTTAGGCTGATGAAATAACTTATTTCATAGTCAATATAGTACCAGGTGAAGTAGGATATAATTTTGGGGAAAATAAACTGAGGTGTATACAAGTATTTCATTGATAGTAGTCCCATCCTTCTAATCTAGTAGGAAATTACTTTCTAGTTTTGGGTGGGCTAGTATTTGGACACTTTTATGCTTTCCAGTAATTCATGGCCTACTCTGATTATGCGTTAATAGATGTATGCATGAATTTTTATCAGTTTTTTATTATTCATCATTATATGGTCTTGGATGTATTTCCATTTGTACAGGTACATTAGGATAATTTCGACCCTGGGTGTGATATGCCTACTCAGCACTGGTCGACACCCCCTAGCCTATTGGAGGCGGGGGTGGGGTAGTTTTGACTGAGCCCTGAGGGGTCAGGTCATTACAATTAAAGAGGTGTATAAGGAATATGTGTAACTAAAAAATATTTTTTGTAATGTTCTAGAGTTCAACCATTATTGTAGTGGAATAATATGATTCAGGAACTATGTATTTTTACTATCAATACAATATGTGAAGGAGAAGATATTGAATGAAGCTCACAGTTCTTCACCCTATTGATTCTGGAAGTATAAATATGTATAGAGATATAAAAGACTATTTCTAGTAGGATAACATGAAAAGGGATATTACAAAGTTTGTATCCTGATTCTTTCTATTTCTTCAAGTTAAGGGTGAGAGATAGAATTATAGGAGGATGCAAAAAACTTTACCCAAACTAGAATCGAAATGGAAAAACATCACTATTAATTTATTTGTAAAAATACAATAAAATTTAAATTCCATAATTATCATTGGTCTATAGTCAATTAGTTATTGATTCAACACATTCCATTACGATAATATAATATTTACCACATGATTAGTTTTTTAGGATATGAATAATGGAATTGGTAAAGTTTCATTAAGTACCATGTTCAATTGTATATTTTTGGGACCATATATCACTTTATATGGATTTTGGAGTTAGTTAGGATTAATAAAATTCTATGGAAATGTTATCTTAGAACAATAGATTTCTCTAAATCATTAATAAGGGTCCTTATGAATCCCTTTCTTTAAGGAAGTTCATAGATCCAATATTCTTGGATGAAGTTGCAGTATGAGAGCTATTAGGACATGAGATAATTAAGGAAATGTTAAATAAGGTTATATCAACATATAATCACATCAAAGAATCTCATAGTCATTAGAAAAGTTATGCTAACAATCATTGAAGATATCTAGAGATTGATTTTTTGGACAATGTATTCCTCTTAATATCTCATTAGAAGAAAAGTATGATATTTGGAATTAAGGAAAAGATAATACCTATATCTATTGACCCCTTTGATATTTTCATCATTTAGGGATGGTATATGGTCTCATAGAACATCCACCAAACCACTATCAGGGACATTATATGTTCCACGTATCTCTCCAGAGTAGTTACATACTTGATCCTTCACATGTACTAAACTCATAGGTCATTCCCCTGAAGCTTGATCAATCTTATAAGGAACAACTAGTGGAGATTCTTTATCGAATAGATAAAGTGTTGCAGAACAAGTCCATTATATTGATCAATGATATATGGAGAAACCAAAATTTTTAGGAAGATATGTTGGTACCTAAGGACAAGAAGAGGAAATGGTAGCCTTGGTCTTTTGTATTAGAGTGATGTAATTTTGAAGGAAAATCTTTATAAGTGGGTAGAATGTTACAACCTTGAGATTTTAAAATTTATATTTTCATTAAAAAAATTGATTTATTCGATATATTGTGAAAAATACCACGAAAGTATGTGAATAATTAATATAAATTGTAATATTGAGAAAATTATATGGTATTTGGATGAGATATAATTGTTGAAAATATTTTTTATTTATTTTAGGAAATTCTCCTGATTATAAAGAATTGTTTTGAAATATTTTTTTTATGAGGATTACTTTTATCAAATATCATTTATATAAAAATTATTTCATAGAATTAAAATAATGTTATGTTATTTAATACACATGTATAAAGTGAATTCATTGGTTATAAATTGGTTATAAGTGAAAATAAAATCATTCAAAGGTAAGAAGAGATGATTTTATGAAAACCTATTTTTATGCGCATAATGTGTTTTTATCTTAAAAAATTAAGTTCAATTAATAAATATTAATGAATTAATTCAATTAAATGTATAGAAAATATATTGAATCAAATATTTTAAAATTCTTCTAACTATTTTTTTGGTAGATGAATTGGATTAAATTCAACTTTCTACATAAAAATACATTTTAAAAAATAGTTTTACTCATTTTGTGTACAGATATTATAATTATGTTCTACCACAAAAAGGAACTAAGTCTGAAAAAGTGGATTTCATATTCATAATCATATATTGGGAAATAATTTCAACCTAATTATTTATCATAATGAATTATAACAGTAGTAAAAATCATGTTACCACAACAATGGTTGGAAGCGTTAGTGAGGGGTTAAACTAATGTGACAAGGGATTACAAAATGAGAAACATGTATGAATACAATTTTTTTAAGAGTATTTAGATTAAAATTATATTTTAAATTTTAATTTTAATTTCATTGGATCAAATTTCCCATCAAATTTTCATTATTATATTTTTATATTCATAATAATTATAAGTGTAACACTATCCTCTATCATAAAACGGAGCCTTATCTCTTATCTTATATACGCCACTTGATATGTTTATCCTGACCAATAACCTTCAAAATACTCTTCCATAATTCATCCCATCACCATAGAGGTTATCTTCATCATAAAATTCCTCTTTAAGAAGACTTAATATGTAAGCCAATAGAGGTTTCCTGAAGAAGAGGTGTATGTTCTTAACAATCTTTTTCATGTCTCTTTCTTATTATACCCCCTTAAAATTTTCTATAACCATATAAACAACCTGGAAACAATATATATATTATACTGATATGTTTTCATTTAAATGGTGTGTCACGACCCTCCCCTGGGGCCCGTATCGTGACTACCCCAAGCCCGCCTTCCATAGGCCAGGGGCTGGCGACTAGCACTAAAGGCGTATCTCCCAAAAAACTGGGAAGGAATTTCCTAAAAAAATGTAAACATAGACAACCATAGTATAAGAGGAAGAAAACACTAAGTAAAGTAGTAAAAAGAGTGCTTAAAGTAGAAAGGGGCCAGAAATACAAGTCCAACGGAAAGGTACAGCTACAACTGAAAGAAAGTACAACAGAAAAGACAAGCAGCTGAGTAGTAGAGCAGCTCCTAGATCGTCCTCCGGGTTCCAACCTGAAAGGTAGGTACAGATGTCCTCCATATTACTCTGTGTCTATCGGTCCACTTCATGTGTCATCACACTGAGTGTCCACCTCTGGGTACCATCCAGTCCTCGTACACTCGGCCTCGGTCCGCGATGTATGTCGTCTACATCCAACACAACGAGGTGCGTGCATAGCCCGTGCAGGGGTGAGTGTAACGATACTCAGTAGGGACCCCGAGACCCTAAAGGTCTCAATAAATCCAACAAGGATAAACCACAAAGAAATTTTCAACAGGTATCCTTTACATAGGTGTATTCCGATACATATACCTAATTTATCAAGTAACACATCTCAATCATGAGGGAAAACACAAATGTCATTGACTCAGCTCAAACCAGGATTTTATTCATGATGTCGAAACCACGGCTGCTAGATAACTCTTCCTCTGTCGAGTATAGTGGGCCTACCACTACAACCAAGAACTTCCCACTAACCTTGGACTGCTGAAGTACTCCACTTGTCAAGTACTATGGGCCTGCTGCTACAACCATGCGCTTCCCACCATGGGTCTGCCGCTACAACCAAGCGCACCCCCTCATAGCCTTCAGAGGTACTCCTTCTATCGAGTACCATGGGTCTGCCACTACATCCAATCTCTCCTTTGTCGTGGGTCTTCTTATACAACCAAGCACACCCCATGGGGCCATACAAATCACTCTGAGTCAATCGATTAGCAGTCATCAAGTCTTAGCCAGCTACTAGGTCTCTACACTCCGTACGCTCGTCTTAGGGAGGGTCCACTCCACCAGCTACTAGTCGATACTTCCAAGTGTCAATAAATATCCCGTGGAAGTATCTTAAGGGACCGACTCATTGTAGGGGTATCAACGAAACTGACGACGCGTCAATCGGACGCCCAGTCTATGAGTTATTAGCATTTCTGTTCTTGGGGCCTGGTTGGATTTCGGGTACAATCCAACCCATCCATGCTCAAATTACATCTAAATCCTTTGTAGAGTATTACAAAAGAACCATCTCATCAATAGGAATCCAACATAGTCTATGGTACATCAATCGGACGACCGGTCCTTAATTTATAAGTGTTTCTGCTCCGAGGGCCCGGTTGGTTTCGGGTTTGAACCAACCCGGACATACACAAACTTTTGCCAAAACCTTGAGTGTGATATACCGAAATGACCGACTCGATCCAAGGAATCCTACGCAAATAAAGGCGCATTGATTGGAGGTCCATTGCTCATGTTATGGTCATTTAACCGAAAATGGTCCAAAAAAGGTGGTATGGGCCAGGTCTGACCCGGCCCGACCCACCCTGGGTCTGCCGGAACTGGGTCGACCCGACTCGGGTCCGGGTCCAGCCTGGTAGGGCGCGACTCGGCCTGGATAGCACGGCCTGGCCCGACCCGTGTGGCCTGCCCCAGCCCGGCTGGGGGAAGCTGGCTCGGCCAGCTGGCCGAGCGTGGGGAGGCACAGCCTCCCCCAACTGGCGTGGCATTAAGCCGTGCCCCCTGGTTTTCTAGAATGGATTTTCCATTCCGGTTCAAACCAGTGTCGTGGCTCATCTGTGGTGGTATTCTCTGGCAGCGTGCCACTGCCTCCGGATGCTAGCACCGTCATGCCGGCGTGGCACACCGGCATCACCTTCCACAGACCACCAGACGCGCTCCGGTGGTCCGTTTGGCCCACCGTCTGTGCCTGCGACTCTCCCGTGACCCGAACTCCACTGCGATGGCCTCAAAACGTTGCCTCCCTTCTGTTCACCCATCGACGGGAAATCTGCACACACAAAAACAAGCAGCGGGGGGTCGTCGGACCGTGATTGTTCAACATGCTCCCTACGCGTTAGGCATTATCAATTGGTCAAAGATAACATGGTTTCACGTAGAAAGAAAAACAATTTTATTTAAATAAAATTGAAACAATCCATCCTACAATTCCCACACAAAAAACTATTCACAACCCGCAAAAGAAAACATCTTCGGATCAACTTGAGAATGAGTTGATCCGCGTTCTTTGTTTTAGAAGGGAAGAACATGGGAATAAAAAGATACTCAAATTAAACCCCTACCTCGAAAAAGATTCGCAGTAGTCGAGCATCGCAGAAGACGACGTTGTGCAAAGTGGATTAGTTTACGACGTCGGAGTGCGTCCGAGGAGGAAACGGCATCTCCTCACTTATTGTGGAGATGAAAAAGGAAGGCACGTCGTCATTGGCGTTCCTTGCGGGTGGCTTCTTCTCCTTTGGCTAGGATGAAGATCGACGACAACGAGTGACATTCCTCGGCAGTTCTTCATTGGAAGAATGGTTATCTTTCTTTGAGAGAAGAACACCCTTCTCTAATTCTCAAGAGCTCCCCAAAGTTCTAACACAACAAAATCACAAAATAAAATAATAGCTAAGATATTATTTTATTCACACAAGCCATTCAAAATTCAAACAACATAAATTAATTAATTGAGGAGGTTCAATTAATTAATTAAAGTCTGTTGGCAAAATAATAAAGAGGGAGAGAGGGAGAGGAATAGTTTACTCAAATTATGAGAAGTTTACAAATTAATGAATGTGGTTTTAAGGATTTTAGGGGAAGGTGAAAGGTTGGGGCTCATGTGGCCCCCACCTTTCAAATATCCACACATGGGAAGTTGGATGGTTGGGGGCCCCACCAACAACTTCCCATGGGAGGTATTAACTTCCAAAGTTATAAAATAAAATTTTTCTAACAATTTTATTTATTTTAAACTAATTCCCCAATTATTAATTCTCAACCCACTTAAAATGCAACTGTGGTAAAGGTCCCCTTAAGCAATTACCGGCAATGTTGGTTCATCGGTGCCCTCATATTTCAATTCCGAGCACTGGTTCAAAAGATAGAAAAAACCGCTCATTCGTTTACTATACGTACCTGAGCTAAACTTCAGAAATTCATTCTGGGCACACCGAGCCTTGGAATCAAGTGTCGTCAGAATCCACAGTCTCGTAAAATTCCAAGGTATTTAAGAAAAAGTTTTCCTTGAAATTTTCGGGTCTTTACGTGGTGTATCCAGTCATTATCTCCTTCCTATACATTGTAAAATTATAATTTCACTCTACGTACATGTGTACTTCTAACTCCATAAAGTGATATGATTTGATTTTCAATTATAATTAACATTGGAGGTAATCATGATTTATTGAATGAATATGTATTATATATATGATATAATTATTACTATTTAATAGTGAGTTTTTATTTACCTTTATTTTGTTTCATCCATCAAAAATTGAAATCATAACCCATTCATACTGATGAAATTATTATGATTTGGGATATTATGAAACCTTGAAAATGGATAATTACTTGAAACATAGAACCATAACACACATGGAAAACGCACATGTTTTCACCCGAATGTTCTTTGTAATGATGAATTGTAAATAGAAGGGTAATTGGAAACTATAATGGAATGAAAAAGAGTTTTTTTATATAAAAATATGATTCTTTAATATTTTGATAATAAATATATATTTTTAATAAATAATCGTTAACCTGAATAATGTAATATGGTACTTACGGTAAGGGTTTATGTTATAATCCCTTTTCTATTGAGATTGTTTCTACTAAATTTCCATTAAGGGTATTTTTTTATTCATATTATTTAAAAAATATATATATTCTTTTAATCTAGATATTTATATAATTTTTAAGTATTAGTACCATTTTAAACTCATTGTTACATAAAATGATCAATAAAATTCTATTAAGAAAATCCTGACATAATTCATCTTAGGTTGATGAACTTTCATTTCGATGCCCATGTTCTCCAAAATGTTTTATGGATTTTTTTAACATTAAATAATGTTTTGAGTAAAAAAACTTCACTACATTTGAATTTATTTAAAAATTATTAAAATGAATCTTTGCAAATTTTTTATGTATTACCCACTTATTAATTTTTACAAATGTTTGAAAATAATATTCTCTTTTAATATATAAGGAATTGAACAATTTTCCAACCATCCTGATTGTTATCTAATTTGAATCTTTCTTTATAGGTTTCCATGGTTATTTTAAAACAAATTTTTTTATCAATATTCTATGAATTTTTATTTTTTAAAGATATCTAAGGAAAATGATACTTTCATTATTTTCAAAGAAATGTTAAGATCATATTTTAAAGGTATTTTTCATCTATGTCAGCATCCTTTATGGATTATTAAGCTTTACTGGAGAAATGATATTATGATACCATCCACATTATTTATTTTTATGCCATATGATGATGAATTTTTAAGTATTATTCTATGAAATTGTTACTTTCCCATTGGTTAATTAATCTATGAATAAATAAATAATATGTTTATGATAAAAACCAATTAATTTATAAAAATGGATTGATTATGTAATGATGAATTTTTTTGAAAAACGTTTAATTTTCTTGAGTTATGCTATGATAAAATGATTAATATTTTTATGATATTTTGGTACACTTATGTTTGGATTTCATTATGTAATGGGTGGATAAGAAATTGCATACCCCTCTAATGAATTGGGTAATAATTAATATATCATGAGATAATATGCATAGAATGGGGATGGAACCTTGTTCAGCAAGGTAAATTTTCCATTATTGTAATCTTGGGAGTGAACTTTGGCTATATAAATGACAGAATAGGGAGTGAACCCAATCCATTATGGGACATTAACCACTTTGATAGTCTAGAACGGGAACCTTCACTAAAGAAATAATGGAATAGGGAGTGAACGCAATCCAAAATGGTACTTTTTCCATTATGATAGTCATGGAAGTGAACACTGACAATGAAAATTATTTTTTATGATTATGTGTTGGAAAAATGTTCATCCTATTATGATATGTTCTTTTGGATCATGATTTATTTTTGATGATTATAAAATCTAATGAATTATTCATTTTATTATGAAATTTCATTATGTCGTTACTCGTGAATAATGATATATAAATGATTGGGTTTTAATTTCATAATTTATTATCATGTCCTCATACCCTTATGCTTATATTATTCTCACTTATGATCACAGATTGATATCTCATATATTTACCCTTAATGGGAATTTGTGCTCACCATTTAATATGTTTTCATTTCCCCATGTTATGAATAAAGGTTTGACATATGGGTATATCAAAGAAGGGTACTATATGAGAATAAATTTTTGGATATATTTAATATATTTCAATAAATAATTTAATTTTTTATCTTGTCTCAAAAGAAACTAATCATTTTCAGTTCTAGGGAGTGAATTTCTATGAGATGTATGGAATAGTCATTTCAAATGATGAAATGTTTATATGTGTAATTCTTGATTCACATCATTCATCTCTAGATTAATTCTATACGTATAATAGAAATTATTTAGACTATCACCATAAAAAAATTCACCTTGGTTTTTTAATAGGCTCCCATAATATCATCCTTTTCTCAAACTTTGCATAACTCAATACATGCTCTTAGTAATATCCACAATTAGGTTTTATTGTCAACCATGGACATAAATAAATATCAAAAACACCAAAAATATCAACGAATTATCATTAAATAATAATATACATACTTGAGTGAACTCGTTTAAGGAAATAAGAATAATGAATAAAAATACAATGTTTTCCACAAAACTATAGTGATTAGTAATACTACATATGTAGGAATGGGTCTTGGGAATCAGGGGGAATTTAAAATTTTGATTTGGTGGTGGGGATGAATTTTATACCATGATTCGAGATAAAAGTTTAAAAATTTTAACGTCTAAAAATAGATGTTTGGGGGATTAAATAGAGTTTGGATTGTGGTCGGTACTAATGTGAGGGATTCAAAAGGAAGATAAACTAGCTAGGTTGAAGTTTGTAGCCACCGAAAGATGTGTATATTCACACTACCTATTCGGTAGGGCCAACAGTTTCCTAGGTTCAAATTCAGGTGCCACCAGCTATCTGGTGTAGTTAAAAGGGAGAAAATATACACATTTTACCATTAAATATTAAATGGGTACTTCCCCCTCCTCCCACTTTTTCTCTCTCATGAGGCTAAGGTTCTCTCTCCCATTCCTCTACTCTTCATGTCCCTTTATAGGAGGTGTTATAAGGTAGTTTTAATGCTAATATAAGTTACATATTACACTATGATGGAATCCATTATTATTCTACCCCTCTCATTATAATTTTTCACTTCTCCCATATTATGGTTCTATTTTGAATCCACTGAATCATGGAGAAATCATCCATTCTTGAAGGGGATTCCACTTTGAATATGGATAGTGTGTCTCGAGACTCCATTTGCCTAAAGTCACTAAAAAGTTCTATTATGTTATACCACATAACTTAATTTATCAATGTATTTACATAAATTTAAAATAAATTGATTACTGAAACAATGACACGTGTATTTTATTTTTCATGGATTGCTTTTGGGGGAACACCATAGGGCATTGGTTTGTGTTTGATTATGTTTCTATTGTGAAAAGGTCATTGAAGATATTTGAATCATTTATTCCCTTTTATAATTAAATTTATAATTCCATTTTACAAGATATATCTAGTATTTTTAGGTTTCATGGATTGATTTATGGTCTAGGAATAGGGTGGGATCCTGGATAAGCTTATTTGATCAACGAACAGCTTGAAAAAACTCGGTGGAGTGGTTAGTATATGAGTTTAGAAAGATAATTATTTTTTCATTAAGGTTAGTTATAAAAACACCTAATTTTCATACATAAATATTACATCTTTTTATATTAATATCCATTATATAACATTATAATCCACACATGAAAAATCAAGGTTTAGTGCCTTTTGAAACATTGATTCATAAAAAATGGTATATAAGTGATCTCTATTATCTCCAGCTTAGTATATTTCAACATGAACCCTTCTTAGACACATCATACATAATTCCTTTCTTCATATCATGGGGGAAATGAATAATAAAAGGTTATCTCCAAAGCTTAGTAAATTTAATCAAGGGATATGTCAATTATCATTTAAACAAAACAAGAGAATAAGGGTATGATAATATGATATTATGCATTTGAAATAGTACCAAGAAATAAATATATCATAAACATGAGTAATGGAATAAATATTGGATGTTCCTATGACATTTATTATAATGGAATCGAAGAACATGAACTATAAGAACACAAAATTGGCATTAGATCATGTCATGAAAGTGTGTAATAAGGTGTCTCATAATCAAAATCATAGAAATGTTTTCTCAAGGATACCCAGGACGAAATTCAAAACATTATAATATTAGGATAACCTCCCATGTACCTATTTTGGCCTTCTGATAACCTCTCATATACCCTCTTTAAGGATTG
The DNA here is from genome assembly GCA_963277665.1 of Viscum album. Lineage (NCBI taxonomy): Eukaryota > Viridiplantae > Streptophyta > Magnoliopsida > Santalales > Viscaceae > Viscum > Viscum album. The sequence goes on from OY728122.1 coordinate 1,628,110,403, forward strand.
GTAAAAACTCCCATGTACCCTTTTTCGGGATCGGGATTACCTCAAATGTAACCTTTAAGATTATAGAACAATAATATATAACCAATTTATTAGAGGGATATATAATTCTAGACCCTCACATGACATAATAATAATCAATTCATATGTATTCAAAAATAGCCTTAAAATTCATCTTGTCATCCGATATTAACCCATGGAAAATAAATGGGTTTTGTAAAAATTTATTTATCAATATAAAAAATAATCTAGAGAATGAATAGGGATTTTATAATTGGATCATGTCCCCAGAAAATCATAATTAATATCAAAGGATGTTATTATGGTTGAAATTTTATTTAAAAGATCATAGGAATATTTTTGGATGAAAGTAGATTTTTTTCAGGAAATCACTAAAAATAAACGAAACATTTCCAAAATATAAAATAAATAATTTTATTTGAAGATAAAATAGGAAAATTAAAAATTAATATCTAAATAATTGATTTTTCATGATGGTGATAAACCTTTTTCATTCTCTTTATGTTAAAATGGATATTAATTTCACATTGTGGGAAAAAGTCTAATGTACCTCATTCAAAAATTAATAATAAGATTAAATTAAAAAAAATAAAAAGTAAAATAAGGTTAAAAATGACTTTAAATAATCGTATTGAAATATAAAAAACATTGATGTAAATATTTTAAATAAAACATGGATATTGGTGGAATATATTCTCGACCAAGGATAAAATAAGGTAAATTTTTTATTAAAAATATTTTCACAATAATTTTAATTACTAAAGAAAGAAAATTTTTAATATTACTTGAAAACATCATGGATAATGATAAAATAATAAAATTTAAGGGTTTTATTCGAAAACTATCATCTAATTTCACTCAATTGATATTTAAGTATATATAATACCAACTAAAATTAGATTAAAACATACATCTCTTTACTCAAGTTCAAATTTCATTGAAATCACACTATCATCCTATATAAAAAATTTAAATTTATTATAATTCTATACTAAAATAATTTACATATGTATAATAACATATATTTTCATATTCTAATGAAAATAAGGAAAGAAGGAGGTCTATTGTTTTGTCATAAAATATCCATAATTATATCATTGATCACACACACACATATAAATATATATGCATTAAATATATCGTTATTTCCATCCATGTAAATTTTAAATTAAAAATTTATCACATCACTTCATGAAGTTGGTATTCAATATGTACGAATGAGCAGCGTTATCATCTTACAACGAGTGATAAGGTAAGGAAGTACATATGAATTTATAATTTCATTATAATAAATATTTTATAAATATCATATATAAAAATTAAATCCATCATAACAACCATCCATGAAATAAGGTAAAGGAAAATTAATGGTATCATTATGTGAAGGCAGTTGTCCACATATACGCATGAGCGATACTTTCACTTCCCATTTAATAGAAAAGAGGGTAAATATTTGTGGTTACATAATCATAATAACATTTATTTATATTTTGGATACTAAATTTATTATATTATGATTAATAATATATATTTAGAGGATTTATATTAAAAAATTGAAAGAGTTCGGTAGGATTATTACCTCTTCTTCTGAAGGCCTCTGTTTGTTCCCTTCTTCAGGACCCTTTGAATGGTATTTTAAGGATACCAGAGACTATACTTCATGTATAGGAAATTTTATATGATATTTGATAAAGGTTTTTTCAATTTATATGGCTAAACATGGTGTAAAAAAGATAAATAGTGGTTTTCCTATTATAGGCGGGGGAGAGGATAAACTTAAAATTTCTTAGAATATTAAAATATAATAATTTTATACTCAAGAAAAATGGTTCCAAATAGATAGATATTCAAATTTAGGATATAATGAGATCTAAATATGGTCATAAAATATATTTAGTCAAGTATAATTGAATACATCACCCCCTATTTCTTATTTTAACCCCCCCCCCACACACACACACACATCCCCGGGTATACCTATTTTAACCAAAATCGTATTAACAAAAAATTTCACTGTTTACTATTCATTGTGAATAAAAATTATGTTGAATGTATTTAAAAATATAAATTATGACTAATCTAAACAGGGAATCGATTTTATCAAATTAAATTCATATATGTTTTATAATTTAATTTAAATCTAATCTCACAAAATACGATAAAAAATAGATCTCTAGAAGAATGTTTTTTTAAGTATAAATATTTTTATACCAAAATCGGACATAAAATTAATTACAATTAAATTATTTGGATTATTAATAATTTTAAACAAATAATTTATCTTTTAAATCATTTAAAAAAAGTTAATTTTTTTACATTCTTGAAACAAAAACATAGTATTCAATAAAAATTATAATTTTTCACTATTCAATGAAAAATCTTTTTTTTCAAAAAAATAAAAAAAAGTAACCCAAAAATAATTTTGAAATGATGATTTAAATAATGATGTTAATTTTTTAAAATAAAGTTAATAAATTCGAAACTATTAAATATATTATTTCCCAAAAAAAGTAATAGAAATATTATTGATGAAAATCTATTTTTAAAGAAAATAATGACTTTACAAAAAAATAATAATTATTTATTAGTAAAATTGATTTTTAAAACCAATATGAATATTTTATCAATATTTTTTTATTCCTATTTAATTAATCAATTTAAAATCTATTTTTTAATGATATACTATATTATGGTTCATTTCGACTCAGTGTTGCATGTATCAAAAGATATCAAAGAAATTAAATTTATTTGAAGACAAATATATCATGAAATATTGATGTACCATATTATACCCCACATAAAAATTATTGTTCATATTAAATTACATTACCTTGATATTAATAAATGATGATATCTCTATTTCATCACATCCTTTATTTCCAAAGTAGCTTTTTTGAATGAATGATTTCTCCAGAAAACATTAATCAGCTGAATAATATTTATTCATATTAGTTTATCTCTATGATGTTCAATTTATATTAGTTGTTCTTCATAGGAAAGTTCATCTTAAAATTTTAATACCTCTAATTTTAGTACATTTAATGGATCAGGTACGTACTTCCTTAGGAAAGATACATGAAACATATGATGAATATGAGTGAGGTTCATTGGATGTATCAACCGATAAGCGACCATTATTACTTGGCAAGGAGTCTCAAAGGCGAAAATATACCCAGGGATCATATTTACCTTACTTATGAAATTTATAACCTTTTTCCATGGATAATGTTTTATGAATACCTTCTAGAAAATTAAGAATTCTAGATATTTCTGATCATTTACTCCATAACCTTTTTCCCAACTCGAAGGTTCCTTAATGTGTTGCAGAATAAAACTAAACTTCTCTTCATTTTTTTATATAGAATCGGTACTAATATATTTATTCCTATAACTTATTTTGAGAACATCTGAGTTATTCACTTATTCTCATAGAGTGATTCATAAAGAGTCATCTTAATGGTTGAGTGAAAGCTATTGTTTTATAAAAACATGAATAGAGGAATGTGTTAATTCTAACCACCTTTAAAATACCTAGAAAAAGATATCTGTATATCCTTTATCTTTTTAATAGTTCTCCCAGACAAACCATCCATCGGAGGATGATAAAAAATCTTAAAAACAATTATAAATATCTATATCTATGAAAATTTTTCCAAAATTTGGAGCTAAACCTTGTATCTTAATTAGATATAGTAGAATGTGGTACTCCATGCATCCTTATACCTTTCTAAATTTTTATTCTAGAAATATGGTTGAGATATAAATAATCTCTTATAGACATTAAGTTCATTGACATACCAATAACTATGATATATAATCTTCAACAACACCTTTCATTTTTCCTATTTAGAAATAAACTTTTAAATATCTATATATATTTATACATCCACGATGAATAGGGAAACAGAAACTGTGAGCTTCATAGAATGGTTCCCTATTCAAAATATTTTATGGATTAGAATCATACATGGTTATTGAACCTTACCAATCGACCATAAAAATTGTTAAAGTCAAGAACCACTGCTATAAAAATGGGTTTACCAAGTTCTCAGCTTTATCATCACTAGCTAAATGTAATGATAAAGTCCCCCATTATCAATTCTAACAAACACACTAATAAAGGGGTCCTATATCAGTGCTTGTTTTTATTTTTAATATTGGTAGGCCTTTATCAGCACTAAAAACTGTTAATAAAGGGGGGCCTTTTAGTGTAAATAAAAAACTGTTCATAAAAGGGGGATATTTCATCTCTTGAAAAAAATCACTAATAATGTGGGTTATTTATATATGCAAGTAAAAAAATGTTGAAATCCCCCTATCTATGCTTTTTTACCAATTATTATAAATAACCACATTTAGTAGCACCTTTTTTCTAGCACGGGTAAAGGGTATATTTCATAAAAAAATTATAATTCATTAAAAATGAAATATAATTATATCAATATATTTATATTAATATAAATATCATATATAAATTTTTAAAATATGATTTAGATATTTTTAAATACACTTTCAAATTTAATATATAATATATTTAGGGAAAAATCTTATAAAATAATTAAAAATAGTATTAATTACTAATTTCCTAATTATTATCGAGTAATTGTCTTTTGATAAAAATTAGATGACATAAAAATTAAAAATAATTAAAAAATGTGGTAAGATATGTTGAGAACGTGACCCTAACATCAAACGGCATAGGTTTTGATCCAGGTGTCTATTTAGTCTCAACCACATATCAAATAAAATCATGTGAAGAGATCAACACCCTTGTGATGGGTGGAATCCCCATTCAAATATTTTGAGGACAAAAGGCAAAAACGTTCCCCAAAACTGAGTTTTTTTTGGTATCCCAGTTTTTTTACACATGATGGAATTTTATCCCCGGTTAAGTGGGTATTATTTTATTTTTTTAGTGGATACTAAATTTATTCCCAAGTGTTACATTCATATTGATATTATGGTTTTGAATTTTTCTTGTTTTCACAATTTTGTTTTATTTATAATTAAATATACACATATTTTAATAAATTTATTTATAATTAATCAATTGTATAAATACATATTTAAACATATTTACAGAAATATGTATTTTAAAATACATAAAATAAATATTTACTATTATTATTATTTTAAATAATTTTTTTTCATTTTTTACCTTATAAACATGCATTAGTATATATATATACCTATACAATTAATATTTATATTTAAGCATGTCTGTGTCAATAAATAAATAAATAAATATATGTATATTCTAATATATGTAAACAAATATATATTATGTAAATAGTTGTAAGGGTATGTGAGAAATATAAATATATAGTTATGTGTGTTAATATATTATTGTGTGTCTGTTGTCAATATATATCAAATATATCTATGAATATTTATAAATAAATCATTGTCATTATCATTAAACATATTATATAAACATGTTTTATAGTAAATACTTATAAATCAATTATAATCAATTTATATGTAAATATAATATTATATGTGAATATTTAATTATATAGGTATTAATGTATAAAATTCATATATAAATATACAATATTTATATATATATAAATTATAAAAAAAAGTATTTAAAACAATATCTAACCATTTTTTTACAGTGTGAAAATTAATTAATATATATATATACTTATAATATTTATATATATAATGTTTATATATACATATATGTCTTATTAATAACTGAATATGTATTTGTATTATATTTTAGTATATATAAACAAATAATAATGTAAAATATATTTAAATAAATACATTTATATATATATATCACACACACTCAAACAAATATTTTGTATTTTTATTTAACAATAGTTATATAAATATATGAATAAAAAGTATATATGTAAATATATATAAATAAATAAAATTAATGTAAAATAGAAAATAAACCAACAAGGTCAGTGGTAAAAGAATTCGAGTTAGAAAGGAGAGGTATAGGGATAAAATCTAGGTGGGCGTAGGAGAGTGAATTTATATAAAGCACTGATAAAAGGGTAGGGGAATGGATCGTGCGATTGGGGGAAAAGAACTAATAAAAGGGTATTAGAAGCACAGATATTGGGTGGGGTGGCGAGGATATCTCTGAATAAAAATATTGTTTTCACCTTTATCATCACCTAAAAACATGCAATGATAAAGGGGTCATTTATCATCACTGCTTATGAGAACTGTTAATGGAAACCCTTTAACAACTCTTGAATTATCGTAACATTAATAGAGATGATAAATACATTTTATTAGAATTTTTAAATAGAAAATATTTATTGGTGAACATTTCTTATGTTCTCTTTCAACTATACATTTTCCATAGATGCCACTTTATTATTTACAAAGATAGATGGTTAATATAAGGACCCGGCCTTAAAACCTTACATAATATTGAATTAAATGAATAATTCACATTGAGTATATTCTCTAGTATATATTATTAGAGAGGTAGGCCATAACTATTACATCTCAAAATATTTACAAGGTAGAAACTTCTATACAGTTTGTATATTTTTTTTACAAAACATTAACTCTTGAAAAAAAATAGTCATGTCTATTTCCATGTTTAAGAAAGTATGACTTTTCCTTGATCCCATCCTTGACCCTATTCTACATTATGTCCTGTGAAAAAAATTTCAAAAACTTGGGATGAGCATAAAAAGCTCAGTAAGGGATACACAAAGAAGGAAAACTATTATTATTTTAAAACAACAAGTAAACCCTGAACACTTTAGCACAAGTAATACTTTTCACCTTTATGAAGTAGTAAATACTCCTCACTGAATAAAAGATCATTACTTACTCTTTTGTAACCAAAGTATTACCATAAAACCCATATAAAAAACACATAACATATAAAGGTAAGTTGGGACATAAACATACATAAATGGAATAACCATACGGTCGACTTCCACACATATCACAAAATGGAATAGCCATACGGCTGACTTCCATAACCAATGCATTGGAGGTTATAACGTAACCACTATTCCTGGTATTCACGGCACCACCCGTCATTTGGTTTATCACATAACCACCCGCCAAATGTCCAAGTACCATTATAAAATCATAACACATACAACAAATAAAAAGGAAGGAAAAACATTTCCACATTTCAATCACAATATATCACTTAAATATATTGACATAAAAAATCCATTTTTAAAACCATTTTTAATACCAAAAATAAATAAATGCGTATATGGTATTTATTTTATTTTAAAAATAGTACGACTTATTGAGGGATCCAAAGATCAAATAATACTCACGGCGGAGGAAAATGTCTCTGTCACCGCGTACGTTAAAAGGAACATTCTTTTTGTCACATAGTAAAACGCTTCGTTGAAAAATATTCCTTTTTGAAAAAAATTAAAATTCATAGGGGTTTATATACCGTATAAACTAAAGTTGTGTATAAATGAAAATATGCCTCAATGAAAGGATATTGAGACGAAGTCCCTTACCTCATGTCTGACTTGACCCGTTCGTTCTTTAATATCCTGAATAACAAACTAAAGTTAATTTCTACTTGCATAAGAAACATTTTCAATTTTATTATTCCTTTTATATCACTTATTACCATGTTATAAACATTATGAAATCATTTAAGTTAATAACGTTCATTTTGTTGATATTTGGTACTTGAGTTAAAAATGAACACCTTATATTTACAAGTTGTCCATGTGGTCAACAGTCCATTATATCCAGAATGATATTCATGATTTAGATTTCATATATATCATATATATCTAGTATATGCATGTATTTTTAATATTACATAACATTTAGAGGTAAGAAATTAAATGCACCGTTCATGGAGACGGTAAGTCGTACGTACGCATGAACGCTACTTTCATTTCTATTTCTTATATTAATGGATATAAAACATAATGATACATAGGTATATTATAATTCCAGTATAATATCATATATAATATCATTAACACTATCCTCTATACATCCCACATAAGTCATTAACGAGTCGCATCACTTTAAGGGGGTGGCAGTCCGCACTTCCTCAAATGAGATTATCAGATTTACCCACCATGGAAACCATAAAGTCTTGATATAATTGGGAAGTACATAAGCATAATGAAATCATAAACATAATATATATCATATATAAATATAGTTCCATTATAATGTCCACCATGAGAGATGGTAAGATGTAATTGAACAATCATCGTTTCGTGAGGCAATAATTTTCCATCCACAGAAACATTGTGTTCTTCATCCATTAGATGGAGGTGTGTGTAAGTGTAATTCGAATACATATTACAAAAACATCCTAGTATATTTAATATATTCGTGTTTTTATAAAATAAAGGAATAAAAAGAGTTTAGGGGTTGGAGAAGTTAAATAAAAGAAAACAATTTAAGAGAAACGGTTACCTTTAATTTGGGAAACTTCCTTTGGTTTGAACCAAAAGGACTTATTGAAGTGTCTTCTTCCTAAGTTAAGTCTTATATGGGGAGAATAGGGATAAAGGGAGCTTAATCGGGAAGAGTTTGTACGAGCCAAATATCTTGAGAGGTTTGAGTAATTGGCTAGAAGTGGTCTTCTTCTTATAAGGGAGAGGAGGGGCTCTTTAGGAAAGTGTGAAACTATTATTTTATTATATAATTATATTCGGTTTCTAAGGGTCCAAAAATCATTATAGTTTAAGATAATATGATTCATGGTCGAAATAAAATAATCCAATCAGAATTGGACATGTTTTGGATAATATTTTAATCATTATAATCTTATTTATTTAAATCATTTATTAATGAGGTAAATACTGCATCATTGTTGTGTCATAAATAAATTAATTTATTTGAAATAAAAAAATTATAAAACAAATCCCATGATATAGGAAATCGTTTTATCTTTCCAAATAATATTTATAGTCGAAAATAGGACTTATATAACACTATGTAAAAATTAATTACTAAAATATTTTTGTTAATGTCAATTTGGCCTTCACATTAAATTAATTAATCTAAATTGTCATTATCACTCCCAAGTGGATCAATGGGGACCCAAAATCGACACAAAGATTCCCATGGTCATAAATGACTCAACCAATATGGTTTGGACAAGTTTTAAGTTAATTTGGAATTATTATAATATTCTTTTTACCCTGAATTATCTTAATTACCTTTAACCACAGTAAATAAAAGTCAAAAGTTACTATTAACCAACAATTATTTTCATCTTAATGAACCACATTTTACTTCTTGATAACAACCATGTATGTAGGATTTTTGAAATTCAATTCACAGAAGTGGTAAACTTTCATTTAAATGAAAAAGTCGGTTTTTTTAACTACCACTCAGTGGTTTCACTATTCATCAAAAATTGATGTTTTTCAGAAAAATACCAAAAATTCAGCCTAAGAATTATTTTATATTATGAATTAAAAATTGATTTCTATTTTTCCAAATTAAAATCATAGAAGTGGCATTAATTAATTTTAAAATTAATTCCCTTTGTTAAAACAAGTAGCGTGTTTTTAAGAAACAATAACTATCAAAAGATTGATACTCGTTTATGTCCAATTTTAAAGTGAAATTAATTCCATTGAACAAAATTGGATTAAATGGTAAAAATATATTATAATTATACTTTAAAACCAACTAAGAAGATAATATAACCATATAAATAAATTAGATTAAAGGTCACTTTTGAATTAAAATACAGTATTTTTCACTATTCATTAAAAATGAACTTTATCATAAAAATTCCAAAAAATTGCCCAAAGTAAAAAATTTGATGTCCCCATTCAAAAGAAGGATTATATTTGGTCAATTATAATGTATTAAAGTGACCCAAAATATATTTAAATAGGGTTCTCCATTAAAATGCGGTAAATCGGCCTTTTAATGTAAATTACGCTTAAAATTAGATTCATTCATATTTTAAGCCTCTAAATTTTTATTGGATAAATGTAAATACTTTTAAAAATCATTTATAATCATATTATAGTTAATTTCATTCATTACCACCAATAAAACATCTAGTAGTTAACTACAATTTAAAATAATAATATTATATTATTAGTTTGCAATGTAAGATTCCAAAGAAACTCGTTGTTGCGTATCGGGTACGCTATCGAACATAGAAACCCCTTTATAGTAAAATTAATATTTAATTCATAAATATTAATAAATGTGAAATATGTCTTATTCTTCATTTACTTGGGATGTTACATCCTTCCCCCCTTTTGGGAATTGTGTCCTCACAATTTTTATTCACTTATTAAAATAAGTGGGGGTATTTATCCCTCATATAATTTTCAGATTCCCACATTGCCTCTTCAACCATATGGTTTTTCCACAAAACCTTTACCTGGTAAATTACCTTTTTCCGCAACACATGCTCTCTTCAGTCAAGAATCTGAACTGGTTGTTCTTCATAATAGAGATTCTCTTCCAACTGAACTACCTCTGGGCTCAAAACATGAGATGGATCTGGTATATACTTTCTCAACATTGAAACATGAAAAACATTGTGTACCTGGGATAAAATTAGAGGTAAATCCACTCTATACGCAACCGATCCAACTTTCTCCAGAATTTCATAAGGTCCAATAAACCTCGGACTCAACTTTCCCTTCTTACCAAAACAAATCACAATTTTCGATAGAGAAACATTGAGAAAGACATGATCGCCTACCTCAAAATAAAGATCCTCCCTATGGTTATCTACATAAATTTTCTGTCTGCTCTGAGCTGTTCTCAAGTTCTTCTGAATCAACCAAATTTTCTCTGCCATCTCTTCTACAAATTCTAGTCCCATCAGCTTCCTCTCACCTACTTCATCCCAAAAAGTCGGAGTTCGACAACTCTTTCTATATAATGCCTCAAATGGAGCCATATGTATACTGGAATGAAAACTATTATTATATGAAAGTTCAACCAAAGAAAGATGATGGTCCCAACTTCCCTGATAATCCATCGAGAAAGCACATAACATATCCTCCAATGTCTGAATTTTTTGTTCTAACTACCCATCTGATTAAGGATGAAAAGATGTACTAAAATTTAATTCAGTACCCAATGACTTCTGAAGGCCTTTCCAAAAGTTAGAAGTAAACATGAGGTCATGATCAGATACAATGGAGAGGGGAACTCCATGCAACCTGACTATCTCTTTAACATACAACCAACAAATTTGATCTAAAGACAGAGTATCTCGAATAGGAAGGAAATGAGAAAATTTGGTCAATCGATCAACTATAACCCAGATTTCATTATTACCTTGAGACGTATTTGGTAATCCCACAAGGAAGTCCATGGATATATTTTCACATTTCCACTCTAGAACCAGTAGAGGCTGAAGCATCCCTTTCGGTAAATGCCGCTCTGCTTTAACCTGCTGGCAAGTCAAACACTTCATAGTAAAATCAGCAATATCTCTTTTCATTCCATCCCACTAGTAATACTCACGAAGATCTCTGTACATCTTAGTACTTCCAGGATGAATTGAAAATGGGGAACTATGAGCTTCATATAACAACTCATTCTTCAACTGTGAATCACAAGGTATACATAATCTCTTCCCAAATATCAAAACACAATCATTATAAAGATTAAAATCAGGCAAATTACTCTTCTGAAACAACTCTTCCTTTTTCTGCAACTCATTGTCTTCCTTCTGTGATTTCTTAATTTTGTCTGATAGAGATGATTTCACTGACACCTGAAACAAAACAGAAGAATTTCCTACAACAACAACTTATATTCCAATGTTCATCAAATCAGAAACCAAAAGATCCCATTCCAAATGTAACATGGTTAATGAAGTATTACTTTTTCGAATCAAAGCATCAGCCACTTTATTGGATTTCCCTGGATGATAAAGGATAGTGCAATCATAATCCTTGATTAATTCCAACCATATCCTATGTCTCATGTTAAATTCTTTCTGAGTGAATATATACTTCAAACTTTTGTGATCAGTATATATTTCACACTTCACTCTATACAAATGATGTCTCCAAATTTTTAAATCAAAAACAACAGTAGCTAATTCCAAATCATGTGTAGGGTAATTTAACTCATTTGGTTTCAACTGACATGAAGCATTAGAAATTACCTGATCATTTTGTATTAAGACATTACCCAGTCCTTTCAACAAAGCATCACTGTAGATAACAAACTTACCATTTCTGGAAGGCAGTGCCAAAACTGGAGAATTCACCAATCTTATTTTCAATTCCTGGAAACAATCATTACATTCTTTTTTCTAGATGAATTTAACAACTTTTCGAGTTAACTTAGTCATTAGATTAGATAACCGTGCAAACTTTTCAACAAACCTCCTGTAATAACCTACCAAACCAAGAAAACTACGGATCTCAATTATATTTGTGGGTCTTGGCCATTCTTCAACAACTTTTGTTTTAGCTGGATCAACAGTTATGCCATTTTTTTAAAAAATGTGACCAAGGAAAGAAATTTGTTGTATCCAAAACTAACAATTTCCTAATTCCCCAAATAGTTTCTTTTATTTTAAGGTTTGCATGAAAACCCTTAAATGACTTTCATGTTCTTCTTTACTTTTGGAATAAACCAAAATATCATCAATGAACAAAACCACAAACTTATCCATGAACTCACGGAAAATTCTATTCATATGATCCATGAATACAATAGGTGCATTGGTTAACCCAAAAGGAATAACTACAAATACATAATGGCCATATCTAGTACGAAACACAGTCTTTGGATTGTCTGCTTCCTTTACTTTCAACTGATGGTACCCCGACCTCATGTCAATATTCGAAAAATACTGAGCTCCCTGGAGCTGATCAAACAAATCATCTATATGAGGCAAAGGATACTTATTCTTAATAGTGATGTTATTAAATGCTCTATAATCAATGAAAAGTCTCATTGAAGCATCTTTTTTTAACAAACAAGACAGGAGCACCCCATGGTGACGTGCTAGCTTGAATTAAACCTTTATCTAATGAATAGTGCAATTGCTCCCTTAACTCTAAAAGTTCTATTTGAGCTAATTAATAAGGGGGTTTTGAAATTGTCTTAGCATCAGGAACTAATTAAACAGTAAATTCAACTTCCCGATCTGGTATAATACCAGGCAACACATCAGGAAAAACATCAAGGTACTCATTTACCACTGGCACATCATTAATCTGAACAGTTCCTTTGTTTTCAACAATAAGTGCAAGGTAACATTCATTTCCATATTTTACTAGTTTCTCAACTTCCGGATATGTTATCAACATCAAGGGTTCATTTTTTTATACAAACTGAAAATAATTTTGAAAATAAACCTATTTAGCTCTACAGTCAATCTTAGCATAATAAACAGAAAGCCAATCGAAGCACAATATAACATCAAACTCTACCAGTGGAAAAACAATAAGGTTCTCAGGTAGATTCTTTCCTCAAAAAAAGACAGGAATGTTCTTATGTTTTCTTTTTGTCTCAACATTTCCTCCACATGTTTTTACCATAAGTTTAGTGTTCATATCATGAGATAGAATTCCCAATTTACTAAAAAACTTCTCAGAAATGAAAGAGTGTATAGACCCTGAATCAAACAACCCATTGGCATAATATGAACAAACAAACAATGTACCTGATACTACTTTATTTGATGGCCCAACATCCACTGAAGTATTTTCAAAGGATTTCACCACCCCTTTCTGCTTTTAGTATGGATAGTTTCCTTAATTTTAGTTCTTTTTTGGACACTCATTTTCATAATGACACATTTCATTACACTTAAAACATCTTACTGATGGATTTTTATTGCTTGCTTAATCATCTTACTTATAGTTACCAGCAATATGACCAGACTTACCACTCCGGTAGCACTTTCCATAATTTGATAAACATTCTCCAGGATTCTTTTTACCACACTTCTCACTATTTGGATATTTAATTATCTTACCTCTAGGCTTCATTGATGAATTCTTTCCCTTTGCCTACCAACTAGAACTCTTATTCTGTTTTTTGTCAACAAACACCTGATCATCGGCAAACTCTATTTCCACCTTCTCCACACATCGAACAAGTTTTTCATGACATTTGAACTCATAAGAGGCTAATTCTCTTTGATATCGTGGCTTTAGTCCTGAGTAAAATCGATTTATCTTACTATCAATATCTCGGATGAAATTTGGTGCATACCTTTCCAGTCAAGTGAACTTTGCTTCATAAGTAGCCACTAAGTCATCCTCCTGCCTCAATTCTAGGAATTATTTTTCCATCCTAAGAAGAACCACCTTAGGAAAATATTTCTCAAGAAACATACCTTTTAATTCATCCCAATCAAGAGCATCAATTTCATCACTATCCCTGATATTTTTCACCATCGACCACCACTGATCAGCTTCACCTTCAAAATGGTAAACAGAGAGACTAACCTTTTGATGTTCTAAAAAACCCATGACATCAAAAATACTCTCTAGTGCTTTAATCCACCCTTCATATAGAACAGGGTCAGATGATCCTCTGAATGATGGGGGATGTTGCCTCATGAAATGCTCCACTACTAACATGTTCCTCTATGGTTGATCTGGCAGAACTCATACATGGATACCACCACCATTTATAGCCTGAGTCAATTGTGCCATCATTGTAACAAACTGTTCAGTTCTTATTCCGACCATCTTAGGTTGCTAATTTGGAAGGTTGTCTTCCTCCTGATGTCGTCCAAACATAGCTGCCTTGTTTCCTCTGCAAAAAACCATTCTGAACACAGAAATATCTTAGGCGAAGCAACATGGTAATCTGTAACGGATACATGATCTTGATATTAACCTAAATTACTTTATGGTCATTAATTTAACAATACCATAACTCCTAAAGTTATCTAAACCGGCCTCTGATACCAACTATAAGGACCCAGCATTAAAACCTTATATAATCTTGAATTAAATGAATAATTGACATTGAGTATCTTTTCAGTTTTAGATTTTTAGAGAGTTAGGACATAACTATTACATCTCAAAAGATTTACAAGGTAGAAAATTCTACAAAGATTCTATTTTTTTACAAAACATGAACTCTTGAAAACAAAAGAGTCATGTCTATTTCCATGTTTAAGAAAGCATGACTCTTCCTTGATCCCATCCTTGACCCTATTCCACATTATGTCCTGTGAAAAACATTTCAAAAACTTGGGATGAGCATAAAAAGCTTAGTAAGGGATACACAAAGAAGGAAAACAATTAGTATTTTAAAACAAAAATTAAACCATGAATACTTTAACACAAATAATAATTTTCACCTTTATAAAGTAGCAAATACTCTTTACTGAATAAAAGATCATTAATTACCCTTTTGTAACCAAAATATTACCATACAACCCATATAAAGAACACATAACATATAAAGGTAACTTGGGACATAAACATACATAAATGGAATAACCATACGGTCAACTTCCATACATATCACTAAGCGGAATAGCCATACGGCTGACTTCCATACCCAATGCATTGGAGGTTATAATTTAACCACCCGTCCTGGTATTCAAGGCACCACCCGTCATTTGGTTTATCACGTAACCACCCGTCAAATGTCCAAGTACCATTATAAAATCATAACACATACAACAAATATAAAGGAAATAAATCATTTCCACATTTCAATCACAATATATCACTTAAATATATTGACATAAAAAATACATTTTCAAAACCATTTTCAATACCAAAAATACATAAAAGAGTATATGGTATTTATTTTCTTTTAAAAACAGTACGGCTTGTTGAGGAAGCCAATGATCAAATAATACTCGCGGTGGCGGAAAAGTTCATTGTCACCGTGTATGTTAAAAGGAACATTCTTTTTGTCATTTAGTAAAATGGTTCGTAGAAAAATACTCCTTTTGAATAAAAGTAAAATTCAAAGGGGTTTATACACCATATAAAATAAATTGGTGTATAAATGAAAATATTCCTCAATGAATGGAGATTGAGACAAAGTCCCTTACCTCGTGTCTGACTTGACCCGTTCGTTATTTAATATCCTGAATAATAAACTAAAGATAATTTCTAATTTCTTAAGAACCTTTTTCACATTTATTATTCATTTTATATCACTAATTACCATGTTATAAACATTATTAAATCATTTAAGTTAATAACGTTCATATTTTCAATATTTGGTACTTGAGTTAAAAATGAACACCTTATATTTAGAAGTTGTCCATGTGGTAAAAGTACATTATATCCAGAATTATATTCATGATTTAGATTTCATATATATCATATATATCCAGTATATACAGGTATTTATAATAGTACATAATATTTAGAGGTAATAAATGAAATGCACCGTTCATGGAGACGGTAAGTCGTACGTACGCATGAACGCTACTTTCATTTCTATTTCTTATTTTAATGGAAATAAAACATAATGATACATAGGTATATTATATTTACAGTATAATATCATATATAATATCATTAAAATTATCCTCTATACATCCCACATAAGGCACTAACGAGTCACATCACTTTAATTGGGCGGTAGTCCGCACATCCTCAAATGCTATTATCATATTTAACCACTATGGAAACCATAAAGGCTTGATATAATTGGGATGTACAGAAGTATAATGAAATAATAAACATAATATATATCATATATAAATATAGTTCCATCATAATGGCCACCATGAGATATGGTAAGATGTAATTGAACTATCATCATTTCGTGAGGCGTTAGTTTTCCATCCACGGAAACATTATGTTCTTCATCCATTAGATGGAGGTGTGTGTAAGTGTAGTTAGAATTATTCTTATAAAAACATCCTAGTATATTGAGGATACCGTTGTTTTTACAAAATAATGGAATAAAAAGAGTTTAGGGTTTGGAGAAGTAAAATAAGAGAAAACAATTTAAGAGAAATCGTTACCTTTAATTTGGGTAACTTCCTTTGATTTGAACCAAAAGGACTTCTTGAAGTGCCTTATGCCTAAAGTAAGGCATATAGGGGTAGGATAGGGATGTAGGGAGCTTAATTGGTAAATTATTGGATGAGACAAATGGATTGAGATGTGTGAGGAATTGGTTAGAAGTGGTCTCCTTTTATAAGGGAGAGGAGGGTCTCTTTAGGAAAGTGTGAAACTATTATTTTATTATATTATTATATTCGGTTTCTAATGGTCCAAAAATAATTATAGTAGAATATAAGATGAGTAATGGTAGAAATAAAATCATCCAATCAGAATTGAACATTTTTAGGATAATATTGTAATCATTATAATCTTATATATTTGAATCATTTATTAATGAGGTAAATACAGCATCCTTATTATGTCATGAATAATTTAATTTATTTGAAGTCCAAAAATTATAAAAAAATACCATGATATAGTAAATATTTTTATATTTCCAAAAAATATTTATAGTCTAAAATAATAATTTTATAAGACCATATAAAATTTAATTACTAAAAGATTTTGGTTAATGTCAACTTTGTCTTCACATTAAATTAATTAATCTTAATTGTCATTATCACTCCCAAGTGGCTCAATGGGGTCCCAAAATTGACCCAAATATGCCCATGGTTGTAAATCACTCAACCAGTAAGGTTTGGACAAGTGTTAAGGTAATTTGGAATTATTATAATATTCTTTTTACCCTGAATTATCTTATTTACCTTTAACTGTGGTAAATAAAAGTCAAAAGTTACCACTCATCAAAAATTATTTTCATCTCAATGAACCACATTTTACATATTGATAACAACCATATATGTTGGATTTTTGAAATTTAATTTGCAAAAGTGGTAAAATTTCAATTAAATGAAAATGTCTATTTTTGTAACTACCACTCAGTGGTTTCACTATTCATCAAAAATTGAAATTTTTCAGAAAAATACCAAAAAATCATCCTAAGCATTATTTGATATTCCGAATTCAGAATTAATTTCTATTTTTAAAAATTTAAAACACATAAGTTGCATTAATTAATTTAAAAATTAATTCCCGTTGTTAAAACAAATAACGTGTTTTTAAGAAACAATAACTATCAAAAGATTGATACTCGTTTATGTCCAATTTCAAAGTGAAATTAATTCCAATGACCAACATTGGATTAAATGATAAAGATATATTCTAATTACACTTTAAAACCAACTAAAAAGATAATATAACCATATAAATAAAATATATTAAAAGACACTTTTGAATTAAAATACAGTATTTTCCACTATTCATTAAAAATTAAACTTTATCAGAAAAATACCAAAAAATATCCAGAGTAAAATTTGATGTCCCCATTCTAAAGAAGGATTATATTTGGTCAATTAGAATGTATTAAAGTGACCAAAACTATATTTAAAAAGGTTTCACCATTAAAAGGCGGTAAATCGGCCCTTTAATGTAAATTATGGTTAAAATTAGATTCATTCATATTTTAAGCCTCTCACTTTTTATTAGATAAATGTAAATACATTTAACAATCAAGTATAATCATATTTTAGTTAGTTTCATTCATTCCTGCCAATACAACGGCTAGGAGTTAAATACAATTTAAAATAATAATATTATATTATTAGTTTGCAATGTAAGATTCCAAAGAAACTCGTTGTTGGGTATCGGGTATGCTATCGAACATAGCAACCCCTTTAAAGTAAAATTTATGTTTAATTCACAAATATTAATAAATATGAAATATGTATTATACTTCATTTACTTGGGATGTTACAGTTAAACACCCATGTGAGTAAGAAAATATTTCTCCCCTTACTTTATTATTTATAAATATATCATTTTGAAATATATAAATATTAGATCATTTATGATCTATATCATAGATAAGTTTGCATGATCCTTTCAACTCATTGCATCTTCCACCTAGATTTATTTCCTATGAAGGTAATGTATTGAGTGGTTATAATCTTTAATCAACTCCAACCATATGATCTAACTTATATTTAACTCTATATAAGTGAATATAAACTTTGAAATTTTGTTATCATTATATGTTTCACATCTCACCGAAAAAAATATATTTTTTTGTGTCATTAATAAAAAATTTCCCACAACTAATTCAAAATCATGTGTTGGGTAATTTTTCTCTTGAACTGTCAATTTTCATGAGGCAGAAGTTATCACCAAATCATTATTCTAAATTAATCATCATATTATCTTACTAAAATCATGAATATAGAGAATAAACCTTTTTCCACCATAGGGTAGTGTAATAACAGTTGTTCTTAATAAACATCTCATTAATTCATTGAAATTTTCTACGCATACATGTGTCTAAAGGAACTTGAACCCCTTATAAGTTAATAGAGTGAGTGCATTAGATATACATCTGAAATTCTATATAATATATTGATAATATCTATAAAAATCAAGAAAAGTATGGATATCAGTCAATGTGGTTGTTATGAGATAATTTCCTATAACCTCTTTCTTTAATGGATCCAATGATATACCCTCATTTGAGATTATAAAACCGAAAAATTAAACATTATAAATCCAAAATTCACACATTTCAAATTTTTCATTCAAATCATCCTTTTTAGGGTATTCAGTTAAATTCCCAAATGATCGTCATGTTATTTAATTCTTTTGGAATATATAATAATAACATTTACAAACACTGCCAAAAAGTAATAATTGTAATCTATGAAGACTATATTCATTAAATCCATGAAAATAGCGGGTCCATTAGTAATAATATATAGAATCATGTTAAATTTATATTTTACATACCACATATAAAAGGATTCCTCGGGAATGTATTTATTTTTAACTCTAAATTAATATTTTCAATATTAAAGATAAATCTTGTAAAAATATTGACTTCCACATAATTGAACAAACAATTAATTAATATAGGTAGAGGATATATTTTCTTGATTCTAGTTTTTTCATGTTATTTACAATAAATATATAGTATCATTGATATAATTTTCACTTTAATAAAAAGAAAATGTTTATCCTAGGGTGACTCAGTTATCCAAATTAGTCCCATACAAATATTCTATTAGAGTTGTTTCTTTAAATATTGTAACTCAGTCGGTGAAATTTTATATAGATTCCTGAAAATATGTGTAGTACCAGGTTAGAGTTATTTTGAAAACTCAAATTCAATATTTTGAGGATGATAAGGAAATTATTTCCAAAAGTTTAAAGATTCTTGTACAATAGGCATATTTTTATGTTGAGTTTCTCCTAGACCATCTAAGATAAGCACCCTTGTTGAAAAAATATTATATAGATGTATTTAAAAATAATTACATAAATATTTGAATAAAAAATATATGTGTATATAGATATATAGTTTTAACATAAAATATAAAAAACAAATGGTGCAGTGGTAAATGAATTAGAGTTACAAAGGACAGGTACAGAGATAAAATCTAGGTGTGCACTGTTGACTGAATTTATGTAAAGAACTAATAAAACGAAAGGGGGAAGGGCTCGGGTGATTGGGTGAAAAGAACTGATAAAAGGGAATGTGAAACAATGATAATGGGTGGGGTGGTGAGGATTTCCCTGAAAAAAAAATATTTTTTCCCACCGTTGTCGTCACTTAAAAACATGCACAGATAAAGGGGTCCATTATAAGCACTTCTTATGAGAACTATTGAAGAAAACCCTTATTAATTCTCTCACTATCATAACTTCTATAAAAATGATAAATCCCTTTTATTAGTCTTGTTAAATTCCAAATTTTTAGAAGTGAAATTAATTTCCTTCTCTTTCAACTATATATCTTCTTTATGCCCCTCTTTAATATTTACTTGGATGGATTGTTAAACACTCATTTGAGTAAGATAATATTTCCCCCCATGATTTATTATTTCTAGATATATCCTTTTTAAATATATACATATTATATCTTTTATGATGCATACCATATATATGTTTTCATCATCCTTCCAACTCATTGCTTCATTCATCTTGTTTTATTTCCTAGGAATGTAATATATTGAGTGGTTATAATATTTAATCAACTCCAACCATGTTATATAGATTATATTTAACTCAATCTAATTTAATAAACACTTTTAAATTTTATTATTAGTACATATGGTACAACTTTCCTCAAAAAGATAATGAGATCTTATCATTAATAAAAAAGCTCCAACAATTAATTCCAAATCATGAGTTCGGTAATTTTTCTTATGAACCATTAATTTTTGTGAGGAATAAGTTATCACCATATCATTATACATGAGTAAACATATTGTTACCTTATTAAAAGCATGAATATATATCATAAACCCTTTCAACCATAGGGTTGTGTTAGAACAGTTGTTCTTAAAAATTTATCTTTAATTCTTTGAAATTTTCTTCACATAAATGTGTCAAAAGGAACATGAACCTCTTCTAAGTTAGAATATTGATTGGATTATATATGTGTGAGAAATTATCTATAATGTATTGATAATATATAGAAAACCCAAGAAAACTATGGTTATCAGTTAATGTGGTCGGTGTGGGATAATGTTCAATAACCTCTTTCTTTAATGGATCTACTAATATACCCTCATTTGAGATTATATAACCCAAAAATTAAACTTTCTGAATCCAAAATTCAAAATTGGCCAATTTTTCATTAAAATTATCCTTTTTTAGGCTCTTTAGATAAATTCTCAAATGATCTTCATGATATTTATTTCTTTTGGAATAAATAATAATTTCATTTATAATGACTACCAGAAACTGATCAAGGTAATCTCTAAAGACTCTATTCTTTAAATCTAGGAAAATAGCGGGGCCATTAGTATGAAAAAATGTTATCATGATAAATTCCTATTTTATATACCGTATATAAAAGGATTCATTGGTTATGTATTAATTTTTGACTCTAAATTAATATTATCAAGATCAAAGATCAATCTTGTAAAAATATTGTGTTCCACATAATTGATCAGACATCTAATTAATACAGGGTTGAGGACACTTATTCTTGTTTGTGATTTTTCTATGTTCTGTATAATCTATACATATTCACATTAGTACAATTTTATTCCTAATAAAAATGAAATGGTTCATCCATAGGTGACTCACTTATCAAAATGAATCCCTTATAAATATTCTATTGGAGTATCTACTTTAATTACTGTAAATCAATTGGGGCCATTCTATATAGAGTCTCTCAAATATTTTTAGCACTAGGTTGTGGTTATTTTGAAAATTCAATGTCAGTATTCATAGTAAGACTATGAAATTATTTCGGAAAGGCAAAAAAACTCTTGTATAATAAGCGTATTTTTAAGTAGAGTTTCTCCCAGACCATCTGAGATAAACACCCCTATTGGAAATATATTTCATAGAGGTATTTAAAAATAATTATATAAATATAAAAATAAAAATATATTTTTAAAATAAATAAATATATATATGTGTGTAAATATATATATATATATGAATAACATAAAATAGAAATTAAAAAAACATGGTGTAGTGGTAAAGTCATTCGAGTTACAAAGGAGAGGTACAATGATAATATCCAAGTGTGTACAGGAGAAGAAATTTATTTAAAGTACTGATAAAAGGGTATGGGGGAAGGGCCCATAGGAGTGGGTGAAAAGGTCTAATAAAAGGGGATGGGAAGCACTAATAATGGGTGGGGAGGCAAGGATAGCTCTGAATAAAAATATATTTTAACTCCTTTATCGTCCCATAAAAACATGTGCTGATAAAGGCATCAATTATTAGCACTTCATGAGATAAATATTAAATCCAACCATTTTACAATGTTCGCATTATCCTAACATATATATAAATGATAAATACCTTCCATTATAATTGTTAAATTCCAAATTTTTATTAGTGAACATTTCTTATCTTCTCTTTCAATAATTCATATTCTTTGTGTGCCTCTTTAATATTTACTAGGACGAGGGTTAAACACCCATTTGAGTAAGATATTATTTCTCCCCTTATATTGTGATTTCTAGATATATACTTTTGAAATATATAAATAATAGATCCTTCATGATCCATTTCATTGATAAGTTTACAGGATCCTTTAAACTCATTGCATCTTCTACCTTGTTCTCTTTCCTAGGAAAGTAATGTATTGAGTTTTCATAATCATTAATCAAATCCAACCATATTGTATAGCATATATTTAACTCAATATAATTGAATTAATACGTTGAAATTTTTTGATCAGTATATATTTCAATGATTTCCCTAAAAAGATAATTTCATTGTATCATTAATACAAAAGTTTTCACAGGTAATTTGAAATCATTAGTTTGGTAATTTTTCTCATGAATCTTCAATTTTCGTGAGGCATATGTTATCACAATATCATTATACATGATTAAACATACTATCACAATATTAAAATCATGAATAAAGATCATTGAGGTAGAAATATATGTTTTGAATAAATCTAGATCAAGAAAAATATATATAAATTTTCAAAAATATTTTCCAATGTAAGGAGCGATTGAATATAAATTTTCTCCTAATTAAAGGAAAGTTATAATCAAACAGTTTTGTGAATTTCAAATTTTAGACTGAACTTCTTTGAATATATTGATTTGTTTTCATGAAAATTCAGATTTTATTATGTTTTCTCATTCTTTGGAATGTTTGGAACTAAATCATATACATTTTCATATAAAATGTCATTATCAATGAAAATAAAAGAACATAGGGGGATCAGTTCCAATGATGGAAAATGGGATTCTATAAGAAATTGGGATGATATTGAAACTCTCTTCAAGATAAAAATATAAAACAAATTTATCATTCTTAAAGATATTTGTAGAATATGTAATAAAAATGGACATAGAGAAAATAAATTCAGGAAAATCATATATGGTTAGTTACTTTACAGAGATAATGTGAATTTATTTCAAGTGTACATTAAATAAAACTCATTCTTGGAAGAAGATTCTTTTAAACCAATCAAGAAGACAAAGACAAAGATACTTGATAGGGGTTTTCCTTTCACACCGATAGTGATGATAAAATTTTGAAGGACATTGAGAAATATAAATGAGGTGTAATAAAATTTTCTAGTTCCTCTTACTTGAAAATCAAATTTACACGTGTAAATCATCTTAAGAATGATAATTTGGATTTAGATAATGTTTTTTTTTCAAGGGATAATACCAAAAACATGAATGTTAATAAAATATGTGATGGTGGGCATGAGGTAACATTCAAGAAAAATACACGATAAATTAAAAACACAGTTTATTAAAAAAACTATTTATCAATGTAGTAGAACTAAGGGAAATTTTTACTTGATTACTTATCCATCAAATACATGTTACTAGAGCATGAAAGATGAGAACATTTTATGGAATAGAATACTTGGGCATCTTGGTCAAAGAATCCTAAGAATGATTTTGAATCATGAAGTATTGAGTGATTTACCTAATATGAATAGATATTAAGGTAGAATCTATGGAGAATTATATATGGGTAATATGATACATAAGGCTCCCAAGAAGGTGGATATTACTTCCATAAGAACATTAGAATTTTTCCATATAGATCTATGTGGGACAATGAGATGGAAGTCTTCCCGAGGTAATCATTATTTAATTACTTTAATTGATCAATTCAGTCATATGACTAATGTTCCATTCATAAGAAAGTTAGGAGGATGCTACTATGTTTAAAAAGTATTGAAAGAAGGTCAAAAATGAGATTTATTTATATATCAAAAAACTGAGATCAGATAATGAGAAGGAATAAACATGTGATTCTTTAGAAATTTATCTTATAACAAATGGAATAAAAATTATTATATCATAACTTATACATGCTAATATAATGATGTTTAAGAGATGAAAAATTATATCATTGTAGATATAGGTAGAACAATACTAGTTGAGAATGATGTTTCAAAACACATTTGGTGAGATGTAGGGTGTAATTAAATGAAAATTAAAAATAGATTTATTTTGATACCTAAGAAAAATGTTATATACTATCATATGTGGTTCCAAAATAATCCTATAGTGAAATATTTCTTTTTTATTTGGATGTTATTTTTATATTAAAATTAAACGAATCAAGCTGGGAAACTTTTATGAAAATCATGATTGTGTTGTTTTTGTAGGCTACTAATCTAATGGAAATAGATATAGATTCAATAATAATATATTTAGAAAATAGTGTTTATGTGTGAAGATTACTAAGAATATGGGAAGAAAATTTAGAATATTTAAGTAGATTTTGGTTATCCTACAAAAAACAGCTATCAGAGATTAGATAAAATAAAATGAAAAGTTTTTGAAATTAGACTGAAAACAGTTTCTGATAAATTATAATGTTATAGGGTTTCAAATAATTTGATAGAGGTGATAAAAATATGTTTTAGATTTTTATGAAACATACTAACATAAAGAATACAATTGGGAATCATAATTTACCAGTTCTTACCAGAAGCTGGGTAAGTTTTGAAAATAGAACATCTCTTACATCATAGGTCAAACCAAGAATGGTGGAAAAGGATATTAAACATGATGAATGGGTGGAATCTATGAATTAAGAAATTAATCAAATTTAGATGAACCTAACATGGGTTCATGTGCTCAGATCTGAAACTAAAAATGTGATTAGTAAAAAATGGGTTTCCATAAATATAATTAAGGGGAATGGTAATGTAACAAGGAATAAAGATATACATTTTTTCAATGGTTATTATAAAATCAAAGGCAAAGAATATTATTGGACATTTTCACTACTTTCTTGAATAGAGAAAATAAGAATGCTCTTTCCAGTGATAGCGCATAAGAATTATAATTTTTATCAAATCGATATGATGTATGAATTTCCAA
This sequence comes from Viscum album, assembly GCA_963277665.1. Classification (NCBI taxonomy): domain Eukaryota; kingdom Viridiplantae; phylum Streptophyta; class Magnoliopsida; order Santalales; family Viscaceae; genus Viscum; species Viscum album. The sequence goes on from OY728122.1 coordinate 1,628,136,177, forward strand.
ATGGTGACCTTGAAGAAGTTTTAATCAAACAAATAATAGGAATTATTCATGAAAATTATAAAATAATGGTCTATATAGTTAATAATTTATTGAATGGATTCAAACATGATTTAGGGACTGTAATTCTAAGCTTTATTATTGTTTGAGAAAATTGGGCTATGTGAATGGAACTATTTATTTAAACTTATACTTGATGTATAATACCTAATAAGAAATAAGGTTAATTTTATATATGTATAAAAGAATTATACCTAGTAATAAAATCTTCTTATGTGGGTAATTAATAAAAGAAATTCATAAGTAGTTTGATATGTCAATTCTAGGAGAATTGAACTATTTTATGGGCATTTAGATTGAGAATATCTCTAGTTATATTTTTGGTATAAAATAAATTGTGCCAAATAAGTATTGATAATGTTTGGAATTGAATACTATAATGGGGTTTACACCCTTATAACATTTGTTAGAAAGTTAAGAAAATATGAACAGGGTATCAAGGTTGATCAAAATAAATTTATATCCATAACTCATAACATTTTTTATCTCTGGGAATCTAGACCTGATATTGCCTATGGTGTGGCTCTGTGCGTTTGATATCAAAGTGAAACAAAGGAGTATTTTATGATTACAGTTAATATAATTTTGAGATAATTAAAAGGCACAATGAATTATTCCATTATCTATAAATGCAATACAGATGTAGAAAATCTTTGTTACACTGATGTAGATTAAGAAGGTGGTTGTACATACCATAGATCCACATTAGGTAGAGTTTTCCTCATCAGTGATCATTTTTTAGTGTATAAAACAAAAAAAATAGTTAATATATCATGATTATAGTTGAATCAGAGAATATGGAGGCTATACAATCATTTAAATAGGATTTATGTATGTTGGTTTGGCTAGAAATTTTTTTGGTTTCTACTCAGAGACCATTAACAATTATTTGTGATAAAAAAAAGTGCTATAAATTTAACAAAAAATAGAGTTCAAAACTCTTAGTCTAACCATAAGGATACTCTTTATCATTTAATTTAAGATACGGTGGATTCAACTGAAATCACACTCTTGTTTGTTGGATCTATGGAGAATATTGTAGACATATTTGAAAAATCTATTTCAGATGAAATATTTTTAAAATTAAGGATGAAATTTCATGTTTTTCCTTCCTTTCACACTTGATTATTGAACCCCCCCCCCACAGTCCTTTGGATTTTGTTTCCATATGGGGAGAAAAGTTTGTGATGTAGGGTTATAGGTTTGAGAATTCGGTTCATTTGAATCACTTGGCCTAAACATTCTTATAACCAAGGTATGAAAATCTCCAAAAAACACTACATTATCTTTTAGTCTAGTTCCATGATACATATCTTTGATATTGTCTAAGATTTAATGTGGTTTTTAATTTGTAATATTTATTCAATGGATTTATTCATGTTTTTAATAAATTAAAAGTGTGAAATTGAATAACATATTGGGTTTGAGGAATGGTATATAAATTCTTGATGATACAATGGTTCGTGGTGAGTTTAGATTGTTTTATTTGTTTAAAACAATTATTGAAGTTGTCACTATGTATGATTATTTTTTGATCTAGTTAGTATGGATTAAATATAATGGAAAATGATTCATGATGCTAGAAATATATTGAGAATGGATGGTGGTCGGAATAAGTAGTTCTATTTGATATTGGGTTCATTTCATTCCCACATAACTGCATTTGTGAAGGGAAAATTCTTGTAGCTAATTTACATATTCATTTCTACTACATAATAAAATTATATAGTAGATTTATCTAAGAAAATGAATATTAAATTTAGACAAATGGTTGGTGTATCTATTTTTTGAATTCTTGTATCCATTTGTAGTGACAGAGAGATGTTTCATGAAGCTTATTCTTGATGAGAATGACATAGTTGTTTGAAAATATAGCTGAATGTAGACTCAAATAGAAGAATATTCTATGTAGATAATTTTTTTGTCATCCATATATCCAATTACTACATAATATATTATTCTCCAAATATCTTTTTCATTCCATACATATTGAGATTCCATATGTTTCCACAATTGAAAAATACATAGGATATTTATTTTCAATGATTTTTGAGCTGTTTTGAATTCTTCTATAATCATGGGATTCTATTTTTAGTCCAGTATTATATAATTTTTTGGGTGTTTTTATTGATTGATATAGATAATTAAATGGTATTTTGATAATATTTATCATGGTATGATTTTGATATGTTTTTTTTCATCATAACAAAAAATATAGAGTGGTGATCAAGGGGAATTTACATTTTGTTAGAACAAAAAATGGAGAGTTGGGAGCATTGTGTGATAGAGATACGTTCCCTTGTTAATAATAGAATATAGAGTGATTATGGGTTATAAATGAAATATTATAAAAGAGATAAAATAATTGAAGAATAAAAAATAATTTTTTATGGGATATTTTATTCTCTGATAATAGAGAATTAAAATTGGATTTTTAATCCAAGGAAAATCTTAATTGATCATTATCAAATGAAACTTAAAGATTCATGAGATATATTTTATGTCTGAGAATATTTTTATAGCACTATATAATTATGCATAGTGGTTTATTGTTTCTTGTATATTCTAGAGGATTGTGGGACTAAATATTTAAATTTTATTAGAAAATCAACCCCATTTATTTAGTTATATTCTTCATTTTGTAATCATATTTTTTTCTTCAATGGAAAGAGGTGATGTTTGGTGTGACTCTTGGAATGTGTGGTAGGATGTCACAAAAATTTTTGTAAGAGGGTTTCACTTAGTATTATAGTGAAAAAATCCATGGTTGGGGGGAATAACTAGTTACATCAAGGAGTAAGATTCTTCAATGGATCTGAATAGTGTAGATATTGTGTGTTCCTTTCTCTCTCATTTTCTACATGATCATGTGAGGATATGTTTTTCAGTTTGGATTAGTTTCTACTCAAACAAGTCTCAAAGGTTTATTTCTATTTAGACTGAAATTATAAAAAGTTCCCTCCACTGATTCACCCCCGCCCCCTCTTAGTGGAGGAAATGGATCCTTCGAGGAACTTCATGTGAATGAACCCAAGAATATCCCCTAGGAGTGTCAAACTAGGTTCATAATAAGTCTTTTCTCACTATGCTCCATAATGATGGAAGAAATGTACTTGGCCAACTCTTTTCAAGGTTATTACCCCAAGATACATTTGTATCCAAACGACAACCACTTGTAGTATCTAGAAACAAATTTATTTTCTAGGAAAAAACCCTCCTTTATTAAGCATAATTTTAGATTTTCACTTATACGTAGGCTTTTCTAAGGTTTCTAGTTATAATTTTCTGATCCTAGATTTCAAAGGTAAATAAACCTTACAATGATACCAACTATAGAGACCCAAAAATTTAATTCAAAAAATTACATATTATAGGATAAATAGTCATTATATCAACTTATTATCAATTCCAAAAAAATAAAGTTTTTGTGTCTATGGATACTTGAATATGTAAACAACTAATAAAAAAGTGATATACCACATCTACCACATAGTAAATAGAAACTATCACCCCTCTTAGAAACATCATACTTAATTGTTATCATCATATCATGTGCAAAAGGTAACATAATAGAGGGAGACCTTATATGGTTATTAATGGTAAACCAGTCGGATATCAATAATAATTTAAACATAACATGATCTAAGGGTATGAGAACATGATCATTATTAAAACCCATATAATTAATACACATTAATTCATGATTTATTACTTAAATATACTAATAATACAATCTCATTAGATCATGGGGCCTAATTTCATTGAGATAAAAGTTACATAGAACATAATCTTGAAACATGGGTAAAAAAACATTATTTATAAACTCCAAAACATGAACTTTTATTCCATTGATCTTATAATACTAAATAAGATCACTTTTGGACATATATAAAAAAATGTAGAACTATAAAGCCTGGTAAGGGAATAATCAAAGCATAAAATGATGAAATTAATACATGTTAGTCAATAGTCATATCAAGGTGAAATTAATGGGGTGAGAAAAAAACATTATCCTTAAATCAGGATATAAAATAATAAAATCATAGAATTAGAGAAGTGTGGAAACAAGATAAAACATGAAATCATAAGTATCTTTCAAGGATACAAACTAAGATATAATAAGATAGCGCGTTAAGGATAACCTCTTGTGTAGTATACATGTCATACCATGATATAAAAACCTTAGATAATTCATTATAATGTTATAAAATTTTGGGTCCACCTGTCAAATTCAAATCATGTACATGCATTTGTGTGACACATAGGTTATACAACATAATAATAACATTCATAAAATTTAATCTGAAAATTATGGAGTTCGGGTCAAATATAGGTAAGTCCAAAATCACTTCAGTATAGTTATATCTAGTTTAATATCCTTGAGTTTAAATGGGGATGGGTATTCAATACACAAATGATTATCATGGAAAATAACTGGATAATTTAGGCAGTATAACGAGTGTACATAAGGGTTTATGGATGAAGTGAATGAGAGTGAATGGTGGTATTTCATTTATTGGGAATAATTATTTAAAGTAAACTTATTTGTAAAATATCATTATAACAATAAAAATTTGTAATCAAATGTCTTAGTATAAATAAAGTACTTGAAATAAAAATAATGTAATAGGGTCACTAACCTCGAAATATAACCTATAAAAGCATCGTACAAACTTGAAAAGATCTTGGGAACACCTTTAGGGGGATTTAGATTGGTATTGAGAGATGAAATTAATTCTAAATGCGTTTGTAGTTATTATTGTTGGTATTTTGGTTCGGTATTTATATTATAAGAGGGGATTTATTTGTTAATTTCTAAACATAGGTTTTGGGATCTATATAAAAAATTTAAAACCAAAAAACATCCCTTGGTTTTTTCCAATTGTATCGTACAAGGAGGAGTGTTTTTTAGTATTTTATATGTGGAATAACTGAACTCCATGACATAATTACCTTGGTGATGTGGAAGATCATATTTTTTAGAATTAAATGATTTTAAAATATTAAAGTATAAAATAAAATATTTATGATTCATTCATGGTTTATAAAATTTTTCAAATAACTTTATAAAAACATTATTTTCAAGGTGGAACATATTTTAGGTTGGGGATTCCCATTATAATATTTAATAATTCACTTTTGGGATATTTTGTTTTTATAATACGTACCGTATATATATATTGTACTTAATCATTACGAAAAAATAGAATGTCTCAAAAATTTATGAAAAATTTACCTTTCAATATTTTCAGTATTATTATTTCAAAAAAAATTATTTTATCAAAAAATTTATCTAAATATAACAATTTAGACTTTTAAAAAAATTATCATTTATTGAAAAATATTGGTGTACATGAAAATAATAATTTTATTTCCTTTATAACGAATATATTGGAATTCACAAAACTATTTTATAATTTATATATATATTATTTAATAAGCATATTATATTAAAATATCATTTATTTCAAAATTATTTAATTTAACAAGAATAGTGTTTTAATTAAAACTGTATATTTTCTGAAAATATAATTTTGGTTTATTCGTATCAAAATCTAATTTTCATCAATTATAATAATAAAAATGGATACATATGGTCTTTTTTTATTGAAAAGTAAAATATAGAAATTCATACAACATGGGTCTAGATACATAACCCCATATTACACCAACATACGTCATATGTGTAAGCTGTGCGATGGTGGGGCTTTCTTTTGGTGGTTTGGTGAAGATGGTTTGACCCGTGATCTTGATAAGCTTGAAAATATATCATAAATAGTCTAATTTGTTCTTTTGATAATGATTTTTATCTTGTGCATGGTCAGGGTAAAATCACTTTGATTTCAACTCCCTCGGAATCTTTGATAAATGGGCTTCAAAGGGTACAATCCTACAGATTGATGCCATATATCCTTTTATCTAGGAAAATTATTCTCTTTCAATACATTTAATATATAATAATATTAACAACTATTTTACAATGGTTAAATTATCAATGGTTAAGAAGCTCAATAATATCTAAAATCCAACATGTTATATCTTTCCAAAATAACTAATGTAGTGCATATATTTTCTATAACAACATCACTTAGTTAGGAATTTATATGTTAAAAAGGGAATCTCAATTATAAAAGTTCAGTTCATTACAATATTAATCATTTAAATCCTTACTTTTCAATTATTATATCATTTACATAATTCCTGTAAGAAATATTGACAATTTATAAGACATAAATAATAAAGGAATAAAAGAAAATTTTATATACGAACATAGCATTAGAATAAGATTATTTCATAAAATAGTGTAATAAGGTGTGTAATAATCAGAATCACAGAAATATTATGTCAAGGTTACTAACAAAGACATTCATAACATGTTATTTTTAGGATAAATGATTTTTTACCTATATGGATATTGGGATAAACTCCCATGTACCCTCTTTCTAGCATGGGCTAACCTCCAATGGAACTTTTTGGGTCTTAGGACAACCTCCCATGTACCATTAGAGCTCATATAACATTAATAATTCCCTAATTTATTGGTTGAGCATATAATTCTAGGATCACCTATTAAATAATCATAATCTATTCATATGTATTCTATATGATCATAAAGTATTCATCATATCATCAGAGATTAACCCATGGAAAATAAATTTATTTTTTAAACATAACATCATCATAATAAAAAATAATCCATATAAATAATAAGTATATTTTAGTCGGATCATATCCCTAGTAAAAAATAATTAATATCAAAGGATGTTATCATAGTTGAAAAAATTCTTTAGATGGTTGCTTAAATATTTTTTAAGGTAATTCCCCTTTTTATCTTGAAATCACTTATTTTTAACCTAAAAATTTTCAAAACTATTATTGAAATAATTTTATTATAAAATTGCCATGGAAATTTTTAAATTAATCTTAAAATTATTTAGCAGTCATGATGGCGTGAAATTCGGCCAATGATGCGTATGTTAAAACAGAGATTTCATTGACGTTTTTTTTCTAAATTCAAAAGTTCCCCATTCAAGAATTGACAAGAAGATTACGTTAAAGTATTTTCATAGAAAGTAAAACATAGGTAAAAGTTAATTAAAAAATCATATGATAATATACAAAACCTTCTTTAAAACATTTTAATTAAAACATGGACATGAAGAAAAATATTCTCAACAAAAGAAAAAATAAAGTCTGTTTTTTCTTTAAATTATTTTCCCAATAATTTTTAGTATCAAAGAGTGGAAAATGGTAAAAATCAATTGATAACTACTATAGAATAATATAAAAGTAGTTTATCAAAAATATTATATAATTTCCTTTAACATAAATTCAAAAATAAACAATCCTGATTAAAATGTGATTGAGACGTAAATCATTTACCTTAAGATTGAATTACTTAGATATCACTCTAAACACATTTATAATACATTTAAATTTATTATAATTCTATATAATAACAATTTAAAAACATATAATTTCATATATTATCCAATTAATAAATTTCAATACTCATTTATTAATAATTCCTTAATATAATCATTGCTTTAGGGGGTTAATTGTTTAGTTATTCATGAGAGTATCAATTCAGCAGTTTCATTCCTTGAACTTTAATCATAGTTAAATAATCACAAAAATATTAATCATCATATAAATATAATATATATGTTAATTATATAAATATTTATGATCATCCATAAAATTTATAGATATAAAATTGATTTACACTATACATGGTGAAGGAAAGTCATACATATTCATAATCATGGATTTCATTTTCTAATAAAAATAATAAAAGAATTATAAATTTTATTTTATCATTATAGAGAAAAATATATAAAATAAATAAGCTATATTTACATTAAATATGTCCTTGTTTTCTTATAAGTAAAAGTAAATAAGAAAATCACACTGCTTTATAGAGGTGGTAGTCTACACATGTGCACAAGTGACTTTATCATATTCCAATGGGTGATAAGGTAATAAGAATGATATGATATTATAAATATAGAAGAACAAATGTCATAAATATCATATATAAACTTTAAACCCATCACAATAACCATCCATGGAATATGGTGGTGGTTAATGAATTGTATCGTTGTGTGGAGGAGATGGTTCACATGTACACAGAAGCAATAAATTAACATCAAATTTGATGGAAAAGGGGGTGAAGAATGGTTATTTAATAATCATAATAAAATTTTCATATATTAAGGAAACTTAATTTATTATTTTATTAGGAATATACGATATTTATATGAGGTATAAAAAGAAATAAATGGAAATAGGTTCGGTAGGATAATTACCTCTTATTCGGTATGCCTCATTTAGATCATTTCGTAAGGACCCATAGAAAGGTCTATAATAGAGAAAAGAACCCATATGTAATGTATATGGAAGTTTATAAGATAATTGGGTAGATTTTTTTCATGATATATGTCTTAATGTGTTGTAAATTAGATAAAGGATGGGTGTCCTTTTATAATCAGGGGAGAGGACACACATGGAATTTCTTATATGATTAAAATATAATAATGTCAGACTCTAGAAAAATTCTTCCAAATGTCTATATATTCAATGTTTATATATTATTAGGTAATAAAATATCCATAAAATAATATTTAGTCCATTTTAATTTACAAACACACCCTTATCGCTAGGTTTAACACCCACCCCCTCCCCCTGGTAACATATTTTAACTATAATCGGGGTAAAAATATTTTAATTTTTTTTACAATTAATTAAGAGGTAAAATTAAGTTGAAATTATTAAATAAAACTAATTATTCTTATTAAGAACATGGAATATATTTTATCAAAATTAATTCACATAGGTTTCATAATTTAAATTAAAATTAAACCATTAAAACGTGATGAAAAGTATTTTTCTAGAAAAATGATTTCTTAAGTATAAAATGATTTTATACAAAAATCAAAAATAAAATTGGTTAAAATGATATTTATTGTACTATTCATAATATAAATGAAATAATTTTACTTTTAAGTAATTTTAAAACAAAATTTAACAATGTAAAATCTGTAAAAGAAAAAATAGTTATCAATAAAAATCATTATTTTTCATTATTCATTGAAAATTTACTTTTTCAGAAAATTATAAAAAATTAAGTCAAAGATAATTTTGATATTATTATTTTAAAAATATATTTACTTTTTTAAAATATATTTTTATATTTATGAAAAATTAATAAGAATATTTTCTCACAAATACAATAAAAACCATTTTTGAGGATAAACATATTTTTAATGCACATAATGAAATTACTAGGAAATGTGTACTTATTTATCAATATGTTTAATTTTACTAAAATCATTATATATATATATTAAAAAATTGGTTATTATTACACTCTCTTCCTATTTAATTTTTATTATATAGGGGTATACTATATAATAATTCATTTAGATTTGGGGTTTCATGTATCACATGTTATTGAAGAAATTAAATTTATTTGAAAATAAATATATCATAAAATATTAGAGTGCCTCATTAGTGGTCCTTGGAGATTTACATATGGAATTATTAAATTTTTTATTTTTATAGAGTTAATTATCACCACCAAGGGTGATGTCCTATATAATTAAAATTAACTATTAAATTTAAGTGTTAATTTAAATGTAATTCTTGAATTGACCGAACAAGGTACCCGAGCCACTTTGGCACTGGGGTAATAGATAATTTATGTTGACAATTGAGGGTTGATGCCATGACCTAAATAGATTTTCCTTGACACTTGGATTCCCATTATTGGTGTCACATAGATAAAGTTAAGTTGTCATGTCATCGTGGCCCTTTCGAATGAGCCCAAAGATACCTCTAAGAGGATATGTGGTATAACCTAAGATGAATGGCCCATTTAGTCCATGTGAGGACCCTTGTTATATCTTGGGGTTTTGGGTATCCTTGAAAAGAACATGGGTGAGAGATATTTCTCCTTTATTGTGATTTTGGTCCAAGATCATAGACCATAGGTTGTGTTGAATTGGTTTAGCTTAAATGATAGAACTAGTGATATTTTGTTTTCTTGATGGTTTTTAATCTATATCATAGGATCTGTATGACCTCTAAGAGATTTTTTCTGACCCATATGACTTGGGAAGTATTTATTACTCTTGAGGGGTTCCTCCACTGATGTGTTATCCTGCTATACTGTGGTAGGTACCCTAATGACATACCAACCACTAGAAGGTGTAATAGGATATAGATTGAGATTATGGGTTTTTTAGTTATAAAAACTCTATCATTTCCCTTTTCTTAGTTTTAATTTTATAATTCCCTCTTGGAATATATTATACATGGTTGGGTTTCCATGGATTTGGAGAAATATACACTAATGGGATGCCATAGATTTCATATTGATGTGCTATTAGATTTTCTTTAGAATGGGAACTTAGTGTTGGGGATTCCATGAATTTAGATCACAAATGTTTAACTGTTGGGGATGTGACCCCAGATTCCTGAGTATATGATTTAGAACATCCATGGACTTTGAACTTAGAGTTGGTGTTTCCATGGATTTGGAACTACATGTTCCATTATCATTTTATGGAACCCCAAATTCATGTGGATGAAATTAGAGTTATCATGTACATGATGATCAATGTTTGATATTCCATGGATTTGGATCTCGGATGTTTGACTCTCATGGTATAGGTCCCCGAATTCATGAAGATATGGGTAGAGCTACCATGTACTTGGTTCTTGGTGTTGGTCCAACCATGGAATTAGTGATCAGATGTTTTAATGTCCTAGTATGGGTACCTTAAGTCGTGATAATATGATTAGGGCTACTAAAAACTTGGAGACTATATGATACTAGGTTTTCATGGTCATTACAACATGATCAAAGATACCCAAACACTAGCTGAAGCTGATATGGTCATTCGGGGCTAGAGATCTAAGGATTTATGATGTTTATTAATTTATTTATTTTTATGAAGTTTATTTATTTATTCAATGGTTTTCAAAATCACATATTATATAATTTTTGGTATTATATAGGATAAAGATGGTATTATTGAACTTATTAATATACTCACACCTTATTCAGGTGGCTATGAAACTTGGTTACCTGAGATGACTCTCACTTGGTTGTTGGCATAGGTCGGGCTAAGGCCTACGATTGTTCAAGAAGGATAGCTTGGATGAGTACATGGATCGTGATATAGGATATTGGTTAGCATTACAGTAGATAAATTTATTATTTTTATTTATTTATTTACCTTGTATATTGTATTGTCTCGGTGTGTGATATGTCTTCTATTCCAACATGTTATTTATTATATTTATTATTGTTTGGACATTTTATTATTATGTGTAATCTTTTTATCTGAAGTTTGTGGATGATCTATTGTAATTTCATTGTTATTTCATGATCTAATAGTAGGTTTGTAGACTCCAAATAGTATGTCCATAGACCCCCACTACTATTCTATAGCCTCTAAAATTTTTGGTGGTATGCTTGAGGTTATATGATAAACCAGTTCGGTTAATGTTCATATAGTGACTTGGGATGAGGCGATATAAAGTGGTATCAAAATAGTTTTTTCTTACTCTTTGAGACCCAGCAGTCATGCGAAATAGGAATTTGTCAAATCATGTGATGGATATCTGGATGGTTCATCATGAACACCTGATCTAGTAGGATTTCTAGTTTACTATGGTTTTAAGACTTATTTTCTTAATATTTGATGGTATGACAAATATAATTTTCATCTCATGTGATGAACATGGTGTTTGAGTTTTATGGCCTTTTCCTTAGTTTTTTTATCTTGTCCCATTGTTAAGAACCAAATTATTAGATTTGTATCTTTTACAATAGATTTAAGATGTGTCTCATGCATCATGGGTAGGTACAAATGATAAACATGAAATGCATGTTTTCATGTGTGTAATTTTTCACTAATGAGAGGATTAGTTGTTTAAAGTGTCATAAAATACTCAAAAAACCATTCCTATATAAGTACACGGTGAAATTACACTCATGTAGGCAAACCTTTGTATGAATTTCCTTTTGATGTTCGGTTTAATGACCTGAATTCTTATAAAGGAAATTCTCTTTTTTAATGAATAAATTCTTTATCAAGTAATCAAGTAATAGAAAGAACTTGTAGTACATGGTTTATTTTGGATATTAATTGTATTTTAGATTTAAAATCCCATTGATCATCATAATATTTTATAATATTGTCATTTTATAGTGACAATTAACGTCATTTTATTAAGGGTTATAAAAATTCCAATTGACACGGATGAGAGAAGTGATGGTCTGCAATAGTAAGATCGTACCCTATAAATCCTATTTATTGGTGCTTCCAAGGAATATAACATCCCAATAATTTCCCCTTGACCAATATTAATCTATGATTCAACAAATTAATCATATAAAAAACCTTTTATAGGATAAGATCAAGCTCATTTATATCACCACCCAAAAAATATTCTCCAAACCACCCTAAGAAATTTTCATCATCGCACACCATACCCCTAGGGTTTTCACTGGTACAATAAAGGTTCGTGTATCTAGACCCTAGAATTATGAATTTTTATATTTTATTTTTTAAAAAATAATTATTATATTTATCCCATTTTAAAATTAACTTTTAAATTATTAATTAATGAGTTTTATAAAAATTAGTTTCGTGCATGATGAAATGCGAATTGTATTTTTAGAAAATATATAGATTAAATAAAGATACAATTTTTGATTAATTTATTAATTTATTAAATAAATAATAATGTAATAAAAATTCATTATTAAATATTATTTATTAAATATAAATGATAATAAAATTTTATGTCGATAAATGAAATTGTTATAAGGGTCTAAAAAATGTTACTGTCAAAAAAACTAGTATTTTTTATAAATTGTTATTCTGATTCAAAACTGTATATTCATATATTAATATAATTATATTTTAAATATAAAAAAATCAAAATCAGCACATAAAAATTATGAAATGGTGACTTTTTCATAATTTTTAGAGACAGACGAATTTTTGGGTAAATATTAAATGTGGTATAAATATACGGTCTCTATTAAGAAATCATAATGAAACAAAAGTGATGTAATATATTAAATAAAAGGTATCCATGTAAACAAGTATTTTTTCCATTTAAAATAATTTTTTTTGGAAGATATTTGATTAATTTTATAAAACCTTAATGAATCATCCAACACCAATATTATATTCTAACTTTTAAAATCAATTCTTTGTAACCATGAGTAAATTACACATAAGCATGTGAATTATTTTAATATGGTAGGATCACAAAATTATGAAATAATGAAATTCAATATTATTTGGAATAAACCATCGGAAATCCATTATAATATTTATAGTTTTTATTACTTTATCATATAGAGTTCGAAAGCAATATTTTGAAATTAATAAACAATTCTCCTATATTTTTCTATATAAACCTGCCAATACATCAATTACTCATCACTCAAACCCCCAAAAAATGTAATTAATAATAATTTCAAAATATAGAGTCCTAAAAAAGTTCCCCCAATCTCTCAAGAATCTTTATCCAACTATTTAGAAACATCCTCTCAAGGTAAGTGATCCCCTCCGCCTTTTTATTCATGAACCTTCTTTATGAAATTCCTTTTTATTTACAATTTTTCAATTTAGGAGAAGTTTTTACACATCCCTATTACATTCCTTATGATTTATAATTAATTAATGTTACCTTTATCTCTCATTCACCCCTTCTATAATCCTTTATGTACATCCATTATTCTATTGAAATATTCCTTTAATTTTTCATGTAAAACATTTGTGTTGTGAATGCCCATCTCCATTTACACTCAAGGATAATCCAATAGTTTTGCAAATCATTAATTTATTGGGGATTTACAATAATGTTACCCACACTCATATATAATTGGTATAAAATTTATTAAATAGATATTTATGTTTTATGATCTGTGTAGCACACAAATGTATATACATTATATGAAAGTGATGAGTGGGACCAAAATTATATAAACATCCAATACATTGGGTAATGATTTATTATCATGAAATTGCATTTATGGTGCAAGGTATGTTATCCAAAGTAAATTGTGTTATGTTTTATTAGTATTTATTCATGACATTTTTTATGATTTCATCTTTTATTTTGTTTCTACATTCTTATCTTGCCTTTATACTATCAAATTATATCATGTGTCACTATAAACAATTATGATTCACGCCCCAGTTATGATACCTTGATATTATTCTTGGATCACATGTAATACATTTACTCATTCTATAATTTGATTATTCTCTTATTTTGATTTATATCTTACCCATTTTTTATGTACATCCTCTGGTTATCCTTTGTAGTTTTAGAAGAACAATGGAATTTTTAGAGCATTTTAGGGAATTTTTACAAAATATAATTTTACATGTGTTTCATTTTATTATGCTATGTACATAATTCAACAAATACACTAAACCACATGATCATATTGGTTATAATAAGTATTATTTTATGCAATAAATCTTGAAATAAAATGTATTAATGATCTGGGTTTTCATAGTCGATATCAGAGGAATGACTAGTTATTTTTTGACATTATCATTAGAAACTCTAGTAAAATTATTAAGGATAGGGATAATCATAGGAAATAATCCTTATAATTTTTTAAAGTATATAGAAAGTTTTTTACCAAAAAATATCTCTATCTAGATACTACAAATGGATGGGGATCTGGCACTATGGTAATTAGGGGTCATAACCCCGAGAAGGGCACATTGAGCCGGACTCGATCGTCACTTAGTGCATGTTAATGGGACTTGATTTTAACACCACAAGATTTTATAAAAAATATTCTTTTAATTTCATTGATGTTTTGTGTTTTACGCTAGACCAAGATTACCTTGCGCTATACGCAAAACAGTATTATCTTGTAGTATACGCAACACTATTTTTGGATCATGTTACACACAATTTCATGTTCGTTTGATAGTAGTTATTCTATGCAACATTGAGTGTATATATATATATATATTCAATGTATAAATTAAATATGGTTGTATTCTGTTATATGAAACAACGAAGTAGTCTTCCACAACACGCAAGCCTGACTTGGCTTGCATTACATGCAATCGCGACCTTCCTCGATAGTGTGTGTTGTAGGAAATACCAAGTTTTACTAAACAATGATATATGGTTATATTATTTTTATAAACTAGATGTTATGAATAGTGTCAACTAAATTTGGAATTTTATAACATTATTAATCATCTTACACATTTTCTAGAACATGGTAAGAGAACAAACTAAATTTTTCTGGTAAAATAAGTATTTTTCAAAAAAATGCAGTTTTGCCGCCTTTTGATGGAGCACCCAATTTAAATCTAGTTTTTGACATGTTTTTAAGTTCAATTTGACAAAATAAACTTCTTACTTTCAATAAGGATATAAAAATTTAATTTGGATAAAATTATCATATTATTCTGATTACTTTCAAATTTTATTGAATAGTTAAAACACGCTATATTTTAATTTAAAACAACTTTTTTCATCGCAATAATTTATATGGTTATATTATCTTTTTAATTGGTTTTAAAGTTTAATTAGAATATATTTTTACCATTTAATCCAATTTTGGTCATTGGAATTAATTTCACTTTGAAATTGGACATAAACAAGTGTCGATCTTTTGATTGTTATTGTTTCTTAATAACACGCTATTTGTTTTGATAACGGGAATTAATTTTAAAATTAATTAATCCCCTTATATGTTTTGAATTTGAAAAAATTGAAATCATTTTTGAATTCGGAATATCAAATATAGATTAGGCTGAATTTTTTGTATTTTTCTGAAAAACTTCAATCTGTTATGAATAGTGAAACCACTTAGAGGTAGTCAGAAAAAACTGTCTCTTTCATTTAAATAAAATTTTACCACTTCATTGAATTGAATTTCAAATATCCAACATACATGGTTGTTATCAAAAAGTAAAATTTGGTTCAATAAGATGAAAATAATATTTGGTGAATAGTAACTTTTGACTTTTATTTACCGTGGTTAAAGGTAAATAGGGTAATTCAAGGTTAAAAGAATACTATAATAATTCAAAATTACCTTAACACTTGTAAAAACCTTATTGTATGAGTAGTGTCCGACCATGGGCATCCTTGAGTCGATTTTGGGACCCCATTGAGCCACTTGGTAGTGATAATGACAATTTTGATTAATTAATTTAATTGAAAGAAAAAATTGACATTAACAAAAATCTTTTAGTAATTAATTCTTATATGGGGTAATATAAATTATCCTTTCGTCTATAAAAATTCATTGGAAAGATAAAAATATTTCCTACATGATGGTATTTTTTTATAATTTTTAGACATAAAATAAATTAAATTATTCGTGACACAATAATGATGCAGTATTTACCTCATTAATAAATGATTTAAATAAATAAGATTATAATGTTTAAAATATTATCCAAAAAATATCCAATTATTATTGGATGATTTTATTTCTACAATTAGTCATCTTATATTCATCTTTAATGATTTTTTGACCTTTTCAAACTGATGATATGTTTATAATAAAATAATATTTTCACACTTTCCAAAATAGCCCATCCTCCCCCTAATAAAAGGAGACCATTTCTATCCAATTACACACACCTCTAAAGCTATTTGGCTCGTCCAAACTCTACCCAGATAATCTTCCTACATCCCTCTCCTCCCCCTAGAGGCCTTACCATAGGTAGAAGGCACTTCAAGAAGTCCTTTTGGTTCAAACCAAAGGAATTTACCCAAATTAAAGGTAACGGTTTCTCTTAAATTGTCTTCTTTTATTCTACTTATCCAACCCCTAAACTCTTTTTAATCCTTTCTTTTGTAACAACAACATTATCCACAATATACAAGGATTTTTTTATGAGAATTATTCGAACTACACTTACACACACCTCTATCTAATGGATGAAGAACATAATGTTTCTGTGGATGGAAAACTAACGCCTCCCAAAACAATGATTTTTCAATTTTCTCCTACAGCCTCTCATGGTGGAAATTATGATGGAAGTTTATATATATATGATATATATTATTTTTATGATTTCCTTATTCTTCTTTACTTCCCAATTATATCAAACCTTTATGGTTTCCCTAGTGGGTAAATACGATAATCTCATTTGAGAAAGTGCGGACTACCGCCCCCTCAAAGTGATGTGATTCGTTAATGACTTATGTGGGATGTATAAAAGATGGAGTTAATGGTATTATATATTATATTATACTGGAATTATAATATAACTATTTATCATTATGTTTAAATTAAATTAAAATAAGAAATAGAAATGAAAGTTGTGTTCATGCGTACGTACGGCTTACCGTCTCCATGAACGGTGCATTTCATTTCTTACATCCATATGTTATTTAATATTATAAATACATTTATATGCTGGATATATATGATATATATGATATATAAATCATGAATATAATTATTTATATAATTAACCTTTAACCACATGAACAACAAGTAATTATAAGAAGTCCATTTTTGACTCAAGTACCAAATATCAACAAAACGAATGTTATTAACTTAAATGGTTACATGATGTTTATAACATGGTAATAAGTGATATAAAAGGAATAATAAACTTGAAAAAGGTTCTTAAGCAAGTATAAATTAACTTTGGTTTATTATTCAGGAGATTAAAGAATGATCGAGTCAAGTCGGACACGAGGTAAGGGAACATCTTAACCCAATTTCCGTTTTTTGGGTTGATCTTCTCTTTCTTGTTTCTGTCGTTCTTTGATTATGTGAGAAATGAATTTTTATATCTTATCATGTATTTATAATTTCTTTATGTGACATTATAGTGAATACACATAAGTGATTTATTTTATTTACAAAAATATCTTTGTAAGGGAAAATCTTACAATCTCATTTTTATCCGAGATTGTTTATTCTTCAGAATTTACTGGGAATATTTATCATCCACATCCATGTTTCCTCAATATGTAATATTATTTCTATCCTCATAAAATTTTTTAAATCCAATTTTACCCATTGGTGAGTTTTTAGTAAAATATATGAAAGGTATCTTTTAACGTTTTTAGTATGAGGTACTTTTTGACTTTTCCAGCCAAAGTACGAGAAGAATGTTTTTTTAACATATACGGCATGAATGGATTTTTATGATTCCATAGAACATTATTTCCATGAAGCTTACTTTACAAGTTTTCATGTTTATTTTTAATCAAATTCTTTTAGTTTAAAATAGTATGACATGTTAATAAAGGAAAAATGTTTTTGAAGTAGAAAAGATATTTTCATCAAGAATGGAGTTTAATCATTTTATCAAAATTATTTTCCATCTAAGATAATATAGGGTTCTGTTTCTATCTCTATTTTTACATTTATTTGATTATTTTATGATGGAATTATTTTTATGATGTCCTTTTATCTTATATGGATTATGTTATGATGGCATGATGTTTAAGAATCCCATTTTGTTTACATGGATTATGCTATGATTTGTTATTTATGATATTGTGGAACACATAAGAATGGTATCATTATGAGATGGGTGGGACATATATATCCCTCCAATGAATTGGGTAAAGATTTATATCTCATGAGATAGACATGGCTGGGATGGTATGTTAATCTGGTTCAGTGTTACAGGACTGAAATGAGAAGTGAACTCGATTCAGAAAGGGACTTTGTCCACTAAGATGGTCTTGGCAGCAATGCCTTGGCTACTATGGAAATCATATCATGTTCTTAATGGTTTTACACAATTAAATGTTTTATTACCATGCTATTTTATCATGGTTAATGTTCCTTTATGACCTATTCCTTACGTACTACCAAGATTTATTTCACACCTCAAGATTTTGTTGTGTAAACTTTATGTTCATGTTTTGAAGTTCAAATGTATAAGGTTTGTTTTATTTTCTACATGCTTTCCCTTACTAGGAATTTGAGCTCACCCTTTATATGTTTTATTTTCCACAGGATATAAAGAAAGGTTTTAGGTAAGAAAACAAAAGGGGATGATCTTTATAGGAGATGTTAATGATCTTTCACCACGATTAGAAGATTATGTTCCGAGTTTCCAAAGACACTAAACTATTACGGTCCTTGTGTTTTAGTTTTTGTTATGTATAAAGTATTCTTTAAAAGTAATTTAATGTGCATATACATCAAGATTTCGGTCTCTACAGTTGGTATCAGAGGAAAGATTTAGTTAACCTTTGGAAACTAGGATGCGAAAACTTTAGTGAAATCCCTAGAGATATTTCTAAGGTATGTGTAGGGATGTCACTAAGGTTAAGTATACATATAGTTTAGAGTCCTAGAATTATGTTTACGATCATGAATAACTTAGGGTGAACCTACTGTTTCATGGATTAAAGAATTTTTGATAAGTTAGACATCCCATAAGTGAATTTTTATGATTTTGTGGTTCCTCGTTATTTTAACTGTTTCTTACACTATGGTTTTTGGTCTTAGTCAATGGGGTATTGAGAAGGAATTCAGTTAAAATTGATTCCAATGGACAAATTGGTGACTATGATCAAGGAAATTCTGTAATGCCTAGAGAGAAAGATATTGTGATTATGCTAAATCATACATCTCGATATATGATTAACAAGGTGAACTTTAGTGGTATTCCTAAGTCATCAAATAAGAGGAAGATGGAATTTTATGCATGTCCGCATGGTGAGGAGTATAGAGAAAGGGAGATTGAGATTTCTAAAGAAGGGAAGAAGAACCTTGAGGAGTGCCTCAAATGGAGGAGAAGATGTTATCTATGTGTAGAAAAGGGTCCTAGAGTGACAGGCTGTTATGGAGTCCAATGTCTTATCTACAAAGAACATGGGAATTTCCCAACTCAATGCCCTAACGTGAGAAGTTACATCTAAATCGAGTAACGGCCTATTCCATGCCAATCATTAAACAGGATGCATTGAAGGTATTATGTATTGGAATTCAATAATAATGTTGTTGAGGTACTTTTATAGCATATTGAAATATCTGTGTATTAGTCCATTGTGGTTTTCTATAAGAATATGGTACCGGTAACCATGAAAAGTGATTCAAATATTTTGGAATGCAGATGATATATGCAGAATGAAGGGATAATGAGAAAATAAATTTTTTGATAGTATTAATTAGCTCATGACTGATATAAAGACAAAGTGATATCATGGTTTGAGTATAGAGAAATTTTGGGATTTTGGTATGTGGAAAGAGTTAACTTTTGATAGCATTCATGTTTTCACTAATGTTCAATGGGTATTCATTTTTCAAGAGAATACACGATTAAGGTATTCCCATGTTTGGAATGTGACCAACAAGATATATCTTGTGATATATAAGGGATAAATGATGGTATTCATGTGCTTGTTATGTGACCTTTCCAGTAATCGTTTTCTTTATACTATGAGATTGGACAGATTTATTTTGGATACGTCTAAAGATTGGAATGGATTATGTTGGACATTAGATAGTATTTTTTAAGGCTAGAACTTTTTTTTGATATTATTGATGGGATGTTATAACAATATAGTTTTAGAAAAATGACATCTTGTAGGATGGGAAACAACCCATCACGTCGGACAAGGCTGTGGGAGTCAAACCCCCAACCGATGTGTGACAGGCCTTTATTGCCTACCACTGGCCTACAGGAAGTCCTTGGTTAGTTGAAACTAGTTTTATTTTAAGCGGTATGATAGATGAAGTATAAGTCCATTTTTGCAATCATATACGATTAACCTTACCATCGATGGACTTATGTATATTTGAAAACTTTTGCTAACCTTTTGTTTGAGACAGATGGAATGACCCATCATTCTATCACATGATCTGCTAACACTTCACGAAAGAAAAATTCAACTTCATTTCTATAAGAGATGAAGTGGAAATTGTTCGACGCACGAGCAATGTTGAGATTGTACCAAAATCATGTAAGTATTTCTTTTAATTAAAAAATTCTTTAACATTTGGGAAATGATCTTGAAAACCAAAAATTTTCTTCTAGTGCTCTCATATCTGGTGAATCATATGGTACCTTAGATCATCACAAATTTACGGCTTTGTGATTATTGGATTTTTCAAAGCCATGTTCTCTACCACTCTCCATCAGAACTTGATTGTTAGATTTCTCTTCCATATCCATATTTTTCACCTATGATCTCCTATGTGGGAACCCAAGTAATGAGTTACTTTGGGAATCTATTTTGTTTTTAAAGTTTATTTTTAAAAGTACGTTTTAGTATTCCTTTTTACGATGTGGGTTTCTATGAAGGAAACTTTCAAGTAGTAAATGATTTATAACCCCGACGAATTTTGAGGGAGAAATTCATTTTAAGGGGGGTAGAATGTAACACCCCGAGATTTTATGAAAAATATTCTTTTAATTTCATTGATGTTTTGTGTTGTACGCTACACCAAGATTACCTTGCGCTATATGCAACACAATATTAGCTTTCAGTATACACAACACTATTCTTGGATCATGTTACACACAATTTAAAGTTTGTTTGATAGTAGTTATTTTACGCAACATTGAGTGTATATATATATTTTCAATGTATAAATAGAATATGGTTGGATTCTGTTATACAAAACAACGAAGGAGTCTTGCACAACACGCAACCCTGACTTGGCTTGCATTACACGCAATCACGACCATCCTCGATATCGTGTGTTGTATGCAATACCAAGTTTCACTAAACAACGGTATATTTTTATAATATTATTATGAACTAGTTGTTATGAATAGTATCAACTAAATTTTTAATATTATAACATTATTATTCATCTTAAACATTTTCTAGAACACGGTATGAGAACAAACTAATTTTTTTGGGTAAAATAAGTATTTTTGAAAAAAAATGCAGTTTTGCCGCCTTTTGATGGTGCACCCACTTTAAATCTAGTTTTTGTCATGTTTATAAGTTAAATTTGACAAAATAAAATTATTCACTGGAATACGAATATAAAAATTTAATTTGGATAAATTTTTCATTCTATTCTGATATCTTAAATATTTTAATGAATAGTAAAAACACGCTATATTTTAATTAAAAACAAAATTTTTCATCGCAATAATTTATATGGTTATATTATCATTTTAATTAGTTTTAAAGTGTAATTAGAATATATTTTTACCATTTAATCCAATTTTGGTCATTGGAATTAATTTCACTTTGAAATTGGACATAAACAAGTGTCGATCTTTTGATAGTTATTGTTTCTTAAAAACACACTATTTGTTTTGATAATGGGAATTAATTTTAAAATTAATTAACGCCACTTATATGTTTTTAATTTTTCAAAATAGAAATAATTTGTGAGTTCATAATATCAAATATATCTTAGGCTGAATTTTTGGTATTTTTCTGAAAAACATTAATTTTTAACTAATAGTGAAACCACTTAGTGGTTGTTAAAAAAACCAACTCTTTCATTTTAATAAAATTTTACCACTTCTGTGAATTGAATTTCAAAAATATGACATACATGATTTTTATCAAAAAGTAAAAAGTGGTTCAATAAGATTAAAATAATTCTTGGTGAATAGTAACTTTTGACTTTTATTTACCGCGGTTAAAGGTAAATAGGGTAATTCAAGGTTAAAAGAATACTATAATAATTCAAAATTACCTAAGCACTAGTCTAAACCTTATTGGATGAGTAGTTTCCAACTGTGGGAATCCTTGGGTCGATGTTGGGACCCCTTTGAGCCACTTGGTAGTGATAATGAAAATTTGGATTAATTAATTTAATGTAAAGACAAAATTGACATTAACAAAATTCTTTTAGTAATTAATTCTTATAAGAGGTTATATATATTATCCGTTCGACTATAAATATTTATTGGAAATATAAAAATATTTTCTACATGATGGTATTTTTTTATAATTTTTAGATATCAAATAAATTAAATTATTCATGACACAATAATGATGCATTATTATCTCATTAATAAATGATTTAAATAAATAAGATTATAATGATTAAAATATTATCCAAAACAAGTCCAATTATGATTGGATGATTTTATTTCGACCATGAGTCAACTTATAATCATCTTTAATGATTTTTGGACCTTTTGAAACTGAAGATACGTTTATAATAAAATAATATTTTCACACCTTCCAAAAGAGCCCCTCCTCCCCCTTATAAAAGGAGGAAATTTCTATCCAATTCCTCACACCTCTCAAGACATTTGGCTCGTCTAACCTTGGAACAATTAATCTCCCTACATCCCCCTTCTCCACCTAGAAGCCTTACCATAGGCAGAAGGCACTTCAAGAAGTCCTTTTGATACAAACCAAGGGAAGTTACCCAAATTAAAGGTAGTTTCTCTTAAATTGTTTTCTTTTTTTCTACTTCTCCAACCCCTAAACTCTTTTTAATCTTTTATTTTGTAACCAAACCAGTATCCTCAATATACTAGGATTTTATTATAAGAATTATTCGAACTAAACTTACACACACCTCCATATAATGGATGAAGAACATAATGTTTCTGTGGATGGAAAACTAACGCCTCACGAAATGATGATTGTTTGATTTTCTCCTACCACCTCCCATGGTGGACATTATGATGTAACTGTATTTATATATGATATATATTATATTTATGATTTACTTATACTTCTTTACTTCCCAATTATATCAAACCTTTATGGTTTCCATAGTGGTTAAATATGATAATTTCAATTGAGGAAGTGCGGACTACCGCCCCCGCAAAGTGATGTGATTCGTTAATGCCTTATGTGGGATGTATAAAGGATAGAATTAATGATATTAAATATGATATTATAATGGAATTATAATATACCTATGTATCATTATGTTTTAGATCTATTAAAATAAGAAATATAAATGAAAGTAGCGTTCATGCGCACGTACGGCTTACCGTCTCCATGAACGGTGCATTTCATTTCTTACCTCCATATGTTATGTACTATTATAAATACATGTATATTATGGATATATATGATATATATGATATATAAATCATGAATATAATTCTGTATATAATGAACCTTTGACCACATGAACAACATGTAATTATAAGAAGTCCATTTTTGATACAAGTACCAAATATCGACAAAACGAACGTTATTAACTTAAATGGTTACATAATGTTTATAACATGGTAATAAGTGATATAAAATGAATAATAAACTTGAAAAAGGTTATTAATCAAGTAGAAATTAACTTTGGTTTATTATTCAGGAGATTAAAGAACTATTGAGTCAAGTCAGACACGAGGTAAGGGAACTTTTTAACCCAATTTCTGTTCTTTGGGTTGATCTTCTCTTTCTTGTTTATGTCATTCTTTGATTATAGGAGAAATTAATTTCTATATATTATAATGTATTTATACTTTCTTTATGTGACCTTATAGTGAATACACATAAGGGATCTATTTTATTTACAAAAAGATCTTTGTAAAGGAAAATCTCGTAATCTCATTTTTATCTGAGATTGTTTATACTTCAGAATTTACTGGGGAATATTTATCATCCACGTCCATGTTTCTAAAATATGTAATATTATTTATATCCTCCTACAATTTTTTAAATACAATTTAACCCACTATTGAGTTTTTAGTAAAAGATATGAAATGAATCTTTTTTCATTTTTAGTAGGAGGTACTTTTTGAATTTTCCGGCCAAAGTACGAGAAGAATGTTTTTTTAACATATACGGCATGAATGGATTTTTATGATTACATAGAACATTATTTCCATGAAGCTACCTTTACAAGTTTTCAGGTTTATTTTTAATCATATTCTTTTAGTTTAAAATAGTATGACATGTTAAGAAATGAAAAATGTTTTTGAAGTATAAAGGATATTTTCCTCAAGAATGGAGTTCAAGAATTTTATCGAAATTATTTTCCATCTAAGATAATATAGTGTTATGTTTATATCCATATTTTTAGATTGATTTGATTATTTTATGATGGAATTATTTTAAAGATGTCCTTTTATCTTGTATGGATTATGGTATGATGGCATGATGTTTAAGAATCCCATTATTATTACATGGTTTATGATATGATGTATGATTTATGATATTGTGGCACACATAAGAATGGTATCATTATGAGATGTGTGGGACATATATCTCACTCCAATTAATTGGGTAAGTATTTATATCTCGTGAGATATACATGGCTGGAATGGTAATTTAATCCGGTTCAGTGTTACAGGACTGAAACAAGAAGTTAACTCGATTCAAAAAGGGACTTTGTCCACTAATATGGTCTTAGCAGCAATGCCTTGGCTACTATGGAAATCATATCATGTTCTTAATTGTCTTACACAATTAAATGTTTTATTACCATGCTATTTTATCATGATTAATGTTCCTTTATGACCTATTCCTTACGTACTGCCAAGATTTATTTCACAACTCAAGATTTTGATGTGTAAAATTTATGTTCATGTTTTGAAGTTCAAATGTATATGGTTTGTTTTATTTTCTCCATGCTTACCCTTACTGAGCATTTCAGATCACCCTTTATATGTTTTATTTTCCCCGGGATATAAAGAAATATTTTAGGTAAGAAAAAAAAGGTGAAGATCTTTATGGGAGATGTTGAAGATCTTTCACCACGATTAGAATATTATGTTCCGAGTTTCCAAAGACACTAAACTATTATGGTCCTTGTGTGTTTGTTTTTGTTATGTATTAAGTATTCTGCAAAAGTAATTTAATGTCCATGTACATCAAGCTTTGGGTCTCTACATTGATGCATGTATTTTTTTCAAAATAACTCAATATATTATTTTATAAATTCCCAAGAATATTATGAACCATTATTAAGGTAATAAAAATGGCTATACGACTTTATTTTAAGAAATATATCGTGGATAACATAGATTGAAACCTAGAATTTACTAGTGTTAGGAATATATATAATTTTTAAGTTACCCCTTTAATTATCATAGTTTCAATATGTGATTAATATTTTATTATTTCTAAATCCTAAGACTGTTTTGGATGATGTAAATTATTAATAATAGAATCAAATAGTAAACTTATGTCTTATCATACATGGTTCTATGCATTCTTTCATAACATGAAAGTTTAATAGAACTATTTAAAGGCCACCTCAAAAAATAGAAGATGATTTATAATTAAATATATAAAATTGGTTAGTTTTTTTATTCCAAGTATATTACTCATCCCATATACTAATTTGTAAGATCAATTTCCTAGAAGTCTCAATTATAATCCCCTTACCATAATTTGATGTGATTCTTTATATGGATTTTTTTACATATATAGAAATAATATAATTTTCCTAGAGAATGAAATCACCCTCAGTATCATGAATATACCTCTAATTATATACAAGTGCAGGTAGAAGGAGGAATATTACTTGGAACCAACATCTCAGGTATGTATTTTATTACATTGTAATAAAGTGTATCTACCTCAAATGATTCAGACTAAATAAAATATCATCATTGACGACATTTCCATTGTTATGGAATTTTATAATGTGTTTCTTAAAGGAATTCATGGTCTTCCTCTTATTCATGATGTTTATTTCTTAATCAAGATCATACCTTGGGATATTACAATATCCAAGACTCCATATAGAGTTTTTGGTTGAACTTAAGGTTCTAAAGAAACAATTACTTGATAATATAAATAATGGTTTTATATTCCCATGTTCTTAATCATGGGGTGCATTGTTCCTATTCTTATATAAGTATGATGGGTTAATAAACCGATGCATTGATTATCATGAACTCATCAGGATCATGATAAAGAAAATTTATCATTTTCCATATATTGATGACTATCTTGATCAACTATGTGGAGCCTAGTATATCTCTAATTTGGATATTAGGTCAGTATGTTAACAAATAGAGGTAGAGAAGGAGGATATCCCAAATAATAGTTTTATACAATTTAAGGGAAATATGATTTTATATTGATTCCATTTGGACTCAGTAATTCTCCAAAAATATTCATGGAATTAATTATTAGTGTCTATGGAGATTACCACAACACATTTGTGGAAGAATCTATAGATAATATTTTAATTTATTTTGAAATTAAGGGGGAATAAGAGGATAATTTAAATATTTTACTACCTACCTTATATAAGGAAACTTTACGTGAATTATAATATATATGTGAGTTTTTGTTGGAGAAAATAACTTTCATGGGAAATGTAATCACAAATATTTGGATATTTGTGGATCCTTCAAAAATATATGAAGTAAAAGTATATCATAGGCCAACATATATGACAAAAATCCATAGTTCCCTTAGATTGGAAGGGAACTATTGTAGATTTATTAGGAACTTATCATTATTTTTAGGCCTACTATCCAAGCTTACTCAAAATGAAGTCATGTTTTTTTGGACTGATGAAACTGAATAATTCTTTAAAGAGATGAAGAAGAGGCCAATCACTGCATATATGCTAACATTTCCCACCAGTGGGAAAGGATTTCTGATCTAATGTGATGCATCCAAAATTGTATAGGGTTTTTTCATCATGTGAGATGATAAAGAGATAGCATATCCCTCCCTCCAATTAAAGATCCATGAGCAGAACCACCCAACACATAATCTAGAATTGGTAGTAGTGATCTTCACATTGATGATTTTGTGACAATTTATATACAGAGAAAATTTTGACATATATATGGATCGTAAATTCATTGAGTATATATTCATAAAAAATGATATTAATATGCACACATAATGGTTTTTAGAGCTGATCAAGGATTATGATTGTTCAATACATTTCTATCCATGGAAAAAAACAAAATGGCAGATTCTCATAGTAGAAATGATCTAAATACCCTATCCATAATGAGGATTAAAATGGATCCAATATTATTTGAAAATGAAAGGATAGATATAGGAATAATAAAAGGATATTCAATCTAGCTTGCTCAAAAAAATTCTCATCCATTTTTTCTTGAGAGTATTAAGGAATCCTAGAAAGATAAAGAGAAGATATAGAATAAAGTAGTGAATATTTTAGAGGTAAACATTATTGAAGATAAAGTTATAAGGATTGGAGCCCGGTTATGTGTCCCAAAATAACTAGAACTGATGATAGAACATCTGGATGATGTGCACAGCTCATCCTTCTCTGATCTACCAGGAACCACTTTGAAGTATAGATACTTGAAGAACAAATTTTCATGGGATATCATGAAGAGGAAGATAGAGGATTTTGTATCTCAATGATTTTTATGCCACCAAGTTAAGGAGGACTAATAATATTCTAATGGTATTATGAAAATATTTTCCATACAAGTATGGAAAGGAGAAAACATAATAATGGATTCAAATATAGGTCACCCCCATACACCTAAAAGAAATAATTCCATCAAAGTGGTGGTTTATCACCTTAATAAGTCAACACATTTATTTTATATCAAGGAAGAATTTTATTTTGACCAGTATTCCAATATATACATAAAGAATGTTTTAAGACTACATGGAGTTACACTCTCCATTATATATGATTGAGATATGAGGTTTAAATTAAGGAGTTAGAGAATCCTTCAATAATAAATTGAAATAGAACTAGGATTTGGCACTTATTATCATCATTATATAGATGGACATTCTTAAAGGAAAATTCAAAATCTATAGGATATACTAAGACCAAGTTCACTGTTTTTTCATGTATATTGGGATCAACACCTTCCCCTAGTGTAGTTATTTTATAAAAGAGTTTTCCAATCTAGAATTCCAAAGTAAACTTGTGAGGATTTGTATGGGATAATGTTTCATACTCTAATATGTTTAGATGAAGTTGGAAAGCAGAAGATAATTGGACCTAATTGTATCGAGTAGATGATAGAGAAGGTTCAAATCATTCAACAACAAATGAAATCCATAAAAATTCAATAGAAAATCTATGAAAAAAATCATCGATGAGACTAAGTGGTTAAGGTCACAGATAAAGTTTTTCTTCATATATCATCATGGAATAATATAATGATATTTAGGAAGAAGGGAAAGGTTATTCCATCATACATTAGCACTTGTAAGATCCTTGAATGCATCAGAGTAGTGTCTTATAAATTTGTACCCCCACTAAACCAATATCAAGTACCTAATGTGTTCAATGTGTCCCTCTAGAAGATGTACATATTGTACCACTCACATGTTCTAAATATATATTTGGTTCTATTGGAGAGTGATATTTCATATGAAGAGTAACTTTGGAAGATCATAGATCGTAGAGACAAATTAATAAAAAATAAGAAAACACACCGGGTCAAAGTGTCATGGTGGAACCAGAAGTTTGAGGAGTCAATATGGGAACCATAATAGGTTATAAAACAAATACACCATCACCTATTTTAGTATACAAAATTAAAATTTTGGGATTAAAATTTCTAAATGGGGGGTATAATGGAATGAACCAATCTTTTTTTAATTAAATTCCCTTTTTTAAATAATAAATTCCTTATCAAGTAATCTAGTAACAGAAAACACATACACTACTTTGGTTATTTTGGATACTAATATTCTATGTGATTTAAAATATTGTTATACATCATAACCATCATAATATAGTCATTGTATAGTGACCACTAACATTAGTATACTAAATGTTATAATAAATTACAATTAATATAAATAGAAGAAGAGATGGCCTATATTGGTAGGAGCATACCCTAGGAAGCCCATTTATCAGATCTTGTTATAGAGATAGAATCACTTGTCATTGGCCTTGACTATGGAAAATATGAGATTAAAAAACAAATTCCTGAACAAACATATTTATGGGACATATTAAATCTCATATAGATATATTCCCAAACCATGATCACCAGAACACCCCATGAAAATATCACAATCAGACACCTTACCCTTAGAGCATCCACTAGTGTAATAAAGGGAAATGTTTGTAAACCCTAATAGGATGAATTTTTATATTTTAATTGTCATAAAACAATGGTTATATTTATCCCACGTTTATATTACTTTTAAATTAATTAAATAATGATTTTGATAAAAATTTGATACTAGTAGGATGAAACACAAATTTTATTATTGGGAAATATGTAGTTTTAATCAAGACACCATTTAATGAATTTAAGAATTTTTTAAATAAATTATATTTTAATAAAATATTATTATTAGACAATATTTATTAGATATGAATGATAATGTGATTTTACAAAGTCAAATGTAAATGTTATAAGGGTCAAGAAAACTATTTTTTTAAACAGATTATTTTTTATAAAATGTGTATCTTATTTAAAAGTGTAAATTTTCATATTTAGAAAATTATATTGATGAAATAAAAAAAAATTGAAATTATATCATCAAAATTATAAAATTATGATATTTTTATAATTTTTTAAGACAATCAAATTTTTAGGTAAAAATGAAATATGTTGTAAATATACATTATATATCATGACTTAATAATTTACCAAAAGTGAATTAATATACATTATAAAAGGTATAAATTGAAAAATATATATTTAAACTTTAAAATAATTTATTTTTAAGTTATTTTATTAATTTTATAAACCGTTAGTGAATCCTCCAGAAAAATATTATATTTTATGGTTTTAAAATCAATTCTTTTTACAAATGACTCACTTCCACATAAATAAGGGAATTATTTTAATATGTTACATTCTTATCCCTATGAAATAATGAAGACTAGTTTTATTTGTTAGAAACAAAGGGAAAAATGAAAGTATTATGGTTTTGATTACATTTTTATATAGAGTCCAAAAACTAAGTTTGGAAATTTATAAATAATTATCCTCTCCTTTTATATACAGACCCACCGAAAATCCCATTAATATTAAATAAATATAATTGTAGAAAATAATTAATATTCCTTTTCATATCCTCTCATTTTTCCCTAAATCTCTTAATAAGATCCCCTCAAGCTTTTAGAAGTACCTTCTCAAGTTAAGTGATATCCAATTTCTTCTCTTTATTAAAGAATGTTCTTTATTTCATGCATTTCATTTCTAATTTTTCATGTTTGTATATGTTTTTAGACATATCTATTATTGTTATTTTGATTCCCAAGTAATTATATACCCCTTTAACTCTCATGAACCCCAGTTAAAATCTTTTTTGTACACCTGTTATGCAGCCAAAATAATCCTATGATTTTTCTTGACAAATATTTTTATAGTGAATACTCATCATCATTTCAACTAATTTATATCTACAAAGTTGTAATTATAATTAATTTATTGTGTATTTCTATTTATGTAACTCGCAATACATTATTTTTGGGTTAATATTGATGAAATAGATCCTTATGTTGTATAATCTACAAGGAACACTTTTGAGTGTACATTATATTAAAGTGATGGGTAGGCCTGAGATTATATACCACATAAATGTATTTGTTATTGTTTTAATGACATGAGATGTCATATATAGATCACAGGAGGTTATCATAAGTAAAATACATAATTGTTTCTTGGAATTAATCCTTGACTTGTGCTTAGGGTGTCATTTTTATGTTGTTTCCACATTCTTATATTTTGATTATGCTATCTTGTTATATTGTGTCTCATTTTTCAATATTATGATTATCACTCCTTGTGTGTTACTTTTTATTCCACTTGTACCACATGCACTTATTTGACTCATTCTATTCTTTTATTATTCCCTAACTAGGATACATATCTCACCCATTTCTTATGTACATCCACAGGTTATCCCATAAAGTTTTATCAGAACAACAGAATTTTAAAAGAATGTTAAATAAGTCTTTAATAATGTCATTGAACATATATTGACATTTTTTTCTCTATACATAATTTCCCAAATACATTATGCATTGTGAACTTCAAGATTTTAGTAAGTTCACTTTTATAAAATAAATCATGAAATAAATTGTATTAAAGATATTAGTGGTTGAAGTAGGTCATGTTGATATATGGTGAGATGCTCACGAAGGAAAAAATATAGTCCCTCAATGTAATAGTTGTGAGGTTTCCCTAATAATTCAGTAATGCACATAATTTATTTGACGAAAACCCCTAGGTGTAGTTAGTATTCGATATTGGTTATTTTAAGTGCCATTAACAACATATATATAATCTTACATTATATCATGGAATGAAATTATTCTTAACTAAGGTAGTGGTGGTGATTTACCTTGGTTTATATCATATAGGATGATTACTTCAGTTATATTAGTGATGAACAATAGGTATCTGGTCCTCTAGGGGATGTATTGTGTGCATATTCTTGGATAGTATGGGTTTCTAAGTTGTGGTTTAGATTCATAGCATGTGATGTAAGAGGTATATGTGTAGTATAAGACCCTTGAGTTGGTATTTTAAAAATTTTGTTCCCAATTGTTTAGGAAAATATCATGATATATTCCAATGAATCATAACCTTTATGTTAAAATTGTTTTGGTGGATGGGTTGTAGGCCCTATGGACCATAGCGGTATGACCCTATGTTTTTGTGTGTTAGTGCTTATTAGTATGCAAGGTCCTTTGGGTGAGTTTTTAGCCTATGATTTTGTTTTCATTAGAGGAAAAAGAAATGATTTATGATTCAGGTTGATATTAGGGCATGGTATGTTTTATTGAGGCTATGGTATATATTTGATGAGTCGATAGTGTCTTTATTCATGGAAATAACCTTGAGGTTTGATTCTTATAATGTGAGGCACATAGAGTTCCTTAATATTGAGGAAAAATTTTGAGGGAAAAACTTTTTGAGTAATTATCCTTTATTGGCCCTAGGTTAACTTTTGTAGAGGAGTGAGAGTGCAGTTGGACATTCATGACCAGGATTGGTTTCAGAGGGTGGATAATTATGTGGTTAGTCATTCTATGAGTAGAGCTACAAATTTTTAAGAGGAGTGAAAAGAGTATCTTGGAATGTGAAATTGAAATTCCATGAAGCATGGTCATTATTTAGGCATGTGGGACTAATTATAATGATGTGTGACTCATAAGAATGTTGGTCGGGTTTCTTTATTTTAGTGGTAATGGAGATTATTCCTGTTGGTTTTCAGTTCATATCAAGATAACACATGTAGTTTAAGTGTGGTGCCAATTAAAGGTTAAATTGATGATGGTCAAGTGTGGAATAAGTATTGATGTGATTTAGTGATCCATAAATAGGACTAGTAGCCTAAGAATTTTATGATCATGGTTCAAGAGGAAAATCAGACAAGTAATGATGATGTATCTTTCGGATGGGGAACTTAAGGTGTGATATAAAATAAGTTATTAGGAGGGGAGAACACCATTGGATATTTGAGGGTAAAAACCTTGATATGATTGGGAATTCATTGGTTCCTAAATGAAAGTGTTCCCATGATTCAAGAACATGCATTATGTTAAAAATTTATGTCATCACTCATTTTAAAGTGAGTTCAATCACATCCCAATTTTATGTTTTGTGACAGAAAAAATGTGAGCTATAGTGATCAAGGGTTTAGTTTGGTAGCATGATGAAAAGGAAACTCCTTTGGTGGGGAGTGTTATATCATTTATGAGAAATAAATAAATCAATTTAAAGGGTTATAGATGGATGGGAAAATGATTACATGGACATTAGGTAATTTTGATTCTAATAAGGAAATGGATCCAAATACACCTAGATTCATTGGTAAATTATATGAATAAATTTAGATAAATTTCAGGTGTATTTGAAGCATTGGATTCAGAATTTAGATAAATTCATATGATTCATATGTATTGGATCATAGGCATAATGGTAGCATGGAACAATGAATTATTTTAGTCATTTTAGGATTCTAAAGAACCCCATGGATTTGTTTATTTATATGAGGATGGTTGAATATCCCATGGATGTTGGTGAGTTTGGGTTTTTGTATTTGTTGATAACCATATTTTGAGGTTCTGAATAATTTTTTTGCATCTTAGTCTATTTTATAATAATATATTTTATGGGAGAGACTCTCAGGATTCTAGAAATAGTTTTTGAGGTTTGTTGGAAGTCAGTTGAATAGGGTCAGAGTGAGTTTGAATAAAATATTTAATTTTCCAAATTTACATATAAATTTTCAATATGTATACAATCCACATAACCAAGTATTTCATATAGAAAAATAACGAACCCTAATATTCTATATTTTCATTATGGATAGATTCACAAGGTTGAATAACTCATGTAACTGATTTTTGTGTATGTGATTCCATCCAAATAGGGAAATCATGTAGCTGATCTAATGACCTAAGTGAATAAAGAGACATAACAAAAAGGATTAATGGAGTCATTTTAGTTATGTAACTGAAAGTATATAGACTAATTGAATCGTGTAGCTATTTACTTTTTCATATCCAAATCAGTATGTTCCTCCTCATATGGTATTCATGTAGGCATTTGATAACCACATAAGGTATTGTATCATAATGCATTATGCGAGAGTTTCAAAATCAAAAAGTATAATAAAATAAGTTCCACTTGGTATAGATGCATGATTCCATGAACATGGAAATCATGGAGGTTTTTTAAGATGTGAGTTTTGATGAAAATTTTGATGAGTTTTCAATAGAGAATATTTTTTTGATGCTAACGATTATGGTGTTTGAAAATATCAACATGAAATAATACTTGAGTATATCGGGAATTTAAATGAGGTGGTGAGTAAATGGATATATATATATATATATATATATATATATCATGTGAAAATTGAATTATAATTCTTCATGAATTTTGAATAATGAAGATTTGATTAAAATTTAATAAGTTCCAAAAATAAATATTTTTTTATGAAAGAATGTGTGGTTATTTTGGGTAGATTTCTACTATGGGAAAAGAGAAAAATAAAAAGATTATGAGTATGAGGTTGGATTTTCATTGAACAGAATAAATGAATCTTATTAATTTAGGAGATCTAATTTAATTATTATAATTTTTTTCCAACGTAATTCAAGTGATCACTATGGTCGATTCTCTCTTTCTTATTCTAGAGGCTTATAAAAGCATATATTTATCTTTTGTTACCAATGAAACCTGATTTATTTATTGATCTTATAATTATAGAATTCACATTCTTTTTAATTCAGTATGACTCTATATTTTTGGGTGTCACTCCTAATTTTTCGGGTGTGATATTGCATAAATGATTTCAATTATAACTCACTTGTGTTTATAGTAAAGATAATATATGTCCATGTAGGGTAACCATACTTTTAAATGAGGAAACTAATCCTTTCAGGAACTTCAATTGGTATCCAATTAGGTTTCAACTGTAATATCCAAGTAGTACATGTTTGATATTGGATGATATTAATTTAGTCAATAACAGGGGTGTACAAATATTTGATGGAAAACATTATCATATTTAGAATAATTGGATGATTCCATTTATTTTATCTTTTAGATTGGTTTTTTTATGTGGTCATAGTGGTATTAATACCCTTTATATAAAAGGGTAAAATTATTTTTTCTGATAAAATGGATATTGAAGTAGACTAAAAAAAGGAAAAATCTATTATCGTGTCATTATCAAATAGAGTATACACTAAAGTTATTGGACTTCCAAATGAAAAATAAGTCTAGGATAGGATAGAGAGTAGCTATGATGATAATGTAAAATTAAAAGAGGAAAATTTGTAGATCAAGAGAAGAAAATTTGAAGATATAAAAAATTAATAAGATTAATGTGATGATGATTTCTTTACCTGAGTAAATAAAATTTTAAGTAATATTAAAGGCTTTAGTGAGAAAATTTAATATTTCTCAATTATGAATAAGTTTATGAGAAATTTTCTAAATATATTTTACCCCAATGATTCAACTCTTGAAGGTAGATAATATATTCCAGAAGATAACTTATATAATATTCTTATTGAATATGAAATGAGAAATATTATGGATTTAAAAATGAAATTGAAAGATGAAATGGACTTTGAATCCATGAGGAATATGAAAATGTGTAATGATAATCATGTTGAAAACTCTAGTGATTTTGAGAATGAATATGAATAACAAAGTGTTATTTATTCCATTTATAAAATAGTTAATTAGGGAAAAATCATGAACAAAGGGTGGTTTTATGGAATATATTATGAATATAATGGACATAGACCCTAAATAGCTTAATGTCTAAAAAATAAATGTGAATATTATGAATCTAAAAATGATGATTAAATTCATTGAATTATGTGGAGAAGAAATTATAAATAATATTTAAAAGAATATATTATAAATAAGAGACTTGAAAGAACCAAAAGTTGAAATTTGATGAGAAAAGAAGAAGAAATAGATCTTTTAAAATGTAGTTACTCTAATGAGGAAAGAAATGATAAATTTAAATATTTTATGGGTCATTTTTAGAAAACTATTTACTCATAAAGTTATGATAAATATAATTTAAAAATAATAGATTATAAATACACTCTTAAATATGACCTAGAGTATTTTATTGAGGATGAAATCATGCTAAAGAAATAGGAGAAGACGTTGGTAAAGAAAAATAAAAAATTTATTGATGAAAAAGGTGATCATGTTAAAAAAAATATATGCTTCATGATGAGTAAAATTTAAAAATTGGGTCTAAAGCGACCAAATATTAGAAAAATGGAAAATGATATGAATAAAAAAAATTGAAACATGAAGAATTATCTATTTAATAATAAATTTTATTTTAATCTGAGAAAGCACTAAAAAATATCAATAACAACTTCAAAATATCTATTCATGTCCAGGGAGAATCCTAAAATATGCTAAGAAAGTTTAGGTAAAATCCACATCTAAGAAATATTTTTTCGAAACTATTGGCACTAATAATAAAAGTGTAAATCCTAATTCTTGTCAAATGTGGACCGATAAAATAAAAAAACATTCTACAAGAGTATCAGATGAAAGTATAGTCTTAAATGAATCTTATATATATAATTAATGATTAAATCAGACTCAAATAGTTTATTATATTTCAAATTCAAGACATAAAATTTCTGGTAACAACTTTAGATTTTCAAGATAATTCATATTTTTGATCTATTTCTGGTGTTTTAATATGTTCATACTTAAATATTATACATATTTTCACAATATTTCATTACCCAGGAGAAGAAAAGAACTTATGGAGAGCAGTTGCAACGTGAAGGAAGACTATTTTGGAATAAAGTGTTCCAATATGGAAACAAGATACAAGTTGACAACATAAAATAAATTTGACAATATTGAAGAGATCTGTGAATGATGTGATCAAAAGGGTCATAGGGAAAAAAATTTCTAAAACATTACCAAGTTAGATCCCTCATAAAGATAAATGGAAATTTTTTCACGTGCACAGTGATAAAAAGTCATTATTAGCAGAACATTATTTTAATGAAATAATGAATACAAAGACATGGATACTTGATATTTTTTGTTCCTGCCACTAAAATTATGATGTTAAAATTATAAAAATATTGAGAAACATAAAGAATATTTAGTAATTCTTTGTGATTAATCTTCCTTGAAAATCAAAGTAATTGGCATATAAATATTTGATATTCATATTTTGAAATCAGATGATGTTACATATATTAAAAGTATAAAACCTAAGATGTTGAGTGTTACCCAACTTTTTGATAATGGGAATGAGGTAACATTCAATATAAATACATGCATCATTAAATAAATATATGGAAGAAATTTCTCTCAAATTATTATAATTAATGGAAATTTATTATTGGTTAGTGATCCTTCCAAAACATGTTACATGAGAGTGAATAGTAAGAGCATGTTATGGTATAGAGGACTTGGGAATCTTGGAAAAATAATCCTATGGAGGATTATGAAACATGATGTTGTAATAGATTTACCCAACCCAAAAATATATCATGATGGAATATGAATAATATGTTATAATGGAAAGATAACTTATAATCCTTATAATAAAGAGAATATTACATCCAAAAGACCATTGGAAATAGTACACGCATATCTTTTTGGGCCCATGAGACAGAGTTCTACTCGAGGTTATCCGTGTTTCATTAATTTCATAGATAACTTCAATCAGATGACCAATATTCTTTTTAACAATTACAATTATGATGATGTTAGGATTTTTCAAATATACAAAAGGCCATTTGAAAAAGATATTTGTTTTTGTATCAAAAAATGAAATCTGATAATGGGATAAAATATAGAAGTTTTGAATTTGAAATTTGTCTTGTAAAAAAATTTCATAAAGTATAATTATAGCATGTCTTATACACCAAAATGTAATGGTGTTATAGAGAGGGGGAATATGGACATTTATAAAATGTATAGAACAATATTTTATGAGAATAGTGTTTCAAAATTATTTTGGAGAGAAGTAATGAGTAATGTGGTGCAGATTCATAATAGATATATTTTGATATCTATGACACATTCTAGTCCCTCTGATATGTGGTATCAAAATAATGTTATAGTGAAAAAATTCAAGGTATTTATAATTCATTATTATATTAATCAAATTTATTAAGCTAATAAATTTTAATTAAACGTTAGATGATGCATTCTTTATATGATATTTAACTAATGAGAATGGATAAAAAATTGAATAAAAGATTTCATAATTTTTTTGGGTGTTTTGATATAAAGTCCATGTTATTAAATGATGACATTAAAGAAAACTTGTTCATTTCACAACCAAAATGTTTCATTCTTGATAAAAATAGAAAAATTCTCTATGGATTGAAGAACATATTGTTTTCTGTTAATTACTTACTTTTTTACAACCTTCCGTATTTTACCTTCCATATATTCATTGACTATTAGGCACAGATCTTGTGGTGGTTGCCTAATGGGATTTAGTCTCACACCCTATTTGGGACATGCTTTTGGGCCCAAAAAGATTATATTATTGCAGGTATAGATAAGGTTAGGCACCCTTCTACTTCAAGTACTTGATTTGCTATGGATATGGAGAGCATGGGACCAAGCTATGGCTTGCGATGCTGAGGAGTTTATCTGCTTTCTTTTGCACTTTTGTTTAGCACTGTTGTATTCCAGCATTGTGACTTGTTTAGATGTTTTCCTAGACATGTGTATCATGCATCATTTTGTATATATGTGTTCTCCATTTTATACTCTCAGTTTTATGTTGTATGTCATTATTACTGCTTCCACTCTTGTATATATTTATTTACTTCCACTATTTACTCTGCCAATGAGGGCATAGTTTCCCCACTATCACACCTAAGGCCCTCGCTGTTAGTTGGAAGCCTCTCGTATTCGGGAAAATGGGCTTGAGGCTATGTGACCAATCGGGTACGGGGCGCCCCTAGGTGGCTTCCGGAACTGGGATGTATCAAAGAAATTTCATTTCTTCTTGACTTAATATTTAGAGCCTCTATCAAGGGATATGATGGAATAGGTACTTGGTAATAAGTTGTGCCCGAGAGTAGCTAACCTGTGTATAGGGGAAATCCAATCTACCTTGTTTAATTGAAATTTTTCTCGTTTTGCAATTATTATAGTTGATTTGATTTCACCTTGAGTGATTCACATGGTTTGTGTTGTTATTGTGGATATTATTGAGGTTCTATTTCTGTTGCAACTTCATGAGATGAGGGTATGCTATCTCATGCATCAAATAGGAACTTTCAATAAATTTTACTTCATGAATTTTTTCCAGACCATCTAGGATGCATTAGTGATTGCATGTTGTTGTGATAGATGTTGTGTAAAATATGTATGTTGTTGTGATAGTTGCCTTGATAAAATACCTATTTTTTGATAGGGTATTTTTGTGTAAGTTTTTTTGAATGAATTACAGACTTTAGTTATTGAGGTGTTATGGGCCCTCATGGACTAGAATTTGGTGGATAATTTCCTTTATTACCATGTTATAATGTTTACAAGATTCCAAACTTTGAATCATAGGGAGTATGGGCCCTCACATATCGGAATTTGGAACATTCAATGCTCATTACAATGTTTTCTGGTTTCCGGAGTAGTTTATGAGGCTTAATGTTTTTAAAAACCTAGAATACATGTCATGTAATGTTAAGCACATGCCATGTGTTCTTCTGTTTGGGAAGAAACTATTTTTCTTAAGTACATGTTGTGTACTTTATGTACACGTTGTGTAGTCTCCAACCGTGTCATAGACCGTGTGGGTAGAGACACCGGATGGGGAATGTCTGGTGGGAACACACCATGTACCAGTCAAACACTCCATATAGTTTTGACCCTGTGTTTGCCCGTGTAACTAACAACACAGATAGATAAAACATTAAGCTATAAACGTCGTGTCAGGATTGAACACGCCGTGTAGTCTGACCCTGGTACCCAGTCATGTCACGAACAACATGGGTCGGTGTTATCCTTTATCATACACTCCATGTTCGTCTAGAACATGTCGTGTAGTGTGAGTCATGTGTTAGGCCATGTCACTAAAAACACGGGCTAGGTGAAGCTTGTCTAGTACAAACTGTGTCTATATTGAACACGTTGTGTAGTATTGTCTTAGGAGAGATGTGTTGCTTAACCGTGTAAAAGGACTTGGGCAGGGGAAGAGGATTCAAGTACCCACCATGTGTTAAGACAACATGTCGTGTGTTTGGGGTGTTACATGACCAGTTTAGGTAGGAGTACATGCCAATGTGAATGAATTAAGGGAACACGCCATGTAGGGTTTATACACATTGTGTAGTCATGTTTTCTAAAACTTGAATGTTTCTTTCTCTTGTTCCCTTCTTAAAATTCTATGTTTCAGTCCTTGTTAATCCTGATATAAGTTGTGCGTTTGACCTTGAAGGGACATGCCACCGAGACATCCTCTAATTGTCCGCCAGTTACAGGGCAGTGATCAAACGCCAGATACGGCTGATCAAGGACTTCCAGTAGATCCACCTGTTGTGCCAGTCTTGGCACCAGCAGTTATACCTGATACTGGTGCTGATGCACAATTCCGAGAAGGCTTCATGAGGGTGATGCAGACCTTTCAGGGAGCACCGCCTCCTGCCCCGTTGATGGCTACTTTTACGTGGGTCCTCAAGCAGTAGCATCCTCCTACCTTCTCAGGGGAAGGAGGACCCCAGGATACAGAGTCATGGCTAGAAGACATGCTGAAAATCATTGATCATCAGGAGATGCCTCCAGAGAGGAGGGTCAATCTCACTACCTATATTCTTTGAGACTTATCCAAGAGGTGGTGGGATGTGATCTCACAGGCAGAACACCAGGAGGTTATGGCATGGGATGAGTTTCAACACATCTTCTACGATTACTTCTATCCAGAGACCTTGAGGGCCAATCGATCCTGAGATTTTATGATTTGGGAGCAGGATACTCTTTTTGTTATGATGTATTCCTCCCGCTTTACTGAGCTACAACGCTTCACACCTATTCCTGGAGTCGATCAGTTGTTCATGGCAAGGAAGTTTGAGGATGGTATGAGGTGCGACATCCAATTGCAGGTGAACATCTTCCGGTTGAATTCTACCACTTCTATAGTCATCCAAGCAATGATCACAGAGTGAAATACGAGGGATTATGGAGTCGTGAGCAAGGGTGGCTTGACATCTGGGATTAGTATTCCTCCTACTAATAGTAGGAAGTGACGTAGGGAGTCTTGGCACGGTGATCTGATGAGGCGAGGCACTTCTTATGGTCACCAGGTGGTGTGCTACCAGTCTGGAAAGAGTGGGCATATGAGAACACATTTCACAACAGACCTAGTGAAGTGCCGATCCTACGGAAAGATGGGTCATCTTCCGTGCTTCTTTCAGATTTTCTCACCAATAGCTAGTGACAAGGGTTCTTCTATGAATCTTCATTCAAGATCAGCACGACCAGTTTCTCACCAGTTGGGAACTGGAGTTTTTCTGGCTGTTCAAGCCGAGGTGGAGGTCTTGGTCGTGGTATCCAGTTTCTCGGTTTTCAGCGACATTAGGGTAGATCAGCTAAGAGTGGTCCAGCAGGGTCATAGGGTCATGGTACAGCCCAGACTTTTGTAGTGGAGCAGACCCAGCAGGAGCAAAATCCTGGAGCTTCCACTGTTTGAGGTATGATCTTAGTTGCCTTATTTTTAGCTTCTGTTCTTTTCAATACAGTGGCTCCCTATAGCTTTATATTCATTTATATTGTGGAGAGCCTCAGTCTCTCAATCTCTTCTTCTACTGATATCTTCATACTAGATACTTCGTTGGTGACTAGAATGGATATTGTACGTTAGTGCATAGAGTGCCCTCTACAGGTTGGTGGGTGTCACTTTTTATGGGACCTCTATTTTCAAGAGATGGCAGGCTATGATGTCATTCTCATAATGGACTAGCTAGTTCCCTTCTAGGAATTCATCGACTATTATCACCACAGGGTGAGTTTCATATCACCAGAGGGTGGATATTTTCTTCATAAGGGTGAGTGGGATGTCCAGGAGAGCAAATCGGGACCTGAGCATCATGGGTTGAGAGGAGTTACAGTCCAGATTTCTAGTTTATACCTAGATGACCAGGGAACTTCATAGTTAGACTTTCCTCTAGTGGTGGATCATTTCAGAGATGTCTTTCTAGAATACTTTTCAAGTTTGCCTCTAGAGCATGAGGTAGTCTTTTATATTGAGCTTGTGCTGGGAGTGGCATCGACGTCCATTCCTCCTTATAAGATGGATACACCTGAGTTGCATGAGCTCAAGAAGCAGTTGGAGGAGTTGCAGGAAAAGTGTTTCATCTGACTTAGTACTTCTCCTTGGGGTCTGCCTGTCTTGTTTGTGAAGAAGGTGGAAGGTACCCTCTGACTTTCTGTTGATTAGTAGAAGCTGAACCAGTTGATTTTCAATAACAAATATCTTTTGCCTAGTATTGATGATCTCTTTGATCAGCTTTGAGGGGCCTGGGTGTTATCAAATATTGACATGAGGTTTGGTTATCATCATTTTCACGTTAGACCATCATATATAACTCTCACAGCCTTCTAGAGTAGGTATGGTCTATACAAGATATGGTTATGCCATTCAGTCTCACGAACGTGCCTGAAGTTTTCATGGAACTGATGAACCGAGTGTTCCATCCATACTTGGATTCTTTCATGGGGATCTTTGTGGATGATATCTTGGTGTACTCTCAAACTTGACATGACCATGTTTCAAATCTTGAGATCGTTCTGAGTACACTAGGGAGAATCAGTTATATGCTAATCTCTCAAAATGCCACTTGTGGATGGATAAGATTCACTTCTTGGGTCATGTTATCTCAGAGACAGGAGTATCTGTAGACCTAGAAAATGTGAGAGCTATAGTTTCCTGGGAGCAGCCAAAGAACTTCTTTGAGGTATGAAGTTTTCTAGGGCTGACTGGATACTATAGACGTTTCATATAAGACTTTTCACACTTAGCAGCGCCACTGAAATGCCTGACTAAGAATGGTACGAAGATCTTTTTGTCAGATTCATGCGAGTCAGACATTAAAAATCTGAAGGGGAGGTTTAATTCAGCACCAATACTAGTCATACCATAGCCAGGAAAAATCTATACTGTGTATTGTGATGCTTTAGGTATCAGGCTGGGAACTGTGCTTATGTAGGGAGATGGATTCGTCGCGTACGGGTCTCAGCAGTTGCAACCACATGAGAGGAATTACCCGATGCACAATCTTCAGTTGGCAACTATTTTTCATGCCTTACATAGTTGGAGACATTATCTACTGGGAGAGAATTTTGTGGTTTTCACCGACCACATGAGTCTCAAGTACATCTTCACTCAGTGTGATCTAAATTTGAGACAGCGAAGGTGGGTTGAGTACCTTCTATATTTTGACTTTGAAATTGCCTACATGCCTGGGAAGGGAAACGCAATGGCTGATGCGTTGAGAAGGAGAACTCTGATACTGGCAGTTTAGGAGGCCAACAATGAGTGGTAGCTCATGGCTCTGTTATTTGAGATTCATTTGGAGGTGCGCAATAGGTAGGGGCAGACTTTTCTTTCTTCTGTAGTTGTTAACTCTACTCTTCTTGATCGAGTATGAATGAATCAGTTATGATATACTGAAGTCCTAGTCTTATGAGAAAGCATGTCAGGAGATTACCCTATTCCGGGATGGACCATATGTGAGGATGAGGTCTTTCATTTCTAGGGGTGCATATGGGTACCATCAAATATACGTGAGGAGA
Organism: Viscum album; assembly: GCA_963277665.1. Lineage (NCBI taxonomy): Eukaryota > Viridiplantae > Streptophyta > Magnoliopsida > Santalales > Viscaceae > Viscum > Viscum album. The sequence goes on from OY728122.1 coordinate 1,628,180,315, forward strand.
TGATGTGGGATTTTCATTCCTCAGTTTGGGAAGTTCATCCTGGTGTCACTAAGATGTATCATGATCTACACCATCAGTATTGGTGGCTAGGTATGAAGAGGGATGTTGATAGTTTTTTCTTGAAGTGTTCCACCTGCCAGTAGGTAAAGGCGGAACATCAGCGACCAGCAGGGGTTTCGCAGTAGTTACCCATTTCCGAGTGGAAGTGGAATGATGTCACGGTGGATTTCATGATAGGTTTACCAAGGTCGCTTCGAGGGAATGATGTTGTTTGGGATTTCATTGATAGACTCACGAAGGTTTATCACTTCATTTAGATCAAGGAGACCTCCAGTGTTGATGAGTTGGGACGGTTTTACATATGTGAGATTGTACATTTTCATGGAGTTCCACACTCCATCGTTTCAGACAGGGATGCACATTTTACTTCTCAGGTCTGGAAGGGGCTTCATAAGTCTTTGGGTACACAGGTACATTTGAGTACAGCTAATCACCCCCAGAAAAATGTCCAGTCCAAGCGTACGATTCAGGTGCTTGAGGAAATGCTCCGAGAATGCATTTTGGATTTTGGAGGTTCCTGGTAGAAGCACATACCTCTTGTGGATTTTTCCTATAATAATACTTTTCAATTAAATATTCAGATGGAACCTTCTGAGGATTTGTACGGTAGGCCATGATGATCACCCTTATGATGGATGGAGGCCAGAGAGGCAGCTTTTCTAGGACCTCATCTTGTTCAGGAAACCACATACTAGATAGAGTTGATTCGGAAGAGGATGGCTACTGCACAGTCTCGACAAAAGTCTTATGCTGATCAGTGGAGATGACCTCTGGAGTTCGCAGTTGGGGATCATGTTTTCTTGTGTGTCACACCAAGGTTAGGACACAAGAGGATTAGGAGACAGGGTAAGCTTTTTCCAAGGTACATAGGACTGTTTGAGTTATTGGAGAGAGTTGGTCTGGTTGCCTATCGGTTGTAGCTACCTCAGAGGTATCAGGCTATGCACGACGTCTTCCACATTTCTCAACTTCAACGTTACTTCTCAGACCCATCTCACGTCATCCAACCCGAGGAGGTTGAGTTTGAGGTGGATTCATCCTTTGAGGAGCATTATTTCTGGATTGTTGATCAAAGTTCGAAGGTTCTCTGTGGCTAGTCTATTCCTATAGTACGAGTGTTTTGGAATCATGTGTGAGTACAGGATGAGACTTGGGAGAGGGAGGCAGGCGTATGATCATAATGGCCAGAGTTGTTCAAGGTTTCTTCTTCTACGCCACCTTGCTAGGGAAATTCAGGATTGAATTTCTTTAAGGGGGGAAGTTTGTAAGAACTGGGATCTACTTTTCATGTATGTTTTTCCTTTTCTGGTCGTTTTTTAGAAAAATATGATATTGTGGAAATTTTTGAAGTACACACTGTGTACTTTATGATTACATGTCGTGTAATCGGTTACCATGGGTAGTCGTGTGCTGGTCATGTAGTCTCCATGAACATGGCCATGTGGGGGTGACCTAGAGGTCGCCAAAAGCGGAGCACAGAAACGGAAGGTACACACTGTGTACTTCAAAAGTACATGCCATGTACTTTCTTTTTTCATTAAACCCACCGGGGTCACCTCTAATCACCAGAGATCTCTCCTTCTAGGTCTCATTCGACCGAGATCTCCGTATGACCGTGGATCTTCAACAATCCACCGAGCCTCTGTCCGTCCTCCAAATCGAACACCATCGGTTGCGTTGGAATCACATTAGTGAGCTCTCTCTTCTCTTAGAGCATCATATTCTTTTTTCTCCTCTTTTGTGATTTATCGTGGGTTCATACTTTTATACATTTTCTTAGATCTATGGAATTATAAGGAAATTAAAGGCTCTAGGTTCAAGTATATTAATCTCCCAATGTCGATGTAGGTGGTTTGTGCCTTTTTGTTGAATGTCTTTGAGTTTTATGTGAAAATTTCCCAATACCCATGAACGGGGTATTGCGTGTTTACCATTTTCCCCCTATTGTTTGTCTATTATGATGGTATGCTTGAGTAGAAGATATTTGATTGTAAATAGGGAGAATTGTTGTGCTATGGATGTGTTTCCATGCATGTTTTTCCTATTTTGACCTTTCAATCTAGTTTTCCGGTAACACCCCAAGATTTAATAGTACGTTATTTCTTCAAATTAATTCAATAACTTGCACTACACGCAACACCGAGTTTTAGAGCCCCATGACTTACCAAACTAGCTATTCAAAAGCGGTTATGAATTCTATTAACTGAATTTTGAACATTATATAATCCTTATAATTTTAAAATCAATATTATGAGTTTCTTAGACATAATGTAAGAACAAATACATTTTTTCAGATAAAAGAAATATTTTTCGAAAATTGCAATTTTACCGCCTTTTAATGGTGAAGCCTTTTTGAATCCAATATTTGAAACTTTTATATATTCATATTTGGGTGAATAGTGAAAATACTATATTTTAACTGAAGACAACTTTTTTAATCAAAATAATTTATAGTGTTAGTTTATACATTTTAATGGTTTATAAGTATAAATAGATTATATTTTTTCCATTTAATCCAATGATGGTCATTGTAAGTAATTTTACTTTGAAATTGGATATAAACAAGTGTCAAACTTTTGATAGTTATTATTTCTTAAAAATATACCTTTTGGTTTCGATAGCGGGAATTAATATTAAATTAATAAATGCAACTTCTATGTTTTTAATTTGTTAAAATATACTTCATTATTGAATTCAGAATATCAAAATTAGCTTAGAGTAAATTTTTGGTATTTTTCTGAAAACTTTTAATTTTTGATGAATAGTGAAAAACACTAAGTTATAGTTTAAAACCGAATTTTTATTTAAATAATTATTTATTTTATTTAAATTTATTTTAGGTAAAAATAGATACATAATACCTATATAAGATCAAAGTAATTAATTAGAGTTAGTTTATAATAATTTTATATATAAAAGAATTTTATTTAACTTTTCACCGTCTTTTACCCACCTCGTAGGAGAATTTGTAAATTCACATAAAACATAATTTTACCACTTCTGTAAGTTGAATTTCGAAAATCTAAGAGCCATGGTTAATATCAAGGAGTGAAATTTGGCTCAATATGATAAAAATAATTTTTGGTGAATAGTAACTTTTTTCTTTTATTTACCACGGTTAAAAGTAAATAGGGTAATTAAGTGTAAAAATGATATTATTATTATCCTAACACATGTATTAATTCTATTGGATAATTGTAATTAGACCTAAAACAACCTTAGGAATAAAATATGATCCTTTAGGTCCACTTGGATTAGATAAGGACATTTATTATTATTTAATTTAAAGAAGAGTTAAAAGTGTTAAATTCAAAGTTTAATAACTAAAACATTTTTAATATAGGGTTATAAATAAAAAAAATTAAATTATAAATATTAATTATAAATATAAAAATATTTTCTACATAATTGTATTTTATTTATAGTTTTTAGACATTAAATAATTTAATTTATTTGTGACACAATTATGATGCAGTAATTACTGTATTAATGAAAGATTAAGATAATTGATATTATAAATAACCAAATAAATGTAATTTTAGACTTTTTATGAATTACAATAATTTTCTACGTTAATATGACATATTAGGATTGGTTATATGAATTTTTATCGAAGTAATAATGCTTTTATGAATTTATCAAAAACAAAATACCCAATAGTGTCAAAATTGACATAAAATTGTTTTTAAAAAAAATATTATATTATTAATTGATATTCTATCCCTTAAAATATAAGGTTCGGCCAAAGGACTTATATCATGATAGGTTGATCATTAATGGACCACTTGGGGGTTTATTAGAAGTTTATAGTAAGTGTATTTACCATATAATATAAAAATACAAAGAGACATGGAAAATGTCAAACTAATTAACTAAGAGTTATAACTGAAAGTTAAGGTTAATAAAGTGACCCAAACCTATCTAAAACCTATTGGTTGAGTGGATTTAGACCCATCCCCACCTTATCCTCTAAATAAATCAATTTTTATACATTATAAACCTAATATGAATTTATTATAAAATAATATTTTAAGTTTTTCCTAAGGTTCCCCTCACCCCTCTTATAAAAGGGCACTCCCCCTTCACTCTAATTCACACCTTATAAGACAATTGGATTGGATAAACCATTCCCAAATAACCTGTCAAAAATCCTCCCTTCAACATAGAGGCCTTATTTTTATCATAAATCCAACCTAAGGAGCCCTTTTGATCAAATCAAAAGAAAGAACCCGAAGGAGAGGTAATGATTTCACCACCCTCTTTCAAGTTCCTTTCTTCTTCCACTTCCTTTTTTTTGTTTCCATTCTAAAATAATAAATCCAGTATATTCTATATAATATGATGTTATTATAATTTTGGTACAACAAAATTCATTATTTTATCCACCCTTTTAATGACTTGTCACCATACGTGCGTACGTACGGCTTACCATCTCCACGTCGTGGTGTAATTGTTATTCAATACATTATTATTTGGATGGGTATAATAATGATGTTTATTTGATGTAAATAATAAATATAACATGATAAGGATTTTGTATATATGATATACCATCCAATTATATATTATTTTTCTATCAGAATAATGATATTTTCACTCATGCGTACGTACGGATTACCGTCTCCACGACGCGATTAGATTCATTTCCAAGTTCACCATTCATCGACAATTATAAAAATATATATTACTAATAAGTATGTAATATATGAAATAATAATTATAATAGAGATATATATATATATTTATATATATAATTATTTATGTACTTACATATATCTTATTCACTTACTTCCATTCAATACTATATGAAAACGGAAACAACGTTTATGCATACGTACGGACTACCGTCTCCATAAACGGTGTTTTCCATTTCATATATACGTATATTATACATATTTATATTCTAAATATATATGATATATAAATAATTTTTTATATTTGGGAAGTATTTAAATCATGATCTATGTTATACAATCAAGAGTAACAAGTTAAAACATGTATGATAAAGAAAGCGATTATTACCCGAAATGTTAATATAACATGGAAATTATTATTAAATGGGTAGTATGAAGTCATAAATGAATAATTTATAATATAATAAATATTAATATGGTTCTGGTATAATTTAATAACATAATATTGTCTTCATACATGAGGTTAAACGTATCCTCGACTAAATTAAAGTTCAAGGTAAGGGGTTTTCATCTCACTCCTTATTCCCATGAGATTCATGCCATATTGCCACTATTACCTTTTGTGTGGTATATGTAATGCCCATAATTTTATTCTTTGTGTAACACACATTTATTTATGTGTATTTACATATTAATTTTATGATACCTCTTTCATGGGGTGTTTGTTTTGTAAGTTACCAAATTGGTAAGGGTTAATTCCTCAATCTTTTTATTATCTGAGATTGTTTAAGTGCAAGTATTTACTAAGACATTTTTATCATCCATGTCCATTTTTCATAAAAATGATTTCAAAATAAATATTTTAAGGATTTGGGAAAGGTACTGTTTATCAGGATCAGAATTTTAAATGTTTTAAAGATTTATCTTTCTAAATATTTTTAATTAATGTCCGTTTTTTCAAAAAGATTTTAAGGATTTATTTATATGGACATGAATGTTTTGAAATGATAATTCTTTTCAAAAGTTTCAAAGTGGTATGGGAAACATTGATTCAAAAATATCTTTTAAATTACTTCCTTTATAAATGTGTGACTTTTAAATAATTTTACAAAAAGGTTATTTCTCTCAAAAAGTTTTACTCATCATTTTCAACTATGTCAGCATCCTTTAATGGATATTATTTTTGATTGAGGTTGATTTATTATGATACAAAACTTCCATATAATATTGAAGGTTTTGTGATATGTTTTACTGTGGATGTGTTATTTTTATACCATTCATGGTTTATCGATAAAGTATTTACATTTCGTATGCTAGTTTTAATATGAATGCTTATGTTATGTTTAAACCTTTTCATATGAGGAATACATTGGACTTAATAAGTGATGGGTGGAGCCCGATATAGCTCCTCGATGAATTGGTAGGTCTCATGAGACAAACTATTGTCTTGTAACAAGGCCTTGATAAAAAATTTATTTATAGTCTTGGCACGAGGCCTTGACTATGTGGTAATGATGTCCGGTATTAGGCATTCCCTCATGGTGAAAATAGTTTTTACATGTGATTATTATACTAGTATAATATCCATGTGCATGTTTATATGGTAATGTTTCATTTATTTTTACCATATTATGCTCATATTTATGTTTAAAAGGTTGTTGTTTTTATTACACATCTTGCCTTAAATTTTTATAGCTTCCGCTAAATTATTTACCCTTATTGAGAATCTGAGCTCACCCTTTTCAAATTGTAATGTAAAGTTAATGTATGCAGTCTATTTTCCAAAACTGTTAAATTGATCGGTCCTTCGGGACTTAATTCCTTGTAATCATGATAATGTATTAAAATAATGCACCGGCTCTGGGTAAGTGGGTTCGGGGTGTTACAGTTGGTATCAGAGAGAGTTTAGCAATAACCTTGGAAACTAGATTTAGATAAACTCTGATTAGATCACATTACCCTAAGATAGACTTTGAGGATTATTATAGAAGAACATCTTAGAATGTTGGTACTGTAGAGATTTTTTGAGTTTTCCAAGCAATAAATCCTTGTCTTGATACGAGCAGGTAGAGGCAGCTCTGGCACAAATGTACCTAGGGTTAAAACCCAAAAACACCGCTTTGAGCTAGACTCGAACAGGAACTGGTGCACGACAATGGGTCTTTCTGCACTCTTGGTTACGATACTCCCAGGGGATATTCTTAGGATAATTCTCATTTTCATTAAAAACCACTATGAAGGGTTTATGCATATATATCTCCTCAAATAAAACCTTTCTGTGATTATGGATTATATCCATAAACTATGCAATTTACATTAGGTATTTTACATGTTTGGAATTATGAATTGTGATTCATAAACTGACCTAGTGTATGCCATTGTTTAGAAATGGTGCCCAGTAGAAGGAATGAGAAATTCCACAATACATATGATCCAAAGAGTAAGATCGGTAATATCATTCATGGTATTAAGCCAACATTTAAAAGGGAAATAGTCTCCCATGTATTATCTACATATGAAAAAATAATATCACATGTTAGTAAGATAAGTAAATAATTCTCTGAGTCCTATGGCTTTGAAGGGAAGCAAGAGAAGAAAAGGATGGTAGAGAGAAAGATGGATAAAGGGAATCAGGGAAAGAAGAATTTTCCTATATGTGATAAATATGGAAATAATCACCTTGGTAGATGCTTGAATTAAATCGGTGTTTGTTATAAGTGTGGAGAAAAAGGACACCATGTACGTGATTTCAAGGGTAAGAAAAAGTTTTCAAATGTAAACTGCTTCATCTGCAAGGTGTTGAGACACTTCACGAATCAATGTCCCAGTGATAAGAGTATGTCTCAAATGATGTTATTGTATAATAATCAAGTTATGATACTACCTAGGATGAAGATGAATGACTAGTGTTCTTATGTTCTTATTATAGAGTTATTTCATTTGAGTGTTGTATCTACAGTATACTGGTTATATAATTATGGAGTATATAAGGATTGTACTGCAGTACTATTTAATTAAGGACTTGAGATTGTGTAGAACCATGAAAAGTGACATAATAGCATGTTAAATTTTTGGAAAATATATGGTGAAGAGAAAGATAAACCATAATATGGTTATGATACCGAGGTAGTGATTTTGGAATAATACATGATTGATTTGGATAAATTATATTGGATATTCTTGACTAACTTGAAACTGATTAATGAGTTTTCTACTCCATCATTGTGGGAGTTTACAATATTTTTTGATAGAAGGAGTATATCTAGTATTCTATAAGGAATAAGGGATCATGAATGTAATCAATAAGGTTTTATGGTAATTCAGGATGTTGCATTGTTTTAAAAGAATACATGATGAAGGTGTTCACATGTAATTACGTGGCAAAAAGGATCTTGATTGTGTTTACCTTCCTTATAAATTTTGGACTGTGAGTTCGTATAGAAGTATTTTGGATAATTGAAGTGTGGGATTATTTTTGGATTTCCATAAAAGGACAACCCAGAGGTCGTGCGACAACCGGTCGTGTCCGACAAGGCCGCAAGACTTGAACCCGCAACTGAAGGGCGAAAAAGGTGTATCACCTACCACTGGCCCACGTGATGTCCTAGATTGAATAATTTATTCTTTTTAAAAAAAAATATTGTAGATGAATTATAAATTCATTTTTTTAATAGGATAAATCGAATATTATTTTTAAGTTCAATTATCTTTTATAGTGAAAGATGAGGTTGTGGTAGAAATTAGTTAAAGGATTAGACTCTACTTGTCAAGTATATATTTTTCTTCTTCTATTATTCTATGAAGAAATTAATTCTTCTAATTTAGTGAAGGGATATTAAAACCAAAAATTTGTTATCCTGATAGAATATGTTTTTTTGAACCGATGGTATTTTAAATAATCATAGATTGATGAATTTAACGACCTCAATTTTACTCTTGTTTGTGATTGATGACCTCAATCACTACCTGTAAATATTTACATTTTTCCTCCAATTATATGTCTCTAATTTCAACCTATTTTCTCATAATCGAGATCATAATTTGGCGGTGACCCTTTCATTTCCCTTTTCCTCTTATTATGACTAAATTTTATTAACCTAATTTCTAATGTGGGTTTTCCCAAAGGTATTTTTTATTTTCAAGCTTTTATTTTCGAAAAAAAAATTTCAATTGCGAGGACGTAATTTATTGAAGGAGGTAATAATGTAACACCCCAATATTTCATAGTATGTTATTTCTTCAAAGTAATTCAATAACATGCACTACACGCAACACTGAGTTTTAGTGCACCATGACTTACCAAACTAGCTATTCAAAAGCGGTTATGAATAGTATTAACTAAATTTTGAACATTATATAATCCTTATAATTTTAGAATACAAATTATGAGTTTCTTATACATAATGTATGAACAAATACATTTTTTCAGATAAAAGAAATATTTTTCAAAAATTGCAATTTTACCGCCTTTTAATGGTGAAGCCTTTTTAAATCCAATATTTGAAACTTTTATATATTCAATTTCACAAAATAAACTTATTCTTTAGAATTGGGACATAAGGATTTAGTTTCAATAAACTTTTGGTGTTTTTCTAATAAATTTCATATTTGGGTGAATAGTGAAAAATACTATATTTTAATTGAAAACAACTTTTTTAATCAAAATAATTTATAGTGTTAATTTATAAATTTTAATCGTTTGTAAGTATAAATAGATTATATTTTTACCATTTAAGCCAATGATGGTCATTATATGTAATTTTACTTTGAAATTGGACATAAACAAATGTCAAACTTTTGATAGTTATTATTTCTTAAAAATATGCCTTTTGGTTTTGACAGCGGGAATTAATTTTAAATTAATAAATGAAACTTTTATGTTTTGAATTTGGTAAAATAGACTTCATTATTGAATTTTTAATATCAAAATTATCTTAGGGTAAATTTTTGGTATTTTTCTGAAAACTTTTAATTTTTGATAAATAGTGAAAAACACTGAGTTATAGTTTAAATCCGAATTTTTATTAAAATAATTATTATTTTTATTTAAATTTATTTTAGGTCAAAATAGATACATAATACCTATATAAGATCAATGTAATTCATTAGAGTTAGTTTATAATAATTTTATATATATATAAATTTTATTGAACTTTTCACCGTCTTTTACCCACCTCGTAGGAGAATTTGTAAATTCACATAAAACGTAATGTTACCACTTCTGTGAGTTTAATTTCGAAAATCCGAGAGACACGGTTAATATCAAGGATTAAAATTTGGTTCAATAAGATAAAAATAATTGTTGGTGAATAGTAACTTTTTGATTTTATTTACCACGGTTAAAAGTAAATAGGGTAATTAAGTGTAAAAATGATATTATTATTACCCTAAAACATGTCCTAATTATATTTGATAAGTGTAATTAGACAAAAAACAACTTTAGGAATAAAATATGACCCTTTAGGTCCACTTGGATTAGATTAGGTCATTTATTATTATTTAATTTAAAGAAGAGTTAAAAGTGTAAAATTCAAAGTTTAATAACTAAAGCATTTTTAATATAGTGTTATAGATAATATAAATTAAATTATAAATATTAATTATAAATCTAAAAATATTTCCTGAATAATGGTATTTTATTTATAATTTTTAGAATTTAAATAATTTAATTTATTTGTGACACAATGATGATGCAGTAATTACTGTATTAATGAAAGATTAAGATAATTGATATTATAAATACCCAAATAAATGTAATTTGAGTCTTTTTATGATTTAAAATAATTTTCTTGGATAATATGACATATTAGGATTAGTTATATGAATGTTTTTTGATGTAATAATTCTTTTATGAATTTATCAAAAACAAAATACCTAATAGTGTCAAAATTGACATAAAAGAGTTTTTAAAACAAATATTATATTATTAATTGATATTCTATTCCTAAAAATATAAGGTTCGGCCAAAGGACTTATATCATGATAGGTGTATCATTAATGGACGACTTTTGGGTCTATTGGATGTTTATAGTATGTTTATTAACCATATAATATAAAAATACAAAGAGACATGGTAAATGTCAAACTAATTAACTAAGAGTTAAAACTAGAAGATAAGGTTAATAAAGTGACCAAAACCTGTCTAAAACATATTGGTTGATTGAATTTAGACCCATCCCCACCTTATCCTTGAAATAAATCTATTTGGAGCCATTATAAACTGAATATGAATTTATTATAAAATAATTTTTTATGTTTTTTCTAAGGTGCCCCTCACCCCACTTATAAAAGGGCACTCCCCCTTCATTCTAGTTCACACCTTCTATACCATTTGGATCGGACAAACCCTGACCAAATACCCTATAAACTATCCTAAATTCAACCTAGATGCCTAATTTTGATCCTAAATCCAACCTAAGGAGCCCTTTTGATCAAATCAAAAGGAATAACCCGAAGAAGAGGTAATGATTTCACCACCCTCTTTCAAGTTCCTTTCTTCTTCCACTTACTTTTTCTTTGTTGTTTCCATTATAAAATAATAACTCTAGTATATTATATATATTGTGATGTTATTATAATTGTGATACAACCAAATTCATTATTCTATCCACCCTTTGAATGACTTGTCACCATACGTGCGTACGTACGGCTTACCGTCTCCACGTCGTGGTGTAATTGTTATTCAATACATTATTATTTGGACGGGTATAATAATGATGTGTATTTGATTTAAATAATAAATATAACATGATAATGATTCTGTATATATGATATACCATAAAATTATATATTATTTTAATATCAAAAGAATGATATTTTCACTTGTGCGTACGTATGGATTACCGTCTCCCCGATGCGATGAGATTCATTTCCAAGTTCACCATTAATCGACGATTATACAAATATATATTACTAATAAGTATATAATATATGAAATAATGATGCTACTTGAGATATATATATTTATATATATAAGTAATTATGTACTTACATATATCTTACTCACTTACTTCCATTCAATACTATATGAAAACTGAAACATCGTTTATGTGTACGTACGGACTACCGTCTCCATAAACGGTGTTTTCCATTTCATATATATGTATATTATACATATTTATATTCTAAATATATATGATATATAAATCCTTTTTTATATTCTGTAAGTATTTAAATCATGATCTAAGTTATACAATCAAGAGTAACAAGTTAAAACATGTACGATAAAGAAAGCGATTATTACCCAAAATATTAATATAACATGGAAATTATTATTAATTGGGTAGTATAAAGTCATAAATGAATAATGTATGATATAATAAATATTAATGTGGTTCTATTATAATTTAATAACATACTATAGTCTTAATACAAGAGGTTAAATGTACCCTCGACTAAAGGAAAGTGCAAGGTAAGGGGTTTTCATCTCACTCCTTATTCCCATGAGATTCAGGCCATATTGCCACTATTACCTTTTGTGTTGTATATGTACTGCCCAAAATTATATTATTTTTGTAATTCACTTTAATTTATGTGTATTTACATATTCATTGTATGATACCTCTTTCATGGGGTGTATGTTTCGTAAGTTACCAAATTGGTAAGGGTTAATTCCTCAATCTAATTATTATCCGATATTGATTATGTGTAAGTATTTACTAGGACTTTTTTATCATCCATGTCCATTTTTCATAAAAATTATTTCAAAATTAATATTTTATGTATTTGGGAAAGGTACTCTTTATCAAGATCAGAATTTTAAATGTTTTAAAGATTTATCTTTCTAAATATTTTTAATTAATGTCCATGTTTTCAAAATGATTTTAAGGATTTATTTATATGGACATGAATGTTTTGAAATGATAATTATTTTCAAAAGTTTTAAAGTGGTATGGGACACTTTGATTCAAAAATATATTTTAAATTACTTCCTTTAAATTTGTGACTTTTAAATAATTTTACAAAAAGTTTATTTCTTTTAAAAGTTTTACTCATCATTGTCAACTATGTCAGCATCCTTTTCTGGATATTATTTTTGATTGAGGTTGATTTATTATGATACAAAATTTCCATATAATATTGAAGGTTTTTTCATATTTTTTATTGTGGATGTGTTATTTTTATACCATTCATGGTTTATGGATAAAGTATTGACATTTCGTATGCTATTTTTAATATGAATGTTTATGTTATGTTTAAACCTTTTCATATGAGGAATGCATTAGACTTAGTAAGTGAGGGGTGGAGCCTGCTATAGCTCCTCAATGTCTCGGTAGGTCTCATGAGACAAACTAGTGTCTTGGAAAAAGGCCTTGACCAAATATTTGTTTGTATTCTTGGCACGAGGCCTTGACTATGTGGTAATGATGTTCGGTATTAGGCATTCCCTCATTGTGAAATTAGTTATTACATGTGATTATTATACTAGTAGAATATCCATGTACATGTTTATATGGTAAGGTTTCATTTAGTTTTACCATATTATGTTCAAGTTTTTGTTTAAAAGACTGTTGTTTTTATTACACATCTTGCCTTAAATGTTTAAGCATACGCTAAATTATTTACCCTTACTGAGCATCTGAGATCACCCCTTTCTTATGTTTTATTTTCCTAGGATTCCAAGAAGTATATTATGATTGATACGCAGGGTTAAGATAAAGCGAAATATATAATTCTCAAAGAACTATCTATGATGTTTTTTATGCTTCAAATTGTAATGTAATGTTATTGTATGTAATATATTTTCCAAGACTGCTAAACTGATCGGTCCTTCGGGACTTGATTCCTTGTAATCATGCCAATGTATTAAAATAATGCACTGGCACTAGGTAACTTGGGTCGGGGAATTACATTTCCAATTAGGTTGTTGTTTACTTTCCCATGCCTAGTATTGTTGGATGGTGTGACTGTTGTTCTATTATGCTGTTGTGTTTTAGAATTCTAGCCAAGTAGTTTTTGAGTTTTAACTTGGACGTTATGCGCTGCTACACTTGCTTGACTTACAAAAGGCTGTGGGAAACTAGTGTATAGACCATAGGGTGAATTGACGTTGAGGGATTCTCTAGAGTGTCTCTTTTACATACGATGCAAGACCACAGGGGGAATGGATTTTGAGTGCTTCCCCAGAGTGTATGTAGTTCCTCGACGTGGGCCACAGGGGGAATGAGAGGTTGAGTGCTTCCCCAGAGTGCCTTTAGTACTGTTACAAGACTATAGGGTGAATTGACGGGGAGTTCTTCCTTATATTGTCTATGCTTAAGCTGAAACAGAGGGGTTAGACTGAGTGTACTGCCCAGAGGGTTTCTTGTACTTGTTTTTTTGGACCATAGAGGATAGGCTATGAGTACTTCCCAGAGGGTTACCTTGTGTTTTAGCTACTTGCTTGTGTCGCTTGGTAGGACCAGATGGGATAGGATGTGGGCACTTCCCAGAGGGTTACATGTTTTGTTTATCTGTTTTGATTAGCTATTTCATGTTGTAGGGTGATTTGAATGCTTTGAAACTGTGGATTGTTTACTGTTGAGTACTTTCATGTTTACTTCCTTCCGTATTTTACCTTCCATATATTTACTGACTGTTAGGCATAGATCTCGTGGTTTTTTCCGACTGGGATTCAGTCTCACACCCTGTTTGTCCATGCTTTTGGGCCCAAACAGATTATAATATTGCAGGTATTGATAAGAGAAAGCACCCTTATACTTCAGGTACTTGATTTTCTATTGAGCTGGAGAGCATGGGACCAAGCTATGGATTGGGATACTGAGTAGTTTATATGCTTTCTTTTTCACTTTGGTATAGCACTGTTGTATTCCAGCATTGTGACTTTTTTGTCTGTTTTCCTAGAAAAATGTATCATGTATCATTTTATATATTTGTGTTCTCTAGTTTATACTCTCAGTTTTCTGTTGTATGTCATTATTATTTCTTCCACTCTTGTATGTATTTCTTTACTTCCACTTTTTACTTTATAAATGAGGGCATAGTTTCCCCAATATCACACCCAAGGCCCTCGCTGCTAGTTGGAAGCCTCTGGCATTTGGGGAAATGTGCTTGAGGCCATATGACAAATTGGGTATCGGGCACCACTGTGTGTCTTCTGGAACCCATGATGTTACATTGGTCAACAAATCCAAATGGGGAGATTAATGAACTCCATGGTTTTGTGAATTTTTTTGATGATTATTGAAGATCTAAAAGTTGTTACTATTTTGGGTTGTGGTATTTTTTTAAAATATAATTTTTAGGTTCTCACTAATTTTTATAATGAATGATTTGGTTTGAATGGATATATATAATGGGAAAGTGTTTTATTATGTTATAAATTTCTTTTATGGTTGGATGGAAGTTAGCTGAAGAGGTTATGAGTGAGTTTGAGTGAAATATAGACTTTCTTGTATTAATTTAAGAATTTTTAGTAAATAAAAGTTTTCACCTATTTAGTTTGGTTATGTATCTAAAACTATATATCTAATTTGAGTCACATATCCATTTATTAAAACATACCTAAAGTAATTTTCACCACCATGTATGGGAAACATGTAAGTAGTTGAGAATTATATAAGGGATTGTATCCTTATGTATTGCGTGAGAGATTCATAATCTGAAATTATGAGAATATAAATTCTACATGGTATAGATGCATGAGGCCATGAAAATAAAAATATTTAAAGCTATTAATGAATAATTTTGTGAGTAAATTTATGATGATTATTAAATAGATTTGAATTTTTAGATTCTAAATATAGGTTTATTTCAATAATTCAACATGAAAGTCAGCATGAGTCTACCATAAATTTAAATAAGGTGGTGAGTATGAATATATATATATAAATCATGCGAAAATTAAAGTTTGATTCTTCAAGAGTTTTTAATCATGAAGATTTGATCAGGATTTAATAAGTTCAAAAATGAGGAATTTATAATGACCCTTCTCATTATTAAACATTAATACATGATTTAATTACATAATATTACACTTAATTCAACCTGAAATATTGATAAGTTTTTCATATTTGGGAATTAGTTACATTACATTACAATATTAAACATTAATTACATCAACTTTTTTGAAAACTTCTTTAACATGCTTAAGCTTAAAACTACATTGGATAACTTGAGAAAATACATAAGAAAGGGGAGATCCCTAAATCCAAAAAGGGGAATAAAAATGGAATAACATTAATATAATAATATTTTTATAAAGTTCATATCAATGATGGGTAAAGGAACATGAATAATAAGGCATGATATAGCATGATAATCATAACATGGGAAATGTGATAACAACTTAAAACATTGTATCATAAACATAGGTCAAGGATATACCAACAAGAATTTATGGTGGAAAAAGTCCCATAGAGGAATTAGGTACACCCCTATCTCAGCATGACATATCAAGAGAGTAAAAATTACCCAATGTATTTTAGCACCATATAATTATGGGCTCACCCATGACTTTTATTTTATTCTCATGTTTATGTGTGTCACATAGATCATAAAACTTGGATAAATTCATAATAATAATTTATTCAATGTTCAATTAGGGTGTAATAAATAAAATTATGTCCCAAATAAAAATTTATATGTGAATAAAATTGAATACCCTTGATAGGAAATGGGTACAGTATTCACTCCCCAATTCGTTTGAAATGGAAAATCGCTGTGAAAATTTGGCAGCAAAACAACGTCACTTAAAAATTCATAATATGGGTTGATGAGAGAAGAACTAGTATCTAATCATTTGTAAATTAAATGGGAAGAAATAGGTACATGTAAAGACATATCCCATCATTATTAATTGGATCTAGAAGGAATAAAATAATAAATATACTTTATTAAAAAAAATAAGGGAAGAACTCTTATGCAATTTCAGCATAGTAACTGGTTTACTTGGGAGAGATTAATAAGATTGAAAGGGGAATATCATAATTTTGAAATAATAAGGTTAGTATTTGGAGGCACAAAAACATACCCCATCGTTAGTAAATAAAAATAAAATGACATAACAATATAAAGAAACTTGGATAATGATGAGAAAGGAAAGACGCTTTACTTGAATATGTGGATCCAAAAGCTTGAAAAGGGGAATCATGAGAGATTTGGGATCCTTGGGAGGATTATAGCAAGAGGAGGTAAATGAAAGGACATTATAAAAGGATTTATATTGAATATAAATGGGATCTTGGGTGGGTTTATAAAGTAATAGAGAGGGATTTCATTAATATTTTGGTTTTGGACTCTACTAAATTAAATTTTCAAAACCACAAACCTTCCCATGGTTTTTCCAACGTAGGGAGGTTATTATTATTTTATTTGGAAAAGATACGAACATATTAAAATATAATCCTTGCTTATGTTAAGGTGAGTCACTCTTTTAAAGAAATGAATTTAAAATCATAAAATATGTTATATATTTTGAATAATTCATAAAAGAATTATAAAATTAATCAAATAATTGTAAAATAAAATTATTTTAAATGGAGAACATATATATGGATTAGGATACCAATTATACTATTTATTACATCATTTTTGGGTCATTATGGTGTCATAAAACACACCGTATATTTATATGGTATTTATTTTTTACCCAAAAAATTGACTGTCTCGGAAAATTATGAAAAAATAACCATTAAATAATTTCAAATTTATTATTATGAAAATAACATTTATTTTTTATAAATAATTTTATAAATATTATCATTTTCACTTTTAAAATAAGATTCCACATTTATTGAAAAATTCTGGGTTTTTTATAATAATAGGTTTTGAACACTTATAAAATTAAATTTCACTTAATAATAATTATATGATAATTTATTATTAATAAAACTTATTTGATAATAAAATTTTATTAAAATACTATTTATTTCAAAAATACACTAATTCATCAAAATAAATACCTTAATTGAATTTTAATATTATCCGAAAATACAATTTGGGTTTAATTTAATCTAAATAAAAATCATTTATAAAGTACCGAATGAATCATTATTATATAAAATATAAATATTCATATTATTGTGGTACTTATACGTATTCATTTATTGCAATGGTGTATGCCCTAAGAGTAAGGTGTGCGATGGTGATACTTTCATGAGGTCATTCAGAAAACATAGTTTGGATCCTGATCATGATGAGCTAGGACTTCTACCTTATACAGTTTCACTCATGCTTAAGTCATTGGATCTCATCTAGGCCTTGGTCAAGAGAAAATACTAGAGATGATATATCCCTTGGAATCTAGGATAAATGGGCTTCATAATGCATGATTCTACTATTTGAGTTCATCACTTCCTTTGTCTCAGTTAATTAGATTTGTTAAAATTTATATATTTACACTAATCATGTGATCACAGTTCAATGGGTATATTAATAACAGTAATATTATTAATGGTATTTTAAATCCGAATATATAACGATGGAATTGCATGTGTTTTCTATAACCATATTACATAATAAGACATTTAATTAAATCAAAATGGGAAAATTCATTAATAATAGTTTAGGTCATTAAAAGCTTCCCCCCATAATAAATGTTTCCATCAAAATTTGAATTTCACACATTAAAACAGATGAGGGTAACTTTTCTTCATCACCTCCTCTTGTTCCCACATTTCTTCTTCAAACTTGTGGTTTCTCCACAACACTTTGGCTATGTCAATTGTCTTATTCCATAAAACTTTATCTCTACTATCAAATATCTTCACTGGATTCCCCTCATAGGAAAGATCATTTTCCATTGGTACCACCTATAGATTGAGTGCATGTTAGAGTTTAAGTATGTAATTCCTCATGAGTGATACATGGAATTATCATGAACTTAAGACATGTTAGGTGGTAGTGAAAGTTGATGGGTCACTGTTTCGATGCGATCAAGGATCTCAAAGGGGATGATGTATCATAGACTAATATTTCCCTTCTTCCCAAATCTCATCAATTTATTCCAAGAATATATGAAGAGGAATAACATGTCCCCAACATCAAACTCTAGGTCTCATTAATGATTGTAATCATTTCTCTTTTTTCGACTCTAAGAGAACTTGTTGTCATACTAAATGGCCTTAACCCTTTCCATAATTTCTTATACCCTTTTAGGACCTAGTAGTTTTTGTTCCCCAACTTCACCCCAGTATGTGGGTGTCCAAAACCTATTCCTATAAAGGGCTTAATAGGGATCCATATGGAGGCTTTATTGGAAAATGTTTTTGTAAGAGAACTTGACCAAAGGAATATTTTTATCTCATCCTCCTTGGAAGTCAATTGAGAATGATCTCAACATATCATCATGTTTCTAGATATTCTACTCTAATTGGACATCAGTTTGAGGGTGATAAACCCTAATGAAGTTCAAATCAATGTTTAGAGTATGGTGAATACTTTTCTAGAACTTGGAGGTGAATATTTGATCTCAATCGGATACAATAAATTGTGGAACTCCAGGGATCCTGACCACTTAGTTGATTTATATCTATGTAAGTAGATCCATTGATAATTACTCTCATATCATAATGATGTGAGAAGTATTTGTAATATTATCTACCACAAACCATGTAGTATTGATCAGTCTTGATTTCTTTGAAAGATAAGTAACAAATTCCATTGTGATTTTTTCCCATTTCCATGTATGTATGGGAAATGGTTACACCATCCCCTTGGATTTTTTCCTTTTTTCTTTCACTTTCCGACATAAAAGACATCTTGATGTATATTCTGTGATCTCATTATTCATATTGTGCCACCAACAGTGTTCTCAGAAATATAGATACATCTTTGTGCTTCTTGGGTGGATGGAGAAGTTTGATCTATGTGCATCATCCAATATCTCATTATTTAACTCAGGATTTGATTGTACACATAGCCTAGACCCAAATCTCACAACACCTTAATAATTATCATTGAAATCCATGGATTTCCCTTTCCTTATAGATTTCACTTTCTTCTAAATTCCAACACTAACTCATTGATCATCCTTTAACTTCTCTAGAATATATGGTTGAGAAATCATTTGTGGAAGGATTGATTATGTTCATTCTTTTAGGATTCCCATATCCATCCTTTCCAAATCAATGAAGATTAGATCCTTCTAAATTATCATAAATGATAGATTTGTTAGATCCTTTTTACTTAGAGAATCTACCACATTATTTACTTCCCCAAGATGGTATTGAATTGAGAGGTTATAGTCTTTGATCACCTCTAACCCGATTCATTGGCGCATGTCTAGATCTATCTATTTCAAAATATAATTGAGACTTTTTTATCTATATATATTTCACACTTCTCCCCCAATAGATAATGATTCCAAATTTTTAAATCAAAAATAACTAAACCCAACTTCATATCATTTGTTGGTAAGTTCTATCCCTGAAATATCAACTTCCTTGAAGTATTTGCAGTGACTTTATCGTTTTTCATCAACACACATCCTAGGACCTTCTTTCAATCATCGATGAATACCATGAAAATCTCTCCACTTATGGGCACTGTGAGCACAAGAATAGTGATAAGTCTCCTTTTCAACTCCTTGAAGATTTCTTCAAATTAATCATTCCAACCAAACATGACTCCATTCTAAGATCTTTTGGAAATAGGGTTTGACAATAATGAGAAATCTATCATGAATTGGCCTTAATAAACAGCTAAACTAAAGAAATTATGGATATATATCATAGATTTTGGCCTCATACATCCTTTAATTACTTCTTTTTTGATGGGTCTGTAGATATAACATTTATTGTGATGATATTCCATAATAAATATAATTACTTCAACCAAAATGCACATTTTATATATTTGGTATAAATTTTTTCCTTTCTCAAGGTCTTTAGAACAGTACTCAAATACTCATGATCCTCCATAATTTTGATGTATATTAGAATATCAGTTATAAAGGCTACCAAAAATTTGATGACGTAATCTCTAAAGACTCTATTAATCATGTCTGTGATGATTTTTAGAGAATTATTAACTCCAATAAGCATCACTATTAACTCTTAGTTCCCATACTTTGTACGAAATATAGTCTTGGGGATAACCCCCTTCTTCACCCTAACTTGGTAATATCCCAACCACAGACCCACCATGAAAAATTATTGTTCTCCACAAAGCTGATCGAATAAGTCATAAATCTGTGGAAGAGGACACTTGTTCTTTTTTTTGATCTTGTTGAGCTCGTGATAATCAATGAAAATGCGTATTGACTCATCCTTCTTCATAACAAGGGGGGCTAGTGCAACCCATGGTGAAGCACATGGTCATATGATACCTTTATCTAGATCCAATGGTAGTTCTTGATTCAGCACCTTAAGTACCACAATATCCATTATATATGGAGTTTTGGATAATGGTAATTCCCTAGGTATAAGCATCACTGAAAATTAACCATCTTGGCTCGGAGAAAGACCAAGGAATTCCTCAGAAAACACATCATCATATTCCCTCATAATGTGAATTCCTTAGAGAATGATTCTTTCCTAAGACTTGATAATTGGATCTAGATACACTGGCACATTGGTCCATAATATCCATTCCTGATATGATGGTTCTAAATAATATTCATCCACCTCCTTATACATGTATAGAATCGGGGGTCAATTTTCAATATGGAGTGTGATTTCCTTCTCACGATAATTTGTGTTGGATCTATATAGAGAAATCGAATCCATGCCCAGAATTGCATAAAATTTCATCAAAGGGATTATGTCAAGGTTACCTGGGATTATCATACCACAAATTGTGATATGGGATGAGTTATATACTTGGGATTCAATAATTTACCCATTTTCCAACGT
The DNA here is from genome assembly GCA_963277665.1 of Viscum album. Classification (NCBI taxonomy): domain Eukaryota; kingdom Viridiplantae; phylum Streptophyta; class Magnoliopsida; order Santalales; family Viscaceae; genus Viscum; species Viscum album. The sequence continues at coordinate 1,628,201,802 of OY728122.1, forward strand.
CACCAATAACTCCACTTCCATGATTTATGATGGTATTTGAATAGTTCTACTAAACCTTCATGATATGACGGAATGCATAGAACCATAATCAAAAAGTACATTTTGTATTATTGAATGAATAACTATAGTACCTATCACCACCTCATTTTTGGGATCCACTATGGCATTTATGGTGAAAGATTATCTCTCTATGTACATTGGAGGTTGTTGGTTGTCTATGAAAACCCTTGTCTTAGTGTTCTAGTTTGAAAAATTAATTGGTTCTTTTTAGTTGTAGGAATTAATTGTACATTGAGGGTTGACTATAGAATTCTCTTCTTCCATCATAATAGTGGGTTTTTCCAGCTAGCAATCACTAGCTAGGTTCCCTTCCTTCCCGCACAAAAATAATTTCCTTATCCCCTTCAGGAAATTTCAAGGGTGGTTCTTTCCACACCTTTCGAAACTGGGATATTTAAATTTCATGGAATCATTAGATCTCTCTATCGAGCTACCAGAATTGATCACCACTTTCCGTTTCTTATCCTGATGATAACCCTAATATTCTATAATCCTAATTTCGAATTTGAGGGCACATCAGAAAATTTTCTCATAGCTATCAAAGTCACAAATCACTAGGTCTTTTCGTAGGCTAGGTATTATTCCACCAAAGAAGTTTTCAACCTTGCACTCAGGGGTAACAATAAATTCATATGCATATCGTGCAAGCCTTGTGATATTTTCCTCATATGCCCAAAATATTCATCATCTATTTTAATGAGGGAAATTAAATCCCTTTCCATTTTATGTCAGATGGTGCATGTAAAATATAAATCAAAAAAAAGTTTTCAAGAAATCCTTACATCCCATCACCTTGATCTCTTCCTTAGGCTTCTTATTTTTTATCAACTTCCACCATTGATCATATTCACCCTCTATATAGTAAACAGCTAAAAGAACTATTACTTGTTTAGATTATTAAAGGATGGATAATATCTTCTTAATTGAGTTGATCCATTATTTGGTGATTAAGGGATCATATGATCCATTGAAATTCAGAGGTACATGTTTCATGAAGATCTCAATTATAGATTGTCATTTTTGGGGTGGATTTTCATGCTCCTGCTAATCTAGGTTTCTATTCAAAATAAGAGTCAATTGAGAGAGTATCATCATGAATTTCATGATACTATCTCCCATCAATGTGGGAATCTTGTTGGGGAATTCATCACATTACCCTTTACGATGATTGTATACCTAATTACTCCTATTTCCATCTGTTGTCTCGAATAGAAGGAAAATTAGGGTTGTGTATCTTTAAGCTGTCAAAAAAATAAAGGATAATACAATGACAATAAAGGGATAACTTATAAATTAAATGTATTTCCTTAACTTATTAATTTATTGGATTCAATATATGTTATTCGTGATATATTTCATAACATATATTATTAAAATCATTTTTTATTCACCGAATGATGGTTAATACTAATATTGTGAATTGATCAAAGAATATCCTGTGGGAGTGTCAATGCAGGTGTGAAATAAGGCATGTTTTCATGTAACACGTTACCCCGCGTTAATCCATGGACACCTTGTCGGAGTATTTACCCCTGGGTACATCTGTTCCAAAACCACGTCCACTTATAGTATCCAAAAAGGGATGTATATTCTTGATAAACCAATAACTATATACTCACAAATATTTTAGGGATGTATTCCTATACATAGTCTTATCTTCAATCCTTTTTCTAATGTTTTCTAATCCTAATCCCAAAAATAACTATCTTTTTTCTTTTGATACCAACTATAAAATACCTTCTATTTAATAAACATTAATATATGATTTAATTACATAAGATTACACTTAATAATACCTGAAGGATTGATAATTTTAGTTACTTTGAGAATTAGGTACGTTTTATTACATGTTTAAACATGAATTCGAAAATATTTATTGAAAACTTCTTTAACATGATTGAGCTTAAAACAATATTGGATATCTAGGGGAAATACATAATAAATGGGTGATTCATAAAGCCTTGTATGGGAATAAACATGTCATAAAAAATTATAATAACACATGTGATACAAGGAATAATAATGATGCTTAAAGAAACATAAATAATAATTCATGATATATCACGATAATCATAACATGAGAAATGTGGAAACAACTTAAAACACTACAGCATAAACATATGTTAAGGGTAAACCACTAAGACTTCATGGTGGAAAAAATCCCAAAAAGAAATAATGTACATTTCTTTCCCAAAATTATGTATCAAGATACTAAACATTACCCAATTCATTGGAGCTCTATAGAATTACAGGTTCACCCATCACTTTCATTTCATTATCATGCTTAAAGGTTACACATATTTCATAAAATATAGATTCATTCATCATGATAATTTATTTCATGATGAAGGAGTGTGGAATAAATACATGTAAGTACAAAATTAAAATTTATATGACCGTAAAATTGAATTCCCTTGATAGTTAATGGGTATGTTATTCACTACACAATTTGTTTGGCATAGAAAATCATAGTGAAAAATCTACATCATAACGGTGTTACATAAAAATACATAAAATTTGATGATGAGAGAAAAATGGTTCTCTCACAATTTTTTAAAAGAATGGGAAGTAATAGTTACATTTAAAGACATATCCTATCATTGGGAATTGGAAATATAAGGCATATTATAATAAAGAACCTTGATTGAAGAAGAGGAATGAAGAACTCTTATGAAATTTTGGCAGGGTAACGAGTGTACTTGGGAGAGATTAATGAGGGTGAAAGGGGTCTCTAATAATTTATATATAATAATTGAATAATGGGGGAGGATCTTAAAGTTACCCCATCATTGTTAATTGAAAATAAAAGGTCATAATGATTTAAAGAAACTTGGATAAAGATGAGAAAGGAAAGAACCCTTACATGAATGTGTGGCTCCATAATCTTGAAAAGAAGATTACTGAGAGCATGTGGTGCCATGGTAGGATTATAGAGAGTATAGGAAAGAGTAAATATGTGATATAAAAATTTAATTAAAGAGAAATGGGAGCTTGGGGGGTTTATATAGGAAAATTGAATGATTTATTTAATATTTAGGTTTTGGACTCTACAAAATAAAATATTCAAAACCATAAACCTTATCATGATTTTTTCCCATGGTTTTTGACAATGTGTGGAGATGTTATAAAATTTGGGGAGGTTTTTATTATTTAATTATTAAAATTTCAAAACATATTAAAATATTAAACATTCTTATGAAGAGGTGAGTCACTCTTTTAAAGAAATAAATTTTAAATCATAAAATATATTATATATTTTGGAGGATTCATAAAGGAATTATAAAATTACTAAAATAAAATTAAAATAAAATTAGATTAAGGTTAAAAGATATATTGTTTCAAGGATACCAATTATAGTATTTATTAAATCATTTTGGGTCATTTTGATTTTATAAAACACACTGTATATTTATACGGTGTTTAATTTTTACTCAAAAATTCGACTATCTCAGAGAATTATTAAAAATTCACCATTTAATAATTTTGGTGTTATTATTCCAAAAATAATAATTATTCTATCTAAATAATTTTCTAAATATTTTAATTTTCATGTTTAAAATAAGATTAGATATTTATTGAAACATGATTGGTTTTTAACAATAATATTTTTTGAACCATTATAAAAAGTACATTTCACTTCATCAATAATATATGACCATTTATAATTAATAAAAAATATATAATATGACAAAAATTTAAAATAATATTTCTTAAAAAAAATAAATTAATTTATCAAAATAAATCCCTTACTTGAATTTGAATATTTTTCAAAAATACAAGTTGTGTTTAATGAATCAAAATAAAAATAATTTATAATGTAACAAAAAACATTAAGTATTATATACAATTTACTTATTAATATTGTTTAGGTATTGATAAATAACCCTTTATTACACCTTATTGGACCATAATATTAAGGTTCATGATGGGGAGACTTTCATGGGGTCATTCTGCAAATATAGTTTGGTTCTTGATCTCGATGAGCATGGACTTCTCCCGTAAACAGTTTTGATCATTCTTATGTTGTTGGATATAATCTTGGTCTTGGTCAAGGGTAAATACTAGTGATGTTATTCACCTTTTAATCTCGGATAAATGGGATTCATAGGGCATGATTCTACTAGTTTAGGCCATCACTTACTTTGTATAAGTCAATTAGATTTGTTAAGATCCTTATATTTAAACTAATCATGTTATCATAGTTCAACACCTATATTAAAATTGGTAATATTATTATTGTCATTTTAAATAAAAATATATAACCAAGTAAGTGCATGTATTCTATATAACCATATTACATAATAATACATTTAATTAAATAAAAAAGGGGTATATCATTTATAACAGCTCGGGTTGTTAGAGAATTTGTTATGGCTGACTATGTGGATTTTTTTTTGAAGTTTGTATGCTATGAGAAAAAGGAAGATTAAGAATATTCCAAGGATGAGGTTGGATTTTTAGAATTTGTTTTGAAATTAATATCATTGCTTCATGAGTTTTGATTTGATTCTAAGAAAAAAAATCGACGTAATCCAAGTATACACTATGGGAGATTCTATCATTCTTATTCAGGAGGCTCATGAAAGATGATATTTATCTTTTATTTCCAAAGATAACTGGATTATTTCATAATATTATCCATCATGTATCAAAATTACTTCGACTATAGTTCAAATATGTTTTTTGGGTGCGAATCCCAATGTGTGTGGTGTCATATCACATGAATTCATATAATTTGATCTCACTTGTGGTTATAGTGAATATAATCCATGGATAGGTATAGTAATCAGGAAAGAAAAGTTTTAGGATTACACATTGGATCTCGAACATGTAATTTTTTTTCTTTATCCTTTTATTTATTATATTGTATTGTGGTAATAAGATATTTCTATTTTGAGTAAATCATACTCTATCATATTGTAGAGTTTTATTTCTATTGATTTTTTTTAAAACTACTTCCACTTAATCACCCACCCCCAGTGAAGTTAACAGATCCTGTTATAAAAAATCTATTCGTGAACTATGTTTCAATAGAATTTTGTTACAGACTTTAGTTGGAACTTTCAAACAATATCTGGGTGCCTCTATGAGTTGGGGAATTGGGATTGGTTGTTCCAGTAAAATATAGGTGGTTAAAGATGTGAATCCTTGAAATGGGTTATTTGAAGGTGGTTCAGATGGTAGTGTGATGTTAATTTGGATGTGGTAATATAGAAACCACAAAGGGTGCATTTTTTGGACATTAGATGTATATTTTAGGCATTAGTAGGGAATTTTTGAGGAAAATATATTGTTCTTGTGTTTATAATGGACATATTATGATCTTCTATTTATTTTTTATTTTTCATAAATGTGATTCATGAGGATTATACTGGTAGTTTTATATATGTTCAATTACGGTATGTTTGGAATTGTGTTGGGTGGGTCATTGGACTGTTGAGAGCGTTCTTCAAAAGTAATTTTTGATGGTATTAGTGGCATGGATCGAAGCTTCTATTTAGAGCTAATTCCTATGATGGGGAGTACAATAGGTCATAGGATAAGTTGGAAAAAAACATGTTGTGTCTCATGATATAAGAGCTTAGGTAAACAATATACTTGTGTAATAGTGATGGATTGTGTTTTGGAAATTTTTGAACCATATTGTAGGGTATACACATTGGATGCACAATAAGAGTTAATAGATGGAACAAGGAAAATTATCTTAAAATTTAAAACATTGATAGGCTAGGATTTTCATTTGGATGACTACCAGGACATCTCAAGGATGATAATTGTTATGGTGGGGTGTTTTTAGTAACCCTTGTGTACAAACGAGTCATTCCATTCCATAGGAATTTGAAATCTTAATTTAGTTGATGGGTAAATTTTAAACTATGATTTGGGAGGGAATTTTAACATTTTAATCGATGTGTTTTTTACAAGAAATATAGGTCAAATGGTGGATGGAATTAGTGTGAGATATTTGGAAGGAAGTAGGGGTGCAGTATACAACCACCGACTAGCCAGTATCAGCTCACATGTTCATCGGTATGGTGGGAAATATCAAGGGTTATACTATAGGTTCCACAAGTTAGTCTATGGATTTAAAATGAGGTAAATTTAAAATTTTACACCTTTAAATTTTAAGGGTTCCAGAACCATCCATTCCTTTATTCTCTTACGTGTGGTCAATGGTCTCTCCCCCTTCCACTCCTCTTCAAGTAAATTCAATTGAGGTGTTCTAAGAGGGTTTTAAAAAAATCAAATGTAGGTCATCAAATTTATGGCCTATTTTGTTCTTATCCACCTATCATTATTATTATTTTCTTACCCTATATTGTTGTTCCATTCTAATTCCAGCAAAGCATGATGGAATCAGTTGAACATGAAGGGGGTTTCACTCTATCTAAGAAGAGGGTGTCTTAAGACCCCACCTATATACAGTCACTCATTTTTTTGATTAAGTTATTTCATTACACTTAATTTATTAAGGTTCTTACATAAATTTAAATGAAATTTATTACGTATTTTGTGTTGTGTGTTAGGGTTTTCCTATAATTTATATCAAGATCACACCATGGTCCATTGCATGTATTTGGTTGTGGTTCTGGTCTAAAATATCTTCTAGTGATATTTTTGGTAGAAATTCCCTTTTTGAATTAAATTGATAATTTAATTTTAAATTATTTAATTTACCATTTGAGGTTTTTTGTATTTATTTAGGGTAATAGAATGAAATGGGATCTAATACAAAAATTATTGATCAGGGAAAGTCATGGTGAACCTAGGTGGATAATATGTTCTGCAACTTTTAAAATGGAATGATTTCTTAATTGAGTTATCTAGTCCTTGGTTCTCATTATATGGAATTATTTAATTTTCATGATTCATGTGGTGTGTCATCAATCCACTGATGGTGCTATACCATTTAGTTAAAATGAATTATATAATTTTAATTTTAATTTAAATGTAATCCTTGAATGGACTGAAAAAGTTCCTAAGGACACATTATCCTTGGTGAAATAACGTGTCGACCTTGATAGCTGAGGGTCGATACCAAGACCAAAATATTTTTTCCTAGAAACTAGGGTCCTCATGAAGGGTTACCCTTGGTTTAATTTAAGTGTTTATGAAATAGTTTTCCTTTCATAAGATCACTTATATACCTCCATGAGGATGTATTGGATGACTAGAGAAGAATGGCCTAAGATGTCCATGTGGGGACCCTTTCTATACAATAATTTTTTTTATTATCATTTAAGTGATCATGGGTGAGTGATCCGTACCCTTTGGAATGAAATTGTTCTTGGAGGACATATCAAAGGTAATATATACTTGTTTTGGTTGAGTGGACCAACTTGGTGGCATATTGGGTTTGAGATGGGATTCACACCATTTATTAGGAGTGATGTGTATTCATATTGAGGAGTTATGACCTATGAAACATGGGTTGGGACCCCTAGTTGGATACCCATACTTATATGTTCACCAAGGGTCCTTGGTAGTTTCCTCGATGATAGAAAATCCCTAAGTTGGTGTCATACGTTGTAGATGCAGTGTGTGTGTTTAGGAATTTTAGTAACCTTTATTTTCATTTATTTTTTGTTTGAATTTAATTACACGCTTTGGGAAGATATGATACATTATTGTGATTTAATGGATTTTTTTCTCGATACATATATGGACTACCTTGTATTTGGAGATTATGTGTTATTGGAGCTTCCCTGTATTTGAAGCTCGGTGTAGGGTCATCCATGGATTTAGAGCTTGGATGATATACTATCATTGGATAAGACTCTAAATTCATGTCAATATGGTTATATATTTCTATTATTTGTAGCTTAGTTTTAGGGATACCATGGATTTGGAGTTGAAAATTTGGACTGGAATGGGTTGGTAACCAATATTCGTGACGATACGATTGGAGCTTTTGTGGGTTTAGAGATCAATGTGGGGGATATCATGGATTTTGAGACTGGGTGTTGGGAAGTCATGGTATGTGATAATAGAGCTGTGAGGATATATTTAGAGCTTCCATAGACATTGATCTTAGTGTTGGGGTTGCCCTGATTTGGAGCTCAAATGTTGGAAGGTTGGGGGAAGGGTCCCCGGAGTCATGATTATATGATTTTGGATGCCATGGATTTGGGGACTGCATTTTATAGAGTCAATACAATCATAATGATATTATCATAGACACCCATACACTTTTAGATGTTTGTATGGTTAATTGGGGTCACAAAACTAAGTATCAGTAATGTTTATTTATTTATTTATTTTTCCGTAAGGTATTTATTTATTCTAACAATGTCATATTAATTTATAATATCATTTATAGTATTTTTTGGGACCATGTTGTTGGTTCCCTACTGAGTTATATACTCACACCATTCTTAGGAAGTCAAGGAACATGGGTATTGAAAAAAAATTCACTCGGTTGTAGGCATAGGTTGGTCTAAGGTTTGGGATTGATTTATTAGGATAGCTCAGATGAGTAAATGGAGCATGGTATGAGGTATGTCTCAATGTTTTTGTAGAGACATTACATTTATTTTGCCCCCTTATTTTCATTGTAGATATGATCATCCCGATGGGCAATAAATCTTGTATTCTAGTATTTCTAATATTTTATTTATTATTTTTCTATTATTTTATTATTATATAGACTCTATTTATCTACTATTATGAATTATCTCTTTTTCATTTTTATTTCATATTTTGATTCAAGGTTTACATCCTCCCAATGGTACCTCCATAGACCCCTACTTCTATTCATCAACCTATGGAATTAAAGGAGGTTCTCTTGAGGTGATGTGGTGGATTGGGCTTATTACTATTCATAAAATGAGCTATACTGGGACATTACATGATCTATAAATAACCGTGTTCCTATTTATTCACCAAGATGAAATGATACCAAGTGAGAATAATTATAAGAGTTAATACTATTTTAATAAATACATCATCGTCACATATAAGAAATAATATTTATTTAATGAATGCTTCATCATCACATAAAAGTTTCCCTCATATTTGTAAATCTATCCAATAAACCTATTAAATAAATAATTCCTACTTTCACTTGAATAAAACTATTAAAAAATTTCATGCATGAACAATTCTAAATTCAATGAATTTGAATTTTAAAAAAATATCTTTAAATACATGATCCTATAAAATGATTACATCCCTAAAAGGTAAAAAATATTAATGGATACTCACTATCATTATATTATATTCTCCCCCTTTTACAAAACATAAGAATATAAACATAAAGGAAAACTAATATTGTATTTTCTTGTTTCCACTTTTCCCTCCCTTTGACACAATATCCAAAAAAATTACGAGATAGGGGATTGAAAAATTATACCTTAGCTTTGATATGGGTGAAGTTGAACTCCAAACATCAACTTTATATTCTGATATTCTTCTTTAGGCAGTATCTTGGTTAAAACATCTACAATATTCTTCTTTATAGGAATAAATTTCAAATTCATTTCATTTCTCTTTACATGATCCATGATGAAGTGACACTTTATGTCCACATGATTATATATTTAATTTAGAATCATATTCCATATGATATTGATGTAAAATTGATTATAAAACCAAATAATTATTAGAAAATTCACTTCAATCTTAAGATCTTCTAGTTAGATCTTTATCCAGATCAGTTGGGTTGTTTTATTGTTGATATCCATAAATTATACCTCATTAGTTATTATGGTGATTGGACTTTAATTATTATTGTTCCAGAAGACACATATTTTTCCATGATAAAAAATCTATTGGATGATAACCTCCTATCATTAACACAAATTTCCAAATCTGTATCTGTTTAAAAGAGTGGATCAAGCATCCATTTGATTTCATATTTCAAATAGAAATTCATGAATTTAATTTAACTAATAATATTTTTTCTACCACTAGAATTGGACACATTTATGGTACATTGATACCTAGAATAAATTGTAAAAACATAAAACAAATATGTTCATGAAGCCTTAAATTATAATAAACATATAATAAAATTCATATATTCACACTTGTCCACTTCCTTTCCTTTCTCATCTTTGGATATCATAGTTCCCACCAAAATGGTGGTGGAAACTAACATGTAATTGTTCATGAAAAAACTTTTTATATGGTCTCAAGAATAATTCTCTTGAGAAATAAAATTTTGATATATCTCTTGAGAAATTTTTAATCCAAAAAATACATCATTTCACCAATAATGTAATTTAAAAAAGGATTTTTCATCTCATTTTCAAAATAATTATAATATTCTCCTTTCATTAAATTAAAAAATTGGTCTTATACATATACAATAACAATTATAGATACCTATTTTTCATAATTAACATTCATATTATTTTATAATCTTCATTTTTTTAAATTGAACCTCTTTATGTGGGTGTATTTGTTATAATAGAAAGATCTTAGGGATTTTTGTAGCCTATATAAATCCTTCTTTAACCTGAAAACATAATTCTCATCTTCTCCATGTATGAACAAAAACGTTATCTCAATATACACATCCTCTCCCAACCCACTATTCAATGAAATCCATTTGAAATAGCTTAAATTTCATTTTTTACAGTAGAAAGAAAGATTTAATAGTCTCAAGCCTATAAAATTTTGTAATGTTCTCAAAAAAATACACTCTTTTAACATATGATTATACATTATACACTAATATTTCTTTATGTTCACCACATCATTATATTCATTCAATTTTTTTTAAATACTCATTTTATCATGATGAAATTATTCTCTTTAGTCTTGGGTACCAACTTCCAAGTTTCATTATTCTCTATTTTCACAATTTCATCATTCATGTCATCAACCCGACCTTGATTCTTAAATTCATCTACAATATCTCTATATTTAATTTGAGAAAAAAATAGGATTCGATATCCTCAAATTTCTCTTGTATTGAACCTATTTTCTTTGATCTCTAACTATATTTTAGACCTATACTTTCATTTTAAGCCTTGGATGAGATAAATGGTATTTTTAAACCACACATGAAATAGTTGAATATTCTTCTCCAACTTATACATCTTAATCACTTTCATCTCTTTCTGAATGTCACTAGGATGTTTAAAAAATAGCGTTATCACCACTTATGGAATGTAATTCATCATGTGTAACATATTTTATTCAATATTATACATCCTTAAATTTATTATTATTAGTAATACTTCATTACACACTAATATAAAAGAGGTATCCTACTCTATTTTCAGTTTATCCTAATAAAATTTCATTAACACCTATCTTTTCAAATTTCCCATGACTTTCACCTTTTACATTGATAAAATAAAGGCTTCCAAACACACAAGTATGCTTCAAGCGTGATTTTTTTTAAAATAAATCACATGAAGAGAAATATTATAATTAAATATATGAAAAGAAAAAAATTTAATATGAACCATTTCAATAATATATTTCCTCCAAAAGTATCAAGAAATAGTATTCCAGAAAATCATTTCCCAAGCCATCTCTATAGAAAAAAATCACAAAGATTTTTAAAGGGTTTATAAATAGTAAAAAAAGAGTATAGTTTTTATCAAGAAATTTATTCTTTTATTTTCCACACCATTTTGGGGCGGGGGGGGGGGGGTATAGTGTATATATTAGACTTCATACTTTTCTAGATAATCTTTACGCATTCCATTTGAGAACCAAGTTCCATTGTTTGTCTAAATATTCTTGAGATAAAAAAATACTCCTTTTTCACTATTTATAAAACATTTAAAAAACATTAATGCCTCATAGTTATTTAATAATCATAGAACAAGTAATGAGAGTGAATTACTTAATGAAAATAATAAATTTATTACCTTTAGTTGTTGGTTACATTTTTATAGGATTTCACACATCTGTATGAATGTTCTCTAAAGGTTAAGTATATTGAATCTCCTCCTTCTTTTTTGAATAGATAACAATTTTACTCTTTATGAATTATGATAAAATCCAATAACTTTAAGTTTTCAAAAAAATAATAATCACATACATTATCATCTTAGGTGGTATTTTTAATTATCTTCTATCCACGATGACTAATATTTTCATACTACAAATAATTCTCTTATATCACACGTAGATAAAATGAGTTTCTAGCATCACCAACTTGAAATAAATTGACTATAGTTCTCTTTTTTCTTATCAAAAGTCTTCTATATTAAATATTTATGACCAATAACCCATCCTTCCTAGAGACCACTTCATTAATTTCATCTCAAATTTTCGAAATAGTTAATATATTATGCTTAAATACATCAACAAAATAAGTGTTTTTGGATTTCATCTTTTCATTCCCAATAACCATTGAAAAAAATATTTTAATTTTATGTGACTCATCATTTATAAAAGTAATAGGATATTTTTTCCACTCTAACATTTCTTATAAGTTATAAATCTCATATCATGTGATATGAGCATTCACTTTCTAAGAGATATAGACTTTCTCAATTTGATTCATTGAGTGAAAGTTCCAAATCTAAAGTTTTCTCAATCCAGTTTATATATTTTTCTAGGGTTTTTTATGATTGAAGATTATATTTTATTTTTATAGTAGAATTATTTGATGGGTAATGTCATGATTTCACAACTAGTAACACCTTACATTGACTTCTTGATGCACTGGAAACCTATTCTCAAATTTGTATTCAGAATTATAAACCTATTTATGAACATCCTTATTTTAAGAGGGTTGAATCCAATTAAAAAAAATTAAAATTCCTCATAAATATTTTATGATGTTGGTAATTAAACCAAAAAATATTTTTTGTATTCTCAAACCCTCTATGGTACTAGAAGGATTCCTATATAGAATATTTTCCTTTGTAAACAGCATATTATCAAGAATATGGTACTTGTATTTCTTCTAACTTTGAGTCACCAATATTGGATCCTTTTTTCAAGACAAAAACACTAGTACCACTGAACATTTCTTTTCTTCATATTATAATTCTTATAATACTTTTTATAATCACAAATTTTAGTGGTTTTGACATAAATTTTGTGTTCCTATAATCTTAATATTTTTCAGTGTCACGGGATTTTGTTACAAATTTGGCCATTATTACCAAATTATTATTCATGAAATATTTCATTATATTTTTATAAATATTTAATTTATTTGATAATTTTTTTATATGGTATTAATAAGTCTATTTTTTAACTAAACATTTTCCAAATTTTGAAATAGATTTCTGAAATTTGGATCTTTGCTTACTCAAATATTATACTACTTGGACCAATTTATATTATTAGTGTAAAACACCTTCTATTTTTACTTCAATTGTTTTTCCATATTTATTTTAAGATTCTTACAATCATCAATAATATTTTTAAAATCAAAAATAATTTTCAAGAATTTGAATTTTTCTTTTGAAAATATATTTTTTTCTATTATATGAATAATTATCATTTTTGAACTTTTTGGTCTATTTCCCTAGTTTAGAGATCATTTAGGGAATCATTTAAATTATATATTCATAATTAAATCCATTTATATATATTCCCTTTAAGAATTAATTTCATCATAAGTTTCATATTTATCAATTAATTTTGCAATGAGTTTCTTTTCACAATTTTCATCACTGGATGACCCAAATACATCTTCATATTTATTGAATTCACATTCCTCAAAGAAGAATATTTTAATTTGAAAATTTTAGATCTTTTTAAACTTATGTTTTAAAAAAATTACTTTTTTCATAGAGAATATTCTAGGTTTTTCTTTTTTTTCTTTACTTTCTTCTTTAGATAATGATTTCTAGTTATCTGCTATGAAATTCCCTATTAATCAACACTTGATAATATTTAAAGTTATTTTCCCTTGTATCTTCATTTACCTCTTCTCATACTTATTTAGATAAGGTATATAACTTTATAAAACATTACATTTAAATATTCATTCAAATCTAAACTTTTTGTATCTTCTTATTCAATAACAATCTTCTTTAACATCCTAGTTTTTTTTACTTTAAATAAAATATCATTCTCATCATTTCCATTAATTTTGAAAAAATTATCTTTTCTCATTCTATAATAATTCAAAATACTATGTAATTCATCAAGAGGGATATCACATGTATCTCTTTCTTCCAAATAAGAAAAGTTTTCATCAATTTTTTTGGTAAGATACGTAAGGTCTTATTTATAATTGTAGTGACTTAAAAATTCGCACCATAGACACTGATCAGGATCAAAAAATTATTCAACTTTATTAAGAATCTATAAATAATCTCACGGTCATACATCCAGATAACTTTACACATATGTCCCCCTATTTTTAAGATTACCCGCTTCAATTTGGTATTTCCTTCGCATGTATTCTCTTATCGGTCTCAAATATCTTTTCTTATTTTGATTATTTTGAATTTAATAAATTCAATATCTAAAATAGATGACAACACAGTATTTCTAGAATTACAATTATTCTCAAAAGTTTTATTTTTTTATCATTTTCATAGTAACACCTTTAGCATGTAGGGGAAATCCATTAGTTTCTGCTTCAAAACATCATAATTGATAGATAAAAGTTATGGTAACATGTGGTCTTACCATATGTTACAATGTTTCAAAGAAAATATTGAAATAAACATCTTATTCAAATATTTTAAATTATCGATTGATGATAATTGTAATTTGTGAAAAATTATAAAACTCAAAAGACTTTAGATATAAAATTATAAATATTTAATAAAAAACAAAACAACCCATTAATTTTATTCCAATTATGGAACTATATGTAGGATCCATTAGATATCACTATGAGTGGGGTGAATCAGTGATCTATATTCTTTTTCTTTTTCTTTTAAAAAAACCTACTCTACTGATTATGATCAGTAATTTTTTCTATTTAAACTCACATTAAAATATCCATCAATAAAAATAGAACATCAATTTACAAGTTTAACCTCTCAATGTGAGAATTTTAGTCTTTTTGGTGATATATATTCCTCCAAGATCACACTAACCACTAGAATTATATTGTACATACAAGCGATCAAGGTATATCTTTGAAAATCATGTCCGAACATATCTTCATTGTGCTTCAATAGACCCTTCACACAATTTCTTCTCATACCTTTAATAATAGTAAAATTATAGTAATTAATTATATTAATTTAACATATATGTTTTCATCATGTTAATGATTGTGTTATGTTCTTCTTCATCTTCTGTTCTTATACAATAGAAAGATACTTATTCAATTTTCATGAATAACACGAACTGTAACCATTATTATCTCCATATTCATTGTGAATATGATCTTTAAAATATAGAATAATAACAAATTAATCTCTCTATCTCTCTTTATTTATTTTTTAACCTCACGTCCAGCCCACCCAATCTTCTTAAAAATATTATCAATAAACTTTTGTGGGATTCATTAACTAGTTCATACACACCAATTTCCTTCTTATTTATCTAATATTTATTTATTTAACCTGTAACACCCCAAGCTTCTACGGTACGCTTCTCTTTGAATAATGTGATAGTGTGTGTTGTACGCAACACCGAGTTCTAACACACCATAACTAATCAAACTAGCCGTTATGAATAGTAATACCTACTTTTTGAAATTATATATATTTTATATTTGAAAATGGACTTCATTTTTGGATTTGGAATATCGAATTTAGCCTAAGGTGAAATTTTGGTACATTTCGGATAACTTTCATATTTTGATGAATAGTGAAAATTACTGAATTTTAATTAAAAACAACTTTTTTAATCAAAATAATTAATAGTGATAAATTATGAATTTGAGTGGTTTTAAAGTATA
Source organism: Viscum album (assembly GCA_963277665.1). Taxonomy (NCBI): domain Eukaryota; kingdom Viridiplantae; phylum Streptophyta; class Magnoliopsida; order Santalales; family Viscaceae; genus Viscum; species Viscum album. Next base: position 1,628,217,649 of record OY728122.1, read on the forward strand.
TTTAGAATATATTTTTACCATTTAATATAATGTTGGTCATTGGACATAAATTTACAATTAAACTGAACATAAACAAGTGTCAATCTTTTGATAGTTATTACCTCTTAAAAACACGCTTTTTGTTTTGACAGCGGGAATTAATTTTAAATTAATTTCTGCCACTTCTGTGTTTTGAATTTAGAAAAATGGATTCCATATTTGGAATCAGGATGTCCAAATTGTGTAAATAGGTAACTTTTATTTTTAGACATTTTGAATAATTACTGTGGTAAATATTTTATTTACCATGGTTAAGGGTAAATCCGGTAAATAAGGGTTAAAAAAATAATATTATAATAATACAAAATTACCCTAAAACGTGTCCTAACCTTATTGGTGGACACATACCCGACCACGAGCATCCTTGGGTCAATTTGGGGACCCCTTGGAGCCACTTGTATGTGGTAGGGACACTTTATATTAATAAAGTTAAAATAAAAATAAAAATGGCATAAGCTTACATCTTTTAGAAGAACAATTTTTACATAGGGTTATACATGTTGGATTTTCGATTATAAATATTAATTAGAAAGATAAACAGATTTCCTACATAATTATATTTTATTTATAATTTTTAGACATCAAATAATTTAAATTATTAATGACACAATAATGATGCAATGTTTACTTCATTAATAAATCATTTAAATAAATAAGATTATAATGATTAAAATATTATCTAAAACCTGTCCAATTCTTATTGGATGATGTTATTTAGAATAGTATTCATCTTATATTCGACCTCAATGATTTTTGGACCATTATAAACCGAATATAATTATATTATAAAGTAATACTTTCACTCTTTCCTAAAGAGCCCCTCTTCTCCCTTATAAAAGGAGACCACTTCTACTCATTCCTCGCACCTCTCAAGCCACTTGGCTCGTCCAAACTCTGCCCAACTAATCTCCCCACATCCCTCTCATCCTCCTTGAAGCTTTCCCTTAGGCAGAAATCATTTCAAGAAGTCCTTTGGTTCCAACCAAAGTGAGTTACCTAAATTAAAGGTAACGATTTCTCTTAAATTATTTTCCTTTATTTTGCTTCTCCAACCCCCAAACTCTTTTTATTTCCTTTCTTTTGTAACAACACCAGTATCCTCAATATACTAGGATGTTGTTATAAGAAGTATTCAAACTACACATACACACAACTCCATCTAATGGATGATGAACATAATGTTTCTGTGGATGGAAAACTAACGCCTCACGAAACGATGATTGTTCAAATACATCTTACCGCCTCTCATGGTGGCCATTATGATGGAACTGTAATTAAATATGATATTAATGATATATATTTTATATATAAGCTTCTGTAATTCCATTTTATTTCATACCATTATTCGTTTCATGTTGTATATACGTACGATAATTTCATTTGAGGAAGTGCGGGCTACCGCCCCCTTAAAATGATATGACTCGTTCATACCACACATGGAACGTATAAAGGATGGTGTTAATGAACTTAAGTAACATATATAAAATATTATATTATACTGGAATAGTAATATACCTATGTATCATTTGGATTCAATTCTTTTAAAATAAAAATTAAATGGAAGTAGCGTTCGTGCGTACGTACGGACTACCGTCTCCACGAACGTGGTGAGATCCACCCTCCATCGTATCCATTCAAGTCTTATTCTCATTTTAGGGTTAAAAATAATGTTAATATCATTCTGATTATGAATAAGATTTAATCTATCCATTACAAACATGTCTTACGTAACCAAACATTTAAGAAGAACGAATCGATTATCACCTGAAACGACGATAATACTAAGATATTATTAATAAAGCAATGTTAAAAGATCATATATGATATCATATTAATGTATATGATTCTTGTATAATTTAATAACAATTATTTCACCATTATACAGGAGTTTAACCGACCCCAACAAAGGAAAAGTACAAGGTAAGGGTTATTTCACAATCTCTTCATTATCCGAGGTTGTTTATACGTAATAATCTACTGGGATATCTTTATCATCCACATCCATGTTTCTTAAAGATGTATTTCAAAACATTTTTACTATTTACAAGAATATGGGTTAAAGTCATTTATACCCTTGTTTGACTTTTTATAAGAGGTTTATAAAGGAATCTTTCCGTCGTTTTCAAAACAAGGTCCTTTTTAACCTTTTCGACAGAATTGAGGTAAGAATATTTTTTTTTAACTTATACGACGGGTGCGGTTATTTTACGCCGTTATAAAATCTTCAAAGCCTTCCTCACAATCTTATAAGAATATTTTCAAAGAAAATGTTTTATTTTATATGTATCTTAAATGATTTCAAAATAAAAGGAGATATTTCTTTAAAAAAAATTGATTTCATCTACGTCAACATCCTTTGATGGATTTTAAGATTATTTGAAGTTGATTTATTATGATACAAAACTTCTATATTGTATTGAAGGTTTTGTGATATGTTTGACTATGTATGTGCTATTTTTATACCATTCATAGTTTATGGTGAAATTATTGACATTTCGTATGCTAGTTTTAATACGAATGTTTATGTTATGTTTAAACCTTTTCATATGGGAATGCATTGGACTTAATAAGTGACGGGTGGAGCCCGCTATAGCTCCTCGATGCATCGGTAGGTCTCATGAGACAAACTAGTGTCTTGGCACAAGGCCTTGACAAAATCTTATTTGTAGTCTTGGCACGAGGCCTTGGCTATGTGGTTATGATAGTCTGGCATTATGCATTCCAACATTATGAATGTGGTTATTGATTTTTGCATGTGATTATTCGATTAGTAGAATATCCATGTGAATAAGTAAATGGAATTATTTTATTTTACTTTTTCCATACTATGTCGAAGTTAAAGTTTAAAAGGCTTTTGTTTTAATAATGCAATGCCTTAAATGTTTATTCTTATTTATGAAAGTTTCCGCTATATTGTTATCCTTACTGGGCATTTGAGCTCACCCCTTTTCTATGTTTTATTTTTCCCAGGATGTGAAGAAGTAAGTTATGAATGACCTGCAGGGATTTTATGAGGGGTTAATAGTGTGGATTGTGGAAACATTATGTTGTTGTAGTAGTTTTTCATTTTATGATGTAATGTAAAACTTATGAATATATCTAGTGTTTCCAAGGCTACTAAACCAATCGGTCTTTCGAGATTTGATCTTTCTTGTGATCATGCCAATGTTATGTAATAATGCACCGACTCTGGGTAACTGGGGTCGGGGCGTTACAGTTGGTATCAGAGGAAGTTTAGTACAAACCTTGGAAACTAGATTTAGATAAACTCTGATTAGAGCACGTAGACCTAAGATGAACTTTGAGGATTAGTATAGAAGAACTTCCTAGAATTTTGGTATTGTAGAGATTTTGTGAGTTTTCCGAGCAATACATCCCTGTCTGGATACGAGCAGGTAGAGGCGGCTCTGGCACAGATGTACCTATGGGTAAAACCCGAAAACCCCGCTTTGAGCTAGACTCGAACGGGAACTGGTGCACGACAACGGGCCTTGCTGCACTCTTGGTTACGACACTCCCGGGGGATATGCTTAGGATAACTCTCACTATCTTTACAAATCATTATGAAGGGTTTATGAGTATATACTTCCTCAAAGAAAATTTTTTTATGATTATGGATTATATCCATAAATAGTTCAATTTATGTTAAGTGTTTTATAAGTATGGGATTATGTATTTTGATTCATAAACTGATCTAGTTTATGCCATTGTTTAGAAATGGCGCCTAGTGGAAGAAATGGAAACCGTATCAATGCACGCACTCCATTTAGGGATTTCCCTCCTGCTCAAGATAATTATAGTGGGGCTGGTGATGCAACCGGTGCTGATCAGCTAATCACCATACTGGGACAACTTACTCAGGTTATGAATAATAACCTTACCCGTATGGAGCACCCTGATCCACAGCGTGGAGGATCAGTGTTAGATCGATTCATGAGGCAACAACCACCAACGTTCAATGGGAATACAAATCCCTTAGTAGCTGAGCAATGGATATTTTCCCTAGAGAAAATATTTCAGGCTTTGGGGAGCCCCTGTTCTTTTTGTTAAAAAGAAAGATGGATCTATGAGGTTATGTATCGACTACAGGGAGATCAATGCTATAACGATAAAGAACAAGTATCCCCTACCTCGTATTGATGATTTATTTGACCAACTGCATGGAGCTCAATACTTTTCAAAGATTGACCTTCGATCTGGATACCATCAGTTGTTTGTGAAGAAGGAATACATTCCGAAGACAGCATTTCGAACCAGGTACGGGCATTACGAGTTTACTGTAATGCCGTTTGGATTGACTAATGCACCCTCTGTATTCATGGATCTGTTGAATAGAGTTTTCAAGGAGTATCTCGATGAATTTGTGGTGGTATTTATTGATAATATCTTGGTATACTCCAAAACCTACGAAGATCATGAAAATAACTTGCGCATTATCTTGAAGACTCTGAGGAGGCATGAATTATATGGGAAGTTTAGCAAGTGTGAATTCTGGCTTCAGGAGATTTCTTTTCTTGGCCATATTGTATCTAAAGATGGAATCTCTGTTGATCCTTCTAAGACCAAGGCAATCCAAGAATGGCCAGCACCTACGAGTATAACTGAGGTACGTAGTTTTATTGGTTTGGCAGGTTATTATCGACGTTTCGTCCAGAATTTTGCCCGATTGGCTAACCCATTAATGAAGCTCACACGTAAAGGGGTTAAATTTGTTTGGACAAAAGAGTGTGAAGAATGTTTCGAAGAACTGAAGAGAAGATTAGTCAATGCTCCTATATTGACTCTACCATTGGGGAATGATGGGTTCGTTATTTATAGTGATTCATCGAAGAAAGGACTTGGCTGTGTCCTTATGCAGAATGATAGAGTTATTGCCTATGCATCACGACAGTTGAAAATTCATGAACAAAACTATCCTACTCATGATCTCGAGTTAGCAGCAGTGATCTTTGCTTTGAAGATATGGAGGCACTACCTCTATGGTGAAAAATGTGAGATTTATACTGATCACAAGAGTTTGAAGTATATTTTCTCACAAAAAGAACTCAACATGAGGCAAAGGAGATGGCTTGAATTACTCAAGGATTATGATTGTACGATACACTACCACCCAGGGAAGGCAAACAAGGTGGCAGATGATTTGAGTAGAAAAGACCATGGAGTTTTTAACAATATGAGAATTGAAAGGGATCCATTTTTTATGGATCTAGTGAAGATGGACATGGGAATAACCAGGGAAGGTGAAACATCAATGCTTTTTCAAATGGTTGCCAAACCATCTTTACTAGAAAGGATTAAGAGTTCTCAGACCGATGATGAAGAATTCCAAAAGAAGATTAAAGCTGTGAATGATGGGAGATTGAGAGACTTTGTGTATGAAGATGGAATTTTGAAATTCGGGAAGAGACTTTGTGTTCCCAATATACCTGATCTAAAAAGGGAATTGCTGGATGGTGCTCATAGTTCCAATTTCTCTATACACCCTGGGAGCACCAAAATGTATAGAGATTTGAAGGAACATTTTTGGTGGGACAACATGAAGAGGGAGATTGCTGATTTTGTGTCAAGATGTATGGTTTTTCAACAAGTGAAAGCTGGAAGGCAACAGCCTGGAGGAGTCATGCAACCTCTTCCCATACCGGAGAGGAAATGGGACAATGTTACGATGGACTTTGTCATAGGGCTACCGAAGACTCCTAGAAGGAACGATGCAATATGGGTTATTGTTGATCGTCTTACCAAGTCAGCACATTTTCTTGCTATAAGAGAAGATCTACCCCTGGAACGTCTAGCAAGACTATACATTAATGAAGTTGTGAGACTTCATGGAGTACCCCTATCGATTGTTTCTGATCGTGATCCCCGTTTTACTTCAAGATTTTGGAAAAGTATTCAGAAATCCCTGGATACTGAACTTCATTTGAGCACTGCTTACCACCCTCAGACAGACGGACAATCAGAACAGACTATTCAAACCTTAGAAGACATGTTGAGATCTTTCTCACTTGACTTTCAAGGTATGTGGGATCAATATTTACCTCTGGTAGAATTTTCCTATAACAATAGCTTCCATTCAAGTATTCAGATGGCACCATATGAAGCGTTATATGGAAAGAGATGTCGTACACCAACCTGTTGGGATGACGTTGGTGAAAGAAAACTAATAGGCCCAGAACTGGTGGAGGAAACGGTGGAAAAGGTGAAGGTAATCCAAAATCACATTAAAGAAGCTCAAAGTAGGCAGAAGAGCTATGCCGATAATCGAAGGAAGGATTTGGAATTTCAGGTCGGTGATCATGTTTTCCTAAAGGTATCTCCATGGAAGGGAGTCATACGTTTTGGTATGAAAGGTAAATTGAGTCCCAGGTACATCGGACCATTCGAAATTCTAGAATGAATTGGGGCTGTAGCTTACCGATTGGCAATGCCGCCAAGTCTCTCCAAAGTTCACGATGTGTTCCACGTATCTCTGTTGAGAAAATACATGCCTGACCCAACGCATGTACTCACCTATGAGGAATTAGAACTGGAACCCGATCTGTCTTATTGTGAAGAGCCCGTCAAGATTCTTGATACAAGAGAACAAGTACTGAGAAACCGGACGACACGTCTGGTAAAAGTTTTGTGGAGAAATCATAAGATGGAAGAGGCAACGTGGGAACCCAAGGAACTTATGATGAAGAACCACCCAAGTCTTTTTATGCAGTAATACCCTAGAAATTTCGAGGACGCAATTATTTGAAGGAGGGGAAATGTAACACCCCAAGCTTCTACGGTACGCTTCTCTTTGAATAATGTGATAGCGTGTGTTGTACGCAACACCGAGTTCTAACACACCATAACTAATCAAACTAGCCGTTATGAATAGTAATACCTACTTTTTGAAATTATATATATTTTATATTTGAAAATGAACTTCATTTTTGGATTCGGAATATCGAATTTAGCCTAAGGTGAAATTTTGGTACATTTCGGATAACTTTCATATTTTGATGAATAGTGAAAATTACTGAATTTTAATTAAAAACAACTTTTTTAATCAAAATAATTAATAGTGATAAATTATGAATTTGAGTGGTTTTAAAGTATATTTAGAATATATTTTTACCATTTAATATAATGTTGGTCATTGGACATAATTTTACAATTAAACCGAACATAAACAAGTGTCAATCTTTTGATAGTTATTACCTCTTAAAAACACGCTTTTTGTTTTGACAGCGGGAATTAATTTTAAATTAATTTCTGCCACTTATGTGTTTTGAATTTAGAAAAATGGATTCCATATTTGGAATCAGGATTTCCAAATTGTGTAAATAGGTAACTTTTATTTTTAGACATTTTGAATAATTACTGTGGTAAATATTTTATTTACCATGGTTAAGGGTAAATCCGGTAAATAAGGGTTAAAAAAATAATATTATAATAATACAAAATTACCCTAAAACGTGTCCTAACCTTATTGGTGGACACATACCCGACCATGAGCATCCTTGGGTCAATTTGGGGACCCCTTGGAGCCACTTGTATGTGGTAGGGACACTTTATATTAATAAAGTTAAAATAAAAATAAAAATGGCATAAGCTTACATCTTTTAGAAGAACAATTTTTACATAGGGTTATACATGTTGGATTTTCGATTATAAATATTCATTAGAAAGATGAAAAGATTTAATACATAATGATATTTTATTTATAATTTTTAGACATCAAATAATTTAAATCATTAATGACACAATAATGATGCAATGTTTACCTCATTAATAAATCATTTAAATAAATAAGATTATAATGATTAAAATATTATCTAAAACCTGTCCAATTCTTATTGGTTGATGTTATTTAGAATCTTAGTCATCTTATCTTCGACCTCAATGTTTTTTGGACCATTATAAACCGAATATAATTATATTATAAAGTAATACTTTCACTCTTTCCTAAAGAGCCCCTCTTCTCCCTTATAAAAGGAGACCACTTCTACTCATTCCTCACACCTCTCAAGCCACTTGGCTCGTCCAAAATCTGCCCAAATAAGCTCCCCACATCCCTCTCCTCCTCCTTTAAGCTTCCCCTTAGGCAGAAATCATTTCAAGAAGTTTTTTGGTTCCAACCAAAGTGAGTTACCTAAATTAAAGGTAACGATTTCTCTTAAATTATTTTCCTTTATTTTGCTTCTCCAACCCCCAAACTCTTTTTATTTCCTTTCTTTTGTAACAACACCAGTATCCTCAATATACTAGGATGTTGTTATAAGAAGGATTAAAACTACACATACACACAACTCCATCTAATGGATGATGAACATAATGTTTCTGTGGATGGCAAACTAACGCCTCACGAAACGATGATTGTTCAAATACATCTTACCGCCTCTCATGGTGGCCATTATGATGGCACTGTAATTAAATATGATATTAATGATATATATTTTATATATAAGATTCTGTAATTCCATTTTATTTCATACCATTATTCGTTTCATGTTGTATATACATACGATAATTTCATTTGAGGAAGTGCGGACTACCGCCCCCTTAAAATGATATGACTCGTTCATACCACACATGGAACGTATAAAGGATGGTGTTAATGAACTTAAGTAACATATATAAAATATTATATTATACTGGAATAGTAATATACCTATGTATCATTTGGATTCAATTCTTTTAAAATAAAAATTAAATGGAAGTAGCGTTCGTGCGTACGTACGGACTACCGTCTCCACGAACGCGGTGAGATCCATCCTCCATCGTATCCATTAAAGTCTTATTCTCATTTTAGGGTTAAAAATAATGTTAATATCATTCTTATTATGAATAAGATTTAATCTATCCATTACAAACATGTCTTACGTAACCAAACATTTAAGAAGAACGAATCGATTATCACCTGAAACGACGATAATACTAAGATATTATTAATAAAGCAATGTTAAAAGATCATATATGATATCATATTAATGTATATGATTCTTGTATAATTTAATAACAATTATTTCACCATTATACAGGAGGTTAACCGACCCCAACAAAGGAAAAGTACAAGGTAAGGGTTATTTCACAATCTCTTCATTATCCGAGGTTGTTTATACGTAATAATCTACTGGGATATCTTTATCATCCACATCCATGTTTCTTAAAGATGTATTTCAAAACATTTTTACTATTTACAAGAATATGAATTAAAGTCATTTATACCCTTGTTTGACTTTTTATAAGAGGTTTATAAAGGAATCTTTCCGTCGTTTTCAAAACAAGGTCCTTTTTAACCTTTTCGACAGAATTGAGGTAAGAATGTTTTTTTAACTTATACGGCGGGTGCGGTTATTTTACGCCGTTATAAAATCTTCAAAGCTTTCCTTACAAGCTTATAAGAATATTTTCAAAGAAAATGTTTTATTTTATATGGATCTTAAATGATTTCAAAATAAAAGGAGATATTTCTTTAAAAAAAAAATTGATTTCATCTACGTCAACATCCTTTGATGGATTTTAAGATTATTTGAAGTTGATTTATTATGATACAAAACTTCTATATTGTATTGAAGGTTTTGTGATATGTTTGACTATGGATGTGCTATTTTTATACCATTCATAGTTTATGGTGAAATTATTGACATTTCGTATGCTAGTTTTAATATGAATGTTTATGTTATGTTTAAACCTTTTCATATGGGAATGCATTGGACTTAATAAGTGACGGGTGGAGCCCGCTATAGCTCCTCGATGCATCGGTAGGTATCATGAGACAAACTAGTGTCGTGGCACAAGGCCTTGACAAAATCTTATTTGTAGTCTTGGCACGATGCCTTGGCTATGTGGTTATGATAGTCTGGCATTATGCATTCCAACATTATGAATGTGGTTATTGATTTTTGCATGTGATTATTCGATTAGTAGAATATCCATGTGAATAAGTAAATGGCATTATTTCATTTTACTTTTTCCATACTATGTCGAAGTTAAATTTTAAAAGGCTTTTGTTTTAATAATGCAATGCCTTAAATGTTTATTCTTATTTATGAAAGTTTCCGCTATATTGTTATCCTTACTGAGAATTTGAGCTCACCCCTTTTCTATGTTTTATTTTTCCCAGGATGTGAAGAAGTAAGTTATGAATGACCTGAAGGGATTTTATGAGGGGTTAATAGTGTGGATTGTGGAAACATTATGTTGTTGTAGTAGTTTTTCATTTTATGATGTAATGTAAAACTTATGAATATATCTAGTGTTTCCAAGGCTACTAAACCAATCGGTCTTTCGAGATTTGATCTTTCTTGTGATCATGCCAATGTTATGTAATAATGCACCGACTCTGGGTAACTGGGGTCGGGGCGTTACAGAACCACAAAAATATTATTACCTATATTTATCATTCTTTTCTTGTAATTTTCATATAGTAAAGTAATAAAAAATATTTTATTTTAAAAATCCCTAAAGTCTCTACATTCAAAAACCCCATTTCTTATATTCAAAACAACTCATAACTATAAAATGCCATTTGAAAAATAATTTATCCCTTTTGCCTTCACTTTTAAAAATTTATAAAACCTTTATCAAATGTAATTAATCAAATTATATCTATATATTCATTGGATTCATGCATCTCATGTAACATTAATTCCCCTTGCAGCATGAAATCCTCGATAATCCTATATCATAATGTATTTCAGTATTGATATTGATGAATAATATATTACATATAATTATTTTCATTAATTTAAATAAACTTTAAATAATATTAAAATAAATATAAATAATTTTAATCTTTCTATTAATGTTTACAGTATTTAATTTAATTCTTTATAGAATCTAAAAAAATGACTACAATATATCATCAAATTTTTAAAAAAACTGATATCATACACAATATATAAATATATTAATCCTTGTAGAAAATTGTATGGAAAAGTATCATACATTAAAAATATGTCTTACATAATTCAAAAATATTATATGAGGCTCATAAATATCATATGTGTTTCAAAAAATATCATATTCCCTAGAATGACTTAATCACATATCATACTTTATAAGTAAACACAAAATATCATATAGGGCACAAGTAAAAATTATAATTGGGATACTAAAGCCTTAATAAAGGCACATATCAATGTCTTGTGGTGTAGAAAAATCAATTTCATATGGTTTTCCTGATGGTATACATTATTCACTAAAATTAACATTCCCTTTCATGAAATTTTTACATTTGGAACTAGGTATTATGGGTAGAATAAATTCTTATGAATATGACAAACAAAGTCATACGTATGGTTAAATCCATATGGAATATGACTTAGTTAATTTTTCTGCACTACCACCAAAATAAAAAAAATCATTGTTCTTCAAAAAAAAATCATACCTATTTAATAAAATTATAAACAATCAAAAACTTTCAGTTCACATAAATCAAAATTATATAGTTTGATTTTGAATATAATTTGTGCATTCTCATCCAAATCCAACAGAATATCCCATATCCACTTCAAATATCTCTTAAACATATTCTCTATATGATTTAAAATTTTCTATATAAACTTCTCCAATATTTAAATATGGAAACTTCATCTTGGATCTTTAATAATATCCCCAAGATCATCTTCTTCTAAAAATTTCCTTACCTCAAGAAGTGGTCTCAACACAACTACATTTTCTTCATTTCAAGTACTCAATGGTAATTTAGTGACTATTGGATCATGTGGGTTTCTTTCACATGTGTCCATGGTTGTGGGATTGATTCCCACCAAAGGGTTGGATCTATTTGATATCTCTTGAGGTCTAGTTTGGTACATCACCTTTTTCACATGTTTTGATGTTTTTTTTTGGTTGTGTTTGGATGATGTTGTTAACAAGGGTTGGTTTATTTGATATTTTTTTCATTTGATTTGGATTATACACATCCATATAGAGGGTTATATCTTTCTTCATCCATGGTTATTCTCTTATGCCGCATTTATCTTTGTGTATTTTTTGTCTTATTTTAAGATATATGACTTATCAATGATTCATAAAGGAATTTATATGGGATCTATCTATGAATAATCTATCTTATTAAATTAGGTAAATTTATCCCCTGATTATATCTTCATACTTTTGGTTCTTTTCCCCAACTATTGTGGATTTGGCAGTGCTCCTCGTATAGTAGCACATGTGATCCAGGAGTCATGTGTTTTTTGGGAGATGGAAATTACATTAAATTAGAGATATCAGAGTACAAGGTTACAATCAAGTTTTATAAAGGATTTTTAGGAAGATTATTTTAATTTTGTGACGTATATGTTGAATGGGAGTAATTTCACACCACTAAGGAATTCTCTTTCATAGTAACTATTGAATAGGAATTTGGTATGTGGATCATAACTGAAGGTTTTTATAAGTATATTTTATTTCCATGTTGATGGAAGGGGAATATCCAAGCTAGAGTAAAAGTCATTTATTTTTTTATTTATGGTTTTAGATAATGTAAAATTTAGTCTTTGAATCGAGGATAATGACCAACATAAGTACATTTTAGGTTATGATGTCTTCTTTAGTGAAAGGATACTATAGATGACATATGTCTTGTTGGAAGATATTGTTGAGAAAAAATAATCAACGAATTATTTTTAAAATTAATCTAAATGGATGTCTGAAAGTACTAGTTAGTTAAAGGAATTATGAATATATAGAGGTACCAAGAAGTTCTGAAATAATGGAGGATGGTTAAGTCTGATAGGATCCATCAAGTCCTAATGCACGCAAAATCTTAATGATTATAAAAGTATGGGGTAGAGTTCTCAATGGAGAATTACCAATAGTATTGGAACCTCAGGTTCAATTAAGAAGGTCTACTCGGGCCAAATGACTATTTGAAGAGGTTCAAGTCTAACAAGCACTATTTTTTTCTTATGAATGTTTGAGAACCCAAAAGATCAGAAGATATGTAATATATCAATGACATGAAATAGTGATAGTTATAGATGAAGGAGGATACGAACTATATAAATGTCTACAGAACATGGGAACTAACTGAACTATTATTGGAAAAATAACAATTCAAAATAAGTGGGCCTATCAATTAAAGAAATAATTGTATTATAGGAAATGGTACAATTAAAGATAATTGTTAAAGTAATTCGTAAAATGGAAGTTTTTTATTTCAATAAAAAATTCTCAATAATTATTATGTTTATAATAATTCATGAATTTATTATATTAGTTTAAAATATAAGTTTTCAATGATTTGATTTGAAGAAAACATCCATTCATGGTTATTTGGAGGATAAAATTTTCATAGAGAAACAAGATGGTTTCAAGGAAATTGGATGGACTGATTTGGTGTACAAGATCAAATAGAGTTTCTATGGATTAATTTAAGAACCCATATAGTAAATTACAAAGATTAATTAATTTATTGTATAGAAGGAAACCATATTCCAAAATATACAAAAAAAATTAATATAAGGTGTTTTATGAGAGAATATTCACTATTTTTCTCTTATATCTGGATGATATGCTCTCGATATGTGTAAATATTTAACATATTGAATATATAATGGCCAAATTATAATGAATATTCAAGATAAATTATCTTGGATATGTAAATTGGGTTTTAAGGATAAGGATCGGTGTAGATTATAATATAAAAACAATGATGTTGTCTTAGTCTGACAACATCTAGAAGTTAATGGAAAGATTTTTAGCATTCAAATTTAAGACTATGATAACCCCATTGGATGTACATTTCAGGTTATACTTAAATAAATAACCAATAATAAAAAAATAGTCTATTTACAAGCCAAAGGATCTATATGCATCATATGTCAGACTCTCGATGTATATAATGGTTTTTGTAGGGAAAATCTCTTTTATAATGGATGTTTTCAAAAAAAATAATGCCAAATATAAGAAATGAGTATTGTGAAGTTGTTAAATTGATACCTTAATAAATTAAAGGTGTTCAAGATATTTCTTTGTGTTATGGAATGGATGATTCATTATAGGTTCTTGTGGATATAGGTTTTAGAGTAGATCTAGACACATGGAGAAGAATATATATCTATTTTTTACATTTAGAGGTATGACATTGTGCTATATTTCTAGACTAAAACTATTGTTTGAATTTTTTACTATAGAAGAAGTGTACATAGTGATCACAAAAGAAGGCAAGGTGCTCATATGGTTTAATTTTTTGATAGTGGATCTCAAAAGGAAGTTGGAGAATATAATTTTATTCTATAACTATCAGAGAATAATTCATCTTGAAAAGAATATAATGCTTCACACTTATATGTTACACATTTATTTAAAGTACCATTTCTATAAATTTTTATATAATATGGAGTGTCCAAGCTTTGGATGATTGGTGGGAGATAGAATATGGTAGATATTTTTACAAAGTTCATAAACTGAAAAAAAAAAATGGGGTGATATTGTGAACCATTGGGGATTGTATGATGGAAAGAATGGTCATATGATCATAACTATTATAGTAGAATATAGTAATAAAAGATATTTTAGAGGTTTTTAGGGACAATTTTTTGAAGTAATATTCAGAACTAGATGGATGAAATTATCAATATTTATTTCTTGGTAGAGGAGTAATGAATACCTAAGGATGATTTCAGGAGGAAGTGGTGATAATTCTAGATGGAGGTATTCAATTGATATAACAACTTCTATCTAGATTTATCCTTGTATGGTGAAATGGTGGAGTTTAAAGTTTATATGTTGGTGGAATCATCATATTTGAATCAAATTTGTTCCCATGTTTCTTAGATTTATCATTTATAAAAGTTTGAGTGATTCACTAATTTGTGATGAAATCATGTATAGGGATTAAATATTGTTTAATTATTTTTATATAGATTATTAATTCAGTGTTGTATGTTTGTAACATAGATATATTATCCTTATATCTTCATAATAAATTCTTTCAATGATCCTATCATGTAGTAGTATGTATTGAACAATATATATTCTTTTGTGTATGTTTCTTAGTGTGTGAGTTTTCTACTATTTTTTATTCCATTTTTTAAAGTTAAGCTATGGTGATTCGATGTGTATATTTAAATCATTTTTACTTAGTTTTCATACACTAACATTGGTTACTACTTTAGTTTAAATATTTTGGATCCATATTCCATAAGTTAGGATTCATGAGTGTGAGTTTCAGGTAGATGGTTTTCAACATAACTTGTGATATCAAATCAATTTATTCACTTAGTTTATGAATTTCAATGGGAATACATTTTATTTTCTACTTTATGTTCAGCGGGAATATTGTATATAAGATACAATTAGAATATGAAAGGGTTAAAATTTAAAATTTGAATGGGTTAGATTCTATATTCATGGGGATATAGATGAAGTAATTTTTCTTTAAAATATATAGTGATCATTCATTTATGGTGGGTGAAACCAACAGAAATGGAAAATATAAGAGTATAAGAAACTTGATAGTAAGGAACTTTGGTTTGTTCTGATGGTGTTAGAATAGAATGTTGACTCTCACATTATGGATTTGATGGAAAATTTTGAGCTCATATTTACACTCACCAAGATGCATCATAATCCTATCGTAAAAATTAAAGTTTCTTTGATGAAGAGGCCCTTCTAATGGAAGCTAATAGAAGTAAATTCAATGGTTGATCACAAAAATTATTTCAATATGATTTTTTTGTTAGTTGGTGTAAATTTTGGAAATATAGTGTGTGAATTGCTTCTTCTATCATCATTTTTTGGTTCCTGGGAAGTGATAGTTACTATAGCGAGTAATAGAAGTGTTAAGGTTGAATTAGTGTTTGAGGATTTATGTGGTCTTCTTCTAAATAAACACATTCTAAAGAAGGAAATATAATAAAATACCATATAATAAATTAGTGTGAATGGTAAAGATTTTTTTTTCATAAAATTTATAATAAATGTAAAGGAAATAGAGAAAGGATCTAAAGGAAATCGGCTAACCTTGATCCCATATGCTAGAATTGTTAGTGAAGGGGAATTTAAAAAAATTATACAAAGTTGTATGATGAATGTTCATCCATAAATATTACAACTGATCATGAAATAACACTGATGTTGAGTTTTAAAAATCCCTTGGATTTATGGATTATTAACTATGGAGACTTATTTCACTCGACATAAAATAGAGGATGCATGACCAATTATGTTTCCAACAAGGTTCATCTTGGAAATGATTAAGCTCTAAATATTAAGGGAAAGAGTGATGTTAATGACTAAAAATAAAATATAACATTACTATAGTTTTAAGAAGTTAATTTCATATCATATTTACAAAATAAAATGATTTTATAGGTCAGCTGGGTGGAACCGGTTTATATATGATCTTTATAACCATGTGTATACGGTTAGTTTTCCATTGTGGTGGTTAATAGTGTGAAATAAAGAAAATTAATTTAACTAGGAGTTTGAAAAGATTAACGCTTCTAGATTATAAAATTATGGAAATTTGAATTTGTGGTATTATCTTCCTGGACACAAGGATTTTTTCCTTTTATATACAAGAAAATTGACCCATCATATTGAATCTGGAGTTCATTTCTACTAATATATGGGTTGATAACTCTAGTACATACATATAGTAGAACATTTTACTTTATTACCTCCATAAATGATGAAACATGGAAGTTGTGGGTGTTGGATTCACATGAAATGTGGTTATCATTATGATTAATCATGGGGAGTTTTATTATGGTTTTAAAATATTTTCGTTGGAACATTTTTCTTATCTTATATGATCTCAAAAAGGGTTTATTGTAGAGATAAAAACACCCAATGACTCTCATATCTGTGATAAGAGGTGTTTCTACAAACCTTATTTTTAAAGGTAGTCATTCATTGGGTTTTCTATATAATTATTCATAGTAACACGCATTGGTTGAGAGGATTGAAGGTTGATATCATCAAACCTTTTTTAATGGATTCATTCATACTCTAGGATTCTTTTATATATATTTTTCATATTTATTAATCCTTATGAAATTACATGTATGGTAACAGTCACTCATATGTTAAATATTGATCATTAACATGAATTTCAATATGTATCATAGGTTCTCCATCGATAATTAACTTGTTAATAGTTCATAGTTGAGGTATGTTATGGTTTACAACTGTATAACTGGGAACATTGGAGTTTTATCATTATCCAAGAAGGTGTAGATGTTATAGAGGTGGTATTGAACCTCAATTAGGTGTTCTACATATCCTATAATAAAAATAAAAAAAATTGTTATATGGGTTAGGTTCAAGTGATAGAGACCAACCCTTGAAGCTT
The DNA here is from genome assembly GCA_963277665.1 of Viscum album. Taxonomy (NCBI): domain Eukaryota; kingdom Viridiplantae; phylum Streptophyta; class Magnoliopsida; order Santalales; family Viscaceae; genus Viscum; species Viscum album. The sequence goes on from OY728122.1 coordinate 1,628,234,969, forward strand.
AATGTGATACTCTAAGTACAGTTAAGTGAAAGTTTCCAAGAAATGGATTGTGTGATACTTATGTATGAACAATAATTTACAGAAGTTCACAATGGGAATATATCCTAAAGAGGATAGATTGGTCTATTTAGAAATAATATGGCCTACTAATAACAAGAATGAATATGATGATTTTCATAAGAAATATTGGTCTCTAGTTAGGGGGAATTTTTAATCAATAATATGACCCAATGAGGAGAACCTATAGAGATTATATCCCTAGATAAAGGTACATATGGACTCACAAGAATTTTTATAGATAAGGTTAAAACATAGATGATCTAATGAGAAATATTTCCTCCAAGAAGGTGGAAAAAAAGTGGTAATGATTTTGGGATTTAACATCTAGGTGGAATCCTACGTATCTTATCTAAATAGGAATCAAACGCCATGCAGTTTGAGAGTCCTGGTTTATGATAATGTGATACGGACTAACCCTTTTATTTTAAGGTCGTATGGTAAGGACTTTATCATATATTTCTTCATCATTAAAATAATACATTTTTAGGTAGTTTTATATTGAGTGACTTCAAAATTATTTCTATGAAAGGTGCAACATCAAAGGATTTAGTAGGATATAAGAATATAGGGTGGATTAAGGAAGATATTTTGGGTCTTACGCCAAGTAGGAGGGCCTAAGAGATATTTTAGTGATTATAATTATCATGATCAACTCATTTATAAAATATTACATGAGTAAATATGTATGAAAGAAATAAGAAATAAAAAATATTAAGTACATTATATCTGGATGCGTTTTCCTCACTGAGGTCCCCCAGGGCCCTTTTTCACTCCATAACTCATTAATGATTCATGATTTATGAAATAATATATTGGGACCATTTTAGGTCTTATTCCCATAGTGGAACTCCAAAAATCAATCTTTATACATATTTCCAGGAAAATTTTGGGTATGAAATATTGGTTTAGGAGGATTATAATGTCCCATAATAAAGACTATAGGATCACACCAGGGGGTGCCCTAGTTAGAATTTCTTGATCACTAGAGAATAATCCATCATAGAGCTTGGAGAGGCCACTCTAGTTTCTTCCCTGTATGGAAAATCATTTTCAATGGAATCCATGATTTGGATTCCCCCCAAGGGTTTTTCATATCTTGGATGACTTCCCATATCCTTCTTTTATCAAGGGAAACCATAATCTATGCGGTGCACACTAGTTTTCATAACCTGATCATATATATTTCGTGGACTTGGATGGGGTCTCAATGATTAGAGGCCCAAGTATGAGTATTGGAAAATTAATCCAGTACCACTGGGGTTGAGGTGTTCATTATTCATTTTATATTGGGGAGGAAAGGAAATATTGTACTAGAAAAGTTAATGAAGATAGTTGCAGCTAAATGGTAATAAGTGGACTGAAAGTATTTTCCCAAGTGATTGAGGTCTTGGGTGAGTTCTCACCCGTGATGGAGTATGTTGTGAATGGTCTCCCTACAATCTATAGAATCACCCTATTGAAAGGCTTGGGAAAGTGGTACCCCTAAATATAGTCTAAGTATAATGATCACCCTAGGTTAGATGGAAACACCCTAATGAGAGTCCAGGGAGAGTGGTTTCCTTATATGGAGGCTAGGGTGAATTGTCTACCTAAATAAAGTCTAGGGTTAATGGTTACCAAAGGATCCAAGGGTGAGTTTTTTCCCTAGTGAAGTGTGATTGAATGGACCACACCTTGATGCAGGCCCTTGAGGAAGTTTAGAAAATCCTCCATGGTGTTATGATATTTGAGAAGGTTAGGGTGTGTGGCACCCTAGTGTTTATTAGTACAGACTTCCTCCACACTATTGTAGTTCCACTAGAGTTTAAGTGGCCTTAAATGAGATTCCTTTTAATATTCAATCCCTGAGATAACTCTTATAAAATCTCTCTTAGTTGATTCCCCTAGGTTTTAAGCTTAATATAAGATACCTATAGGATAGTCAGTGACTAGGGTGAGTAGAGCTTGAATTCCATATCCTCTTCCAAATACTATGTCCCATGGGGGCCCCTATGAGCCCTATTTATAGGAAAAATATGAGGATACATGTATTGAGGGAGGTGGAGCACATTGATAGGGTTCAAGAGACAGACATTGGCATGTTGGCAGTAACTTCCAAAAAAACTATGACAATTGATGTAGGTATTTGGAGTAAGGCTTGAGTGATCAGCATGGTTTTGGTTACAAGGATGGACATAAGAGTACTGGTGATAGGTATCTTGACCGAATTCTAGGAGTGATAGGAACAATTTCTTTGAGGATAATCTTGAATCAATATATTTCTATAGACCACTCAGAAATTCCATTGTTCCTTTTCTCATTTACAAATAGGGAGTATTAATAAATTCTCTCTCTCAGAATTTAATTTGATTTTGAACATAGAGGTTCATATTCTATGATGAACATGTCCTTTATGAGAATATGTACTTAAAATGATATATATGTTTATAGGTTCAATGGAAAGAAAATCATTCACCATAGTGTAGATGAAGTCTCTCTAAGGAATGTTAATGTGCTATACTCTACCCCTTGTATGTCATGTTTTGGCCTGTATGTGTGGTAATATGTCTAAAAATATTAGGTTTACCCCAATAATTTATTCCAAAATATTCCCAAGGCTTAAAAAATTCTGAAGCTCATAAATATTTTGTCTCTTAGTCCATCCACACTTATCAATGTGATCACACATGTCTTTTAGTATTCCTTATTCAGCGCACTAATCTCTTCAACAAGGGATAAGGAAAAATCACTAGGGTGATTCTCTAGGGTCAAGAGTTATGGAAATTTTCCTTGGAGAAGAACCATAGTGAAGTGTTGTGGAGAAATAAATACCTTAGGGAATTTTCATGCCTTATCTTCTTTTCTTACTCAGTTATCTCTACCTATTTGTGATTTATTTATATTTATTGTTGATTATTAATTATTTTTATTCTAATAGAAACATAATTTAATAAATTTCAACCCTCATTCTTGAGAATGAGGTTTATTACTATATTCAATAGATGCTATAGGATGATAATCCAAACTCACTAAAAATGATCACTCCGCTCCATCACCCTCTTGAAGACCTTCATGAAAAAGAATTATTAAAATATACATAATTAAATCTGATCCCCTTTTTTGGATATGGAATTCTAATAAAAACTCACTTAATTTTGGGGAACCTTTATACCACTCTGATTCTTTCAACTCAGGATACTTTTAGGTAAACAAATTCCCTCAATGAGAAGATTATCTATGAGCTTGGAAGAAAGTAATAAATTTTTTGATTCCATGTCCAAGAATTACATAGGGATGAGTTTAGTTATTTTTTAACTTTTAAGAAAAAAAATTGGATTCAAAGAGGCAGATGGAGACATAAATTCAACCTCCTTCCTATAGGGAACTTTTTTTGATCAATGGGTGTGGCCTTATTGTGTAAACCAAATTGCATAACACTAGAGTACCACCTTTTGGTTATCTGTATCTACGAGGAAATCTAGAATTCATAATGTTTTATCTATTGAAATCAAAACATTATGTAAAGACCCGTAAAATTCAAGGAAATTTTTTTCTTAATTTTCTTTGAAATCTTACAAGAACGCAGTTTCTGACAGCACCTGATTCCAAAGCCCGGTGTGCCCGGAATCATTTTCCGAAGTCTGGCTAGGGTACGTTCAGTGAACGAACGAGCGGGTTATCTAACTTTTGAACCGGTGCTCAGAATTGAATTCTGAGGGCATCGCTGGAATCGTAGCGCTGATATTTGCTTAGAAATCCCATTTCCGGAGTTGTGTTTTCTCAGGTGTGGTTTTTAATTTTTGGGGTTAAGTTAAGAAATAAAATAAAGTGGTGCGACAACTTTATTTTAATTCACTTAAAGACACTTAAAGCCACTTAAGCTAAGTTAAGCGGATAGGGTGGAACCCAAAAATATCTTACCCACTTGGTAGGATATTTGTGAGGTGGAGCCCACACGAGCCCCACCATTTCTTTTCCTCTAAGTAACGCACCCGTGAAAACCCCTTTTAAATGAATGTCAATCGGTGGGTTTTCTTAAATTCTTAACGCCCCTATTAATTGGGTGGTTGGTTCATTGCAATTAATTCTATGAATCAATTTGTTCGTTACTTATCTTTAATTTTTTGTTTGTTGCATGTAATGAAATAAGACCAACACATGTCTTCTTGAGGATTGTTCGTTGAGAGGTTTTGACAGAAACTTTAAGTCCTTCATCCTCCTTCGCGAAGAACGCGAAGAACGCGAAGAACGCTGGCCTCCGACGAAGGGCAATGAAGAATGCCAGACCCCCGGAGATCAACGACGTGACTCCGACGATTCTCCCTCCGCGACGCTTCTTCCACGACAATCCATCCCCGCGACAATCTTCGATCGGCATCTTGAGGTAGGGGATTGCGGTCCTTTTAATTCTTTGTGGATTATAACATCAAAATGGATTTAATTTTTATAATTAAATCTGTATGTTTTTTATCCTCAGATTTTGTCTACGCAACGCCGAGCACCACACGACAACGACGCCCTTCCGCGACGCGACGATCCTTTTCTTCCGTGACTGTCAATTCTGCGACGAACTCGTGTCTGACGACGACGTTGAGGTAGGGGTTCTTTTGAAAATGATAATACCCATGTTTGTTTTCCTCCAAGGCAAGAACGCGGACCAACCAATTAACAAGTTGGTCTGCAGATTATTATTTCGAGTCGAGGTTTATTAATTGCTGGGAATTATGGTGTTGTTTCAAACCGCTAACGCGGTGGGTGCGGACCAACGAACAAGTCCGAACCCACCACCCTTTTTTTCTTGGTGTGCGGAATGGCGGACGACGACAAAACAGTCCGCAGAGACGATTTGTTGATTCCGTAGTGATGAACGAGACCCGGGATGAGCTACGGCGCAGACAGAAATGAAATCGGACCACTGGAGCAACTCCGGTGGCCCGCGGACTCCACTGGCGGCGCTGGTTTCCGGCGAGGCGGCGCCGGCGGCCGGAGGCGGACGGAGCCACCGCGGCGGTGATGTGCGGTTCCGCGGCCACGCAGAACCGAAGGCAGGGACGTGGCCGGCTGCCGCGTCCGTTGGTGAGAGGCGGACCCAACCGGGGCTGCGAATCCTTCACGCGGGGGGGCAACGTGCCCCCACCCGCGGTTTCCCTCGCTCGGCCGCTCGGCCGGGCCGAGCCGAGCCGACCCGCCGGGCCGGGTCGCGCCCAGGACGGGCCAGGTCACACCCAACTGGTCGGGCATAGACCTGGGTTGGGTCGACCCGGTTCGGGCCGACCCAGGGGGGTCGGCCCGGGCCCAGACCCCCCGTTTTCGGACCATTTTCGGTCTTTTGCCCATATCTTGGGATACAGACCTCCGAACGACGCGCCGTCAGCGGCGATGTGTTCCTTGGATCGAGACGGTCGTTTCGGTATACTAAACACAAGGTTTCAGAATACTTTGGGTTCGGCCGGGTTGGTTCGTACACGAAACCAACTGGACCCTCGGAGCGGAAATGCTCATATCTTGACCTTCGGACGTCCGATTGACGTGCTGTCGACTTTGTTGTTTTCCTCTAAGTGAGACGGATCTTTTGGCTTACTCCGCCAGTGGTTTGGACGCAGGTGGAGTAAGGTCGGGTTTTTTTTCCTTAAAAACCAACCGGGCCCCTGGGACGAAAAAGCCAATAACTCTCTAATCGGGCGTCCGATTGACGCGTCATCTGCGACGTTGAGTTCCTGTTGACGATACGAAACTTTTGGATACATCAACTCCGGACTATGTGTCAGTTGATGTATCAGCCTCTCGGCTCGTGGACCAGACCCTCCTGAACGATCTTGCTATGTGCGGGATCCCTAGAGCTGGTTGCTACTGCTACTGCGACGATGAAGACTGTGCAGAGATCCTCAGTGGATTCGACGGTGAAGACTACAACACTCAACGATCCTACGTGGGTCAGTGCTACAGATCATGTGTGGGTTCGATGTTGTGTGGGTCAGCGCTCAGCGGTCCTGTGTGGGCCACCACCTACAGATCCTGTGTGGGTCCGATCCTGTGTGGGTCTTTGTGGGAGTTAGTTACCTATCGATCCTGTGTGGGTCAGATCCTTTGTGGGTCATTGCAGGGGTTAGTTACCTATCGATACTTTGTGGGTCATTGCGGGGGTTAGTACCTATCAATCCTTTGTGGGTCCGACCGCTTAGATGAATCAGGGGCAATATCTGGCCATCTTTATCATCATATGAAGAAGTATACATGTGTGAGCTGAATCCTGTTTTGCTTTCCTTTGTGGATTGTGTTGTGCTATCCTGAGTGAATTTACGTTTTGCTTTCCTGTGTGGACTGGGTTGTACTTGGGCTCAGATGTTGGAGCCGAAGGAGAATTGAAGACTTAGGTATATGTATGGGCATATACCTAAGCAGTGTCGGATGTTACTTCGTGATTGTATATTCCCTTTGTGGATTATCCTTTGTGGATTCTTGGAGACCTTCGGGGGTCTCGAGGTCCCTACTGAGTAGCTTATACTCACCCCTGCACGGGCTATGCCCGTACTACGTTGTGTTGGTTGGAGACGACGGACAGCGCTGATCATGGTTGAGGCTTGCAGAGTAGGATGGTACCTGGAGGTCGACCACTGGGTGGGACATACTCGAAGCGGTCGACTGGACCCGAGGAGAAGTGGAGGCTATCTGTACCCACCCTTCAGGTTGGATTTCCAGTGGACAGCTCGACGTTGCGGCTTTACTTATCAGTTGCGGTTTTTTTCCTTTCCTGTTGTAGTTTACTTTCAGTTTGGGTTTGTATACTGGCCCACTTACTTTTCCGCACTTACCTTGTATCAGCTTTTACTTAGTGTTTACTTCTACTTCTTTCTTGCTAGGTGGTGTTTGTTTACTTTACAAAGGAAATTCCTTCCCTTTTTACCGGGATTTATTCATTGGTGCTAGTCGCCAGCCCCTGGCCTATGGAAGGCGGGCTTGGGGTAGTCACGGCACGGGCCCCGAGGACGGGTCGTGACAAATAAAAAACAAGTTAAGAAATGAACCATTAATTCGATCCTAGTTGAAGCTCTCACCTCCTAGAGTAATCTCACACTGCTGGCACCAGTTTGTAATCGTCGAGTCTGCTCCCGTAGGAGTCTCTAGCCGTAAGGATCGAGCCAACGGCTCTGTCAGAATCTCTGAGCTCCGAACAAGAGCAGCGGCTATGAAAGAGTGACTCGCTCCTGTGTCTATAAGAACTACAGTAAGGGTGGAATAGACACAGATAGTACCTAGAATCATCTGGGGTGCGCCGTGGTCGTAGTCCTTACAATGTCATCTTGGGCATGGATTTGTTATCTACAGTCCATGCACAGCTTGACTGTATTAGGCGCAAGGTGCGATGTGTATGCACCGACGGGAGCAGGTTCACCTTCACCGGTGAGAAGGGAGCCTTCGCAGCGCAGGATGGACTTCTGCAGATGAGAGGACAGACCATCACTCATCAGTTGGCTAGCCTCATCCTAGGAGTAGTTGACGTGCGGAGTCCTAGTTTTCCTGCAGTGGTGGATCAGTACGCGGACGCCTTTCCTGACGACGTTCCAGGGCTACCTCCTCGCAGAGAGGTATACTTTCATATTGACCTGTACCCCGGGACAGCCCCGATATCGACTCCAGCATATCGGATGTCCCCCGCTGAGCTTCTAGAGCTACGGGTAGAGTTGGAGGACTTCCAGGGCAAGGGATTCATCTGACCCAGTGTTTCACCCTAGGCTTCCCCAATTTTGTTCGCCAAGAAGGCGGACGGGAGCTTGCGACTTTGTGTCGACTATCGTCGCCTGAACCAGGTGACAGTGAGGAACAATTATCCGCCACTGAGGATTGATGACCTCTTCGATCAGCTCAAGGGAGCACGGTGGTTCTCGAAGATAGACCTCAGGTCAGGCTATCATCAGCTTAGAGTTCGGGACGAGGACGTGCAGAAGACGGCCTTCAGATGTTGGTATGGACACTACAAGTTCTTGGTTATGCCATTTGGCATAACCAATGCTCTGGAAGTGTTCATGGGCCTCATGAATAGGATCTTTCATCCATACCTCGATCGCTTTGTCGTAGTCTTCATTGACGACATTTTGATATACTCGACGGCTGAGGAGGAGCACGCCTACCACTTGCGGGTTGTACTAGACACACTCCGAGAGCACCAGCATTATGGAAAGCTCTCGAAGTGTCAGTTATGGATATGTGAGATCCACTGCTTGGGACACTTCATCTCTGAGGCGGTATTTGCGGTGGATCCTGCGAAGATCGAGGCAGTGCTAGCTTGGGAGCCACCCAGGAGCGTGACTGAGGTGTGGAGTTTCTTGGGACTAGCCGGATACTATCGGAGATTTTTTCCAGAATTCTCTAGAGTTGTGGCACCACTCTCAGCTTTGACGAAGAAGGGGAAACCCTTTGTGTGGTCAGACAAATGTCAGTGGAGCTTCCAGGAGCTGAGACAGAGATTGAACAGCGCACCTATCTTGAGGTTGCCAGAGGAGGGAGTAGGGTACGTAGTCTACTACGATGCATCAGGGACCGGACTCGGATGTGTCCTGATGTAGGAGCGGGCAGTGATCGCCTATGGATCACGTCAGTTGAGGCCGCATGATCATAACTATGCTACCCATGACCTGTAGTTAGCATCAGTGGTCTTTGCTCTGAAGACATGGCGACACTACCTGATTGGCGAGCACTTTATAGTCTTTTCTGACCATCAGAGTCTCAGGTACATCTTCTCTCAGAAGGACCTGAACCTGAGACAGCAGCGATGGCTCGAGTTCCTCCAGGACTATGACTTTGAGATAGTCTATACTCCTGGGAAGGGGAACGTAGTAGTCGATGCTCTCAGCAGGAGTACGGGCATTCAGCTACTTGAGGAGGCGACATAGCAGCTATCTGCTTTGCAGATATCCTTCGTGGATAGAGATGGAGTATCCTTCCTTCAGTCTCTCACAGTCACCCCTCCACTACTGCAGTGGGTCAGAGAGGCACAGAGTGGGGACACTGACTGTGAGACGCGGCGTGCGCAGATATCATCATGACAGGCACCTGATGGTTTCACCTTTGGAGCAGAGCACGACTTCCTTTTTAGAGGACGTACCTTGGTACCAGTTTCTTTGCAGGAGGAGGTGCTGAGAGAGTTTCACACTTCTCCATTGGCGGTACATCCTGGAGTGGAGAATATGTACCAGGATATCAGACGACTGCACTGGTGGTCGGGAATGAAGAAGGTTGTGGCAGAGTTCATTTCTCGATGCCTCACCTGCCAGCAGGTGAAGGCAGAGCATCAGGTACCAGCAGGCTTGGTACATCCCTTGGAGGTCCCAGAGTGGAAGTGGGACTGGATATCCATGGACTTCGTGACTAGACTTCCACGCACTTCCAAAGGTGTGACTCCATTTGGGTGATTGTCGACCGACTCACCAAGTTGGCTCACTTCTTACCCATCAGGGAGCCGGGCTCAGTGGAGAGCTTGGGACGTCTCTAAGTTCAGGAGATTGTATGACTTCACGGTGTGCCATCATCTATCGTCTCCGATCGAGATGCTCTCTTTTCTTCCCGGCTTTGGAAGGGGTTGCAGGAGGCGTTCGGGACGCAGCTACGTCTGAGCACCGCCTTTCACCCTCAGACGGATGGTCAGACAGAGAGGAACATTCAGACTCTCGAGGGCATGCTCCACGCATGTGTCCTCGACTTTGGTCGCAGTTGGGAGGACCACCTAACCTTGGTGGAGTTTGCGTACAACAACTGTTACCACTCCACCATCGGGATGGCACCATATGAGGCGTTGTACGGCCAACCTTTCAGATCTCCCTTGTGCTGGACAGACCCTGGGGAGTCAGCACTTGTAGGACCAGAGACGGTCCAGGCCACGACAGAGAAGGTCCAGGTCATCCAGGAGCGGATGAGGACAGCTCAGAGCCGGCAGAAGTCTTATTCTGATAGGAGGCGGAGGCCACTAGAGTATGAGGATGGCGACCACGTCTTCTTGTGTGTCTCACCTCGATGTGGATTATGGAGATTTGGCCGATGCGCCAAGTTGTCTACATGCTTCATCGGACCATTCCAGGTCCTCAGCGGGATTGGCGTGGTGGCTTATCGCCCAGCTCTACCAACTCAGTTGCACCGAGTGCACGACGTCTTCCACATATCTCAGCTGTGGAGATACGTGCACGACCTGACTCATATCATTGACCATGGGGAGCTGGACGTTGATGACGGGGCGACTTTTATGGAGGTCCCAGTGGAGATTGAGGATCGACAGGAGCGGGTCCTATGTGGCTGGTCGATTCCTCTAGTGCGCATCAGATGGCAGCATGGGAACCTCCAGGAGAGCACTTGGGAGCGGGAGGCTCAAATGTGTGCTCAGTACCCACATTTGTTTCCCTAGTTTATGATGTATCTTTATGGGGAAGAAAATCCCTGAGGTGGGAGTGATGTAAAGACCCGTAAAATTCAAGGAAATTTTTTTCTTAATTTTCTTTGGAATCTTACAAGAACGCAGTTTCTGACAGCACCTGATTCTGAGGCCCGGTGTGCCCGGAATCGTTTTCCGAAGTCTGGCTCGGGTACGTTCAGTGAACGAATGAGCGGTTTTATCTAACTTTTGAACCGGTGCTCGGAATCGAATTCCAAGGGCACCGATGGAATCGAAGCGCTGGTATTTTCTTAGAAACTCCATTTCTGGAGTTTCGTTTGCTCGGGTGTGGTTTTTAATTTTTGGGGTTAAGTTAAGAAATAAAATAAAGTGGTGCAACAACTTTATTTTAATTCACTTAGAGCCACTTAAAGCCACTTAAGCTAAGTTAAGCGGATAGGGTGGAACCCAAAAATATCCTACCCACTTGGTAGGATATTTGTGAGGTGGGGCCCGCACGAGCCCCACCGTTTCTTTTCCTCTAAGTAACGCACCCGCGAAAACCCCTTTTAAATGAAATTCAACCGGTGCATTTTCTTAAATTCTTAACGCCCCTATTAATTGGGAGGTTAGTTTATTGAAATTAATTCTATGAATTAATTTGTTCGTTACTTATCTTTAATTTTTCGTTTGTTGGCATGTAATGAAATAAGACCAACACATGTCTTCTTGAGGATTGTTCATTGAGAGGTTTTGACAGAAACTTTAAGTCCTTCATCCTCCTTCGCGAAGAACGCGAAGAACGCCGGCCTCCGATGAAGGGAAACGAAGAACGCCAGACCCCCGGAGATCGATGATGTGACACCGACGATTCTCCCTCTACGACGCTTCTTCCACGACGATCCATCCCCGCGACAATCTTCGATTGGCATCTTGTGGTAGGGGATTGCGGTCCTTCTAATTCTTTGTGTATTATAACATCAACATGGATTTAATTGTTATAATTAAATCTGTATGTTTTTGATCCTCGGAGTTTTTCTACGCGACGCCGAGTATCGCGCGACAGCGACGCCCTTCCGCGACGCGACGATCCATTTCTTCCGCGACGGTCAATTCCACGACGAACTCGCGTCCGACGACGACGTTGACGTAGGGGTTGTTTTGAAAATGATAATACCCATGTTTGTTTTCCTCCAAGGAAAGAACGTGGACCAACCAATTAACAAGTTGGTCCGCGGATTATTATTGTGTGTTGAGGTTTATTAATTGCTGGGAATTATGGTGTTATTTCAAACCACTAACGCGGTGGGTGCGGACCAACGAACAAGTCCGAACCCACCGCCCTTTTGTTCTTGGTGTACGGAATGGCGGACGACGACAAAACAGGCCGTAGAGATGATTTTTTGATTCCTTAGTGAGGAACGGGACCCGGGATGAGCTATGGCGAAGACTGAAATGAAATCGGACCACCGGAGCAACTCTTGGGGCCCGCGGACTCCACCGGAGGAACCCCGGCGCGTCGCCAGACAGAGCCGCCGCGGCTAAAGCCGCGGCGGCGGGGTGCTATTCTGCAGCCATGTGGAACCAAAGGCAGGGACGCAGCCGGATGCTGCGTCTGTTGGCGAGAGGCGGCCCCAAACGGGGCCGCGGATCCATCACGCGGGGGGGCAATGCGCCCCCGCCCGCGGTTTCCCTCGCTCGGCCGCTCGGTCGGGCCGAGCCGAGCTGACCCGTCGGGCCGGGTCGGTCCCAGTCCGGGCTGGGTCACGCCCAACCGGTCGGACCCGGACCCGGGTTGGGTCGACCCAGTTCGGGACGACCCAGGGGGGGTCGGGCCAGGTCGGTCCAGGCCCAGACCCCCCATTTTCGGACCGTTTCGGTCTTTTGCCCATATCTTGGGCTACGGAACTCCAAACGACGCGACGTCAGCGGCGATGCGTTTCTTGGATCGAGCTGGTCGTTTCGGTATACTAAACCCAAGGTTTCAGAATACTTTGGGTTCGGCCGGGTTGGTTCGTACACGAAACCAATCGGGCCCTCGGAGCGGAAACGCTCATATCTTGAGCTTCGGACGTTCGATTGACGTGCCGTCGACTTTGTTGTTTTCCTCTAAGTGAGAAGGATATTTTGGCTTACTCCGCCCGAGGTTTGGATGAAGGTGGAGTACGGTCGGGTTGTTTTTTCCTTAAAAACCAACAGGGCCCCTAGGACAAAACGCCAATAACTCTCAGACCGGGCGTCCAATTGACGCGCCGTCTACGACGTTGAGTTCCTATTGACGATACGGAACTTTTGGATACATAAACTCCGGACTATGTGTCAGTTGATGTATCAGCCTCTCGGCTCGTGGAGCGGACCCTTGCGAACGAGCTTGCTGTGTGCGGGATCTCTAGAGCTGGCTGCGACTGCTACTGCGGCGACGACGACTGTGCAGAGATCCTCAGTGGATTCGACGGCGATGACTACAGCACTCAGCAATCCTACGTGGGTTAGTGCTACAGATCCTGTGTGGGTCCGATCCTGTGTGGTTCAGCGCTCAGCGGTCCTGTGTGGGCCAGTGCCTATAGATCCTGTGTGGGTCCGATCCTGTGTGGGTCTTTGCGGGGGTTAGTTATCTATCGATCATGTGTGGGTCAGATCCTTTATGGGTCATTGCAAGGATTAGTTACCTATCGATCCATTGTGGGTCATTGCGGGGGTTAGTATATATCGATCCTTTGTGGGTCCGACGGCTTAGATGAATCAGTGGCAATATCTGGTCATCTTTATCGTCATATGAAGAAGTATACCTGTGTGAGCTGAATCATGTTTTTCTTTCCTTTGTAGATTGTTTTGTGCTATCCTGTGTGGATTTACGTTTTTCTTCCTTGTGTGGATTGGGTTGTACTTGGGCTCAGATGTTGGAGCCGAACGAGAATTGAAGACTTAGGTATATCTATGGGCATATACCTAAGCAGTGTCGGATGTTACTTCGTGATTGTATCTTCCCTTTGTGGATTATCCTTTGTGGATTCTGGGAGACCTTCGGGGGTATCGGGTTCCCTACTGAGTATCTTATACTCACCCCTACATGGGCTATGCCCGCACTACGTTGTGTTGGTTGCAGACGACGGACAGCGCTGATTGTGGTTGAGGCTTGCGGAGCAGGACGGTACCTGGAGGTGGACCACTGGGCGGGACGTACTCGGAGCGGTCAGCTGGACCCGAGGAGCAGTGGAGGCTATTTGTACGCACCCTTTAGGTGGGATTTCCAGTGGACAGCTCGACGTTGCGGCTTTACTTATCAGTTGCTGTTTTTTTTTCATTTCCCGTTGTGGTTTACTTTCAGTTTGGGTTTGTATACTGGCCCACTTACTTTTTGGCACTTACCTTGTATCAGCTTTTACTTAGTGTTTACCTATACTGCTTTCTTTCTCTATGGTGTTTGTTTACTTTACAAAGGCAATTCCTTCCCTTTTTACCGGGATTTATGCCTTGGTGCTGGTCTCCAGCCCCTGGCCTATGGAAGGCGAGCTTGGGGTAGTCACGGCACGGGCCCCAAGGATGGGTCGTGACACATTATCCATGAGCTATTAATCTGGTAGTGTTTGGAGATAAACACAGTTAATATTTGGTATGGGGAGGTTTTTTTAGACTCTAATATATCCATATGATAAGGCGAATCCCCATACTATAGGATATGTATGACTAATTCATTCCTCCTTACAGTGCTTGGAAAAATGTAAGATGAACACATGTACTCACAATGGATATAAAAATACTAATTGAGAAAGAGATGAAGATGGAAATTCATTCATACCTCAATATACCTTTTAGTGCATGGATAAAAATGTTCATGCTTCCCCATGGGTCAATATCTAGAGTGAAAAGGAAATGGGTCTGACCATGCCAACATGCTAGTGGGTCTTAGAATACTTATTAGTCCATCCTTAATGAAACCATGTATACTACTTTAGGACACTAAATCAAGACATATCTAATCTACTGTAACACTCCAAGATTTTATGATATAGTTTTATATAACTAAATTTCATTTCTTTGATATTTTTTGTTGCACGCAACATCGAGTTTAAATAAACTGTGACACAATATTAAAATGTTACTATTTAATGTGAAATTTTTTTCATATCAATTGAATTGGTTTATATTAATAGGAATAAATATATAATGAAAAAAAAATAATTATACATGTATAAGATTAATTCATGGTTTACTAATTGATTATAAAGGAAAAAATAATTTGAATGAAAAAGAGTTGTTCTTCTGAAAAACTATTTCTATGTGTGAAATGTGTTTTTATTATAATAAATTTAATTAATCACATTTAGTGAATGGTTTTAATAAAACATATATATTATTAATTCAAAAAAATATTTCAACATGCATATAATGTTTATTCTAGACATGGTATAATAATAAATCCATTTTTTGGATTTAAAATGTATTTTTCTAAAAAATAGTTTTCGTCACGTTCTCTCCACTTATTTTAAAATTAATTTATTCCACTTATATAAATTAAATACAAAAAAAATGGATTCATTATTTTGTATCAAGAGGTTAAATTTTTGTAAATATGACCCTTTTACTTTTTTTCATTATGAATAGTAATTGTGGAAAATATTTATCACTAAGGTAAAGGAGAAACATGAAAAACAATGTTAAAACCACGTGATAAGATCATAAATTAAAACCAAAAACTTAAATTTATATAGTTTTGTGGAATATATTTTACCATAGACATAAATAATCAATTATATATAATTTTGGTTCAATTTTACCTTAATAATGAAATTTATATTATTTTTAGTAATGAAAATCACAAAACATCACTCTTTTAAATTTAGTATATCTAAACATTTTACATAATGATAAAAAAGGATAATTTTTATTATAATTTTTTATTTGAAATATAAATTAATTTTTTGATCTTGGTAATTTACTTTTAATTTTTAGCGATAAAATAATTACCATAAATTCTTACACAACGTCGGCACAGTGCATGTGAAAGCAATAAAAAAATATGGTAAATGTTTTTAGAAACTCTGAAAGTTATATTTTTAAGGTGAGCTATAGTGATCAATGAATTTTGTAAATTACTGTAACATATTAAAAATAATTTAAATTTTTTTATTCTAACTTCAATAATTTCATATTGTATTTAATTTCAAATTATTTGAATAGTTTTTAAAGTCACATTAATAGTATTTTATGATAACTTTTTCTATTAACTTATTTAAAAATCATAAAAATATTTATAGAGGACTTTTATGATGAAAATGGAAAAAATTAAATCCCATGGATATCTATGAGATAATATTTACCATATAAGTAAAATTATATCCCTCTAATATTAAAAAAATCATTTCCACAACTAAGAATAAAATTGGTTAACCGAGAGGTTAAACCATAAGATAAGGTTTAAAATGTCACAAAAATATCTATATTTCATTTAATTATTATATTTTTATCGTAAAACATTTTATTTAAATATATGGATATTTGGAATCATTTTTATTGATAATTAAATAATTATATTTTTAATATTATTAGTAATTCAAATAGTATAATTTCCCTACCTTATAAAAGGGAACCCCTTCTCTCTTTTCATTACACCACTTTGAGCCATCTACCTCAACAAAACCCTAGAAAATTATATTATAATATGACCTATCCACAAATTTGAGATTATTTTCCTATTAAAGTACTATTTCAATGTTCATAGATAAGTGATCTAATGGAGGAAATGAAATAATCATTCATGTGTACATGTGGACAACCACTACTACATAGTTATAAAATTTATTTCCCATCACAATCTTTAATGGATGGGTATTATATTTGGTTTAATGTTTATAAATTATATTTATCAAATTATTATGATCATGTAATTATAATATCTTTTCTACCTTCATACCATCCAATTAGTTGGAAAATGATAATGTTGGTCATGCGAATGTGTGGACTACCGCCTCTATGAATATATGTGATTCATTTTTAATTTAAACTTTAAATTGATGGAAATAAGGATGGATTTAATTAATATATTTTATATGTATGATATAATAATTTTTCTATAGAGTTGGATCATTCTTTACCTTTCCTTTGTTCTATCTATCGAAAAGTTAAAATAGTGTTCTTGTGTTTGTATGCCCTACCGTATCCATGAACGGTGTAATTCATTTTACTAATTGTACCTTTTATGAATGATTAAAAATTTGTATATAATTAAAATATATTATATTTATATCATTAATAATAATATGGATATTATGTAATAATTTTGAATGTATAAGGATCAGAACTACCAAATAGAGATTCTCATGAAAAAATAAATAGTTAACACTCGAAAATGATGATTTTATTAATGAATTATTAATAACATGATATTTAAATGATATAAGATGGTCATGTGTGATATTATAAGTTTTTTCAATAATCTTTTATAGAATTATAAAAACTTAAATTTACTATAAAATATGTTTTAGCGCCTTAAAAGAAAGTTGAACTTGATGTAAGGATTTATGTTTCAATAACATTTTAATTTGGATTATTTATGCTTGAATTTCTTCCTTTTATTCATATCTAGTAATTTAATGAAAAAATAGTTTCTTTTTCCTCCCTTTAAGTACTGAAGAGACCAAAAGAATATTTATATGGAGTAATTAATTTATTTCTCTCTTTGGTAAAAAATACTTCTTCATCCATTTCCATGTTTTATGAAAATAATTTTAATAATGTTTTTATTATTATATTATGATATTTTAAATTAATTTGTATTCTTTATTTTCTGTTTATGAAATGGTTTAAAATGAATCTACTTTTCATTTTACAAATAAGGTAATTTTGAATTTTTTTCGAAAAACATGAAAGGAAACATTGTTTTAATATACATGACATGAACATAATTTCTTGTTGTCTTGAAAAATCAATGATTTGGATTTTCCATTAAAAGTTTCCAATGTTTTTTTCAAAAAAATGGATTCTATAAAATTTGGGAAATTTTTATATTTTGTTCTATTATATAAAAATGAAAAATTCATTTTCCTTAAGAAATATTACAGTGATATTCAAAAGAAACTTCCATCTAGGATAACATCCTTCGATATTACATAGGATTTACTAGGGATATGATCCAATGATACCATCATTATTCTTTCTCTAGATGGCTTATGTTTAAAATTATGAAATATTGATGAAAAAAGTTTTCCTTTACATGGGTTATGTTATAATGACTATTTTTATGATCTTTTAGAATACATATGAATTTTGTTCTAATTATTTGATAGGTGGTCCTGGATTTATATGTCCCTATAATGAATTGTGTAAATATTAATGTTCTATGTGCTCGAAGGGAACCCGAGAGGTGATCCCAATCCCATAATAGGGTACATGGGAGGTTATCACTAGCCGAGAAGAGGGTAGACGAGAGCTTATCCCAATCCTGAAGCAGGTACCTAGGAGGTTATCCCAAGCCTAAAATGTTATGAATTTCGTGTTGGGTATCATTGAAATAATATTTCTACGAGTTTAATTATACCACACTTTATGCCACTCTATTATGACATGACCAAATGCTAATGTTATATTCTCTTGGATCTTCTTCTTTGATCCCTTTATGATTCATGTATTATGAACATCCAACAATTATTCCATAACTTATGTTTACGATTTAAAAATTATTGGGAATGATTTTCAAATGATATTATAATGTTTTCATACCCATTATTCTCATGTTATAATTAAATTATCATTCATATCTCCCTTTTTTAACTATTCTGGGAATCTTATGTTACTCTTTATTAAGTTTTATTTTCCATAAGATATAAATAAATGTTTAAGTATGAGGTTTCTTAATAAGGTTGATAGTTGTGAAGAACTATATAAAAGATGATATAGATTTATTATGAACCAGTTGTTTATGTATCCACATTTCTAAAGGCACTAAAACATTCTGGTTATGGATTGGATTTTAATATTATGTAATTAATATTAATGTAATAAGATGTAATATTTATTTTTGAAAGTATAGATCACTATAGCTGGTACCAGATCATGTTTTAGTTACCCATAGAAAAAAGGATGGGAAAAATTTAGTGAGAACCTTTAGGATATTCAAATTTGTTGGAGAACATAAAAATTTATTATAAATAATGGAGTGTGGATTTCCTAGAAAAACATCCATGTATGAATATTACAAGTGGATTTGGTTTTGGAATTGATGATTCTGTTTTTAGTAACCCTGTAAATAGTTAGTTGAGTTTACCTCATTCATCATTTTAGTTCATGGTGAGTGTTCCCCTTCTGTGCACTTGGTTTTACACTTTCGGGGGATATATTTGGGATAATTTAACTTTTCCTTATAAACCATCAGGAAGGATTTGAATAGATAATTACCATAAATGGAATAGATAAAACCTATGGTTTTAAAATTCTAAAATAAGGTATCATGACTTAGATGTGCTATAAATGATTTTTCATGATTATATGGTTACTCACTATGATTATTTTTTTATGACACTGTGATTTAAGAATTTAGTAAATGGATAGAATCGAATGAAACAATGATAATGATCAATGTGATATATATTTCATTTTTTATCCTCTAAATCAATAAAAGTTAATGGGATCTAGAATGAAAAATATCATTATTATGCTTACGTAACTTTCTCAAGCCATTTGTCACGATGAGTATCCAAATGAGAAAAATAGGGAACAAAATTATATTGATTCCTTCATGAGGAAACATCCACATAATTTTAGTGGGTCGATTGATACAATACATGTTTAGTAATGGATCAATACCATTGATAATGTATTTTTCATTCTTCTTTATCAGAATATGAAAATGTTATTTTAGTTGTTTATTCTTTGGAAGGAGAAGTAGATCACTGGAGTAATCTTATCAAGAAAAATAGGCAACTAGAATAAATTGAATCTATAGAGTGGGGTGAGTTTAGAATTTTATTTTTCAATATTTACTTTCATCATATTCTTTATATTGAAATGGGGAAGGAGTTCCATAAGGTAAGCCAGAAGGATGAAAAATAATTTATTACATATGATGAAAATTTTACAATACTTTCAAGGTATACTTTAGGTATTATCATCCAACCTATATGTAAGGTTTATCGATTCTTCAATGGATTGAAACCAATTCACTAAAGGATATTATCCATAAGGGACTTTAGTTATTAGGAATAAATAATTATATGTTATACTAAGGTATAAATGGATATTAGATTCACTGATAAATTTCATGGTTTTGATAATAAAATAATGATGGAATTAAAAGTAAATTATAATAATAAAAACCTTGGAGTGATGAAAATGATCCTTATATAAAGCACGATGTGTGGAAGGAGACATGTAGGAAATTATCTTTAGTGGACTAGTAAATGATTTAACTGTGGAGATAAAGGTTTTCGAGTATTTGAATGTCTAAATGATGGGAAGATGTCAATTTATGATGGATGAAAACAACCACATAATACACAACACACACTATAGTGTTTCAAATGAAATGTGTATGAGAATTATGGTATCCAATGATAAAAAAAGAAGGTTAATGATGATGATCAACATCAACAACCTCTTATTATCAAAGACAAAGGGAAATATCATGTGATAACTGTTGATAATGAGTGTTATAATAATGATGTGGTGAAAGTTACACATAGCATCCAATCTAAAACTATTAATGTTAAATTTGATTTGGGATATACATACTCTTTTATATCTAAATAATTTTCTAATGGAATCACAATATCACCTCAATGATTAAATGTTTAATTATCAGTAAAAACCTCTAATATTATGGTGATCGCAACCCAATTCTATGACTTATCTATGGTTTATGTTTATGGGAATTTTCTTCCTATAAATATAATTATTTTCACTCTAGTTGAATTTGATTTTATCTTTATCATGTATTAGATTCCCTTACCTAAATCCCATATCAATTGTTGAGGAATGGAAGTCGCATTTTATATTCCAATGGATTTCTATCATTGAAATGATAACAATGAACTTTTTATGTAAATCAACTCTAGCATATGGGTCTCGATTCCTATTAAAAATGTTTTTTTATCATATATGGTTGGAGAGAAACTCAACATCGAAGATATACCTACTTTTTGAGTTTTTTAATGTATTTAAAAAATATTTTTCTAATCTTACTATGAATCATGAAGTTGAGTTTTCAATATAACTCACATATAGTGCTTCACCTATTTTTAAGACTATATATAGAATGGGTCTGATTAATTTGTAGTAATTAAAGAGAAATCCTATGATAATATTGATAAGGGATTCATTCATCCAATAGTATCACCATGGGGTTCACCTTTTTTTAATAATAAAGATGTATTGATGTGAATCAACATTTATTATCGAGAGTTGAACAAGATGAAAATTAATAACAAGTATCCTATACATCATATTGTTTATTTTTTTGGTCAATTATGTAGAGATAAATATTTTTCCAAGATTGAACTTCATTTTGGATATCATAAAATAAGGATGATATAACTAAGATAACATTTTTTACAATATATGGACACTGAAATTTTATTGTGATTCCATTTGGTATCACTAATTCCATTATTATCTTCATGGATTTAATGAAGTTAGTCTTTAGATTTTAACTTTATCAATATGTAGTAGTATTTATTAATGATATTATAATATATTTGAAGAGTAAGTAAGAGAATTAAGATAACATTAATATTATATTGAACACCCTAAGGATGTATAATTTTTATGAAAAAATTATGAAGTTTTAATTTTGTCTACAAAAAGTTTCCTTTTGGGTCATATAATCTCCATAGAGGGTACATTGGTTGATACTTCAAAAATGGGAGTTATTGAATGTTGAATTTTACCAACCATTAGGAATTAAATCTATCATTTTCTAGGTTTGGATAGATATTATCAATGTTTTATGAATAATTTATTGTGGTTGTATAACCCACTTTCTAGGTTAATTTTGAAGTAACCAAAGTTCCTTAGGAAAAATGGATTTGATGAAATTTTGAAATAATTAAAGAGGAGGATTGTCAGTGAACCTATGCTTACACTACACTATAGTGGAGAAATTTTTTTGATCTATAGTGATGTATCCTAGAAGGTACTATTATACCTTCCCATGGAAAATGATATAGTGATATTTTGATCATCGCCAAAATTGAACGTTCATGATCAAAATTACACAACTCATGATTTGGAGATATATATGGAAATTTTTCATTAAAGATACAAAGATATTATATTTATGGATAATGTTGTGATATATATTTATCATAAAAGATAAATATAAATATTCCCTCATATTGAGTTGAATATACACTAGAGAAGATGGTTTAAGTTGATTAAATATAATGATTCCTCAATGTATTACTACCCTGAGAAAGAGAACAAGGATGTATATTCTCTAAGTCAAAAGGATCTTGATAGGTTATCTATGATGAGGATAAAAATGACCCAAAATTTCTCAATTTAAAATGTATTGGTTTATAAATATATATGGAATGGAGTTAATTTTATCTTTATCAAATGATTTTTCAACTATCTATCCAAATAATGATTAAAGATGCATTGAAGGAATAGGTAGAGCTGAAAACAAATGTGAGAAATATTTATAAGTTTAACCTTGATTATCATGGAAGGATGAGGTATAAGAACTATATATGTGTTCTATTAACACTAGACTTAAATAAATAGTTTTTGGATGATTCTCTTAGTTCAATATTCTATATTCATCGAGGAAGTATGAATATGTATAGAGTTCTGAAGATAATTTATAGTGGGAAAACATGAAGAGAGACATTTCGAATTACATATCTTGATGGTTGGTATGTCACCAAGTTACTTATAAGGGATATAATTCTAATTGTATGTTACAACCACAAACGATGATATATTGAAAATGGGAAAACATCACCACGGATTTTGTCATTAGACTCCTCAAAACATCTAAAGGCCATATTGTATTTTGGTTTTAGTTGATCACCTTACAAAATTATCACACCTAACTCATATTATTGAAGATTTATATCTTGATGAGACTTCCAAAATATATATTAAATATGTTTTAATGTTTTATATATTGCCATAACCTATTGTATCTGAGTAGGAAATTAGGTTTTCCGCAAATTTTTGGAAAAGTATTCAGCAGTCTTTGGATTCACAATTGGGTTTGAGTACTTCTTATCATCCTTAAATAGATGGATAGTCTTATATAACCATTAAATACCTAGATTATATTATTATATAATGTTATATGGATTTAAAAGGTGTCTTGGATCATCACCCTCTTCTAGTAAGGTTTTCGTACAACAATAGCTTTCAATCTAGCATCAAGATGGATCCTTACGAATCCCTCTATGGAAATAAGTGTTAAATTAGAACATCATGATATGAAATTGTGGAAAGTGAGAAATTGGTACCTATTATAGATGATGAAATGGAAAATAAATTTGGATATATTTAGCAGTATATCAAGGTAGATCATAGTCGATAGAAAATATATGCAGGCAGTCATTTGTGAAATCTGGAATTCGAAGTTGGTGAGAAGGTATTATTGTAAATTCTATCATGGAATAAGGTTATGAGATTTGGAAAGAAATAAAAGATAATCCATAGGTATGTTTTCTACATATATATTATTGATCATGTTGTTATGGTAGCTTATCCCATGGTTCTTCCACTAAACCACTCTCGAGTTTACTCTGGGTTCCATGTATCTCTCCTGAGGAATTTCACACCTTATCAATTACATATATCAACCTCTGATGATTAACAATGGTACATGATATTTCCAATAAATAATTACTGGAAGAAAAATTTGATTTTAGATATATATTTCAATGTAATAAGATTACTCACTATATTAATGTTCTCTAGAGGAATCATAAATTCAAATAAGTTATATGGGAACCCAAAGATGTAATGAAGTATAAATATCGTCATTAATCTATATTGGAGTGATAGAATTTCAATGAATAAATTAATTTTAAGGTGGGTATAAGTAAAACCTTATGATTTTATGATATGTTTATCTAAAAATAAATTTTATTTCATTTATGGCTTTCATTACATGCAACACCGAGTTTAAATAAACTATAATATACTATTAAAACATTATTCTTTAATTTGAAAGTTATATCCAAGATATTAGATTGGAGGGTATAGATAGGATCAACTAAATTATGAAAAATGAATTTCTTACATGTGTATAAAATGAATTAATTTTTTATAAATTGATTATAAATTAGAACAAAAATCATTTGAAATTAAATGGGTTGTATTTCTAAAAAACTAATTTTATGCATGAAATGTTTTTTTATCTTAATAAATTAAATTATCCACTATTTTTAGTACCACAAATCCAATATCCGAGAGAAGGTCATTATTTTAATATTCTAGAAAGAAAATTTGGTTCTTTATCATAAAGTATCAATTAGTTTTTTAGCCTTGGGAGACTAGATAAATGCATAATTCTCACATTACATCTAAAAACATGAAATTTAATATAATAATTCTGGTGATAACAATATTATTTCTTTTATAAAATCCATGAAATAATTTACAGATCCCTTCTTATTATCTGGGTGAAAGGAAAACATAATAAAGGGTGATATCTGATGCTTATTAAGGGAAAGAATATAACATTATCTATAATAATGTAAATAAAATATGAATAATATGGTTGGAATAAGTAATAATTAGATATTCCATATAACTAATACCATAAAGAGGGTACTAAATCTATGTATAAAAAAATGTATAAATAATCATATGAATAAAAATAACTATTTTCATAATGATGGAATTTATAATTCCATACATCAAAATTATACAATCAAGTCCATTTGCCAAGATAATAATCATAAATAGGTCACGTGTATTGTAAAACCCTGAGCTTTTATGATTTTTTTCTTCTAAAATTGATTTAATATTTTTTATATTTATATTATTTTAATTAATAAATAATTTTAGTTCTTATTGAGTTATACACAACACCATGTTAATATTTTTCTACATGCAACACTTAGATTAGCATTTGATACATGCAATAATGAGTTAGTTTTTAATACACAGAAGACTATGTTTTTATGACTTTTAATGGTGAACCCTTTTCTTAAATAAATTTTGGAAATTATATGAATTTTATTTGAAAAAATAAAAAAACATCTTTAAATTCACATAAATGAAATTATCTTATGGATGCTTTTTGGGATTTTTCTTAGAAACATCATTTTTTGATCAATAGTGAAAATACTATATTTTAGTTAAACACGCATCTTCATTTAAATAATTATTAATGTTAAATTATATTTTAAATTATTTTAAAAAGTAAAAATCTATAAATTATAAGTATATTAATCCAATTTAGGTCATTTGAATCATTTTTATATTGAAATTAGATATAAACACTTATTGAACTCTTGATTTTTTTTACTTTAAAACTACACTTTCTCATCATGTGTGTGGGATTAGCATTAATCTAAATTTTTCAAGTTATATGATTTGAATTTTTCAAAATTTCCATACATGGTTTTAATCTGAATAATATTTTATGTCTAATTAGATCAAATTAATTTTTTACCTAAAATATGTGTAAAATTTATTGATATTAATTAAAGCGATTAAGGTAAAACTAAGTTTAACTAGGGACTAAAACATAATATTGAGGGCCAAAATGACTTATAAACTTGTATAAATGAAATAGGATGCCAAAAATTAGACCATATCCCCTCTTGGTTTGAAATTTTTATGTAATTGTGATATTATTAAATGGAGGGTCCCTATATAGAAGGTTAAATAAGGAAAAATAAAAAAAGTGAACTTTACCTACATATAACATTTATAAAACTTTTATATATGTAAAAAATATTTTAGGTTATAAATATAATTTCTAAATATAAATGGGTTATTTTTATCATTATAATTTATCATTATTTTTTATAGTATATTTAGTTTCTTAAAATGCTTAAGAAATGATGAAGTAGTGATTATTTAGTTAATAATTAACTAAAGTAAATGAAACTGTAAATATAGTGAAGTAAATTTATTTAATTATTGTCTATAATAATATTTTTAGATTAATATATCATTTTATACATATTTAAAATTAATATATTAAAATAATAATATTTTTTTGATATTTTAAAATTAAAATTAAATAAATAAGGTCAAAATTGACATTAATGTTATTTTACAATAAATGATATTTTATTAAATGATTTTAAATTAATAAAAAAACAAATATTCTACCAATTTATTTTTAACTGTTAATAAATATTAAATATGTTCTATTAATTTACCAATTTATCTCTTATAACTAACATATTAACCCATCGATTGTAAAAACATTTTTAGCATGATATGGGTTTTAGCAGTGTTTTTGTGTGTCACATGCGCTTATTTTAATATTAATTTTAAAAACAAATGAGATTTATTTTTTATAAATTAGGTATCATATTTATAATTAAGTGGATATATATATTCAAAATAATGTCTCTTTAATTTAGTCTTAATGTTTAAACATTATATGTTAGAAAACTATTGTCTTTAATAAAAAACCAAAAAGACAAAATAGGGGAAACATAGAAGTTATGGAAGAAATTATTAAAATTAACCTATTTTTTGTAGTGGAGGTTTTTATAAAACATTATTCCAATTTAATACATTATTTTTTCATTTTTTAGGCACATTAGGTAAGGTATACCTGTAGACGACGAATATTCCTTAACTACTAAAGGGAGTTTCAAAATGACGACGCGAAGTCATATTCGGACCTGGAGGCCAGGTCCGGAGGGCCTAGAAGTGCTGCGAGAAATAAAGGAGGATGTTCCCGGAAAAATGTGGGCCGCGCGAAAGGAGTCTGGGATTCGTGAAAGGTCCCCGGTGTCGGCGCGCAATTTTTCCACGCCCGCGCCCGCGCTGTTAACTTTTCACGTCGTCATCTCTGGTGTGCCAAATATCACGCACCGCCTGGATTCTGTGACGCTGGAGTCCTATAAATAGAAGGGGACCCCTTCCATTTTGGGGTTTCGGAATTTGAACCGGCTCTCATGCATGAAATAGGACTTCTGACCGCGCAAGATGACCTTCAGGTAATAACCCTTTTCGCGCGACCTCGCCCCGGGATCCGCCTTTTCACGCAATCCCACTGGCTTAAATAAAATTCCAAACCCTTCAGGGTTCCTCCATTGTGCGCAATTCCTTCCGTTGTGCACAAAAAGGTTCAAGTGCGCGCAATCCCTTCGTTGAGTGTGGCTTTACCTTAGGGTCCGGCCTTTTCCACTCGCGCGAAATTCACATCATTTGCATGCGATCCTCCTAGCCACGTGGAATCCCTCTGCCCCAATTATGCGCCATCCCGGCGTTTTGCACGCAAACCCTTTCTTTTTGCGCAAACCCTGGGACCCCTCACCGCGACGCCCCCCGAGTGCCTCCCTGCGTGGGTGCTCGATGTCCTTCATACCGGGCATGCACGCCATGCGCTGTTTTCCCGTGCGGCCTTCCAGGCTCGTACGAAGTAACCTCAAGGTCCCTTGGGCGATGTTTCCGATTGAGTTTCTTTGCCTCATGCTTCTTCGCATAGGCACACTAACGGCTATTGGTTCTTCGCATAGCCATGCTAACGTGGACCCCTCGATGGTTCATTCTGTGACCCCCCTTCACAATGGCCTTACCGATTCCTTCCCTCCCACAGGGGGTAGAGGGTGCCGGTTATGTAAGTCTTAGGGGTGTGGAGCGAACCCACCTCATCCAAGCTGCAGGACGTTAAACTACCAAGCACCTCATCCTCAAAACATGATGTTAAATTGTGATCTGGCCCCGTGCCTCGCACGCTGGGTCCCCCCCGGCTTGGACATTCTTTACGCCCACTCATCTCCATGGGAGTGTAATCTTCCTCACATGGAATGATATCCTCCCTCACAGAGTGGAGTTTTTCCACAAGGGAAGGGAAGACACCCTGGTGTAAGCCCCTAGCCCCTCTTGCAGAAGGTAGAACCCATGCACCTTTGTACTTCCCCACTTCCAAGGACAGTGGAGGGTGTGATAGGGAACAAGGAACCTCCTTTGTCTGGTCCCAAATCCCTCTCCCTCTGCACTTTGTTACACTTCAGGCCTCCATCCTGGAGTAAGTCCCAGCACCATGGGAGGCTCAATGCGTAACCCCCTCTTCGCTTCTCATGGAAGCACCCTTTGCGACGTGATCGTCAGGTCCCTGCAACCTCTTGTTTCTCACACCGAGCATGACTCACGTGAGCTTAGAGTGAGCACCGACATTGACCCTACCTCCAGCGAACTACAGGGACTTTGATCCATGTTAAGGCATGGTACGTAGGAATTATCCATGAGGTTCAAGCCCACAACCCGGTCGTTCCGACACCCTTCAAGTCAGTTCGCCAGCACCATGGGTCGCCTCAGAGCATAAGCCCCAGATGCCCCCATCCCGCATGATGTTAAACTGTATGTTATCCCGCATGATGTTAAATAGTATTTCATCTATCACGATATTAAACTGTTTTCCCCATCCCGCATGACGTTAAAATGCACCACCCGAACTACGTGGACTTTGATTCCCTGTCATGGGGATATGTAGGAAGCCTCCACGAGGTTCAAGCCCACCACTCAGTTGTTTCGACCCATTTGTGTCGGTTTTCCAACAACTTGGGCCGCCTCAGAGCGTAAGCCCCATATCAACCTTGGGCCACCTCAGAGCATAAGCTCCATATCCATCGTTGGCCACCTCAGAGCATAAGCCCCATATCCATTTTGGGTCGCCTCAGGGCGTAAGCCCCAAATTCCACCCGTCCCGTATGATGCTAAACGGTACACCCGAACTACGGGGACTTTGATCCATGTTAAGGCATAGTACGTAGGAAGCCTCCACGAGGACCAATCCCAACACCCACGTCTCACCCTGACCTCTCCCTCGAGCCCACGTTCCTCGGGAGGCTCATTCCCTAGCCAAGAGGTTATACTTCCTCTGGGCCACATCCATGCGTTCATTCTCATGGGTCGCATTTTTAGGTGTCCCAATGTATCATCGAACTACGTTGAATTTGATTACCTGTCACGGGGACACTTAGGAGGCCTCCATGAGGTTAAATCCACCTTCACTTTGTCACCCATCCTGATTCTTACCCGGGCTGCCACATCCTGGTGGGATCATGCCGCCTCATTCCACTCCACAGTATCCATAAATCCACCCATGTGTTGGCCCCAATATCAACATTCCCTCCAGGGGGTTATTCAATCTGATCCACTCCCAGTGTTCTGATCAGTTTGATCCGTCCCTGCTGGACGTTAAGCTTGTGGAATACCCCGTGTTAAACATGGGAAGCTGAGGAAAACCTCAGATTCATGCCTACGTCATAAGATTCCCCACATTCAATGTGGGATTCCTCGGGCTTCCGCGCCCTCGGGAAGCCCTATAATAAGGGACAGAAGACAGACATTCCAATACCCCAGTGTCAAGACACACCAACAACACCTTAGTGTGATCATTCTCCTAACCGAAGGTTGCTACCCTGACCAGACCCCTTGGAGCGTCTCGACAAAAGCAGCATAATTAACTGGTGTCCATGAATATATGGCACTAGGAACGAGATTCACGAATACGTCTTAAATATATTAGGGAGACCCAGACTAGGTAAAGAGCTCCGAGGAGGAATCCATGGATGGAAAAACCGACATCCCATCATCCCAGTTTCGATCAAGGAGAAGACATCCCTGAATTAGGAACGGATTTCTCCCTCCTTTGGGAAGCGGGAATGCAGGGCTACAAGCCGCGCGTCCTACCCTATGTGACAGATGTGAGCGTGCCCCGGCGGAAAGCGTCGGAAACAGAAAATGGTGAACCCAACGTTAATATCTTCTCCTCAATACGGATACTGGTAGCGTTTGGGGTGTCGGAAGATTATCATGTCACCAGGTCCGAGTACCCAGCACTAGGACGTGAAACCCGCCAGGGGTTGGGGTAGTCAGGATGTTGAGCACTCCACTCTGTGATGTTGTTAGCGTGGATCCTTCTTACTGGCCATGGGAGACAGAATGGTGCTGGGATATTGGTTGTCGATCACTTTTCCTATTAGTATTAATGGGTTCATCTCCATGTTTTCCGGAATCAGATCGCTACATCTGGAGCTCGATCGCCACCTGCCCACTGGCGCAGGGGTAGAGGCAGTACCAATGTGGCCACCCCACATGGTACCACATCTTCCACAGCTGCTCCGACCTCCACGACTTCTCGGCGCTCACACCCCCTCTCCCTGTCAGAGATTATCCAACTATGGGTGATCAACGACCTTATACCTAGGTACGAGGAGGAAGGGGTCATCCCCACCAGGGACATGGCCCGTTTGGACCTTGAGGCAGTTGTCCCTCACCACCAACGCTTCCCTCGAGGGCCGTGCAGGGAGCCACCGCTCCCCACCCCAATGTTCAACCATTTTGGGAGATTATCCCCGGAACGCCTTGACACCTCTCCCCCCTACGCCGACGAGGTAGGGGATGTCCGTGTTGGCCCACTTGGAAACCCGCTTCAAGGGTTTACGGTCAGGGCCCCCGCTAGGCCGCATCGATGTCGCCACCCGACTCCCCGGGCCGAGGAGCAGGCAATCCATGTGCCTGCACCACCGGCTCCAACCCACCTGACCCGATGCCAACGTCGGGCATGAGCAGAAGAGGATGCTCGCCTCGGGGAATCAACGTCGGCAACCACTATGGCCCGAGCCACTGCTGAATCCTATCATCAAACCCCCGCACACGTTGAGCAGGGGTAGTTATATGCCCGATCTGGATCGATGCCCCGACCCACCCACGGGCAGTTTATGTCGACTCTCACGATCGCTGGCACAGGAAATGGCCACCATGGACCAATTCGCAGTAGTGCCATCCAACGTGAAGGCCTACTCTGTGCCACCATTCTAGAAGGGATGGGCCCTCCCTCCTTCCAACCTTGGCTTGGAGGCCTTCCTAGCACCACCCTCGCTGCAGGAAAGGGGCTTCCCCATGACAGGAACACTCCGGGTGGGGCTCTCTCCAACACCCACTACACGGGGTATGGGGTCACTTACCCTACCACAAACCACGAGTATGGAGTCGTTGTATATCTGGTCACTTTCCCGCATGGAGGTCCTCCCCATGTCCCTTTATACATTTTCCCCGGTGCTCCCCGCACCATGGCCTTCAGTCCTCTCCACCCTAGCACCAGTGCGGCCAGAGAACCCCATGACATAAATCATCCTTACACCGAGGATCCACCTAGGGGAAGGAGAGCGGGACATCGTCGTCGTAAGAGAAATGCCCGGGAAGTCTGGATGGAAATCAGACTAGTCTGTTTCTCAGACTCTGAGGCGAAGTACAACTAGGAAATGGAGCCCTCCCATCAGTCCTTTGAGTCAAGGGTTGGGATAAGGATGTGACGCGTCAGCCTCTTACTCCCCGAATGCTAGATTCATACAATCCCTTCCTCCCTACAGAGGTATATCTAGGTGGATGAGGACTTGGAGTACTCCCAGGGGTTGATCTTGCATCACCATCGGCCTCTCTGGAAGCACCTTCCACCTCAACTAGAGATAACAGAGACCTTTTCTGGGGGTCGATGGCGGAAGTACCACGAAAAATCATATCCCCGGCAAGCCCCAAAACTGTGATAGGAGGCCCATATTTTGGCCCATCCTATCGTGACGTGGAAGCTAGGACACTGCAACCCTTGGAGGGAGACTTAGGATTCGGCGGCCAATCGGCCTGCTCTCTATATTCTCCATCGGCCGGCCCACCAGCCTAACGGCCTGCTTTGGCGCCACTTTCGGTTCCCCAATCACTCCCATTTGATGAGCGGGTCCACCAAGGGCAAGATCCTGAACCTGAGTCATGGAGCTTCTGGACCATCCTCACAGCAGGCCACTTCCCCGAGAAGTTTTGGTCGGTCACAGGGTCGGATTTTGATACACCAGAATCGCTCACCTCGGGAGAGTTTGAATGCTTCTTCCTGACCCTCCGGGCGACTCACTCTCGTCTACGCCACCATAAAGTTCCCTATCCCGGGATCCGATCACACCACGAGGATATTGGGGAGAAATGTCGTCAGGACGACCTGGCCACGCTCCCCATGGTGTGGCACCCCGAATCACTTGGCCACCACAGGGCCCTCCAACAGAAATGTGTTCATAGCTTTCAAGTACTTTGCAAAGTTATCGAGGAGGTCATCCCCCATGCGCACGTCCGTGGATGGGGGAAGTATTCTGCCCTACTCTTCAGTGGGATTCGCCGACAGCCCGACTCACTGGGTGACTCCGAGGATATGCCCCCAAGGCAGCGGCCGTCAACATGGTCGATTTGTCAGTAGAGGGGAATGTTCTGCAACTTCTCAATGGGGAATCACACCCTAGAGACAAGACACTACTGGAACCATCAGGGAGGATAACTCGTTAGCAGAGGAACCTCCTAGGTCTCCCCTCACCCACTGAGGCATTAATACTGAGCCGGAATATCAGCAAAGGTAAAGATCATGTTGGGGTTGTCAAGCTTTCTAATCCATCTGCCTCAGTGCATAAGGTAGATGAAGATCTCGAGAAGTCCATGCTACAAAAACAGCTTGTTGGGTAGAAGAGGTTGGTCGATGAGCTTTTAGCTGAATGCATTGCAGAGCGGCGACCCGACTACGGTGATCCTAGGTCGGGGCAGTAGGGGCAAGAACAACTACCCCTCTGCGAGATTCCCCTGGGCAACCTCGATCATGCCGTGTTCGCTGATAGAGGAGAGTCCGGAGCTCATATCAATAGAGCAAGATATGTTTCTCCAAACCCTCCTGAACGGTGTGATCACCCGAGAGACCCCGCTTGAGTTCCTCCCGACGCACCAAGAGTCACTCCACCAGCTGATCCATGAGCTGCTAATCTTGTCTACCGAATTGAAGAGCCTGGAAATGTGCTTGTGGTTAGGGATCCCCATCAGGACAGGAACCCGCGTTCAGACGATCCGATGGCAGCGATCATCTCTCTCTTAGAGGCTTTGGAGACTCGGCAGGTGGCGATCGCACCCGATGGAAAGTTGTACCCAGCATGGGTGGATGTTATGCTAGCACCTCCGGGATTTGTGAACCCCACTATCGCCCCCTTTAACGGGATGGGAGACCTGCTGCATCACCTGGACCACTTTAACTCAAGGTGTGGGCCTATGTTAGGGACTCCAGCGTAGCCAGAAGCCGCCAAACTCCGTTTCTTTGTTCAGACCCTAGAAGAGTCGTCTTTCGTCTAGTATAGCCAGCTCCTTATCAAATCTGTGACTAGTTGGGAGGACCTTCTTAGGAAATTCCCCTACCATTTCAGTTACACAACCCTGAAGAAGAACATCGCAAACCTCTTCAGGTGCAACCAAAGGCCCGATGAGCGATTCGCATACTTCATCGCCCGGTGGAAAGGTCTCACATACTCCCTTGACATGCCGTTAACTCTGGAGAAATTACTGGAAATGTGCATAGGGAACATCAAGGAAGAGTCGTTTCATATGGTGGCGACAAGTCCGCCTCCACCACCGTTTGTGTTGCTGGATCAGGTGGAACCACCTCGGCTATGCGGAGACCAGCTCCGCCCTATCACCAGTCGACCCCAGCCTTCCGGTCCTCATCTGGAAGCCACTCTTTGGGCTTCGACTAGTGAACAACGAGATATGCCTAGTACCAGTCAGTTGCCGGCCCAACCGGCAGGACCCGTCGAACCCCCAATCGCAGAGCGGCCTCCTGTAAGCAGAAGCTCATGTCTGGCCAGGAAGTATGATGTTCTAAAGCACCTAGCCGGCATTCCAGTGAGGCTTTATATCCTTGAGGCTCTTCGTCTATCGTCTTAAATGCGTGAGGTGCTTTTCGAGACCCTAAGAAGCCCCCTCCAGTTCGAGACGGAGGTAGAAACTGCAGAAGCCTTCCACGCTGAGGCAGTTGAGAATGCCGAATTTCATGTAGTTATCTCATTATCCGGTGAAGATGAAGACCCTACCATACAGGGGAATATTCACCCACTATACATCACTGGTTAGTTCAATGGAGTGGAAGTCCGTCGTTGTCTTGTTGACACGGGTTCTGGGATTAACCTAATCCTGACCTAGACACTGTGGAAGCTAGGTTTGTCTGAGGATGATTTAACTCCCTCCAACCTTAGAATCCAGGGATACAACATGACCAAGAAAACCCCGGTCTATAAGATCTATTTGAAGACCCAGTTTGGGGGCCTAATTGCCAGCACCGAATTCATGTTTGTCTCCTAGGACACCGCCTACAATGCATTGATGGGCAGGTCATGGCTCCACCTTCACGCAGCGGTCCCCTCATCGTATCACCAATGCATCAAGTACTCCCTTAATGGTCGAGTAGGCATTCTCCAAGGAGATGTGTCTCCTTTTGCCTCTTGTGAAGCCCGTTATATGGAGTCTGACTATTACAAGAGCATGGATAAGCAGATTCTGGCGAGTAAGGTTGAACCTGACCCAGACACAAGTGATCCTTTGGTTGGTTTTAATGACTCTTACGTCTTCCCAATCCAACGATTGGAGGCTACGACCACCAACATGGGGAAATGCTTTGTTGTTTTGAGTACAATAGGAAGGCATGTTCCCAGGTCCAAGAGACGGCGGAAAATGACCTCGTACTCCTACACCTACCAGGCTCTGGTGATCCTGGAACCTCCTACCCCTATACAGTATTAGGATGTCAAACTCATGGAAACGGTGGTACGTCATACATGTCTCTTCCGCCAGGTTGGAATTAACCGGCTCAAGCCAATGCGCCACTACTACTTTGATGTCATCAAGTGTGGCCCCTAGGGTGAAAGACTAGATCGGATTGGATCAACTGCCTTCATTATTATGGTCTCAGTGGCACATGAGTCTCCAGATATAATGACCACTACAACCCAAGCCGGTACCATCTTCCCATCGGAGTGTGGTGGCCTATAAGCATCTCCCCCTACGGATGATACCTTTACAAGTAGAGAAGGGGACATGGAAGATGCTCCCCCCGACTTTGAGGAAGGCGTCTCCACCATGGTTGACGAGTTGGTATAGGTGAACCTCGGTAGTGAGGCGGACCCGAGACCCACACTGGTTAGCGCTGCCATTCCCCCTAAGGAGCAGCAGCGGTATGTGGAATTCCTCAGACAGCAACATGATGTGTTCTCTTGGAGTTACGATGAGATTCTAGGATTATATCCTCAGGTAGCTATCCATCGCCTTGGTCTCCCGGAAAACCATCGTGGGTTCAAGCAGCCTCCCATAAAGATGCACCCTTCTCACGGTGCCATGGTTGGGGCCGAAGTTGACAAGTTTATCAAAGCCAACTTCATTAAGGAAGTTTAGTACCCCATGTGGCTAGCCAACATTGTGCTAGTCAGGAAGAAGAAAAGACAAATCAGTGTTTGTATCGACTTCTGTGATCTCAATCGCAACTGTCCAAAGGATGATTTTCCCCTTCCAATGACAGAGCTGTTGATTGACGCCACAGCCGGGTTCCAAGACCTCTCCTTTATGGATGGGTATTCCAGGTACAACCAGATCAGGATGGCTCCAGAGGATGATGAGTCCACTACCTTCAGGGCGCCCCAAGGTACTTTCTGTTATCAGGTTATGCCCTTCGGCCTGAATAATGCTGGTTCCACCTATCAATGGGCCATGCATCTCATATTCATGTCAATTCTGGGAATGTTGGTGGAATTATACATGGATGATCCGGTACTCAAATCACACCAGCTCTAGGACCATCTCAAGGACCTTGAGAAAGTGTTTGGTTTCCTCCATTCCTGCCGCTTGAAGATGAACCCGTTGAAGTGTGCCTTCGGGGTCACCTCTGGCAAGTTCCTTGGCTTTGTCGTCAGATACTGAGGCATTGAGATAGACCCAGATAAGATCAAGGCCATCAGTCAAATGCCTTCCCCGAGCAATATTCATGAGCTTCGAGGTCTCCAAGGACACTTAGCCTACATACACCGATTCATTGTGAATCTGGCTGGAAAGTGTAAGCCCTTTTCCCGGATCATAAAGAAAGGTGACACCTATGAATGGGATCAAGAGTGTCAGACCACCTTCGAGGAAATAAATCAATATTTGCTCCAACCTCTGGTCTTAATGCCACCCATCTCTAAGAAGTCGGTGGTTCTTTATGTGACCTCCCTGGAATGGTCCCTTGGTGCACTTATTGCCCAGAAGAACAACGAGAGAATAGAGAATATCCTCTACTACCTCAGCCGCGTGCTCCCCGACATGGAAGTTAGGTATTCCCCCATCGAGAAGCACTTTCTGGCGCTCGTATTTGCTATATAGAAATTTCGGCACTACTTGCAGCACCATGAGGTACAGCTGGTCTCTCTGGTAGACCCATTGAAGTACATCCTGAACCGTCCTATGTTGACTGGCCGACTGGCACGGTGGGTAGTGATCCTCCAGAATTGCGACATCAGGTTTGTGCCTTAGAAGGCTATCAAAGGACAGGAATTGGCAGACTTTCTTGCTTCCCACCCAACATCCGCGGATCAGCCACTGGAATTTGGTTTTCCTGATGAGGAAATCCTCTCAGTCAATTGTATCATCCCATGTTGGAAAATGTACTTTCACGGTGCCTCCCGGAGCCCCACTGGTAGGAGAATCAATGATCCTAGGCTTAACAGAGTGGGCATGTGTATTGTCTTCATCACCCTGGAGTGGGTTGTTCTACCGTACTCATTCCTGTTTTCAGAGGGCTACACCAACAACGAGGCAGAGTATCATGCCCTCAATATTGGCCTCGAGGTAGCCTTAGAGATCGACATGCCCCGTCTGCATGTGAAGGGGGACTCAGAGCTGGTCATCAAGAAGGTCAATGGAGACTATGTTGTCAGAAAGCTAGAACTTGTGCCATTTTTTGAGTGCACCCTCCAACTAATGGCTCAGTTCCCTTCTCAGCCAAAGGTCGTTCATATTCCCCGGTCATAGAATGGTCGAGTAGATTCTTTGGCCAGCTTGGCCGCGTCACTTACCGAGCTTGAACAGGATGACCTGATTATCCACATGGTGCACCGGAGAGTCATCTCTCCCATTACCTCGAAGGGCGATCGTGGCCCATAGGTAAACCGTCTTACCGCTGGTTCCCCTACTTCAGGATCCCCGGGTACTTCAGATACAATTATTGAAATAGTTCCCGATTGGAGGAAACCCTTGTTTGAATACCTCCAACATGGTAATATCCCATCAGACAGGGCCGAGCATGAGTGAATCTAACACCGTGCGCTACAGTTTACCCTTTAGAGCAGTTCCAGCCTTGGGCAGATCCATTACAAACACGGATTTTATGGTGTTCTCCTTCGTTTCCTTCAAGGAATCAAGATTCCACAGGTCATGAAAGAGGTTCATGCTGGTTCATGTGGCGTCCATCAGGCCGGGTCAAAGTTGTCTCACCATATTTGGAGGCTAGGGTAATTTTAGCCCTCCATGATCCATGAATGCATCGAGTTCACCAAGAGGTGCCATGTGTGTCAAGTTCAGTCTAACTTCGTGCATCGGCCACCGGAGCCTCTCCACACTACCAAGTATTCTTGTCCCTTTGTAGTCTGGGGGTTGGATGTTGTAGGGCCTTACCCACTGGCAACGGCCCGCCAATGCCAATTCATTCTGACCGCTACAGATTTCTTTTTCCAAGTGGGAAGAGGAAATTCTGCTCAAGGAAGTCAAAGCTCATTCTATCGCCGACTTCGTGAGTTCCAACATCATCTATCGATTTGGAGTACCTCACATTATTATCACTGATAACAGCACCAACATCCGAGTAGCTGAGCTGAAGAAATTGTATGCCAAGTACAAAATTCGCTCTAACCATACCTCCTGCTATCATGCACAGGAAAATGGAAAGATCGAGGCGCTTAACAAAACCCTCTCTAACATTCTGCAAAAGATGGTTGGACAGAACAAGAGAAGTTGGCCGGATAAGATCCCCAATCCCCTCTGGGCTTATCAAACGACGACTCGTAATTCCACCCAGGTGACCTCGTATTCCCTGGTGTATGGAATTAAGACCGTCCTGCCCATCGAGATTCAGTTTCCCTCATTGCGCATAGTGGTCGACGACCAGCAAGTGCCGGATAGAGTTTCCAAAATCCGTCTAGATGAATTGGAAGCGCTGGACGAGAATAGGATTCATGCTTTTCACAACCTGGAAGGGCATTAGAGTATGATAGATTGAGCTTTAAAAAAGAAGGTTCACCTCTGCTCCTTCTTGCAAGGTGACCTGGTACTGGACCTCAGGGCGCCATTGATCCCCGATAGGAAACCACCCAAGTTGGAGCCCAAATGGGAGGGACCTTTCATTGTCCATATGGTTTATCCCGATGGTGCATACTTCCTGGTGACCATGGATGGTGAGCATATAACTCCTCCCACTAACGTTAGGTTAATCAAACAGTATTTTATCTGAATCCTGGGTCTGAGTTCAAAGACCTTAAACTAAGATCCTTTATAGGTCCAGCATGACCCTAAAACTACATTTGGTCCAGCACAACCTTAAACTGCATTTGTCCCTACATTTGGGCCCCTACGGTCCCGCATGACCCTAAACTACACACTCGTCCTGCACGACGTTAAACTACAAGCCGTTCAGGCCTCCCTGACCAAGGCCTAGCCTCCGGCCCTCGGCACAGGCCCTCTTCTGTGGAATTGTAAGGTGTGGTGTGGGATCATGTCCTCATTCACGTTGGGTTACTCACTATTTCGTACACCTCCCCTATCCAGGGAATCCTATTCCTCGACGCTCGTCCTGCACGACGTTAAACTACAAGCCGGTCAGGCCTCCCTGACCGAAGCTGGCCTTGGGCCCCTGGCCCAGGCTCTCTCCCGTGGAATTGTACGATGTGGTGTGGGGTCACTTCCTCATTCATGTTGGGTTACTCGCCGCGTCGTACGCATTCCGGGATGAAATGCCTTAAATCATCCTACATGATGTTAAACTGTGATTTTAGAACTACGTGTGGCTTGATTCCCATCCTTATGGGATATGTAGGACCTCCTGAATGCCTAGATTTCAGGTCCAGCCCTGTCTCTTAAGAGATCCCACGATCTCCCAGTCACCTCGACCTCTTGGTCTATCCCTCTCTATGAGGGGGATATATAGGTGTGGTACAGGGTTTTTGGCACCATGCCCCCTTCTCCCAGGAATATGCCATCTTTTGGCCACTCTCAAACTGAGCCCTTTGACCCTTTTCAGTGGTTCGCTAATGTGTTCAGAGTACTCTGGTCTGGGTCCTGGAGTGTTAGATTCGACTTAGGAAAGTTTCATCCACTTGTTAGGCTTCGTGCTCCCCTTCATTCACCCCCCCCCCCCATTATCTTTCACACCCGTAGGGACCCTCAAGAACGGCCTAGAAACAACGCCTAAGGGATCTCCTACCATCACGGGCCAATGCCCCTGAGGGTTTCATACAACAAATTGATACAAATCCCACGTTTCGAATATGGTCAGCGGTTGATGCTCATTTTTTGTCCCCATTTTAGGCTAACACGACAGGACGCTGTGTTGCGAACATGGTCAGCAGTAATCCTCTGTCATCCCACCAACTCCTTCAGGCCCTGAAAGTTGGTTGTATGATTCAAATTATGTTCCACCCCATCGTGTCCAGGTGGAATCTCGGTAGTCCTTGCACTAACCCTCAGTGCACTTCCACGCGTTAGGCAGACAAAGCTGCGCTACGGCGTCTCTCGGGGCTTCCGCGATCCGAGCGCTAAGACTATAGGCATGGGTTTTCTCTAATATCCATGCACATCTTGACCCTCATCCCCACGGGATATAAGGAAGGTCACCCATACATTGCATTTCAGGCCCAGCTTAGCTGGAAGCTAATGTTTCCTACCCCTTGATCTTTAAGCCCTCGCTGGCCCCTTGGCTCGAGGCTCCACTCACGGGACTACATGGTGTGGTGTGGGATTATGTCCTAATCCGCATCGGGTATGCTTTATCACATCGCACGCATTCCCTAGGGTCCAAGCCATATGACCTTAAACTGTGCTAGCTGGTCCGACCGCATGACCATAAACTGTGATGATATCATCTCGGTCACACGACGAAAAACGACACTGCATTGTGATGACCTATCCATAGGGGACATCACGTTGGGTATTGGTAAATTACCATACCATTTGTCAATGACTGTATACGGCTTGATTATTGTGTCGATGCCCGTAATTTCTACCCTAGGCTGGTCGCTTCACAAAAGAAAAACCATTCACCATCAAGGATAAACAAGATACATCAAATACCGCTTCTTTTGGTGCGAGGGATAGACCCGAATTCTCCTTTCATCCTTGGAACAGGTACCTTCACGTGTCTTGCCACCCTCATGAACTATGTATGGCTTGATCCCCATTCTTATGGGGTACGTAGGAACTCCCATACCTCTTGTCTAAGGGTCCAACTTGAGGTCCGCTAATTCATCGTGTTTGTCCCGCCTTTGGGACCCGGACCATGGGACCGTGCGGCGTGGTGAGCAGGACTTCATCCTCATTCACATCGGGTTTGCAATAGCCACCCTACGTGCGCACTGTTATGAGAATTATCCCTCCTGTTTTCTGTCCTCCACGACATTAAAAGGAACCCTCTAGAACTATGTGTGGCTTGATTCTCATCCTTATGAGATACGTAGGAATGCATGGACATTTCTTCTTGGGTCCAGCCCCAGGGATAACCAAATCTCGTCCCTCCTCACTGTCGTCCCCTTGGCCTGGCTCCTTGGGGAGTGTTGTAACTACAGCATCTGCCCTGAATGAGATCAGGATGCCCCATAGTGATTGGTAAGTGACTATTATCTCAACAAAGAGGTTCTGTTTAAAAGTAGGGATGATTCGTGACTAGATTAATACATCTGCCTAATGTGTCTTTACCACGGTGGTGTAATTTTGGGAGTGTTGGATTCTATTCGATCAAACCACCACATCACTTTCCATGGTTTTCATGCCCCTTTATTCAGATATTCATCCCCTTTCACATTTGATGGGACCCCCTAACAGTATGGATGTTTGACCCGTGGTTCGCCTGCAGTAACAATATGGATGATAGACCTTTGGTCTACCTGTTGTAACAGTATGGATGATTGAACTATGGTCTGACTGCTATTTTGGGCCAATGTGATATGGATGCTGCATTTCCACCACGGTTAATAGATATCCACCATTGTTACTCCCCACCCATGGTGTTCCTAATTTGGGTAACGTGATTCACCCTTTTCATCTCCCCATGTTCGGATTGATTTCAATGCCCCCGGCATTGCCCCGCTCGTGCGTTAGAGCACATTGAGGAGACAATACATTGATCGGTCTGAGGTCCCCTCCCTTCGGTTGGACCTCCCTCTTCTCCTCAGAAATCTAGGCCCAATTTCAGATGCCTGAAGCTTGGTTAACACTCCCATGAAGTGATAGATTATGGTTGATCATATTAAACCAAAGGTACAGATGAATAGATTTGTCCATACATTGGTTTGAAGTGGTCAGCAGTAAAAGCAAAAAAGTTCATGAGATTTCCAAAACAGGGCCCTTAAGGATCAGAGTTTAGGATTGATCTTTACAATGATACTACCCTTTGGCTGGTGGCCTCCATGACTGCTTCTCGCTCCTTGAAGGCTCTCTCTTCATCAGCAGCCGCAGAGTGTAGTTCGCCAATCCTAGCTTGTGCCTGTGCCCGTTCAGTTTGAAGTACGGTCATATGCTGACTCGCCTCCACCAGTTGTTCTTGGGCATCATCCATCTGGGCTATCAGTTGCTCCATGAGCTCAGATCATGTTGAAATGAAGGCCTCCTTCTCTCTCTCCTGCTCTTCGAGGCGTCGGACCTTCTGCTCCGCCCTCAGGAATGCTCGGGTGCTCGCTGATTCTTCCCGACACTGGGCAACGTCAGTGTGCTGGCTGATCTCACGTATATTCTCAGCCATGTAATCACGGACCATCAGATGAAGGCATTGAGCGTCAGCCCCTCTGACACACAGGAAACTCATCCAAGTTTGGAGAGATCCCATCTTCCTCAGCCAATCCATCTGAGGCTGCCTGAGAAAACACTGGATGCACTTCCACCCTTTACGATGTGTCATCCGGCTCTCCTCGGTGACTTCTGAGTCTGAATCATCTATCTCATCAGGATCAGTGGGCCGGTATATAGGGGAGACATCCAGAAACTCAGTAGCAAGATCTTCCTCAGGGATTCCTTCATGAGGAATAGGATCCTCGACGTATGGGCGACCTTCCTCTCTCGCCCTGATATCGGCGATGCTTTCATCAGCTTCCGGCCTCACTCTAATGTCAGCACCACTAATGTTCGCCATCCCCTACTCACCAATTTTTGGGGCCAAATTAGATTGGGAGGTATGTTCTGGAGGAGGTGGTATGTCCGCCGCTGATTCACTTACGGACGGCCCGGGCTCAGCAGCCCGACGAGCCTCCAACGCTGAGATCACTGTACAGGGAGCATCCTGATTAGTAGAGTTCTCTGACAGTAAGCACTAGAAGCGAATCAAGGGACTTATAGGAACCTAGTGCGTCAGCCTCTGGTGTTCTGGCCGCTACATGAGCTATCATGGCAGGATACCCCTTAGCACACTTTTCAGTTCGACGATGGGCGTCGGAGCCCCACCCTATCCCATCGGCGCCTCTTCTCCTTCCTCTATTGGGGACGCCTGATCAGCACCTATATTCTCCTGAGTGAGATAGAGAAATGGGTCAGAAATTTCAAGATATAATGGATGAATAAGGATGATTAATAAGGATAGAGACAAACCTCGAGTAGCTTGGTTATGGCCATGTAGGAGCCGACGATCTCACCACTCTCCTGCAGGCTCCCTTGGTGGGACCCTCCCTGAGATCCTTCGTCCTCTCCTATCTCCTCCTCTCCCTCTAACTCATCATCACTGTCGCCTTCTCCCGGTGACATCATTTCCGGATTATGCTCTTGGTTGAGCATCACTTTCACCAGGAAAGGTGGCTCCACACGCCGACCCCATTGGCACACATATGTGTCCATGGCCATTAGATAAGCATGTCGCTGATGAAAATTCACCTCTTCGGTAACCCGAATGAGCCT
Source organism: Viscum album (assembly GCA_963277665.1). NCBI lineage: Eukaryota > Viridiplantae > Streptophyta > Magnoliopsida > Santalales > Viscaceae > Viscum > Viscum album. The sequence goes on from OY728122.1 coordinate 1,628,277,456, forward strand.
GACCTCTGGAAGTTGGATCCCATCCTGCATTATCTTCTTCCAAAGGGATTCAATGCTCATTGATTGCCATAGGGTCATCCAGGACAACCACAATGCTGGGAATATTTCATCGTGGGAAGGCTCGAGCAGGTATCTTATCTACTTCTCAGGCAGTTCTCTGGCCGCACCGTGTGACCCCCCTCCAGGCAACGAGGTCGCAGCAACCCCATGCGATGTCCCCACTGCTGAGGTCCCGGCCTATGCAGGAATCACTGCCTGGTGTGCCCCTGGTCCCCCCCTTCTAGTGGCACCTTTCCTGCTCTCTCGTCTCCCAGTTTCCACGTGGGTAGTCTCGAGTTTTTGAACTCACTTGCGCAAAAGCCTCTCAGGGTATGCTATAGCCCAGTGTTTGGCATACTTGGATGATATGCCAGCATCGTCCCCGGTGGGAGGCATGGTGATGACGTATCCATAGCCATAAGTTGTGAACATTAACCACATCTAGAGAAGGACACAAGGATTCCTCTCCTCCTAGACATCTGTGAATACCCTCTTTGGCATTCGCTGGAGGCACCCGAAATGGCTGGCAAATCGGGATGGCACTTAAGGCTCACAGATGATCTTCTTGTCAATCTAAGCCATAAGAACCCTGCCTCGGATACTCTAGAAGTATTCATGCTACTCCAGCAATCCTTTCCCATTTTCTACCATTTCTATGATCTGGGTGGTATGGGATGAAGTGGAAGTTGTCATGGTTACCAATTCTGATCCTTACTCCCTCCTCATTGAGCGTCATCGGCGTGACACCGACAATGTTTAGCAGAGATGGTCGCAGGCCATTGCCCGGCAGACGAACGGAGGTTGGGAAAGTGTACCTTCCAAGATGAGCTGCCACCCAGTCGTGGAGGATCTGGAAAGGTCTACACACCCTCCGAAGAGACCCCCCTCTTGAGATTCATCCCAGAATGGCATACATCCTAGCCAGCACGGGGACCCCCAGATTGAACCTTTTGTTGGAGGCCAGGGTGCCCGCCATCACCAGGGTTTCTGGACGGACACCCATCCTTGCGTCCCACACCGGCAAGATCCACCCTCTTAGGAAGGTGGTGAGGAACCCAGAATATCGGAAATTTGGGTCTTAGGCCTCAATAATGTGGTAGCCCCACGATTGGTATTGCCCCGTCTCCAGGATCCTCCAGTACGATCCATTCTTGCTCCTCTAAGCCGTAGTTGGGCACCGTTTTCCCCGTCCCGACATCTTGACCATCATGTCCTTCTCTAGGAACAGTCTGAACCATTCCTTGTAGGCGATGTCCTTCAGAAAGTCCTTAACATGCATCCTCTCTTTGTCCAGGTCCAGAAGGTGCCATGTCAGCATGGGGGTCCATGATCTGTCCTCCCAGATGTTCATTGGGGGAAGGAACTGGTCATATCGATAGCCCTATAGTGGGATAACTATGATGTAGTGGACATCCCAGAGGCTGATACCAACTTCCCTATGGTGAAGATGGAATGTATTGGTGTCAGGGGACTAGCGGGTGAACAGCTCCGCCCCGAGTTCAGGTTGGCGGTAGAAGTAGAACTGCGACATCCACACCGCCTCGAATAGACCAATGTGCCATAGCCCAGCCCCGAATTGGTCGCATGTATGGAAAACCTAGTATGCCCAGGACCACTCACTGGTGAAGTTTCCGCCGAACCACAGATCCCAATCTTGCAGCCAGCACTTAGTTTCTTCCGTGATGCTCTGACGGAATGTGCTCGTATAGAGGGCTGGAGAACTCTCCGCAACATGATCACCCCTAGTAATGGTCCTAGTCCTCAGGTTCAGGACATACACATCCATGTGTCTGGTCTCACTGGCAGGATGACCATTGTTGGTGATATTTTACTGGGGAAGTTCATCCTCTCGGGTCACCCATGATCGCGGTGTGTCAACCTCGAAGCCCGGTAGTGGAACCTCCTACAAGATGCCAAAGTTCCATTAAGGAATGTTGTTGGATAGAGGATACTCCTTCTGGGCGGGTGTTAGCAGGTTGAACAAGGTGTGGTTGTTGGAAAAAACCACTCTGGCGCCATAAACCTCCTCGTTCACCACCATTTCAACTCTACGAGCAGTGGCTTCCCTCTCTTCGACTTGGTTTTCGGCCATCTCAAGTGCTTTGAGGGTGTTGCGTGAAATCCGGATGAGTTGTGCAGAATCGAGATGGGTTGCATGAAATCTGGATCGGTTGTGCAAAATTCTGAAGTTGAGCGTGAAATTGGAGTGGCTGGCACGGAATATCCTGGGTTTGCATGTAAAATACGGCCGAAACTCAGAAGGAATTGCACCCTGCCAAAGCGTGTTTTACGTGCAGGCGCAGAGACAAATTCTTGCATGAGATCTTGGAGCTTATCACATGGGAAAGTTGCGTATAGAATAGGGGGCCCATGGCCCCTTTTATTGGGGAAGCCGGGGGTTCTGCGCCGCGCGGAAAGCGGATTCCGCGCTGAACCTTCGTTTTTCACATCGTGATAGTTTTTGCACGCATAGGGTCCACAAATTCCAACACTTCGGCATTTCGGCGTTTCCATCGGAATATGATTGTTGCGACCTCTCACCGATCCAATTACAAGGGGGGGCATTTGTAGACACCGAAAAGTCTGTAACTACTAAAGGGAGTTTCTAAATGACGACACGAAATCATATTCGGGCCCGAAGTCTAGGTCCGGAGGGCCCAGAAGTGTTGTGTGAAATAAAGTAGGATGTGCCCGGAAAAATGTGGACGGCGCAAAAGGAGTCCAGGATACGTGAAAAATCCCCAGCGCTGGCGTGCAATTTTTGCACGCCCGTGCCCGCGCGGTTAACTTTTCGGGCCACCATCTCCGGCGCGCCAAATTTCGTGCGCCACCTATATTTCATGATGTCGGAGGCCTATAAATAGAAGGGAACCCCTTCCATTTTGGGGTTGCGGAATTTGAACCATCTCTCAAGCGTGAAATAGGACTTCTGCACGTGCAATAAGACCTTCAGGTACTGACCCTTTTTGCGCAACCTCACCCCGGGATCTTCCATTGCGCGCAATCCCACTGGCTTAAATAAAATTCCAAACCTTTCAGGGTTCCACCCTTGCATGCAATTCCTTCCATTGCACGCAAAAAGGTTCAAGTGTGTGTAATCCCTTCATTGTGTGCGGCCTTACCTTAGGGTTCATCCTTTGCCACTCGTGCGCAAGTCACGTCCTTTGTGCGCGATCCTCCTAGCCATGCGCAATCTCTCTGCCCCAATTAGGCGTCATCCCGATGTTTGCACGCTAACCCTTTCTTTGTGTGTAAACCCCAGGACCCCTCACCTCGACGCCCCCTGGGTTCCTCCCTGAGTGGGCGCTCGATGTCCTCCATACCGGGCATGTACGCCATGCGCTATTTTTTCGTGCGGCCATCTAGGCTCATACGAAGTAACCTTAAGGTCCCTTGGGCAGTGTTTCCCATTGAATTGATTTGCCTCATGCTTCATCTAACAGTCATGCTAATTGATATTTCTTCTTCGCATAGTCACGCTAATGTGGTCCCCTCGATGGTTCGTTCTACGACCCCCCTTCACAACGGCCTTGCTGATGCCTTCCCTCCCACAACGGGTAAAGGGTGCTAGTTATGTAAGTCCCAAGGGTGTGGAGCGAACCCACCTCATCCAAGCTACAGGACATTAAACTTCCAAGAACCTCACCCTCAACATATGATGTTAAACTGTGATCCTATCCCGTGCCTCGCACACAGGGTCCCCCCAGCTCGGACATTCTTCACGCCAACTCGTCTCCACGGGAGTGGAATCTTCCTCACATGGAATGATATCCTCCCTCACAGAGTGACGTTTTTCTATGGGGGAAGGGCAGCCACCATGGTGTAAGCCCCTAGCCCCTCTTGCGGAAGGTAGCACCCATGCACCTCCGTACTTCCCCACTGCCAAGGCCAGTGGATGGTGTGATAGGGAACGAGGCACCTCCTTTTTTCGATCCCAAATCACACTCCCTCTGCGCTTTGTCACACTTTGGGCCTCCATCTTGGAGTAAGTCCCGACATCACGGGCCGCTCAACGCATAAGAACCTGATCGCTTCTCACAGACGCACCCTTTGCGACGTGATCATCAGGTCCCTACAACCTCTTGTTTCTCACACCGAGCATGACTCACATGAGCTTAGAGTGAGCACTGACACTGACCCCCCATCCAGTGAACTATGGGGACTTTGATCCATGTTAAGGCATGGTATGAAGGAAGCCTCCACGAGGTTCAATCCCACAACTCGATCGTTCCGACCCCCTTCACGTTGGTTCGCCAGCACCATGGTCCGCCTCAGAGCATAAGTCCTAGATTCCCCCATCCCGCATGACGTTAAATTGTATGTCGTACCGCATGACGTTAAATTGTATGTCGTCCCGCATGACGTGATACTCTATGCCATCTAGCACGATGTTAAACTGTCTTCCCAATCCTGCATGACATTAAAATGCACCACCTGAACTATGTGGACTTTGATTCCCTATCATGGGGATACATAGGGAGCCTCTACGAGGTTTAAGCCCACCACTCAGTCATTACAACCCCTTTGTGTTGGTTCGCCAACACCTTGGGCCGCCTCAGAACGTAAGCCCCATATCCACCTTGGTTCTCCTCAGAGAGTAAGCCCCATATCCTTTTTGGGACACCTCAGAGCGTAAGCCCCATATCCATAGTGGGCCTCCTCAGAGCATAAGCCCCATATCCATTGTGGTCTGCCTAAGGGCGTAATCCCCAAATGCCCCCCATCCCGCATGACGCTAATCTGTACACCCGAACTATGGGGACTTTGATCCATGTTAAGGCATGGTACGTAGGAAGCCTCCACGAGGTCCAAGCCCAACACCCACGTCTCACCTTTACCTCTCCCTTGAGCCCATTCACCTCGGGAAGCTCATGCCCTAGCCCAGAGGTTATACTTCCTTCGGGCCCCATCCATGCATTCATTCTCACGGGTCGCCTTTTTAGGTGTCCCACTATATCATCGAGCTATGTGGACTTTGATTCTCTATCACAGTGATACGTAGGAGGCCTCCACGAGGTTCAATCCCCCTTCAATTCGTCACCCATCCTGATTCATACCCGGGCCGCCACATCCCAATGGGATCATGCCGCCTCATTCCACTCCACAGTATCCGAGAATCCGCCCACATGCTGGCCCCAATATCAGTGTTTCCTCCAGGGGGTTCCTCAATCTGATCCACTCCTAGTGTTTTGATCAGTCGGATCTGTCCCCGCTGGACGTTAAGCTTGCAGCATACCCCGTGTTAAACATGGGAACCTGAGAAAAACCTCAGATACACTCCTACGACATACAATTCCCCACGTTCGATGTGGGATGCCTCGGGCTTCCACGCCCTCGAGAATCAGTATAATAAGGGACATAATATAGACATTCCAATCTCCCAGTGTCAAGACATGCCAATGAATCCTCAACGTGACCATTCTCCTAACCGAAGGTCGCTGCCCCGACCAGACCCCTTGGAGCGTCTCGACGGAAGTAGCGTAATTAACTGGTGTTCATAAAGATATGGTATTGGGAATGAGATTCACTAATACATCTTAAATCTATGATGGATACCAGGACTAGGTGACGAGCTCTGAGGAGGAATCCATTTAAGGAAGAAACAACATCCCATCATCCTGGTTTGGATCAAGGAGTAGACGTCCCAGAATAAGGAACAGATACCGCCTTCCTTTGGAAAGTGGGAATGAGGGGCTACAAGCTGCGCATCCTCCCCTGCGTGATGGATGCGCGCGGGCCTCGGCATTCAACATTTTTTGTTTTCGATTCTTTCTGCCGGGGCGCGCGCGCCTCCGTCACGCAGGGGAGGACACGCGGTTTGTAGCCCCGAATTCCCACTTTCCAAAGGCGGACGACATCCGTTCCTTATTCAGGGAAGTCTGCTCCTTGATCGAAACTGGGATGATGGGATGTTGATTCTTCCTTCCATGGATGCCTGCTCAGAGCTCGTCACCTACTTCGGGTCTCCCTCATAGATTGAAGACGTATTCATAAATATCGTTCCTGGTGCCATATCTTCATGGACACCAGTTAATTACGCTGCTTCTGTCGATATTCTCCAAGGGTTCTGGTCGGGGAAGCAACCTTCGGTTAGGAGAATGGTCATGCTGAGGTGTCGTTGGTGTGTCTTGACATTGGGGGATTGGCATGTCTGTCTTATATCCCTTATTATAGGGCTTCTAGAGGGTGCGGAAACCCAAGACATCCCACATCGAACATGGGGAATTGTATACCGTACGCTTGTATTTGAGTTTTTCCTCAGCTTCCCATGTTTATCACAGGGTATGCCGCAAACTTAACATCCAGCGGGGACAGATCGGACTGATCAGAACACTGGGAGTGGATCAGTTTGAAGAACCCCCTGGAGGGAATACTGATATTTTGGCCAGCACGTGGGCGGCTTCTCGGATACTGTGGAGTGGAATGAGGCGGCATGATCCCACAGGGATGTGGCGGCCCGGGTAAGAATCAGTATGGGTGACGATGTGAAGGGGGATTGAACCTCGTGGAGGCCCCCTACATATCCTCATGATAGCGAATCAAAGTCCACGTAGTTTAATGATATGGTGGGACACCTGAAAAGGAGACCCGTGAGAATGAACGCATGGATGGGGCCTGGAGGAAGTATAACCTCTGGGCTAGGGCATGAGCTTCCTGAGGCATGTGGGCTCGAGGGAGAGGTCAGGGTGAGACGTGGGTGTTGGGCTTGGACCTTGTGGAGGCTTCCTACGTACCATGACATAACATGGATCAAATTCCATGTAGTTCGGGTGTATAGTTTAGCGTCATGCAGGATGGAGGGCATTTGGGGCTTACGCCCTGAGGTGGACCACAAGGGATATAGGGCTTAAGCTCTGAGGCGTCCCATGATGGATATGCGGCTTACGCTCTGAGGCAGCCCAAGGTGGATATGGGGCTTACACTCTGAGGCAGAACATGGTGGATATGGGTCTTATGCTCTAAGGCGGCCCAAGGTGTTGGTGAACTGATGCAAAGGGGTCGGAATGACAGAGTGGTGGTCTTGAACCTCATGGAGGCTTCCTACGTATCCCCGTGATAAGGAATCAAAGTCCACGTAGTTCGGGTGGTGCATTTTAACATCATGCATGATGGGGTAGAAAATTTAACGTCATGATGGATGGGATACAGTTTAACATGATGCAGGACGACATAAAGTTTAACGTCATGTGGGATGGGGGCATCTGGGGCTTACGCTCTGAGGCGGCCCATGGTGCCGGCGAACCGACGTGAAGGGGGTTGGAATGACCGGCTTGTGGGATTGAACCTCGTGGAGGCTTCTTACATACCATGCCTTAACATGGATCAAAGTCCCCATAGTTCTCTGGAAGAGGGGTCAGTGTCGGTGCTCACTCTAAGCTCACGTGAGTCATGCTCGGTGTGAGAAACAAGTGGTTGCAGGGACCTGACGATCACATCGCAAAGGGTGCGTCTCTGAGAAGCAAAGAGGGGTTTACGCGTTGAGAGGCCCATGGTGTCAGGACTTACTCTAGGATGGAGGCCCAAAGTGTGACAAAGTGAAGAGGGAGAGGGATTTGGGACCGAACAAAGGAGGTGCCTCGTTCTTTATCACACCCTCCACTGGCCTTGGTAGTGGGGAAGTACGGAGGTGCATGGGTGCTACCTTACACAAGAGGGGCTAGGGGCTTACACCAGGGTGGTTTCCCTTCCCCCGTGAAAAAACGACGCTCCGTGAGGGAGGATATAATTCCATGTAAGGAATATTCCACTTCTATGGAGACGAGTGGGCCTAAAAAATGTCCGAGCTGGGGGAAACCTGCGTGCGAGGCATGGGGACGGATCACAGATTATCATCATGTGTTGAGGACGAGGTACATAGCAGTTTAAAATCATGTAGCTCTGACTAGGTGGGTTCGCTCCACACCCCTAGGACATACATAACCAGCACCCTCTACCCCTTGTGGGAGGGAAGGCATCGGCAAGGCCGTTGTGAAGGGGGTTGCAGAACAAACCATCGAGGGGTCCACGTTAGCATGGTTATGAGAAAAAGAAATAGCCGTTAGCGTGCCTATGCGAAGAAGCATGAGGCAAAGTAAAGTAAGGGGAAACACTACCCAAGGGACCTTGAGGTTACTTCGTACGATCCTGGAAGGCCACACGGGAAAACAGCGCATGGCGTGCATTCCCGGTATGGAGGACATCGGGCGCCCACGTAGGGAGGCACCCGAGGGGATTCGAGGTGAGGGGTCCCGGGGTTTGCACGCAAAGAAAGGTTTTTCATGGAAAAATGATGGGATGACACGTAATTGGGGCAGAGGGATTGCGCGCGGCTAGGAGGATCGCATGAAAAGGATGTGAATTGCGCGCGAGTGGAAAAGGCCAAACCCTGAGGTAACGCCACACCCAACGAAGGGATTTCAGGCACTTGAACCTTTTTGCGCGCAACATAAGGAATTGTGTGCAAGGGGAGGAACCCATAAGTGTTTATAATTTTATATAATCCAGTGGGATTGCACGCAAAGGCAGATCCCGGGGCAAGGTTGTGCGAAAAGGGTCAGTACCTGAAGGTCATCTTGCGGGCGCGGAAGTCCGATTTCGCGCACGAGAGCCGGTTCAAATTCTGAATCCCTGAAATGGAAGTGTTCCCCTTCTATTTATAAGCCTCTGGCATCACGGAATCCAGGTGGTGCGCAAAATTTGGCATGCCAGAGACGGCGACGCGAAACGTTAACCATGCGGGCGCAGGCGCACAAAAATTGTGCGCCGATGTCGAGGGAACTTTTTCAAATCTCAGACTCCTTTCGTGCGGCCCACATTTTTCCACGCACATCCTCCTTTATTTCACACAGAACTTCCGGTCCCTCTTGACCTGACCTTCGGGTCCGAATATGACTTCGTGTCATCATTTTGAAACTCCCTTTAGTAGTTACGGACTTTTCAGCGTCTACAATACCTCCGATTAATGAATAGATTTTTGTATTTACAAGTGTACCACTTCACTTCCACTATTAAAAAGAAAGCACTCTACAACTTCACCACACCTATCAAACCACTTAGTATCATCCAAGATATTCTTAATGAACAAAATCCATTAATTCCTCCTTGAAGCCTCCATTTCAGCGGAAAGAAATCCAACTAATCCCTTTGCTGAAAACTTAAATGAGTTACCCAAAGAAGAGGTAACATCCTTCCTCAAGATCGTTTATCCTATTTTCATTATCCATACCCTAAAAGGTAATTATTACATGATTATATAATAAAAAAATATAATAAATATAAGGATTTGTTTTTTACATTAAGGGTTATAACTAAACATACACACACTTCCATTTAATGGGTAACGAACTTACTTTTTATGGGTACGATGAATTGTCATCTCATGAAATGATGATTGTTCGCTATTCCTTTACTGCCTCTCATGGTGGGAATTATGATGGAAAATATATTTATATATAATATATATGATATTTATAATTTTTTTAAGATTATTTAATTCTTCTACAATACATAACTTTATACTTTCCATTTTGGGTAAATTTGATAAATTTGTTTGAGAAAGTGTGGACTACAGCCCTCTCAAAGCAATGTGATTCGTTCACACACCGCATGGAATGTAATAATAATTAATTTAGTGATATTATATGATATATATAACATGATAACAATAATGTAATGATATTTTATAAATATATAAATATATGTAAATTTCTTTCATTCTTTTAATATGATAATAAAAAAGGAAACAATGTTCAAATGCATGTTCGACCTACCTTCTCCATGAATGGTGTATTCCATTTCATACTTATATATTATATATATTATTATAATATAAATATAATAAATATAAATTAAATTTATATCATTTTTCAAATTATATAAATCATTATATAAGTATAAGGACCAAAGATAATACAAATTAAGACACAAGCGAAGAACAAAGTAAATATTACCCAAAGCGAAACATTAATATAGAATTGTTAAAGAGAAGGTAATATAAAGTCATAATAAAACCATATATGGTATTATATATAATAATATTATTATTTATAATATTTATAATAAACATAAATTTATTATTCAAGAATATTTTATGAGTACGAAGAGAGTAAAGACCCAAGATAAGAGAATTTCATCTCACTTTTTATTTTCGTGAGATAAATGCCTTGGTCACCTCCCATTCCAAATGTGTGGTGTGTATAATACCAATGGTTGACTTATATGATTATTATAATTAAATTTATGGATATTTTCATATCCATTTTATGATATTTCTTTAATAGGGTTTATGTTTCAATAGTTACCAAATCAGTAAAGTAATTTTGTATCAATTCGTCTTCATTGAGACACAAGCCATGTTATGAACCTATATTTTTACATGAGGTATATATTATAACTTTGAAATGTTATATCCTAAATATGATTTTTTCATGATAATTTATGATTCATTTAATTTCATTTTCTTAAATGTAGATTATGGTTCAAACTTACCAAGTTGAAAGATTTTATTGAAACATTCTCATCGCTTTTCAAGATTGTTTATGATTATGATTATTTTGATAAAATCTTATGATCCCTATCTCAAGAAAACACATGAATTTTATTATAATATGGTTATTCATGATATAATCATGTATTGTAACCATTTTCCCACTCTTTTGTATATAATATAGTTAGTAAAGTGTATTTAGGAAAGCCTGACTTTACCCTCTATTTAGTCGGAAATCTGTGTTCCATCAAATCATGTTTTCCAAAAAAAATTCCAAAAATATTATAGTATTATCATTTGATAATTAAATTATATTAATACCCATGTTTTACCATTTATACAAAAAAATAGAAATGTCTGTACTTGTCATTTTCTGGTTGAGTCACTTTCCTAACATTTTTATGGTGAAAAAGCAATGTTTGGAATGTACGGATCTACCTTCCGTCATGAAAGACATACCCTTGATGCTTCCATTACAAGATTAAAAATCTATTCTTTTTAAAATAAATTGTTTCCCTAATATTATAGATATTTATTATTTTTAAATTGGTTTTCAATGAAAAATATTTTCAAAAAAATCATGATCAAGAATGTATTTTAAAAGTTTTATTAATTTCTTTATATGTTTTTAAATTATTTTCAATGAAAATGGTTTGAAAAATGTTTTAAAGATTATATTATAACTTTCAAAGGAAAAATGTTTTAAAAAAATTTTCAAGCTTATTTTATGATTTTTCAAGGTTATATTTTTGGAAAATGGTTTTTAAAAGGATTTATGTTTAAAAAATAAATTTTCAAAGAATAAATGATATTTTCCACATGAAATGTTTTTAAAATATATTTCAAATTTGTTTACTATATAATATAACATGTATTGATGCTACTCATGCCTTTCTGGGAAATGATCCAAAACATCCATTCATATTCTTTCTTTCAATGGTTTATGTTTTGATGGAATGATGTTTATGAAAACTCATTTCTATTTCATGGGTTATATGTTTAGGAAACTCATTCCTCTTGCACAAGTTATATGCTTGTTAAAACCATTTCTCCTAAAAAGTTTATACCCGGATAACTTCTCATGAAACATGCATCCTTTCATAGTTTATTGTATGATGAAATGATTATGGACCTATATATTTTCCATATTTTATGATATAATTTAATATTTATGGTAACCATTTCATTTCATTGGTTTTGAATGATATCTATGAAACCTATATATTTTTAAGGTTCATGATATGATGCAAGTGTTATTCTCTTGTGAATCATGCTTGTATTATTTTATTATGAGATTAGTGGGACATATATCTCTCTCTGATGCATTGGGTAATGATATATGTTTTATGAGATCAAAGGGTACGTGGGATGAAATCCCAAGACTGAAACAAGAGGGTACACGTGAGGGAATCCCAATCCCAAAAAAAGAGGGCAGATGGGAGGGCATACCAAGCCGGAAATAAGGGGGTACACAAGATGGAATACCAATCCCAAAACAAGAGGTTACATAGGAGTACATCCCAATCCTAAAATAATAGGTTATAAAGGATGACATACCAAGCTCAAAACAATAGGGTACACAGGAGGGCATTCCAAGCATGAAACAAGAGGGTACATTGGGAGGGTATCCCAATCCTGTAACAATAGTGTACATGGGAGGCAATCCCAAGCCTGAATTAGGTACACTGGTGATTATCCCAATACTAACATGTTACAAATATCTTGTCAGTCATCCTTAACATTGGGTTTTTATATGCTTATGTGTCTGCTATAATTCTATGTTTTATTCCTATGTTATGCTTTCATGGATTATGTTCCTTATTTCCTTGGGATTCATGTCTTATGAAATTCCAAGATTTATGCCATGATTCATGTTTATTATCTTTTATATGTCTATTTCTATCTTATAATGTTATGATCACGTTCTCATACACCTATTATCATGTTTATACTTACATGTATCCCTTATTTACCCTTGCTGAGCATCTGATCTAACCCCTTTTTATGCTTCCTTCTCTATGTTATGAAGATATATTTCTTTTATGATATGTTTAAGAGTAGTGATAGTCTTGGATAACCAATTGGGAGGAAATGTAGCTCGCTCATGTACCAGTGTTTACATTTTCATGTTTCTAAAAGAACTAAACTAATACAATATTCGGTCATATATTTTTGTATTGTCTTAAGTATTCCAAAAAAGTGATGTAATTTCAATGTATGTTAAGACTGGGTTGTTAAATTTTTTATCAGAGTGATAGTTTCGTCAACATTTGGAAACTAGGGTATGAAAAATTTATTGAGATCACTAAGAATATTTCTAAAGATATGTCTATAGTAATCTCTAATTATAATAATAAGGATGAGTTAACATTTTTGAAAATATCTAATAATTTTGGTAAAGAATATAGTGAGTGGTTTACTAGAAATAAATTCATTTATGGATAGTATAAGTGGACATAGTTCTAACATAGATGTACCTAGGAGTAAAAACTCTGACATGGTGTGTCGGGCCTGACATGGTGTAACCTGGTACATGATAACAAGCCTTACTATGCACCTTGATTATCACTCTCGGGGGATATGCTTTCAAAATTTACAAAATTCTCATCAAACATCATAAAGGATGTAAATGTAATATGACTATGAATATAATTGGATAAACCTAAGGTGATGTTGATTATAAAGAAGTTTTCATGATTTAGACATCCTATAACTAATTTTTCTTAATTATGAGGTTTTCTTCTATGATATGTGTTTCTCATCCAGTGTATTCTGGTTTATTAAATAGAGGGAACTAGAACGAACAAGGTTAAAATTGAATATTTTAGATTTGGAAATTATGGAAAATGTGAAAATTTATTTCACAAGTGGAATTATTATAATGGAAATCAGGAAGGTGGTATGAGTATTGGTTATACTTCTGATAATAAAGACACCAAAACGACATGTGAAAGTTATGTTATGCTCTACTAGTATTTTTTACATTAACCATAAGAAACCTGATTATATTGAATTTGAGGAACCTTAAGACATGATTCATATTTTATATTATAAGAAATTTTTATTAATGAAAAATTTGATTAATCTAGAGTTATGGTTTAAGAATAATGTTGGATGAATTAAGTATTTCTGTTTTGGAATTCAAATATTATGTTATATGAATCATGAAATATATAATTATTTTCAGTAAAAGATTTCATTAAGGATTGAAAAGGATATGTTGAATAAAGAATTAGAAAAGTGATATTTTTATTAAGGGAACGTAACCCTTAATGTGATCAATATGGTAATAAAATTGTGTTTAGATTAAAAAAATTGATAATTTATTTTGATAAACTTAAATGAATAACATGGATTACCCTAGAACATGTTAATAATTTTTTAAAAAAGTGGTTTATGTCATCATGGAAAAGTTTTACCACTTCTAGAATATAAGGAAAATATTTAGTAACCTTTTTAATAATTAATCATGCATGTTTTCCCAAACTATTTATGGTAGTTTAGGTTATTACCGTGTTTCAAGAGAATATACAATCAGGGTATTTACATGTTTGGGATGTAACAAGAAATATCTACTTTAAGATATATGGGGGATCAATGTTATGCCAATTTAGTGTCATTATCTCTAAAGTTTTGTATTTTCATCATTCATAAGGGTTCCAAGGTTAACCATTTATGGGATATTTAAGTTAAAATTTCGTTGAGGTTTTTGAGATTAATATATTATCGCCTCACATGAGGATTTATGCATATTGGATAACCTTATCTATTGGCCTTGTGTTGATGGTAACTAAGAGAGATAGGATGACTATTTATGGATCTCATGATCTGTTTGTACATAAGGAGTGACTAATTTTACATAATTTATTAGGGTAAGAGATAAAGTGGAAATATATCGAGGAAAAAATAAAAATTTTAATTGTTTATAAAAAAAGAAATAAAATTAGGTAAGTATATTCTCTTGTGAACATTATTCAACTTTAGGAAAAAGAATCTTGAAACCAAAAATGTAAACCTAATAACTTATTTTCCAATGAATCAAATAGTCCCTTGGATAATCACATATTTATGGATTTTTTATTGTTAACTTTCTCCTGAATAAGTTCTATATCACCCTCCTTCAGAACATGATAGTTATATTTCTCTTCTATGTTCATGATTTCACGTTCCACCAATTTTCTCCTATGTAAAAACCCATATATGTGTCACTCTAGGTAACTATTACGGTTCAAACATTATTTTTTAAAGGAACTTTTACTATTCGGTTTATGATGTGGGTTTCTATTAAATTAACACAAAAGTATTAATCATTTTATAACCCTAGAAAATTTTTGTAGGTGAATTAATTTTAAGGTCGGTAGAATGTAACACCCCAAGATTTTGTGAAAAAAATGAATTAATTTAATATTTTTGATAGTTTTATTATTTTCATGAAAAACTACTTTTAGTTTGGTTTTTTTTACAAAAAACACCATGCTAATATTTTTCTTCACACATCACTTAGATTAGCTTGTTGTACACGTAACATTGAGTTATGTTGTAGTACATGAAATACCGTGTTTTACCGACTTTTAATGCCACATAATTTTATTAAACTAAATTTTGACACTTTTATGAATTTTATTTTTAAAAATGAACATCATTTTTTAATTCATATTTTAATAATTATATAAAGGTAAATTTTTTGGATTTTTCGAATAAACGTCGTTTTTTTAGGAAAAGTGAAAAATATTGTATTTTAGTTAAGAACTGCATCTTCTTTTAAATAATTATTGATTTAAAATTATATTTTAAATTCATTTATGAAGTCACAATAGATAATTTATAAATTTAATAATCCAATGTAGGTCATTATAATAATTTTTATATTAAAATTAGATATAAACCCTTATTGAATTATTGAACGTTTTTACTTTAAAAACTCACTTTCTTACCACGTCTACAGGATTAGAGTTATACTTAATTTTCCCACTTTTGTGATTTAAAATTTGAAATATGAAAATAATTTATTTTAATTGGTATAATATTTTTTTTCTAATAAGTTCAACTTAATTTATAACCAAAAATATTAGTTAATGTGATTAAAATTAATTTGATGATTAAGGTAAAATTAAGCTTTATTAGGGAATAAAACTAATCATAAGGACCAAAATGATTTGGAAACTTGTCAAAAGGAAATTTTATGCTAATAATTAGAATATATCCCCTATTGGTTATAAATTTATGGGTTATTTTGATATTATTAAATGGAGGTACCCTATATAAAAGGTTAAGTAAGGGAAAAGACAAAAAAATGAAATTTCCTCACCACTAACATTTATAAAACATTCAGATATGTCAAAAAAAAATATTTTAGGTTATACATATCCTTTATAAAGATAAATGGGTTGTTTTTATCATTATAATTTATAAATAATTTTTAGCTATTATTTTGTTACATAAAATGCTTGAAACTACATTTTAGTGATTATTTAGTTAATAATTAATTAAAATAAATGATTCTATAAAAATTAAAAGTGAAATAAACGGATTTAATTATTTTATATATTATTTTTTAGATGAATATATCACATTAAATATCTATAAATTTAATATATTTAAATTCCAATACGTTTTCATATTTTAAAATTAAAATTAAATAAATAATGTCAAAAATCACATTAATGTTGTTTTACAATAAATGATATTTTATTAAATTATTTAAAATTAATAAAAAACATATATTATTCGAAGAGATTTTTAAGTATTAATAAATATTAAATATGGTCTATTAACATAACAATTTATCTTTTATAATTATCATATTTTCCCATAGATTGTAAAATTATTTTTAGCACAGTTCGGGTTTAAGTAATGTTTTTTGGCGTCACAAGCGCTTGTTTTAAAATTATTTTCAAAAAAACATGAGATTTTTAATTTTTAAATAAGTTATCATATTTATAATTAAGTGTAACTATATTTTTTAAAATATTCTCAAATTAATTTAGTATTAATGGTTAAACTACATAGGTTAAAAACTAGTGTCATTAATAAAAAACCAAAATAAAAAATTAGGGAAACTTAGAAGTTAAGGAACCAAATTATTAAAATTAACATATTTATTATGGTGTAGGTTTTTCTCAAATATTATTCCCCTTTACTCAAATAATATTCCTTTTTTAGGAACATTAGGTAAGTTATACCACCCATTAATTAATACCATTTAGTATTTACTAGAGTGTCACTCCCCTTCCACTATAAAAAGGAAATCACACTCGCACTTCCTCACACATCTCAAACCACATAGGTTAAACAAAGATATTCCCAATACACATCCCAAAATTTCTTCTTTGCTCCTTGAATCATCCTTTTGAGCATAAATAAATCCAAGTAATCCGTTTTTGGAAAACCAAAAGGATTTACCCAAAGAATATGCAACATCATTCCTGAAGCTCCTTTATCTTATTTCCATTATCCACTGTAGGGTCCTGAAAAATCCACAAATGAAGATAATAATCCCCTTCCTTTGAGAGAGGATTTTTACCCAATTCCCTTCAACGAATTGGGCAAAGGATGGAAGCTAATACTTAAAATTGGCAAAGGACCAACCAGTCTATGAACCGGCCCAAGTGTTACGCGGCCAGTTCAGCAAACCGTTCCCCTCCGCGGACCAGCCTCATTCGCAAGATGGAGGTGGAGATTCTCCGCGGGCAGGAAACAGAACAGTCACTGAGCCGGTCCACCGTCACGAACCGCCCTAGCCGCAGACCACCTCGACCGGCACAAGCCGCATCAGTTGTCGTTCGCGGAATGGAGGTGGAACCCTCCGCGGCCGCGAAGAACTCTCCGAGCTCATTTGGTTCACGAGGGAGATCATTTAGTTCACAGGGGAGATGTTCTCAATGCCCACCGTGAGTTACGAATTGACCGAGTCATCTGTGAATCATGTTTTCAGTCATGGGCCTTCGCAAAAGGTGTAGCATGACCATAGATACATCCTTTTCCCCCACTCTATAAAAGGGGATCGAGGGGAAGGGAACAAGGAGGAATCGAAGATGTGATCAATCATATTCGGGTGGAAGGGTTTCGAAGTAAGTCTTAGGATTTCGGAAGTTCCAGTTCGCGAACCAGAGCAGGTATGAACCTGGGAACGAACTATTAAGGAACCAAAAATGCATAATAACTTGGTGAACCACAAAACTAAAATAAAAAAGAAGAGAAAACTACGAATTATGGTCCCTCTGTGGTTGCACTCCCTGTGGACCAGGGAATTTATACCTATTTTTCAATCCGCTGCACCGCGTATCACCCTCCTACGCGGGCGATGCCCCGACCGACGAGCCTCCGACCGGCGCCGCCCTTGGTTGTCGCTGCCCATGTGGAACCCTCCGCAGACCACCCTAGTTCACGGATCAAACCCGAAGCTGCGAACCACCTTGGTTCGCGGGATTCCCAACAGTCCACGGACTACCCTGGTTCGCGGACGGCTTCTCCAACTGCATAGCACTTTCCATCACTAAGGGTGTCACCACCCATACCCTTGTGTGGCCCGCCAAATCCTTCAGAGTTCCCATTCCCCGAGCCACATAAAATCCTTCTGATCCGGCCTGATCCTCCATGACTCCCTCACTGGCCTACTCATCGGCCCCGAGCCGAGGCCTCCACCAGAGCCACCGGATCTGTGTGGTGTAACCCTCAAGTGCATCAGCGTTTCATTTTGGGTTCACAAACCCATGGTAAGAAGGGGATAGTGGGTTTCCCTAACCCATGAGAAGATTCCCAAAGCATTCCTGGGTTCGCATTCCCACAGTAATGTGGAGTTTGAGCTCAGGAGTTCCCTTTCTAACCCTCCACTTGTTGGGGTTGGGGTACTTCTCACTTCTCTGGAGGGTAGTAAAATACCCATCAGAAGGAAGCCACCATGCAATTCGGAACTTCCCCCGAGAATAAGAGAGGTGAAGGGCATAAGAGCACATTTTTCCCTCTCCCACTGCGCTTTTTCACTATGGAATTACTTCTCAGAGTAAGCCCCAACCTTATGGGCCACTCCATGCGTAAGCCCCACTCCACTTCTCACGGACGCACCTTTCGTGACGTTGTCGTCTGGTCTCTACGACCTCTTTTTTCTCACACCGAACATGACTCATGTGGGCTTATAGTAAGCATCGACCATGACATCCTCTCATGGGATGCCTCAGAGTGTAATCCCCACTCATCCGAACTATGTGGACTTTGATCCCTGTCTCCTAGGCAGGGTACATAGGAAGCCTCCCAGGAGGTTCAATCCCAATCACCAGCGGACTCCTGGGTCCACCTTCATGTCAGTTCTCCGGCGCTCCTATTCGAACTATGTGAACTTTGATCCCTGTATCCTAGGAAGGGTACATATGAATCCTCCATGAGGTTCAATCCCAACAACCGGTCGATCCGACTATCTTCACGTCGGTTCACCGCTCCACTCCTAGTACTGCCTCAATGAGTCCCGACTCCTCGGGGTCATTAATACAATGAGGGATGGTAAACCTCTAGCATAAATGATTATGAACCCCTGTGTTCAGCTGACCATTGCCAACCAGGAGAAATCCGTTGATACTATGCTTGGTTATATACCAATTATTCGCGAACATATGAATACGTCTTAAATCTATAAGAGATCCCCAGAACAGGAAATAATTCCCCCCAAAAGTGTGCGATGAGCCCAACTTCCCATCCTCTTGACCAATGTGAGTTCTTAAGCGTCGCTGGACAGACCATCCGGCTAACACCTGCCTTTAGAAAGCAGGTCCACGTGTCATTGGATACAGAACCGTTGGGCGTTTCGAGACCGACCCCGAAACCAAAAATGGTGAACCCAACATGAATCTTTAACCAATCATGACGTATTTAACCTAATCCCACCCTGCGCCCCCCTATACTCTCAAGGAGGGCCAATAAAGGTCATTAATTACCCATGGGGTCATGAGATGCTGCTTTGACGGGTTTTCTATTTGTATTTGTCAAAATGTTTTACAGGTATAACACAGAACTACCTTCAATACAATGGCATCACGAAGGAACTCGCAAGTGTGCACTTCAGGCTACGCGATGACCAGGGATCCTCACCAACGGAGGACCCCGTCACCCACCCGGCATCTTCAACGCTGGTTCTCGGACGTGCTGATCCGAGAGTACCACGTGAACGGTACTCTCCCAATGGTGGAGGTGGCCATGCATGCCCTCCAATCAGTCAATATTCTCTTGTCGCCTGCCCAACAGCAACCACAAAGGAAGATCCAAACTACCCATGTTGCTGTCTCTAACCGTTTTGGGAGTCTATACCCGAAACGGGACAATTCATACCTCCCTTATCTTAGGGAGGTGGATGAGGTCGACGTTGAGGACTTCATCTCAACCAAATGGGGGTTCCGCTCCAAGGCCCCCACCGGCAGACGTCGTCGTGATCACACCACAACTCAACATCCTCATGCTCAGGAAGATGTAGCCCTGAGGATTCAGGCCTATGATCCCTGAGCTCTGGCCCCTCGAACTGCCCGATGAGGGCAGAAAACTTATAACTGGGGACTGGTCATCACCCTTCTCCCCGAGGAGGAGCTCCGCTGCCTAGTCACGGAGACGCATCACGAACAGGCACATACACTTGTTTGCCCCTCCAAAGCCCTCCATCCTGACATGGCGGCCCACCATCCAGAAATGGCGACATCATCTGAGTAGGCATGTATCCCCACCAAGCTCCATCACGCTCATTGCTCACACTGGATGGCATTTACCGGGAAGGCACCTCTCCCTGCCCAGGGTCGTGAAGCCCACCAACCAAAAGTGGTGGCAACCCAGTGCCTACAGGACTAGCTCATAGCTGATGCTCCTGATGCCTACCATCCCGATATAGTGGCGATCAACAAAGCCCGCCACCCAGATGTGGTGGAAAATCATAGGCGGGCACGTCTCCCCACCAGCCAAGGCCACCGACTCGATATGGTGGGAAACCAATATATGTAGGTAAATCTCCCTACAGATGCAAGTAAAGTCCACCATCCCAATGTGGCAGCATATAGAGAGATAGACCGGCGTATCCTGTTATAGGGGAAGATTCGTTCACCTACACCAACACAGGAGAATTGTCAGTACCCACTGACCACCGGAGGATCGGAGCAGGATATTCCTACTCTGATACCGGAATGGGCCTCCATACCCGTTCCAAACAAAGAAGTCTCTCTTCATATCTTGGAAATGATGGAGGACCAGGTATCAATCCCAGATCATATCTTGCAGACTTTCCAGAATGTAATTTCATCAGCAGCAACAGCAAGGATTCTGGCACGTGATCCTGTCTCCCCAATTGAGGCGACTCATCTAAGAGAAGAGGTAGCCACCTCAGAGTAGATCTGCATCCCTTCTCCTGCCCAGGAGGGTCGCCGGCTATATTCTGCGACGCAATGGAAACCGAATGGAGCATCTTCACTCGTTCGAACCGGGGGACACTCGTCCATCACAGTGGATGCTCCAGAGCAGGCATATATCACTGCTAAAAGGCAAGATGTTCGTCGGTGTATCCCGGTAGAATCACGAGACCCAATTAGATAGGTATCCAAAGGTAAAGGTCGTTGTCAATAGCAGAAGGTCCCTACTGCCCACAAGAAAGTTCCCCGAACGCGCCGAAGGCAGCTGAAAAATAATGAGTTGGTTCATGACTCTGCTCAGCTAGAAGCTGGGGTTCCCAAGGCCACTAAACACACAACGCAGGCTCAGAACCCTACCCACCCATTAGCATAATATGGGAGCGGCAGTAGTAGTTGTGAAGGTCATCCCCGCAATGTTGCTACCAGCAGCTCTGAAGGTCCTCCCCAGAGCACCCGTGGGGGCCTCCCCCACAGGCATATAATGATCGATCACGAGAGCTCCTCTTCTGATGCGAGTCACGGAAACCCTCCACATGACTAGAAGATCGAGCTACCAGAAAGTCCTCCACTTGATACGGTCCACCCTGAAGGTCCTCCCTAGGGTATATGCTACAAACACTCTCCATGCAGTGAGACCACAGATTGTGATAGTAGTCCTCACTATCATAGTCGCAATTGCAGAGGCCCTCCCCGCAGTGAAGTCTCATCACAACAAGAAGGTCCTCCCCTTGTCATGGCCTACCTTGAAGGTCCTCCCGAGGGGATACGCTGCAACGAAACTTCGTGTAGTCAGGCATCAGATCATGGTGGTAGTCCTCCCCACCCTGATAATAGAGGTCCTCCCCATAGAGAAGTCAAGAAACGAGAAGGACCTCCCCTTGTTGCGGTACATTCTGAAGTCCATCCCCAGGGTGTGCCCCACAGATATTCTCCCTGCAGCATCTATAATGGTAGTCCTCACCATTATAGAAGTTGTGATGGAATTCCTCACCACCGCGGCTGCCATTGCGAGGGTCCTCCACGCAGTGGCCCCAAGTAATAAGGAGGTCCTCCCCTTGTCGTCGTGTGTCTTGAAGGTCCTCCCCAGGAAGCACACCGAATGTCCAACCATGATGGTCATCCTCACCATGATGGTAGTTTTTGTGAAGGACCTCCCCATAACAACGCTATGCATCCAGAAGGTCCTCCCCTTGTTGTGACATGCCCTAGAGGTCCTCCCTAGGGTATGCACTGCAAAAGTCCTCTATGCAGTGAGGCGTAAAGCTGTGGTGACAGTCCTCGCCATTGTAGCCGCTATCGCAAAGGTCCTCCACATAATGGAAAATAATATCGACTGGAAGGTCCTCCCCCTGCTAAATCAAGCATAGAAAATCCCCCCATATGCCAAGTCACTCACAAGGACGGGATCAAGAAAGTAAGATTCCCAACTAGTCACCAACGACATCCTTCTTCAATCAGGAGACGTCCTGGGGCCACGTTCATCTTCTGCACCACCTCGGAATCGCCCAAATGATGATTAAATACCTACCAGTCCCACTGCCTCTGACCACACTAACAAAGATCGTCTTAGTTGGGCTGACCAGGTAGGGGAATCATTGGTGGAGGAGTACATCGGCATGTTCTACCTGAGGAAACGACTTGCTAGGGATGATATAAAAGTTATGTTTGGGCCCACGGCCACCTCTATGTTTGACATACCCAGAGAGTTGTCGGAATAATGCATGCACAACATCCTCCATAATATATGGACAACCCCCTGCCAGCTGAAATCTAGATTTCTACCCTACGACGGGTATGTAGACCATGTCAAGACAATAGGAGACCTCCTGAATCACATCGACCTGGAATCTCTTCTGCCGGAACATCAACGACGACCCGAGAAGCGTAAAGGAAACATAGAGATTTCTTGCCTCCGTGCGCTGCACCAGTTGCGTCACCTCATCGTTAACGCCCCGACAGGAGTCCATATTAGGGGATGGAGAGAACATGGAGCTCTGCATTTCACTCTGCTCCCCACCCAGAACAACCCATTCGGTGTGGTGTCTTGCAACGTCATCACGTCAAGAAGGTAATCGAGTGGTCTCTCTGTTCAGGAAAGGAAACACATCCAACAGAGTCGGGCCTTGAGTAAGTACCAAAAGCATCAGGCCTGACGGGAACAATCTATATAAGAACTCCTGAATAAGGCCACTGAGAGCATACAACATTCCTCTCGCCTAGGAGAGTCCAATCAGCGATCTTTTCCTGCCTCCCCAGAAGGGATAGGTTCACAGAAGAACATGACACCAAACCCAGTTCACCCCCGAATGGGGGAACACAAGATCCGGTAGGTAGAAATAGCAGTAGACACTACCACAGTATAGGGACAACCCCAGCCTTCAGGGCTGGGGGCATTTTTAACAAAAAATTCCCCCATAAGACCAATAAAAACGGGAAGAGACTCGATGTCCAAGGAACGAAGCCAACCCCAGCCCTCAGGGATGGGGGCATTATTACCCCCTCAACAACCCCCCCCCCCCCCCACGAGAGTCAGTATTCTCCCGTCTAGGGAAGACATCCAGAAAAGGAGGTTCCAATCCTATCCTGTCATTTAAATCATCGTCCCCTCTGAGAGGAAGGCACACCGTAAGGTCGTATCAAAGAACTCTCTGTATCACCCTTCGTCAAGAAGTCCGAAGGCAATCCCAGCTCATGAAAGGGAAGGCCATCAGAAGACATGGGAGATCCTATTCCTATTTGGAAGATGAAATATTCTCTTCCCCACGATATGAATCTATCAACGTCATAGTGGTTAACCCCATGGGTGACACCAGGGATGCTGCAAATCAGGATGGATCGGGAGATGATAGATTCGGTCAGGTCGTGACTCACGACGAACCACCAGGTGTGAATACCCGGAACCAGAGAGCCGCCCTAAATATGGGTGCCCCTTCAGATAACCCCCCTCCACTTACCCTGCGAGCTTCCAACAAAGATAATAACAAAGGATTGGTTACCCTTAATATGCCCCCTTCTCTTGACAAAAACGAGCCACTCACGCTCGAAAAGAGGTTCGCTTGACAGGAAGAAGAAATGAAAGAATTGAGGCGGCTTAATGCCGAGATACTCCAGAGGAACCGTCTTACTAAAAATGCGTCCCAAGAGGAGCCACATCTCGCACTCCCAGTAAGTTCACCTCAAAAACCCAGTATTACCCTGCCCAATCAGACGTCTGGTCCGTCCAACTACCTAAATGCGGATCTGGATGAATACCAAGACTTACCCCCACTTAGGAAGCAACCAGAGAAAGTACGCCCGAACCCTCCAAGGGTGCCCCGAATGGAATATGCTCCCTTGGTACCGGCTGAGCCGGATCCTTGAAAAACACCTCGGGCTACACCTGCTCAGGACCGGGCCCAACAGGATGTAAATCAGGGTCTCACCAACACCATCAAGGCACTAACAGCTCGATTGGAAGTGATAGAAGGTCGACGCGCTCTGATATAGCCAGAGAGGAAACTCTGCCCGGATTAGGTGAGCAACACACCACCTACACCCAATTATTGGAGCCATGTATTCCCTATCTTCAATGGATCAGGAAATCTAGAGTAGTATTTGATGCACTACGCATCCTATTACGACCCTATGATGGGAACTCCGGAACAACAAGAATTAGTGAAACTCAAATGCTTCGTACAGACCTTGCAAAGATCCGACTTCATCTGGTATACGACTCTACCATCCCTATCAATAAAAATCTGGGAAGACCTTCGGCAGCAGTTCTTGTTCCACTTCAGCTCGACATTGCCCAAAAAAACGGTCAGCGACCTCATGAACTACAAGCAGAGGGAGAACGAGAGGGTCTCAGATTTCATCGCCAGATTTAAAGGTTTGACCTACTCTCTGAATAGGACAATGCCTCAAGATGAGTTTCTTTCCATATGCATTGACAATCTTCGAGATGATCCGCAGACACCACTCATACCGATGGAGTGCACCACTAGATTTCACCATCTCTCAGCCATTGCCCGGAGAATCGAGGACTCCCTGCAACAGACCAATTTGATGTCTCGAATAGCCTCACAAGCTCCTGCGAAGAGAGCAGCTTGAGCTGAAGCATCCTCTATCACGCTCAAGCTAGCCCTTGTACCTGCTCCACCTCTCAGACCTCCACCGAATTTTCATGGGCCCCTTGTACATCAGCGGCCACCCCCGCCCAGGTGGGACGATCAGAGAGGATCGAAATAGAACCAGTTTCAGGAATGAAGGAACAAAGTGTACTCATTCCGAGAGGACCAAGTCCGCGGCTACTTCATCGCTGCCATGAACTGCAACTTTCTCCTCCTCCCGAAGCCGAGGAAACCCAAAGAAGTTAGCCGCGATGACAGATCAGACTATTATCCCAACCATCGGATGTTGGGGCACAATATTCAGGAATGATTCGTCTTCAAAGAACTCCTGCAAAGGATGGTAGACTCTGGGCAGGTCGAGCTAGGAACACCCCCAGCGCATGTGACATATATTTCTACCACCGACTCTGACAAAGGGGAGGGGTGTCAGGATGTCACCATCAAGAAGGGGAAGAAGTTTGATAACTGGATGAATCAAATGACTATTAATCGAGCCCAGGGCATACTCTGAGCTCAACTAAAACAGCTGGTGTTGCCGCCAACAGCCCCCGAAGCTGTAGAGCCGATAGTATCAGCCTCACAACACTCCACAATCCGGTCATCCGTGCGTAATCGAAGAAGGGAGAAAAATTCACAAGAGGAGCAATCTGCAATGGGACCAAGGTTAGTACCAACCATGGAGGATTATTTTCCCTAAAATTTGGTGCCACGGGCACCGACCCACCAAACGGCAGCATCAGGGACAACCGACCAGGTTGACCTGTCAGAGGATGAAGAGCCAATATTTGGTTCAATTAACGTCATCCATCTTATGGAATCATCCCCTGATGAAGGGTACGACTATGAACTTGAGTTCCAGACATAAGAGGCCAGGAGGAGGAATCGCAGAGGTAGGGGATACCAGGGGAGACGCAGTCACGGCCAAAACCAACCCTACGGTTTAAACTCGTCCCGAACCGTCAATATCGCGAAAACCCGTGGGAGATCCCTTCAATGGACTCAGAATGAGAAAGAACATCCCTCCACATCCACAAGCGGCCACCCTGGCCCCGTTATTCTGTGATACCCATCAGAGGAGGAACAAGTGCCTGGCCGCCTAGTGTGCACAAACAGACCGGCTAGGCCGATTCCCCATAACGTGGGAACATCATCGGCATTCGACCCCACGAAGGGTCCCTCCTCGTCACATACTCCAACTCCCAAGACGCCTACTAGAACTCTCCCACCAGCGGAGAAGCATCGGCCATTGAAGCAAAAGTACGACATCCTTAAGAAGCTGGCGTCAGTACCAACCATGTTGTCAATCCTGGAATCTTTTAGTCTATCAGCTAACCTTAGGGAGACGCTTATTGAAGCCTTGCTCAGCCCCCAAGAGTTTCAAGCTGAGGTAGCTGCCGCTGAGGTTTACCGGACGGAGACTGTCCTGGCTGAATGCAATGCGGTGATTTCCTTCATCGATTAGGATGAAGATGCCATCATTCCAGGACACATCAAACCACTATATGTGTCCGTCACATTGAATGATGTTGAGATCCGTAAAGTCTTCATCAAAAATGGCTCTGGAGTTAACCTCCTCCCCCTACGGACACTTCGTAAGTTAGGCTACAGTGAGGGTGATTTAATACCCTCAGCCACCACTCTACTAGGTTACGACAAGAGTTAGCCGAACCTGATGTGACAAATAAAGCTGAAAACCCTTTTTGGTGACCTTGTGGCCTACTCAGAATTCCTGGTGGTCCGGCAGAGCACAGCATTCAATGCCCTGCTGGGAAGGTCGTGGCTCCATAAGAACACGGTTTTTCCTTCATCATACCACCAGTGTATTAAGTACTACGTCAATGGGAAAAGTGGGACATTGTACGCCGACAAGGCCCCCTTCGAGCTCACTGAGTCACACTACATTGACACTAGATTTTATGATCAAAATAGGAAGAAGCCTTTGGTCGATGGTGTTGACTAGATCCCTGCTCCAAATGGTCTGGAAGTGGTTCCTGACGACCCCCTCAGGCATCTGGGCAGAGACTACGTACTTCCCATCAACCATATTGAGAGCAGGGGTTGATGTCCGGAAACACACTCAACTGTCTTCATGACTTCAACCACGACAGCTGAGCGCGACAATGCGGGGATGTCCGCCAACCCTAAATTTGGGGGTAAGTACTTGAGCGAGGACACTCACAATGCCTCGCCTCTGGACTCCCAGGAGCTCGAGTCAAGATCTCTCCCCCCATCAAATCTAGAAGATGGGGATTTGGGAGTAGAAGAGGAAGAAGATCTCAGGGATGCACCCCCCACATTTCAGGAAGGTATCTCCACCACGGTAGACGAGCTCAGGGAAATAAACCTGGGTACCAGGAGGATATGAGGCCTACTCTCATTAGTGTAGCCATGTCCCCCAAGGAGAACGAGATATATACCTCCTTCCTAAAGAAACATCAGGATGTTTTTTCCTGGAATTATACAGAAATGCCGAGACTCGATCCCGAAGTGGAGACACATCACCTGGGTCTTCCAGAAGACCACCGGGGCTATAAACAGGTCGCCCGAAGGACACATCTCTCACATGTTGCCAAAATAGTGGCTGAAGTTGATAAGATCATTAAAGAAGGCTTCATTCGGGAGGTCCACTACCCCATCTGGTTGGCCAACATCATCCCTGTCAGGAAAAATATCGGGAAAATCCGCATCTGCATCGATTTTATGGATCTTAATCGACATTTTCCGAAAGATGACTTCCCTGTCCCGATCACCGAGTTATTAATCGATGAGTTGGCCGGGTACGAGGCTCTATCCTTCATGGATGGCTATTCTGGATATAATAAAATTAGCATGGTCCGAGAAGACGAAGAAAACACTACCTTCAGAGCCCCCCAAGGAGTATTCTGTTACAGGGTTATTCCCTTTGGTCTCAAGAATGCTTGGGCCACATATCAATGTGCCATGCATCATATCATTAAACTATTCCTAGGGAGATTCGTTGAATGTTATGTAGATGACTTGGTGGTTAAGTCAAGACAACGCTCAGATCACCTATCAGACCTTGAGACTATCTTCAACAAACTTCAATAGCATAAACTAAAGATGAACCCCTTGAAGTGCGCCTTCGGGGTTACCTCAGGGAAATTCCTTGGATTTATTGTACGCCATCACGACATCAAATTCGACCCTGAAAAGACAATGGCTATCCTTGAATTTCCTCCTCCCCGCAATCTCACTGAGTTGAGAGGATTCCAAGGACACCTAGCCTATATCAGGCGATTCATAGCCAACCTGGCGGGAAAATGTTTTCCGTTCACTAGGTTAATGAAAAAGGGAGTCACGTACCATTGGACAGGTGACATCCAAGAGGAATTTTACAGCCTAAAGAGTTACCTCTTAAGCCAACTGGTGCTCCTGCCCCCAGTTGAAAGAAGACCTCTCCTCATATAGGTAACGACCCTAGAGCAGTCACTGGGAGACTTCCTCACATAAAAGAATGATGTCGGTATTGAAAACAGTCTCTATTACCTCAGGTAAACAATGATTGATGCTGAGAATCGATACTCAAACATTGAGAAGAGTTTCTTGGCCTTGGTCTTCACATTTAAAAAGTTGTGACATTATCTGCAGCATCATGAAGTCCATTTGGTCTTGCGCAATAACACGCTAAAGTACATCCTCAGCCGCCCGATGCTGACTGGGTACCAATCTCGATGGGAAGTCATCCTATAATAGTTTGACATCCAGTTTGTGCCTCATAATGCCATCAAGGGCTAGGCATTAGCATACATTCTGGCGGAGACCCCTCAATAGGGAC
This sequence comes from Viscum album, assembly GCA_963277665.1. Lineage (NCBI taxonomy): Eukaryota > Viridiplantae > Streptophyta > Magnoliopsida > Santalales > Viscaceae > Viscum > Viscum album. Next base: position 1,628,306,241 of record OY728122.1, read on the forward strand.
TACTGCACCAGACATTGAGCTACCGGATGAAGACATCTTCTCAGTTCAAGGGGATCGCCCAACATGGGAAATGTACTTCGACGACGCATCCCGGAGCCCAACCAGGAAAAGGACGGAAGATCCCAAATTCAACAAGGTGGGTTTGAGGATAATACTCATGTCCCCATAGAAGGCAGTTTTGCTATATTCCTTCCTCCTGTCAGAAGGATGTACGAACAATGAAGCGGAGTATCAATCCCTCATTACAGGAATGTAACCCACACTCCAGGAACAAGTACAACACCTTAAGACAAAAGGTGACTCAGAACTGGTCATCAAGACTATCAATGGTGACTATGATATCAAAAAGGATGAGTTGATTCCCCTATTTGACCATGTCTGAGGGATACTGGTAGAATTTCCCACAGAACCAACATTGACCTATACTCCCCGGTCTCAGAATGGCCAGGATGACGCATTAGCCAACGCGGAGATAGCCCTAGAAGACCCAGACCGAGATGAAACAGTCATCAATATTGCTCACCACCGAATGGTCTTTCCATATGTTCAGACCAAGATAGAGGAGATCCATGAAGTCATTCCTGTCCCTGAGCCACATGATCCCACCACCGGTTGGATGACCCCCATGGTAAACTACCTTAAACAGGGATAACTTCCATCAGAAAGGGATGAACGAGAGAAAATACGGAGAAGGGAAACCAATTTTGTCCTATATGGCAACACAGGTCTGCAAGAAGTCCTCTACAAACGAGGCCTTGATGAAATCCACCTCAGGTGCATTGATGGAGATGAAACTGCCACTGTCATGACTGAAGTGCATGCCGGAGTATGTGGGCCACATCAGCCAGGGTCCAAGCTTTCCCATCAGGTTTGAAGACTCGGGTACTATTGGCCCACAGTGGCAAGACATTGCAAGCGCTTTACCGCAAAATGCCACTCGTGCCAAATACATGCCAACTTCATACACCAACCCCCAGATTCACTTTATCAGGACAAGTACTCCTGTCCATTTTCCATCTAGGGAATGGACTTTGTGGGACCATATCCCCCCGCCACAGCCAAACAGCTGAAGTATATCCTCACGACAACAGACTTCTTTTCCAAATGGGAAGAATTTGTACCCCTTAAGGATGTTGGGGCAAGAAGCATTGTCAGCTTCGTGAAAACCAATATCATCACCAGATTTGGTGTCCCTCATACCATACTAACGGATAACGGAACCAAATTTTTCTCACCTGAATTGGATAAGCTATACCAAGAGTATGGTATCAAGGCTAACCACTCCTCCCACTACCATGCAGCGGCCAACGGACAGATAGAGGCTTTCAACAAGACCTTGTCCAACATTCACTAGAAAATGGTGGACAAAGACAAGAAGTCATGTCCAGATAAACTCCTCCATGCATTGTGGGATTATCAAACCACAATCTGCACCTCTACTCGGGAAACCCCGTACTCATTGGTGTAGAGCATAGAGGCAGTCCTTCCCATTGAACTCCAACTCCCCTCACTCTGTGTTTCCATCTGTGATCAATTATCCGACGATGAGCAATCAGAAAAGCGGTTGGGTGAATTGGAACAGCTGGACAAGAAGCGGTTGCACACTTTGTACCTATGGAAGTCTACCAGAATCAGATTGCATGAGCCTTCAATAAAAAGGTCCTCCTTTGGCCTTTCTTGGAAGGAGAATTGGTATTGGTCCTCCGGACCCCAATGACAGATGGAAGGAAACCTCCAAAGGTGGAGCCCAAGTGGGAGGGACCATACGTGGTACACAAGGTCTACTCCAACGGATCATATACCCTGATATCCATGGACGGGAAATTCACCACGGCTCCTACCAATGTGAGATTTTTGAAGAAGTATTTTGCATAGAGACCAAGTGTATTTATCATCCTTACCGCACGATGTTAAACTGAACGGATAATAAGAGTTAAGAATGCCCTTCCCCTCGTTTATGGACCAGACCTGGACAGGATGTATTCTCCATCCGAGCTGCATGACGTTAAATTTCCAAGCACCCAATGGTCCAAACTCTATGACCTTAAACTAAGAGCAATTCCTCCTCAGCGCATGACATTAAACTACACGGAAAAGAAGTTTTAAAAATTCCCTCTCCCCCTGTGTATGGACCAAACCAACATGGGGTGTACTAATTTTAGAGAACTACGTATGGCTTGGTTCCTGCCCCCAAAGGATACATAGCGATGCCAGGGTCCCCAATCCTGGCTCAGCCATCCCAAAAAAAGGGAGTTTAAAATTCTCTTTTCCACCCATGTACGGACAAGACCTACGCGTGGTGTATCCTTCATCCTTACTACATGACATTAAACTGTACAGATTTCAGAGAACTACGTATGGCTTGATTCCTGCCCTCACAGGATACGTAGCGACGCTAGGGTTCCCCGTCCTGGCCCAGCCACTCCCAAATTGAAGTTAAAAATGACCCCTCCCACCGTGTATGGTCCAGACCTACACGGGGTGTATTGTATTTCAGAGAACTATGTATGGCTTGATTCCTTCCCTCGTAGGATATGTAGTGACGTTAGGGTTCCTCGTACTGGCCCAACCACCTCTCAAATAAAAAAAATTCCCCCTTCCCCCGTGTACAGACCAGACCTTCACGGGGTGTATTTGGTAGAGAAGTACGTTCAGCTTGATTCTTGACATCGTAGGATACGTAGTGACGCCAGGATCCCGTCCTGGCCCAAACTCTCCCAAATGAAATAAAATAAAAGTTAAACAATGTCCCCTTCCCCCGTGTACGGACCAACCCTGCACGGGGTTTACTTCTTCCAGAGAACTAAGTACAGCTTTATTCCTTCCCTCGCAGGATATGTAGTGACGCCAGGGTTCCCGGTCCTAGCCCAGCCCCCTAAAAAAGATAAAAATGCCTTTTCACCACATGTATGGACCAGACCGGCATGGGGTGTACTCCTCATCCTTACGAAACGACGTTAAACTACACGGATAGAGAGGTTTAAAAATGACCCCTTTCCCCCATGTATGGGCTAGACCTGCACAAGGTGTATTTTTACGTACTCTCTGCACAAAGTTAAACTGCTTGGATAATGAAAGTTAAAAATTCCCCTTTCCCCCATGTATGGACTGGACCTACAAAGGGTGTGTTTTTCATCCTCACCGCATGATGTTAAACTGCACAGATTTCATCACGAACCAGCTAAGATATTTGGTGAAACGAGGTGGAAATACTACTTGCGCGTTTGGATGCATCCTCCCCATACATCAGACTCCACGGCCCAGATAATTATGGATCTTTATAACCATTCACATCCATTGAAAGTGAAAATTCATTGACCCGTGGACACCTTTGAATGACTATGCATACCATGACCTCAGCAGCTCTTCATATTGATAGCCCCTGGCCTGTTTACCAAAGGCAAGATTTCCACAGGCGACACGCTTCCTAGCTCCGTACGCTTACCGGCCTCAGAGCCCCTTATCATACCTCTTGATCCAGAAGTTTATGGCACAATGGTTTACAAGTTTTTCCCCTTTCCACATCCAAAATCACCAGGGTATCCCTACCCGGTTAGCCTATGTATCCGCTCGTGGTTCACATGATGACCTGTATCTACGAACATCAAGCCAGGACTAGGCTACTGTGACTCAACAGACAATTGCAGTGAAGATGTTTCTTGTGTTCTTAGACACCATTATCCCCACATGCCGAACTCTGTACTATGAGAAATATCAGATTTTCATAATCATTCATGGCCATCAGAAGTGGAAAGTTATCGTCCTGGGGATACCTTTGTATGACTATGCATACCATGTCCTCAGCGGCTCTGCATAATGATAGCCCCTGGCTCGTCCATCAAAGGCAAGATTTCCTTGGGTGGTAATATTCCTAGATTCGTATGCTTGCCGGCTTTAGAGCCCCCACACCACATCTCCTGATCCAGGGAACCTCAGAGTTGCAGTTTACAACCTTCATCCCCTACCCTGTTCCGAGTATATCAGAGCATGTTAACTCAGTTGTCCTTTGAGTGACTGCAGCAATAGTCACCCAGTGGTCTGAGCTCTATGACCACTAAACTAGGAGTACTTCATCCTTACCACACGACGTTAAACTGCATGGAGTGAAAGTACACCCTCGCGCACAGAATAAATCAGCACGGAGAGAACTCTAAGAATTAATAACAACCAGGGTCGAGTATGCCCGACATGTCCAGACATTTCCTTCTCAAATGACAGACTTCATGGCCCGGATAATTGTGGATCCTCATAAGCACTCATGGCCATCGAAATTGGAATGTTATCCACCCATGGACACCTTTGCATGACTATGCATACCATTCCCTCAGCAGATCTTCATATTGATAGCCCCTGGCCTGTCTACCAAAGGCAAGATTTCCACAGGCGACACTCTTCCTAGTTCTGTACGCTTACCGGCCTTTTTCCCCCATATCACTTCTCCTAATTCATGAAGCCCCAGAACCACTATTTACACCAATAAACCCCTCTCCACATCTGGTCATGCCGAGATGTTCGATCCCAGTTTCATTCTGATGAAGAGAGGCCTTTTCCACTATGTCCTTACCGCATAAAGTTAAACTGCGTGGAACATCTTGACCGCTTTGCATAAAACTGCAGAGACCAGGCATTAACCGTCCTAGTAAATGCCTTCAACTACAAGCATTTTCACTGGTTTTAAAATGCCCTCGTCCTCGCTTCATGATGTAAAACCGCACAACATCCTTTAAAAATTCTCTCTATCTTTACTGCATGACGTTAAACTGCACGGGATTTTATCTTTACCGCACGACGTTAAACTACGCAGACCCCCCATTCCTTTCATGTCGGGTCACCTTCATCCTCACCGCATGACGTTAAACTACATGGAGTTTGTCCTTACCGCATGACTTTAAACTGCATGGGCTTCTTCGAGACCCACCCAAGATATATGGAGAAATGTGAAAGGAATACTCCTGGCGCATTTGGATGCATCCTCTTCATACACCAGACTCCATGACCCAGATAATTGCGAACCTCCATAACCACTCATGTCCAACGGAGGAAGAAGTCCATCGACCTGTGGACACCTTTGTACAACTATTCACACCATTCCCTCAATGGATCTGCATAATGATAGCCCCTGGTTCATCCATCAAAGGAAAGATTTCCCCAGGTGAGAATCTTCCCATCTCCGTACGCTCACTGGCCCCAGTGCCCCCATGTAATTCTCCCAATCCAAAAATTTATGGATCAGTGGTTTACAAGTTAATTCCTCACCCGCATCTAAGTTTTTCCAGGGCACCCCTGCCTGGTGAGCCTATGCATCTGCATGTGGTTCACACGACAATTTGCATCCACAAGCATAAAGCTAGAACTGGGCTACTCTGACTCCACAGAAACTACCATAAAGATGTCTCTTTTGTGTTTGGGACACCATTATCCCCATGTGACGAACTCTGTTCTAGGAGAAATCCCGGATTTTCATAATCATTCATGGCCATCGAGAGTGGAAAGTTTTCGACCCGTGGACACCTTTGTACGATTATGCATTCCATTCCCTCAGTGGCTCTACATAATGATAGCCCCTGGTTCATCCATCAAAGGCAAGATTTCCTCAGGTGATACTCTTCCTAGCCCCGTACGCTTACCGTCCTCAAAGCCCCCATATCATCTTTCCTGATCTAGGAGACCCCAGAGTTACAGTTTACACCTTCATTCCAATACACTTGTTCAGAGCATTCCAGAGCATCCTAATTCAATTGCCCTCTGATTGATTGTAGCAATAGTCTCCCAATGGTTTGAGCTCTGTGGTTGTTAAACTAAGAGTACTTTGTCCTTAACACATGACATTAAACTGAAGGGAATGTAAAAACAATGTCCCTCATCCTTACCGCATGACTTAAAATGCAAGGACTCCATACTTACCGCATGACGTCAAACTGCACAGCCAAACACATCATGAGTCCATCTAGGTATAGGAGTTTTCCTCCCCCCCCCCCCTCAGTGCAAGGGCCAGACCTGCACAAACTACCACCTCACATCAGTGTGGGGAGGGATGACTTCACCCGTTCTCAGAAATTTAGCTACGACTTTTCTCCCGTGTCCAGGCATCCTCTTTTCATAAACCATACTCTACACCCAGAAGGAGCCGAACCCTTGTAAGCCACCCCTGGTGGTCCCGAATCTCAACTTCCCTGAAGTTGCTCGGCTATCTGAAGAATACAACCATTGAACTAAGGACACCTTTGCACAACTATGCATACCATGCCCTCAGCGGCTCTGCGTATTGATCGCCCCTGGCTTATCTACCAAATGCAAGATTTCTTTAGGCAATGCCTCTCTCGGTACTCTTGCTGGCCTCTGAGCCCCCTTATCCTTTCGGAAACCCTTTGAGCTATAGTTAACTATCCCCTTTCACAACCCTACCTGAATATGGTGGAACGTCTCTGAAATATTAATGAGGACCAGAAGAAGCCGTTCCATTCTAGATTATGTCCCAGCTGCATGACTTTAAACTATGCCAGGCCCCAACCGTCCTTTACGCTAGATAAATGTGTAGGACAGGAACCTTGCTTCCACACTCCTGATTGATATAGATGTTCTCAAAACCTTTCAGACATCACATACCCTTTCCAATCCACCCTCGGTGGTTTTTATAATCCTCTAAGCCGCCAATGGTGGTTTCCATAAGCCGAACTTTCATGAAGTCTTACGGCCATCAGAAATGGAGATTCATTGAATTAAGGACACCTTTGCACAACTATACATACCATGCCCTTAGCGGCTCTGCATATTGATCGCCCCTAGCCTGTCTACCAAAGGCAAGATTTCCTTAGGCGATGCTCCTCCCACCTCTGCACACCAATACGGCTCCCATGCCTTGAGACATGCCCTGCGTGTCGTTAAAATCTAAACTTGCTCCCTCCACATGTGTCTAAAGGATATTGAGACATCTTTTAATCAACCAAACCTCATTGGGGCCCCTGCCCCACTATATTTGGTCAAATATGTTCGACCTAAAACATCATTAATTATAGTCTTGATGGCGGGACATTAAACCACTCACAAAAGAGGCACAAAGCCTGTTAGGCCAAAAACCCAAAAAGGGAGACCTAAGAAAAAGTCATGCCATACCCGCTGGGCCCACAATAAATGGGCCCAAGAAAAATTAGGGCATTAAAAGAAAATGAAATTTTTTTGGGGGGGTTTTCTACAGAACCCTAGCAATAGTCAAACTATGCTCACTGGACCCCATGGTCCAGGCAAAAGTTAGAGTTTGTTTTCCTGAGTTATGGTTAATTCTGATTCAATGAGTTGTTATTTACACAAAAATTGTTCTAGTAACAATCAAATTTTACAGTGACAAGTGATTGAAATAGATTGTATTCTGTTCGAACAAAAAGGGAGGATGTCCACAAGATGGGGTCTCTCCCTCACAAAAAAAGAGGGGTAAGTAAAACAAAGAGTACAAGAATGGATCTAATAGTCATAAAGGAGCCTGACTCGCTCTCTCCACCAGATCAGCGACCATGCGGCGGAGGTCGTTGCATGTCTTCTCCAGCATGACCTTCTCCCTAGCCTCAACCTCGGCCACCGAACGAGTATGCTCCACTGTTGTTTGGAGATCGTTGATCCCTTTTCTAGTGGCTTCAAGGAGACCAGTCATAGTTGAAAATTGATCCCTCAGCATCATTGCCCGTTCTTCACATTCATGTAACTCGGAAGATAGGATGGTTGCCAGATCTTTAGAGCTTGCCTCCTATGCTATCAGTTGATGGAGCTTTATCATGTATCCCACTAAGGCTCGGGTCCCGCAATGAGAGGTAGCGACGCGAGAAAGTTTGTGCTCACTAGTAGAAACTTCCTCACGGGCAATGACAACCTGTAAGGTGAGAAAATGAATCTTCCGATAGTCAAAGCCACCCGACCCCAAACCCAGGAAGAGTTGTCGGAGTGATTGAGTTTTAGTTTCCATTTCGACCAGGGGAGTTTTAGTGACAATATTGCGAATCCAAGGCCAATCCCACCTTCACACTGCTTGGTGATCCGCCATGACATGAGGATCTTTGGTATCCTCACTAGACGGCATGATAACGAAGTCTGGCATTGCGACCAGCACATGCATGTTCACGCTAGATGATGGTTCCGAAGTTGGAAGGCATGAAGCTTATAACCCGGGTTCGGGCTTGGGAGTCAAGTTTCTAAGACCGGTATCAATCGAAAAAACTTTAGGAATTGTCTTGATGGGACCCAAAGCCATAGGGTAATCCTCATCCTCATCCAAGAATGTTAGGTCCGTTTGAACTTCAGCAGCAGAAGGGATGGGAGGGGAAAATCTCCTGAGTCGCTTTGACCAACGAGCCATCAGTTGGTCCTCCCTCAGAGCCGATGAGGATGGTGCGGTAGGCATAGCAGCCACAATGAATCTTGACTTGGGAACCTGCCATATATCCTTCCTCAGGATCCCATTGGGGTAATGTTTTACCTGCATCCTTGCATAATCCAAGGATAGGTTGGCAGATTCTCCCATACCAGGAAAGAGAATGCTTGTATCAGATCCCTCCTGCGTCAGCATCAACCACCATTGACGGAGAGTGCCTGGGTGCAGTCCTCGAGCCTGAGGAGGAGGAAGGGAAACTTGGAGTTGCATACACCGAAAATGGATGGAAAACGATGTGGGGAATACAACTTGAATAGAGAAACGTCGTCAATCCGTGCAGACAAGAACCCATCCCGCAACGAAATATTGTAAGAACGTTCTTCAAGGATCCCCCTGTGGTTGTCAACCACAACGCCAGAAGGGGTGGGGTGGGGATTGAAGGGGAAAACTAGGAGAAATCACTCAGAAGCTCAATGAATTCGTCAGAATTGAGGGGATTTTGACGAACCCCAGCTATATCAAGCAGGGTAGGCCGAAAAATAGGATATGGGGTGACTGTGTTATGAAAATACTTATAAAAGTGGCAATGATTCACTATCTAGCTGTATAAAAACTGAAATGGCCCACTCAGATGGTAGGGTGACCCGCCCTCCAGCATATGACTCAGCAGTTCGTAAATACGAGCCAAAGTGGACATGACAAAGTTCATCGGGCGGCCCTCTTCCAACTTGACTGCCATCATCAAGGTACAATATCTGACGCCCGGGTTGATATCCCGAGAAGGGAATAGCCATCCTCTCAGAAACATAGCAAAAAAACCTGCCAGCCGGAGCATAGGCGGCACACCGGGGCACACCTCGTAAACCCATGAAAGGTAGTCGCCTGCCTCCAGAACCGCCCAGTAGAAACCTGGGGTGGTTCGTGATTGTTGAGAAGGATGATTCCGGGGGTGCTTGATCTTCGGAACAGGACCAGTGGTGTTCAGAAATAACCCTATCTAGGTGCTATAGGGAATAGGAGAGCGAGCACGCAAGGCCTAACTCAGTGATTGCTCCGCCATAACCAGCAGATCCTTCACCAACGAAGGCACTTGTTCGACATCATCCCACACACTAAGAGTGGGAAGGAACTCATCATACATATCACCGATAATCGGGAGACCACCCAATTGATAGATGTCCCATAGACTAATGCCATCTTCACCATGGGCAAGGTGGAAAGTATTAGTGCTTGAACACCAGTGACTGAGCAGGTCAGGCAGGATCAAGGATGGTGGGAAAATAGCAAACTGGGAGGCCCATACTGCGGAGTACAAATTGACTTCTTCCAGAAACTTGGGAGATTCCCGACAATGATGATGGACCTAGAAGGCCCAGGCCCAGTCATTTGAGAAGATCCCACCAGACCGAAGATCCCACCTAGGAATCCACCCTGCGTCCAGATCCATTTGAGAAAGATTGATAATAGAAGGGTAATTCTTGAGGAGAACTTCTCGAGAGAAGTCTTGTGTGTACTGATCACTTTGGGTCCAGACATAGCCTCTCAAAATGAAGGTATCTTTCAGATCAAGATCAGAGATCATCTCCCCCAATTGGTTAAGGCTTGCCTGAATGCACTTTGGTAGAACTTCCAAGAAAGGAGATGGAAGACCCTAGAAAGTAGGGGGGATAGGGACGTCGTCCTGAAGACCGAATCCATAAAGCGTAAGCCGATTTGATATTGGATAACCAAGGATCTCAGGAGAGAGTAAGTCTTTCAAGACACCATCGTCTGGAATGATGGACTGACTAGGGTCCTCTTTGATGTTTTTCGCTCTGAAAAACATTGCTAGAAGTCTCCTTGAACTAATTGGTAGAGGCCCAGTTGCGGGCCTAGTCACAGGAAAAGGAGGAACCATATTTATCTTCTCCCTGCACCATGGAAATCATGTAGGTAGTTAGTCTAAAAATAATAAAACTTGGAAAAAATACCAAGTATTTACAAAGGATTCCATCCAAGCCTCATAATGAAATCCTCAAGGTGGCCTCATCGGTTGGTTTTCAATGACAGCATCCTGTGAACCAACCTTACGTAGAATGCATCCATGGTACCTTGGCCTACAAATCGTTGGCCAGAAAACCTTGAACCAGGATGCCTCGCTGAACCTCAGCTCCCAGCATTAAGCGTTTAAGTTTGGACTTAAAGTTTTTTTTCAATGTTTGGATCCCTCTGGTCTGTGGACCATTTAAAACCGCGAAGCGAGTTCCTCCATGGCCCATCAGGACTTACTTTTTTATTAATTAAAAGAATTAGTTCGCTATTGGGATATTGGTCTGCGGGTGAAGGTGACCGCGAAGGAGGAATGGTTCGCAGAAGTGGTAGCTGGCTCGCGGATGAAGTGTCTCATGAAGGAACGAGAACGCGCAGACAGAAATGCAAGAACCTCTGATTTCGTGAAGAATATGGTAAAGGAAAAATGAAGGGCCCCCCGTATTTATAGGCATGGTCCCCCATCGGGTCCACTCCCCTACCGCAAACCATCCAAGTTTCAGGACCACTATACATCGGAATAGCCTCCTCTTCATTCCGATCGGACCCCATTCCAATGGGGGCATCTGTAGGGTCCTGAAAAATCCACAAATGAAGATAATAATCCCCTTCATTCGAGAGAGGATTCTTACCCAATTCCCTTCAACGAATTGGGAAAAGGATGGAGGCCAATACTCAAAAATAGAAAAGGACCAACTGGCCTGAGTGTTATGTGGCCGGTTCAGCGAACTGTTCCCTTCTCCGGACCAACCTCGTTCGCGAGATGGAGACGAATATTCTCCGTGGGCGTAAAGTAGAACAAGCACCGAGCCAATCCACCGTCACGAACCGCCCCAGTCGCGGACCACGTCGACCGGCCCAAGCCGCATCTGCTGTCATTCGTGGAATGGAGGCGGAACCCTCCACGGCCTCGAAGCACTCTCTAAGCTCGTTTGGTTCATGGGGGAGATTTTTTGGTTCGCGGGGTATATGCGCTCAATGCCTCTCACGAGTTTCAAATTGACCGAGCCATCCGTGAATTGGGTTTTCGGTCATGGGCCTCCGTAGAAGGTGTTGCATGACCATAGATATATCATTTTCCCCGCTCTATAAAAGGTGATCGAGGGTAAGGTAACAAGGAAGACTCGGAGAGGAGATCAATCAGATTTGGGTGGAAGGGTTTTGAAGGAAGGCTTTGGATTTCGGAAGTTCCAGTTCGCGTACCAGAGTAGGTATGAACCTGGGAACAAACTAATAAGGAACCAAAAATGCATAATAACTTGGTGAACCGCAAACCTAAAATAACAAAGATGAGAAAACCCTGAACCATGGTCCCTCCGCGGATACACTCCCTGCGGTGTAACACCCCGAGCTTCCATGATACGCTTCTAATTCAATAATGTAATAGCTTGCATTGTGCGCAACATCGAGTTCTAACACACTGTAACTAATCAAAGTAGCCATTATGAATAGTAATAACCACTTTTTAAAATTATAGAAATTTTATATTTCAGAATGGACTTCATTTTTGTATTCGTAATATCGAAATTATCCAAAGTTGAATTTTTTGTAATTTTCTGAGAACTTCCAATTTTTTATGAATAGTGGAAATTACTTAAAACAACTTTTTTAATCAAAATAATTTATAGTGATAAATTATACTATTTAGTGGTTTTAAAGTATAATTAGAATATATTTTTACCATTTTATCCAATGGTGGTCATTACAATTAATTTAACATTGAAATTGGATATAAACAATTGTCAATCTTTTGATATAAATTGTTTCTTAAAACACGCTATTTGTTGTGACAGCGGGAATTAATTATAAAATTAATTAATGAAACTTATAGTTTTTGAATTTTGTAAAATAGACATCATTTTTGAATTCGGAATGTCAATTATAGCTTAGGGTGAAATTTTGGCATTGTTCTGAAAAACTTCAATTTTTGATGAATAGTGAAACCACTAAGTGGTAGTTAAATAACTGATTTTTCGTTTAAATGAAATATTACCACTTCTGTGATTTGATTTTAAAAAATCCGACATACATGGTTGTCATTAAGAAGTAAAATGTGGTTCAATGAGATTAAAATAATTTTTTGGTGAATAGTAACTTTTAAGTTCTTAATCGCGATTAGAGGTAATTAGTGTAGTTTAAGGTAAAAATAATGTTTTAATAATATGATATGAGCTTGACACTTGTCCTACTCCTATTGGATGAGTCATGGCCGACCAAGACAACTCATGGGTCAACTTGGGGACCCCATGGAGCCACTTTGGTTGGAAAATGACATTAATATATATTTATTTAATGTTAAAATTAAATTGACACAAACATGAGTTATTTTACTAAAACAGTTGTTAAGTGGGGTTACACAAGTCCAAATTTTGACTATAAATATTCATTAGAAAGCTAAAACTATTTCCTAAATCATAGTATTTTTTTTATAATTTTTAGACATTAAATAAATTAAATTATTTATGACATAATTATGATGCAGCGATGACCTCATTATTTAACGATTTAAATTAAATGAGAAGATAATGCAAAATCCAAGGCTTACACTTGTCCAAAGCCTATTGGATGAGGAGATTTAGAAAAAATATCACCTTAGCCTCGAATTATATAAGTGTGGGACCTTTATAATTGGAAAAGCATTGTGAAATAATGTAACATTTCAATCTTTCCAAAAGTGCCCCTCCTCTCCACTTATAAAAGGCCCCCACCTCTCCCACATTATTCACACCATCAAGCCATTTGGCTCAGCCAACCTCTGCCCAAATACTCTCCCAACTTCCCCCTATTACTCCTAGAAGACTCACTTTGGGCAGAACTCTTCCCAAGGAAGCCTTTGGCTCAAATCAAAAAGAGTTACCCGATTTTGAGGTAATGTCTTCTCTAATGTTGTTTTGTTTTATTTTTCTTCTCCAACCCCCTAAACTCTTTTTATTCATTTATTTTGTAAAAAAACCAGTATCATCAATATACTAGGATGTTGTTATAAGAAGGATTCTAGCTACACTTACACACACCTACATCTAATGGTAAAAGAACATACGGTTTCTGTGGATGGAGAATTTCTGCCTCACGAAACGATGATTGTTCAACACTCATATAACACCTTCAAAGGTGGCCATTAAGATGTCACTATTTTTATATATGATATATAATATGTTTATGTTTTACTTATGCTTCTGTATTTCTCATTTATGGCATACTTTATGATTTCCATTATAGGTAAAACGCGATAATTTCATTTTAGGAAGTGCGGACTACCGCCCCCTCAAAGTGATTTGAATCGTTAATGCCATATGTGGGATGTATAAAGGATGGATTAAATGGTATTATACACTATATTATACTGGAATTATATTATACATTTATATCATTATGATTTAGTTCCATTAAATATGAAATTTAAATGAAAGTAGCGTTCATGCGTACGTACGGCTTACCGTCTCCATGAACGGTGCATTTCATTTCTTACCTCTAAATGTTACGTAATATTATAAATGAATGTATATACTGGATATATATGATATATATGACATCTAAATCATGAATATAATTCTGTAGATAATGGATATTCTACCACATAAACAACTTGTAATTATAAGAAGTTTATTGTTGACTCAAGTACCAAAGATCGACAAAACGACCGTTATTAACTTAAATAATTACATAAAGTTCATAACATTGTAATAAGTGATATAAAAAGGATAATGAAATTGAAAATGGTTCTTAATAAGGTATATATTAACTCTAGTTTATTATTCAGGAGGTTAAAGAACGGTTGAGTCAAGTCAGACACGAGGTAAGGGTTTACTTCACAACCTCTTCATTATCCAAGGTTGTTTATACATAATTATCTACTGGGACCTCGTTATCATCCACATCCATGTTTCTTAAAAATGTATTTCAAAACATTTTTATTATTTACAAGAATATGGTTTAAAGTCATTTATACCCTTTTTGACATTTTATAAGAGGAATCTTTCCGTCGTTTTCAAAACAAGGTCCTTTTTAACCTTTTCGACAGAATTGAGGTAAGAATGTTTTTTAACTTATACGGTGGGTGCGGTTATTTTCCGCCGTTATAAAATCTTCAAAGCTTTCCTTACAAGCTTATAAGAATATTTTCAAGAAAATGTTTTGTTTTATATGGCTCTTAAATGATTTCAAAAATATAAAGAGATATTTCTCTAAAAAGTGTTTTGATTTCATCTATGTCAACATCCTTTGATGGATTTTACGCTTATTTGAAGTTGATTTATTATAATACAAAACTTATATATTGTATTGAAGGTTTTGTGATATGTTTGACTGTGGATGTGCTATTTTATACCATTCATAGTTTATGGTGAAATTATTGACATTTCGTATGCTAGTTTTAATACGAATGTTTATGTTATGTTTAAACCTTTTCATATGGGAATGCATTGGACTTAATATGTGACAGGTGGGGCCCGCTATAGCTCCTTGATGCATCAGCAGGTCTCATGAGACAAACTAGTGTCTTGGCACGAGGCCTTGACAAAATCTTATTTCTGGTCTTGGCACGAGGCCTTGGCTACGTGGTTATGATAGTCTGGCATTATGCATTCCATCATTATGAAAGTGGTTATTGATATTGCATGTGATTCATCGACCAGTAGAATATCCATGTAAAGAAGTAAATGGCATTATTCTCATTTTACCTTTGCCATATTATGTTGATGTTAAAGTTTAAAAGGCTTTTGTTTTAGTTATACATTGCCTTAAATGTTTATGTTTATTTATGAAAGCTTCCGCAATATTGTTACCCTTACTGAGCATCTGAGCTCACCCCTTTCAATGTTTTAATATTTTCCAGGATGTGAAGAAGTATTTTATGAATGACCTACAGGGATAGTCAGAAGAGGATATTATTGTGGACTATTCATACTTTGTTATTATTTTCTCACTTTATGATGCAATGTTACATTTATGAATGTATCTAGTGTTTCCAAGGCTACTAAACTAATCGGTCTTTCGAGACTTGATCTTTTGTGACCATGCCAATGTTACGAACTAATGCACCGAATCTGGGTAGCTGGGGTCGGGGCGTTACAGTTGGTATCATAGGCAGTTTAGTACTAACCTTGGAAGCTAGATTTAGATAAACCCTGATTAGAGCACATAGCCCAAAGATATACTTTGAGGATTAGTATAGAAGAACTTCCTAGAATTTTGGTATTATAGAGATGTTATGAGTTTTCCGAGCAATACATCCCTGTCTGGATACGAGCAGGTAGAGGCGGCTCTGGCACAGATGTACCTAGGGGTAAAACCCGAAAACACCGCTTTGAGCTAGACTCGAACGGGAACTGGTGCACGACAACGGGCCTTGCTGCACTCTTGGTTACGACACTCCCGGGGGATATGCTTAGGATAATTCTCATTTTATTTACAAACCACTATGAAGGGTTATGAGTATATACTTCCTCAAAGAAAACATTTCTTTTTATGATTATGGATTATATCCATAAATAGTTCAATTTATGTAAAGTGTTTAACAAGTATGGAATTATGTATTTTGATTCATAAACTAATCTAGTTTATGCCATTGTTTAGAAATGGCGCCTAGTGGAAGGAATGGAAACAGTATCAATGCACGAACTCCGTGTGGGGATTTCCCTCCTGCTCAAGATAATTATTGTGGATCTGGAGATACAACTGGTGCTGATCAACTTATTACCATACTGGGACAACTCACTCAGGTTATGAATAATAACCTTACTCGTATGGAGCACCCTGATCCGCAACGTGGAGGATCAATGATAGACAGTTTCATGAGGCAACAACCACCAACCTTCAATGGGAGTACAAATCCTATAGTAGCTGAGAAATGGATAAATTCCTTAGAGAAAATATTCCATGCCTTGGGGAGTAGTGAAAGGGAGAAGGTTGTCATGGCAGTTTACCGCCTCACTGGAGATGCCGATCAGTGGTGGTCGCTGATTCAAAACACAAATGAAGATGATGACGTATCGAATATGGAATGGAGGGAGTTCAAAGAGCTTTTCTTAGAAAAATACTTTCCTCGTGACCATCGAGCAGATATGGAAAGACAATTTCTGAGTTTGAGGCAGAAGGAGGATGAGAATGTCGCAAAGTATGAGGCTAACTTTACAAGGTTAGCGAGGCATGCTGCTGATTATATACGTAACCCAAGGAGTAAGATTGATCGTTTCTTTGATGGGTTAAAACCATTTCTCCGTCGAGCTTTAGTATCACAATCCTTCTCATCATACGAAGATATTGTCTCGTGTGCTATCAAGATAGAAAAGGAATTCTCTAAGTCTTATGACAACAAAGTAAAGCAAGAGAAGAAGAGAACGGTGGAACAAGAGACAGATAAAGGGAAAAAGGGAAAGAAGGATTTTCCATTATGTGATAATTGTGGGAAGAATCACCCTGGTACTTTCCTAAAAGGAATTGGAGTTTGTTACAAATGTGGAGAAAAAGGTCACCAGGCACGTGATTGCAAGGGAAAGAAAGAGGCTATCAAAGTTGAATGCTACAATTGTAGAGAAATGGGTCATTATGCAAATGAATGCCCTAAGCGTCAGGGAAACTTACCTCAGAAAAGGCCAAGGTATCAAGGACAATCTTATGCTGTTACTACAGTTGAAGGAGAATGACTAATGTATTCCTGATTTTGGACTCATGGATTATATTCTGGTTATTAGAATAATGTGATATATATATAAGGATTGTACTGCAGTACTTGTTGATTTCAGTAAGGTTTTAATATGATGAAGGTAATTATATTTTTAGTATGTGACAATAAGAGAAACTTTACTTTGTTTGGGGAATCTGATAAATTGATTTTGGAATTAAGAGACCTTTTAGAGAAAGTCTGGACAGAGGTATTTTGGATAACTATAAAGGTTGGAGTGGATTAAGTTGATATTTGTATAGTATTGTTTAAGGTTAAAAAAATTTATGAAGATTATTTTTGGAATATTATGATACTGTAGTTTTAGGAAAAGGACAACCCGTAGGGTGGGGCATAACCCGTCGCGTCGGACAAAGCTGCAGGAATCGAACCCACAATCATAGTGCGACAGACCTTTATTTCCTACCACTATCCTACAGGAAGTCCCTGGTTATTACAAAATAATTTTACTAATCTAAATGGTATGTGTTAACATTTGGAACCTTATACAATTAGGATAAGTATAATATTTTTGAGTTCTATTACCCTTTTGAGTGAAAGATGAGTTGAAGGTTGAAACTCTAATTGTCAAGCATTAATATATGTATACCTATCTCTTATTCAATGAATAAATTAATTCTTAAACTTTAGTAAAGGGATATTAAAACAAAAAAATGTGTTATCCTAATACCTTATGTCCTGTTGAACTGATGATATTTTAAATCAACATAGATTGATGTCTTTGAGGCCCTCAATTTGACAGTTGATTATCATTGATGACCTCAATCACTCCCTACAAATATTTACGTTTTTCCTCCAATCATATGTCTTTAATTGCCACCAATGTTCTCCTAATCGAGATCATAATTGGGTGGTGACTTTTTCATTTCCCTTCCCCTCTTATTAAGGCTAAATTTTATTAATCTTATTTCTGATGTGGGTTTTCCACAAAGGTATTTTCTCTTTTCAACCTTTTATTTACAAAGAAAAATTTCAAATTGCGAGGACGCAATTTATTGAAGGAGGGGAGAATGTGGTGACTTTTTCATTTCCCTTCCCCTCTTATTAAGGCTAAATTTTATTAATCTTATTTCTGATGTGGGTTTTCCACAAAGGTATTTTCTCTTTTCAACCTTTTATTTACAAAGAAAAATTTCAAATTGCGAGGACGCAATTTATTGAAGGAGGGGAGAATTTAACACCCCGAGCTTCCATGATACGCTTCTAATTCAATAATGTAATAGCTTGCATTGTGCGCAACATCGAGTTCTAACACACTGTAACTAATCAAAGTAGCCATTATGAATAGTAATAAACACTTTTTAAAATTATAGAAATTTTATATTTCAAAATGGACTTCATTTTTGTATTCGTAATATCGAAATTATCCAAAGTTGAATTTTTTGTAATTTTCTGAGAACTTCCAATTTTTTATGAATAGTGGAAATTACTTAAAACAACTTTTTTAATAAAAATAATTTATAGTGATAAATTATACTATTTAGTGGTTTTAAAGTATAATTAGAATATATTTTTACCATTTTATCCAATGGTGGTCATTAAAATTAATTTAACATTGAAATTGGATATAAACAATTGCCAATCTTTTGATATAAATTGTTTCTTAAAACACGCTATTTGTTGTGACAGCGGGAATTAATTATAAAATTAATTAATGCAACTTATATGTTTGGAATTTTTTAAAATAGACATCATTTTTGAATTCGGAATATCAATTATAGCTTAGGGTGAAATTTTGGCATTGTTCTGAAAAACTTCAATTTTTGATGAATAGTGAAACCACTAAGTGGTAGTTAAATAACTGATTTTTCGTTTAAATGAAATATTACCACTTCTGTGATTTTATTTTCAAAAATCCGACATACATGGTTGTCATTAAGAAGTAAAATGTGGTTCAATGAGATTAAAATAATTTTTTGGTGAATAGTAACTTTTAAGTTCTTAATCGCGATTAGAGGTAATTAGTGTAGTTTAAGGTAAAAATAATGTTTTAATAATATGATATGAGCTTGAAACTTGTCCTACTCCTATTGGATGGGTCATGGAAGACCAAGACAACTCATGGGTCAACTTGGGGACCCCATGGAGCCACTTTGGTTGGAAAATGACATTAATATATATTTATTTAATGTTAAAATTAAATTGACACAAACATGAGTTATTTTACTAAAACAGTTTTTAAGTGGGGTTACACAAGTCCAAATTTTGACTATAAATATTCATTATAAAGATAAAAAGAATTCCTACATCATATTATTTTGTTTATAATTTTTAGACATTAAATAAATTAAATTATTTATGACATCATTATGATGCAGCGATGACCTCATTATTTAACGATTTAAATAAAATGAGAATATAATGCAAAATCCAAGGATTACACTTGTCCAAAGTTTATTGGATGATGATATTTCGAAACCTTATCACCTTTGACTCGAATTATATAATTGTGGGACCTTTAGAATCCGAAAAGCATTGTGAAATAATGTAACATTTCAATCTTTCCAAAAGTGCCCCTCCTCTCCACTTATAAAAGGCCCCCACTTCTCCCACATTATTCACACCATGAAGCCATTTGGATCGGCCAAACTCTGCCCAAATACTCTCCCAACTTCCCCATATTACTCCTAGAAGCCTCACTTTGGGCAGAACTCTTCCCAAAGAAGCCTTTGGCTCAAATCAAAAAGAGTTACCCGATTTTGAGGTAATGTCTTCTCTAATATTGTTTTGTTTTATTTTTCTTCTCCAACCCCCTAAACTATTTTTATTCATTTCTTTTGTAACAACACCAGTATCCTCAATATACTAGGATGTTGTTATAAGAAGGATTCGAGCTACACTTACACACACCTACATCTAATGGTTAAAGAACATACGGTTTCTGTGGATGACGAATTTCTGCCTCACGAAACGATGATTGTTCAACACTCATATAACACCTTCAAAGGTGGCCATTAAGATGTCACTATTTTTATATATGATATATAATATTTTTAAGTTTTACTTATGCTTCTGTAGTTCTCATTTATGGCATACTTTATGATTTCCATTATGGGTAAAACGCGATAATTTCATTTTAGGAAGTGCGGACTACCGCCCCCTCAAAGTGATTTGAATCGTTAATGCCATATGTGGGATGTATAAAGGATGGATTAAATGGTATTATACACTATATTATACTGGAATTATATTATACATTTATATCATTATGATTTAGTTCCATTAAATATGAAATTTAAATGAAAGTAGCGTTCATGCGTACGTACGGCTTACCGTCTCCATGAACGGTGTATTTCATTTCTTACCTCTAAATGTTACGTAATATTATAAATGAATGTATATACTGGATATAAATGATATATATGACATCAAAATCATGAATATAATTCTGGAGATAATGGATATTCTACCACATAAACAACTTGTAATTATAAGAAGTTTATTTTTGACTCAAGTACCAAAGATCGACAAAACGACCGTTATTAACTTAAATAATTACATAAAGTTCATAACATTGTAATAAGTGATATAAAAAGGATAATGAAATTGAAAATGGTTCTTAATAAGTTATATATTAACTCTAGTTTATTATTCAGGAGGTTAAAGAACGGTTGAGTCAAGTCAGACATGAGGTAAGGGTTTACTTCACAACCTCTTCATTATCCAAGGTTGTTTATATATAATTATCTACTGGGACCTCGTTATCATCCACATCCATGTTTCTTCAAAATGTATTTCAAAACTTTTTTATTATTTACAAGAATATGGTTTAAAGTCATTTATACCCTTTTTTACTTTTTATAAGAGGAATCTTTCCGTCGTTTTCAAAACAAGGTCCTTTTTAACCTTTTCGACAGAATTGAGGTAAGAATGTTTTTTTAACTTATACGGCGGGTGCGGTTATTTTCCACCGTTATAAAATCTTCAATGCTTTCCTTACAAGCTTATAAGAATATTTTCAAGAAAATGTTTTGTTTTATATGGCTCTTAAATGATTTCAAAAATAGAAAGAGATATTTCTCTAAAAAGTGTTTTGATTTCATCTATGTCAACATCCTTTGATGGATTTTACGCTTATTTGAAGTTGATTTATTATAATACAAAACTTCTATATTGTATTGAAGGTTTTGTGATATGTTTTACTGTGGATGTGCTATTTTATACCATTCATAGTTTATGGTGAAATTATTGACATTTCGTATGCTAGTTTTAATACGAATGTTTATGTTATGTTTAAACCTTTTCATATGGGAATGCATTGGACTTAATATGTGACGGGTGGATCCCGCTATAGCTCCTCGATGCATCAGTAGGTCTCTTGCGACAAACTAGTGTCTTGGCACGAGGCCTTGACAAAATCTTATTTGTGGTCTTGGCACGAGGCCTTGGATACATGGTTATGATAGTCTGGCATTATGCATTCCATCATTATGAAAGTGGTTATTAATATTGCATGTGATTATTCGACCAGTAGAATATCCATGTAAAGAAGTAAATGGAATTATTCTCATTTTACCCTTGCCATATTATGTTGATGTTAAAGTTTAAAAGGATTTTGTTTTAGTTATACATTGCCTTAAATATTTATGTTTATTTATGAAAGCTTCCGCAATATTGTTACCCTTACTGAGCATCTGAGATCACCCCTTTCAATGTTTTAATATTTTCCAGGATGTGAAGAAGTATTTTATGAATGACCTGCAGGGATAGTCAGAAGAGGATATTAGTGTGGACTAGAATACTTTGTTATTATTTTCTCACTTTATGATGTAATGTAACATTTATGAATGTATCTAGTGTTTCCAAGGCTACTAAACTAATCGGTCTTTCGAGACTTGATGTTTTGTGACCATGCCAATGTTACGAACTAATGCACCGACTCTGGGTAGCTGGGGTCGGGGCGTTACAGTTGATATCAGAGGCAATTTAGTACTAACCTTGGAAGCTAGATTTAGATAAACTCTGATTAGAGCACATAGCCCAAAGATAGACATTTAGGATTAGTATAGAAGAACTTCCTAGAATTTTGGTATTATAGAGATGTTATGAGTTTTCCGAGCAATACATCCCTGTCTGGATACGAGCAGGTAGAGGCGGCTCTGGCACAAGTGTACCTAGGGGTAAAACCCGAAAACACCGCTTTGAGCTAGACTCGAACGGGAACTGGTGCACGACAACGGGCCTTGCTGCACTCTTGGTTACGACACTCCCGGGGGATATGCTTAGGATAATTCTCATTTTATTTACAAACCACTATGAAGGGTTATGAGTATATACTTCCTCAAAGAAAAAATTTCTTTTTATGATTATGGATTATATCCATAAATAGTTCAATTTATGTAAAGTGTTTAACAAGTATGGAATTATGTATTTTGATTCATAAACTAATCTAGTTTATGCCATTGTTTAGAAATGGCGCCTAGTGGAAGGAATGGAAACCGTATCAATGCACGAACTCCGTGTATGGATTGCCCTCCTACTCAAGATAATTATTGTGGATCTGGAGATACAACTGGTGCTGATCAACTTATTACCATACTGGGACAACTCACTCAGGTTCTGAATAATAACCTTACTCGTATGGAGCACCCTGATCCGCAATGTGGAGGATCAATGATAGACCATTTCATGAGGCAACAACCACCAACCTTCAATGGGAGTACAAATCCTATAGTAGCTGAGCAATGGATAAATTCCTTAGAGAAAATATTCCATGCCTTGGGGAGTAGTGAAAGGGAGAAGGTTGTCATGGCAGTTTACCGCCTCACTGGAGATGTCGATCAGTGGTGGTTGCTGATTCAAAACACAAAGGAAGATGATGACGTATCGAATATGGAATGGAGGGAGTTCAAAGATCTTTTCTTATAAAAATACTTTCCTCGTGACCATCGAGCAGATATGGAAAGACAATTTCTGAGTTTGAGGCAGAAGGAGGATGAGAATGTCGCAAAGTATGAGGCTAACTTTACAAGGTTAGCGACGCATGCTGCCGATTATATACGTAACCCAAGGAGTAAGATTGATCGTTTCTTTGATGGGTTAAAACCATTTCTCTGTCGAGCTTTAGTATCACAATCCTTCTCATCATATGAAGATATTATCTCGTGTGCTATCAAGACAGAAAAGGAATTCTCTAAGTCTTATGACAACAAAGTAAAGCAAGAGAAGAAGAGAACGGTGGAACAAGAGACAGATAAAGGGAAAAAGGGAAAGAAGGATTTTCCATTATGTGATAATTGTGGGAAGAATCACCCTGGTACTTGCCTAAAAGGAATGGGAGTTTGTTACAAATGTGGAGAAAAAGGTCACCAGGCACGTGATTGCAAGGGAAAGAAAGAGGCTATCAAAGTTGAATACTACAATTGTAGAGAAATGGGTCATTATGCAAATGAATGCCTTAAGCGTCAGGGAAACTTACCTCAGAAAAGGCCAAGGGATCAAGGACAATCTTATGCTGTTACTACAGTTGAAGCAGAATAACTAATGTATTCGTTCTTTTGGACTCATGGATTATATTCTGGTTATTAGAATAATGTGATATATATATAAGGATTGTACTGCAGTACTTGTTGATTTCAGTAAGGTTTTAATATGATGAAGGTAATTATATTTTTAGTATGTGACAATAAGAGAAACTTTACTTTGTTTGGGTAATCTGATAAATTGATTTTGGAATTAAGAGACCTTTTAGAGAAAGTCTGGACAGAGGTATTTTGGATAACTATAAAGGTTGGAGTGGATTAAGTTGATATTTGGATAGTATTGTTTAAGGTTAAAAAATATTATGAATATTATTTTTGGAATATTATGATACTATAGTTTTAGGAAAAGGACAACCTGCAGGGTGGGGCATAACCCATCGCGTCGGACAAAGCTGCAGGAATCAAACCCACAATCATAGTGCGACAGGCCTTTATTTCCTACCACTAGCCTACAGGAAGTCCCTGGTTATTACAAAATAATTTTACTAATCTAAATGGTATGTGTTAACATTTGGAACCTTATACAATTAGGATAAGTATAATATTTTTGAGTTTTATTACCCTTTTGAGTGAAAGATGAGTTGAAGGTTGAAACTCTAATTGTCAAGCATAAATATATATATACCTATCTCTTATTCAATGAATAAATTAATTCTTAAACCTTAGTAAAGGGATATTAAAACAAAAAAATGTGTTATCCTAATACCTTATGTCTTGTTGAACTGATGATATTTTAAATCAACATAGATTGATGTCTTTGAGGCCCTCAATTTGACAGTTGATTGTCATTGATGACCTCAATCACTCCCTACAAATATTTACGTTTTTCCTCCAATCATATGTCTTTAATTGCCACCAATGTTCTCCTAATCGAGATCATAATTGGGTGGTGACTTTTTCATTTCCCTTCCCCTCTTATTATGGCTAAATTTTATTAATCTTATTTCTGATGTGGGTTTTCCACAAAGGTATTTTCTCTTTTCAACCTTTTATTTACAAAGAAAAATTTTAAATTGCGAGGACGCAATTTATTGATGGAGGGGAGAATGTAACACCCCAAGCTTCCATGATACGCTTCTAATTCAATAATGTAATAGCTTGCATTGTGCGCAACATCGAGTTCTAACACACTGTAACTAATCAAAGTAGCCATTATGAATAGTAATAACCACTTTTTAAAATTATAGAAATTTTATATTTCAAAATGGACTTCATTTTTGTATTCGTAATATCGAAATTATCCAAAGTTGAATTTTTTGTAATTTTCTGAGAACTTCCAATTTTTTATGAATAGTGGAAATTACTTAAAACAACTTTTTTAATCAAAATAATTTATAGTCATAAATTATACTATTTAGTGGTTTTAAAGTATAATTAGAATATATTTTTACCATTTTATCCAATGGTGGTCATTACAAATAATTTAACATTGAAATTGGATATAAACAATTGCCAATCTTTTGATATAAATTGTTTCTTAAAACACGCTATTTGTTGTGACAGCGGGAATTAATTATAAAATTAATTAATGCAACTTATATGTTTGGAATTTTTTAAAATAGACATCATATTTGAATTTGGAATATCAATTATAGCTTAGGGTGAAATTTTGGCATTGTTCTGAAAAACTTCAATTTTTGATGAATAGTGAAACCACTAAGTGGTAGTTAAATAACTGATTTTTCGTTTAAATGAAATATTACCACTTATGTGATTTGATTTTCAGAAATCCGACATACATGGTTGTCATTAAGAAGTAAAATGTTGTTCAATGAGATTAAAATAATTTTTTGGTGAATAGTAACTTTTAAGTTCTTAATCACGATTAGAGGTAATTAGTGTAGTTTAAGGTAAAAATAATGTTTTAATAATATGATATGAGCTTGACACTTGTCCTACTCCTATTGGATGAGTCATGGCCGAACAAGAAAACTCATGGGTCAACTTGGGGACCCCATGGAGCCACTTTGGTTGGAAAATGACATTAATATATATTTATTTAATGTTAAAATTAAATTGACACAAACATGAGTTATTTTACTAAAACAGTTTTTAAGTGGGGTTACACAAGTTCAAATTTTGACTATAAATATTCATTATAAATCTAAAAAGATTTCCTACATCATAGGATTTTGTTTATAATTTTTAGACATTAAATATATTAAATTATTTATGACATCATTATGATGCAGCAATGACCTCATTATTTAATGATTTAAATAAAATGAGAAGATAATGCAAAATCCAAGGCTTACACTTGTCCAAAGCCTATTGGATGAGGAGCTTTCGAAACATTATGACCTTAGCCTCGAATTATATAAGTGTGGGACCTTTAGAATCTGAAAAGCATTGTGAAATAATGTAACATTTCAATCTTTCCAAAAGTGCCCCTCCTCTCCACTTATAAAAGGCCCCCACCTCTCCCACATTATTCACACCATAAAGCCATTTGGCTCGGCCAACATATGCCAAAATACTCTCCCAACTTCCCCATATTACTCCTAGAAGCCTCACGTTGGGCAGAACTCTTCCCAAGGAAGCCTTTGGCTCAAATCAAAAAGAGTTACCCGATTTTGAGGTAATGTCTTCTCTAATGTTGTTTTGTTTTATTTTTCTTCTCCAACCCCCTAAACTCTTTTTATTCATTTCTTTTGTAACAACACCAGTATCCTCAATATACTAGGATGTTGTTATAAGAAGGATTCGAGCTACACTTACACACACCTACATCTAATGGTTAAAGAACATACAGTTTCTGTGGATGGCAAATTTCTGCCTCACGAAACGATGATTGTTCAACACTCATATAACACCTTCAAAGGTGGCCATTAAGATGTCACTATTTTTATATATGATATATAATATGTTTAAGTTTTACTTATGCTTCTGTATTTCTCATTTATGGAATACTTTATGATTTCCATTATGGGTAAAACGCGATAATTTCATTTTAGGAAGTGCGGACTACCGCCCCCTCAAAGTGATTTGAATCGTTAATGCCATATGTGGGATGTATAAAGGATGGAGTAAATGGTATTATACACTATATTATACTGGAATTATATTATACATTTATATCATTATGATTTAGTTCCATTAAATATGAAATTTAAATGAAAGTAGCGTTCATGCGTACGTACGGCTTACCGTCTCCATGAACGGTGCATTTCATTTCTTACCTCTAAATGTTACGTAATATTATAAATGAATGTATATACTGGATATATATGATATATATGACATCTAAATCATGAATATAATTCTGGAGATAATGGATATTCTACCACATAAACAACTTGTAATTATAAGAAGTTTATTGTTGACTCAAGTACCAAAGATCGACAAAACGACCGTTATTAACTTAAATAATTACATAAAGTTCATAACATTGTAATAAGTGATATAAAAAGGATAATGAAATTGAAAATGGTTCTTAATAAGGTATATATTAACTCTAGTTTATTATTCAGGAGGTTAAAGAACGGTTGAGTCAAGTCAGACACGAGGTAAGGGTTTACTTCACAACCTCTTCATTATCCAAGGTTGTTTATACATAATTATCTACTGGGACCTCGTTATCATCCACATCCATGTTTCTTCAAAATGTATTTCAAAACATTTTTATTATTTACAATAATATGGTTTAAAGTCATTTATACCCTTTTTGACTTTTTATAAGAGGAATCTTTCCGTCGTTTTCAAAACAAGGTCCTTTTTAACCTTTTCGACAGAATTGAGGTAAGAATGTTTTTTTAACTTATACGGAGGGTGCGGTTATTTTCCGCCGTTATAAAATCTTCAAAGCTTTCTTTACAAGCTTATAAGAATATTTTCAAGAAAATTTTTTGTTTTATATGGCTCTTAAATGATTTCAAAAATAGAAAGAGATATTTCTCTAAAAAGTGTTTCGATTTCATCTATGTCAACATCCTTTGATGGATTTTAAGCTTATTTGAAGTTGATTTATTATAATAAAAAACTTCTATATTGTATTGAAGGTTTTGTGATATGTTTGACTGTGGATGTGTTATTTTATACCATTCATAGTTTATGGTGAAATTATTGACATTTCGTATGCTAGTTTTAATACGAATGTTTATGTTATGTTTAAACCTTTTCATATGGGAATGCATTGGACTTAATATGTTACGGGTGGAGCCCGCTATAGCTCCTCGATGCATCGGCAGGTCTCATGAGACAAACTAGTGTCTTGGCACGAGGCCTTGACAAAATCTTATTTGTGGTCTTGGCACGAGGCCTTGGCTACGTGGTTATGATAATCTGGCATTATGCATTCCATCATTATGAAAGTGGTTATTGATATTGCATGTGATTATTTGACCAGTAGAATATCCATGTAAAGAAGTAAATGGCATTATTCTCATTTTACCTTTTCCATATTATGTTGATGTTAAAGTTTAAAAGGCTTTTGTTTTAGTTGTACATTGCCTTAAATGTTTATGTTTATTTATGAAAGCTTCCGCAATATTGTTACCCTTATTGAGCATCTGAGCTCACCCCTTTCTATGTTTTAATATTTTCCAGGATGTGAAGAAGTATTTTATGAATGACCTGCAGGGATAGTCAGAAGAGGATGTTAGTGTGGACTATGAAGACTTTGTTATTAGTTTCTCACTTTATGATGTAATGTAACATTTATGAATGTATCTAGTGTTTCCAAGGCTACTAAACTAATCGGTCTTTCAAGACTTGATCTTTTGTGATCATGCCAAAGTTACGAACTAATGCACCGACTCTGGGTAGCTGGGGTCGGGGCGTTACACGCGGACCATGGAATTTATGCCTATTTTCCGATCCACCACACCGCATAGAACCCTCCTACGTGGCTGAAGCCCCGACCGACGAGCCTCCGACCGGTACCGCCCTTGGCCGTAGTTACCCGCGTGGAACCCTCCGTGGACCACCCTGGTCCGTGGATCAAACCCGAAGCCGCGAACCACCTTGGTTTGCGGGATGCCCATCAGTCAGCGGACCACCCTGGTTCGCGGATGGCTACTCCAACCGCGTAGCAATTCCCTACGCAAAGGGTATCACCACCCATACCCCTGTGTGGCCCGCCAAATCCTTCGGAGTTCCCATTCCCTGAGCCACATAAAATCCTTCCGATCTAGCCTAATCCTCCATGACTCCCTCACTGGGATACTCATTGGCCCCAAGCCGAGGCCTCCACCAGAGCCACCGGATCCATGTGGTGTAACCTTCAGGTGCATCAGCACGCCATTTTGAGTTCACATACCCACGGTAAGCAGGGAGAAGGGGTTTCCCCGACCCTTGAGCAGATTCCCGTAGCATTTTTGGGTTCACATTCCCACGGTAATGTGGAGTCTGAGCTCGGGAGTCCCCTTTCTGACCCTTCACTTCTTGGGGATGGGGTGCTTCTCCCTTCTCCGGAGGGTAGTAAAATACCCATCAGAAGGAAGCCCCCGTGCACTTCGGTACTTCCCTCTGGAACAAGAGAGGTGACGGGCACAGGAGCACCTATTTCCTTCTCCGGTAACGCTTTGTCACCATGGGCGTCCATCTTAGAGTAAGCCCTAACATTATGGGCCGCTCCATGCGTAAGCCCCACTATACTTCTTACAGATGCAACTTTTGGGACGTGATCATCGGGTCTCTGCCGCCTCTTGTTTCTCACACCAAGCATGACTCACATGGTCTTAGAGTAAGCATCGACCATGACATCCTCTCATGGGCTTCCTCAAAGCGTAAGCCCCACTCATCTGAACTACGTGGACTTTGATCCCTGTCTCCTAAGAAGGGTACGTATGAAGCCTCCCAGGAGGTTCAAGACCAATCACCAGCGGACCCCCGGGTCCACCTTCACATTGGTTCTCCGATGCTCCCGTTCAAACTATGTGGACTTTGATCCCTGTCTCATAGGCAGGGTTCGTAGGAAGCCTCCATGAGGTTCAAGCCCAACAACCGGTCGATCTGACTATCTTCACATCAGTTCACCGCGCCACTCCTAGTACCGCCTCAAGGAGTCCCGACTCCTGGGGGTCATTAATACAATGAGGGATGGTAACACCCGGGCATAAATGATTCTGAACCCCTGCGTTCAGCTGACCATTTCCAACCAGGCGAAATCTGTGGATACTATGCTTGGGTATAAACCAAATATTCACAAACATATGAATACGTCTTAAATCAATAAGAGAGTCCCGGAATAGGCAATAATCCCCCCCAAAAGGGCGTGATGATCCCGAATTCCCATCCTCTCGACCAATTTGAGCTCTTAAGCATCGCTGGATATACCATCCGGCGAACGCCTGCCATTGGAAAGCAGGTCCATGTGTCATCGGATACGGAACCGTTGGGCATTTCGAGACCAATCCCGAAACATCCACCCCATCAAATCTAATTAATAAATTATTATATAATAAAACATTAACCTAAATATATTTATATGATATACATTATGTTTTTTACCTACATTTAGACACAATTTTCTCTAATGGGTAATGAACTTACTGTTTATGTGTACGATGAACTACCACCTCACGAAACAACGATTGTTCGTTCATCCTTTACTACCTATCATGGTGGGTATAATGATGGAAAATATATATATATATATATAAAATATATGTTATATTTAAAATTTATTTAATCTTATTTAATTATTTTACAACATATATCTTTATAATTTACATTTTGTGTAAATACAATAATTTTGATAAAGTAAGTGTTGACTACCGCCCCCTTAAAGTGATGCGATTCATTCACACACTAAATGGAATGTATTAACGATTAATTTATTGAACATATATGATATATATAATATTTTAATGATATTATATACCTATATTCATATATTTAATTTTCATTATTTCTTTCAATACAATAATAAAAATGGAAACAACGTTCATGTGTGCGTACGACCTACTATCTCCATGAATAGAATATTCAATTTCGTACTTCTATATTATATAGATTATTATAATATAAATATAATAAATATAAATGATATTTATATCATTTTTTCATTCCTTAAATCCTTATATAAGTTTAAGGACCAAATATATAAAAAATTACGACACATGTAAAGAACGAACGGATATTACCCAAAGTGAAACATAAACATAGAACTATTAACAAACAGGTAATATAAGGTCATAATGAAATCTTATATGGTT
Source organism: Viscum album (assembly GCA_963277665.1). Classification (NCBI taxonomy): domain Eukaryota; kingdom Viridiplantae; phylum Streptophyta; class Magnoliopsida; order Santalales; family Viscaceae; genus Viscum; species Viscum album. The sequence continues at coordinate 1,628,336,949 of OY728122.1, forward strand.
TTAGATATAATAATATAATTCTTTAAACAAATTAAAATAAACTTACTTTTATTATAAATTAATATTGTATGATTACGAAGAGAGTCAAGAAACAAGGTAATGGAATTCCATCTCACTTGTTATTTTCGTGAGATACATGCTTTATTCACCACTTATTCCTTTTTTGTGGTGTGTATACTAATATCAATTAATTATATGATTATTATAATTAAATTTATTAGTATTTACCTATCAATTTTATTATCTTCATTTCATAGGGTTTATGTTTCAAAAGTTATCAAATCGGTAAAGTAATTGTTTCTCAATTTTCCTTCATTGAGACATGTGCCATGTTAGACACCTATATTTTTCCATGAGGTGTATATTATACCTTTGAAATGTTAAATAATTAATCTCATTATTTTCATTATATTTTTTGATTCATTTAATTTAATTTTCATAAATGGGGTTTATGGTTCAAATTTACCAAGTGGTAAGACTTTATTGAAATTATCTCATCTGGTTTTGAGATTGTTTATGATTATAATGATTTTGATAAAATATTATTATAAAACTATCAATAACACTCATTAATTTTATTATCATATGTTAATTAAAGATATATTCTTTCATTTATACCATGTTACCACACTTTTTACATAATATATTTAAGAATGTTTTTTAAGAAATCCCTAATTTACCCTATATTTGATCAGAAATATGGGTTCCTTAAAATCATTTTTTCCTAAAAGAAATGTTTCCAAAAATATTATATTATTATCCAATTATCATTAAAAGAAATTTCTTCCAATGTATTACCTTCTAAAAAATGGGTTTTTTATGAAATAAATATTCTTTTCGTTTTCTAATTGAAGGACTTTTCTAAAACAATTATGGTGCAAAAGGAATGTCCAACGTGTACGGATTTACCCACAATCATGAACAACATTCCCTTGAAGATTCCCTTACAATATGGAAAAGTAATTGTTTCTAAAAGAAATTTTTTTTCTTTATATTCTATACATTCAATATTTTATAATCAAATTAAATGAAAAAGTTTTTCAAAAATGTTTTATGTTTAAGAATGTTTATTAAACGTTTTAAATATTTCATTATAAGTTTTGAAATACTATTAAAGAAAATGGTTTTAAATTTTTTTTTCAAGATTATTTTATATTTTTTAAATTAAAATGGGTTTCAAAAGGTTTTCAATCTACTTTTATAAGCTTTCAAATTTATCTTTTAATAAAATGGTTTTCAGAAGATTTTATGTTTTAAAAATGAAATTTTCAAAGAAGAAAGTATATTTTCCACATGAAATGTTTTTAAATGATTTTTCAAAATTATTTTCCATATAAGATAACATATTTTGATGTTAATAATGCCTTTTTGAGAAATTATCTAAAGTTTCCATTTGTATTATTTCTCTAAATGGTTTCAGTTTTGATTGCATGAAATTTATGAAACCTCATTTATCTTTCATGGGTTATATATTTAGGAAACTTGTTCCTCTTCCATGGGTTTTATGATTATGAAACCCATTTCTCTTCAATGGGTTATGCCATGATAAATGATTATGAAACCTACATCCTTTCACAAGTTATTCAATGATTAAATTATTTTGGAAGATATATATATTCTACTTTTTATGTTATGATTAAATATTTATGGTACCCATTTCATTTTATGAGTTATGATATGATGTTTATGAAACTCATCTCTTTTTATGGGTCACGATATGATGAAAGTTTTATTATATTGTGTTACATGTATATATTATTTTATTATGAGATGGGTGGGACCTGTATATCCCTCTAATTAATAGGGTAATTATAAATGTTTTAGGAGTTAAAAAGGTATACGAGAGGGCATCCAATTCTTAAAATAAGAGGGTACATGGGAGGGAATCATAAGCCTGAAATAAGAGGATACAAGGGAGGGAATCAAATTCCTAAAACAAGAGGGTGCATGGGATGGCATCTCAAGCCTGAAACAAGAGGATAAACAAGAGGAAATCCCTATCTAGAAATAAAAGGGTACATGGTATGGAATACCAAGACTGAAACAAGAGGGTACATAGGAGGAAATCCAAATCTGGGAACAAGAGGGTATATGGGAGGACATACCATTCCCGAAACAAGAGAGTATATGAGAGGCCATCCCAAAATCGAAACAAGAGGGTACATGGGAGGGAATCAAAAGCCTGAAGTTGGTACATGTGTGATTATCCCATTCCAAAAATGTTGCAAAGGTCTTGGTTGGAATCCTTGAAATGGGGTTTTTATATTTTTTTGTGTCTTCTAGAATTCTATGTCTTGTTCCTTTGTTATGTTTTCAAGTGTTATGTTAGTTGTTTTCTTATGATTCATTTATTATAAAAAACCATGATTTATTCCATGATTAATGATTATGATATTTGATATTAAAGGTTTGATCTCCTCATGTTATGATCACATTATAATACCCCAATTCCCATGTTTATGCTTACATCTATCCCTTGTTTACCCTTACTATGTATCTGAGATCACCCCTTTTTATGTTTACATTCCTAGGTAATGAAGATATATTTCTTGCATGATATTTCTAAGAGGATTTATAGTCTTGGAGAACAAATCTAGAGATAATATATCTCTCTCATGTACCAGTGTACAAATTTCCATGTTTTTAAAGGCATTAAACAAATACGGTCATTAGGCTTCTCTTTTTGTAATGTCTTATGTATTTTGAAAAAAGATATGTAATGCCAATGTAACTTAATAGTGGGATGTTATAGGTATTCCAAATACCCAAACTAGTTTGTCTCAAGAGACTTTCTAATTAATCGATGTTCTATAATAGGACTGACCCATCACTTACTAATTCTTATGCATTCATCATATGAAATGGGAGAAACATAATCAACATAAGCATTCATTTTGATAAACTATCATACAAAATGTTAATATTTTCCCCAATTAATAAATATAAAATTTGGAGTAATATAGAGAATGGTATAAAAATATTATATCCCAAATAAATCATAAACTTAATTAGAGAGTAATTAAATAGATGAAAATACTTTAAAAAACACTGGAATATTTCTTGAGGGAAATGCCTTTTTCATTTTGAAATAATATATTCGAAATCAAATTCAAAATATTAAATAAAATATTATAATTGAAAATAATAATTAAAAAATTTAAATTAATCTTTAAATTTTTGTGTTTTTATGATGGTGGGAAAATTATTTCATGTTTTATATGTAAAAACAAATATTTATTTCAATTTTTCTGAAAAAATTCAAAAAGTATGTCATTTTGAAAATGATACGAATTTTAATTTTAATCTATTCTGTAAAACTAAGACATACGTAAAAATTAATTTAAAATATCATTTTATAATATTAAGAAAAATATTCAAAACAAATATAGTAAACATGGATATATAAGAAGAAGTATTTTTTATATAATAGATAAATAAAGTCAGTTTTCCTTTAAAATATTCTTTCATCTTATTGAGTACATAAAAAATAAAAAATTAATGTAAAAAAATAATATTAAAAAATATCATAGGAGGATAAAAATGATTTGTTTCAATATATAAATATCAAATAATTCCCCTGGTGAATACCTATACATAAAAAATCTCGTATAATGATTGTATTGTGAATTAAAACCTTATCTTGAGTCAAAATTTCTTTGTAAGAACTTTTAGTCTTCTATATAATAAATTTAAATTTATTATAATTATATAAAATAACTATATAAATAAGTAAAATATAAAATATGGCCCACTTATATCATTTCATTATATTTTTATTAATTATTTATTAAAAGTGTCTTTTCTGAGTGTTTATTGTTTCATTTTTCATGTAAGTTTATTCATGGTAGTTTCAGACCCTACATATTCCTCATGGTTTCATCATCTATAAGATTTTAATAGTGATATTAATATAATATATGTTCATTATATACCTATTTTTAATCATACTTGAATAGTAGAGATATAAAAATTAATCACACCATTCATGGAGATGGTAGGTAGTACATTCACGTGGTTGGTTGTAAGTTCACATGAACATCGTTTAACTTTTCAATGGATTAAATGAAAGAAAGGTAAATAACAACTCATCGTTAAAAAATATTTATTAAATAATATATACCATATATATTAATTTAATATATCCTTTTTTACAACCCATGTAAATTGAAAATGAAAAATGAATCATGTCGCTTTGTGGAGGTAGTAGTCCACATGTACGCACGAGCGACGTTATCATTTTCCAAATGATTGGAAGGTAAGAAGTTAGAAATGATATTATAATTATATAAGCGTAATTATTTCATAAATATAATATATATATATATATATAATATAGTTCCATCATTATAACAACCCAAGAAATGTGGTGGTGGAAAAAATGAATTACACCACTATATAAAGAAGGTAAGTGGAACATATGAAAAATTAATGTTTTTCACTTTTTTGTTGGATTTAAAAAGATAGAAAATGGTATTTCCATAATAATAATGAAATTTAATTATATCAAGGATAATTTAGTTATTTTTTTGTTATGGTAAAAATAAATTTATAAGAATTATAATAATAAATAAATTCGAAAGAGTTGTAAAAATGATTACTTTATCCTAGAGAAACCTCCTTTAGATCTCTTATTAAGGAACCTATGGTTGGTTTTTTTAAGAAAATAACTTGTATAATATGGATAAGTATGTTTTGGATAGATGTTTTTATGTATTATACAAGATAAATTAATCAATATGGGTGAAAAGGTGAGGGGAGGAGGTTCCATTTATAATAGGGGTGAGCAGCACACTAGTAATTTTTCAAGATTTTGAAATATTATTTAGTCACTTTCTAGAAAAAGCGGCTCCAAATTGACCCATATTAAAATTTTACAATTCTATGGTATATATACAACCAACAAACGAGGTTTAAGAGTGTGTTTAGGTCATTTTAGCTCTTATATTTTTATATTAACCCCCCGGAAAACCTATTTTGACCATAACTACAATAACAACATTTTCAGTAATAAAGGGTTATAATTTCACTTATATAGTAAAAATTGGATAATACATTTCATGGGGATAACATTTTATATAATTTATAATCCTATATTCCCAATTAAAGTATTCTTATGATTTCAAAATTATTTAATAAAATATCATTAATATCATTTCTGGAACTATTCATTTAATTTTATTATGAAGACTTCAAGATAGAAAGTAAATTCAAATATTAACCCTTAAAACATACCTAATATGTTATATTAATCAATAAAAATCTTGGGGAAATATAGATAAACCAAACAAGGTTACATTTAGTTTTTTTGAAAATTATTTACAAGATTTTTCTACTACTTGTTCAAGAGTTGTATCAACATTGTGTAATGATTTAATGTAATTATTTCATCACTACAAGTTAAAAATAAATCAATATGATAAAAATAATCATTTTTATTTAAAATAAATATTTACAATTTAACTTAACCCTTATCTATCCTTATTTAAAAAATAATAGATATATTAAATTCAATAGATGGATAGTTTTTAAATTTATTTTCTAAAAATATTTTATAGGTCATATTCATGTAAAAGTATAAAATCCTGTTATAATTTTCTGGTATACCTTATCCTTTGGTTTTTGAGTTTTCATTTTTTGTGTACAAACTGGTTATTTTATTATCTAGGGATGATTTCATTTTGTTTAATGATATTACACATCATGTAATGTTCGCTGGGTAGATTTCATGAAAATAGCGCACAAATGAAATAATTACATTCCATGTACAGTTTACACAATGTGAAATGGTTGAAAATTGTTTTTTTATAAAAGGTGACACCTTTTTCGACATGTATGGACTTCGGAAATTATATTATGTGAACCATGATTACAAACCATGTAATTTTAAGGACTCCATAACACCCTGAGAGAGGAGGGGTGAATCAGGGTGTTATATTTTTCTTTTAAATGATAGGATCTTGTTCCCACATTGATAGGAACCTATTAAACCTTTATAATGATAAAGTGCATAAAATGAACAATCACATGAAAATTAAATACACAACAATTTAACTTGGTTTAACATGAAGGGCTACATCTAAAGAGCATATGCCGATAGGTTTTAGATCGTACAAAAGTCCACTAATCTTCACTAGTTGTGGAGTATAAAAGTTTGTCACAATTACTCTATGTCAGGAACACTTCCTATACAGGGTATTAAGAATAGAACACTACATCCCTCAAATCACTTCTGTTGAATTACTTTTTCTCAATGTGTTGGGAAGAATCTAAACTTTTTTTATCGACATGAAGGTTTCTTCAATGGATTGGAATTAAATAATGAATCCTCAACTATATATGGATGCTTTATTAAAGTTACGTCTCTACCACAGATGAAGTTCACTTTTCTATGTAAAAATAATTCACAAACTGCTCCTCCACAAACTAACCTTCTTCCTTTTTTTATTTTCCTCCTTCCTCTCCATATTTTCCTACACTTCAATACTTCCCTACTCAAATATGTACTACCCTACTCTGTGTACTTCCCTGCTTGGAATACTATGAATTCTTCCTGTTCAAACTACACTGCTACACGACTGTCTCTTCTTCCTCTCTACGTACTGAAAGAACTTTGTAGACTATGTTCTTCCACTATGTACTACCTATCATATATGGAAATATCTTCCTATGAACTATCCTTCTTCCTCTATGTACTATATTTTGTAAACTGTTATATACTTCTTCGAATTCCTTTTATATTTTTAGTTAAGGTCTTTGTGGGGTTTTCTTCCCATGAACTACTTCAAGATTTCACTGAATTCCTCTTGGATTTTAATCTCAGATTCACGCACTATTTAAGGTATAAGTCCTTCTTATATAGGCAAATAGATCTGAATAATATGATAAACTGAGATTTACCATATCATCATTGCAGCACCGCCTTCACCACATACCGCACATCTCCCACGAACTATTTTCTTTACACGGTCCGATTACCACCATTCTCCCTACGCGGTGGCACAAATCATCACCTCATTTCCGAAAATGACACCCTTCACATTTTCTAAAAACTTTTCCTTGATTTTTTGAATGACATGCCATCCCACAAACCTTCATGGCTTCTTCATACAGTGATCTTCCCCTTATACTGCAAGTATTTGTCGTGAACCTTATTTACTCTCTGAATTATTCATCATATGTGGTCCACATATCTTTCTCGCTTCATGGTTTGCGGTTCTCCATTTCATGTACCAAAAATCATGATCCACTAACTATTCAATAAATATGGTTCGTGGTCCATGATTCCTTTTCTAAAACTCTACCTTTTCCAAAAAAAACACCCAATTTTGAGGCCCAAAACATTGGCAATTACCGGGAAACTATGCCACCTTCAATACTACTTTTATCCTCAATCATAAGACTACATTCCTCTTAAACTCTTTGATAAACCCAATGTGGATTGACAAAAAACACAAATCATACTACATTTCCAGAAAATAATAGCCTTGGTTCCAATATAATTCATAAGGAATGTAGTTTTAAGCTTGGTGTATGGATAATTTTCATTCTATTTGGCCTACGTCCCTCCATATCACCACCTAGAACCTTCATTGTGTTGTTTGGGTCCTACAAACCCTTTTCCTTGGGGTATTTAAGTGAAATTAACCTTATTTGTTCTTATTTTGGTATTTGGATCTTCCCCCACATGTTTTCTTCTTGTATCACTTTGTCACATCCTTATATTTAACGGATTTTCATGTTTATTATGGGTCTAAACTCTATTTTGTTGGATCTTGATTCTAGTTTTTATTCCTATATATATTGAACATTCTTTATTTATTTGTGTTCCCCATTTTGGGTGTCATCCATTATGATTCCTTTCAAAGGGTAGGTGGTTCTATAATTCCATATAATACGATTGTAACCTTGAATTTCATGATTAAATTTTATTTTGTTCTAATTGATTTAAAAACATGGATTTGATCCTTGATTTGAAATAGTAATATAAATTGAGACAAAACAAATTTTAATGGAATTGAGATTATTGGAATAATTTAGGAAAAATAATGGAATGATTTTTTAAATCATTTTGAAAAAATGACATTATGATTAACCTTGAAGAAAATAGATTAAATTGAAAAGAGATTTATAATTTTATAAAATGATTTAAACCTAAGATTTGGTTTTAAAATGGAAAAAAGAATATTTTTTAAGTGAAATTATTAAATTATATCATAAAATGTATTAAAATGATTGATTTCCAATTTTATTGATTCAATGATTGAATAAAACTGAAGCCTAGTTAGTTAGTAGGTTGTTAGGACAAGAACACTAGGATATTGATCCCCTAGAAATGGATTTATGAGGAAAAACTAACAAAACAATGTTCAACAAGTGATTTTACTTTAACATGGAGTGGATGATAATAATTTTCCCCAGATTTGGAGTGAATATTGATTTATTATCTCTAGTGACATTTTTAAAGATCCTATTGCTAGTAACTATCGTATCATTGGGTGTTTGAACATGGTACTATGAGTTGTTTGATTTGATAAACATTTTGTTGATTTATGGAGCCATTTTATTCATTCCATCTGATTTATATAAACTATATATTATGAAAAGTTTATTTATTACCTTCAATAAGTTTTTTGAAATAAAATCCATCTATTTGAATGAAAATGTGTTTTTTTAATATGAATGTAAAATTCCATACTATTTTTATTTAAATAGATTTCATGATTGGCTTATTATTTTAGAAATGATTTTGGAAAACTTGATGAGACCCTACTAGAATTTATATATCACATACTACCTTTTCATTTGGGGTTTTTTGATTTTTCTTATACCAAGTCCAACAAAAGGGAAATCTACTCCTAGTGGAGGTGGATGTTCCTGATCCTTTGGCCTTGGAGTGATGGAGGTGACCATTGGACATGCTATCCAATTATTTCATGGAATGTTTGAGATTTATTAAGTTATATTTTAGGTACTTTGATGATTTACCACATTGGGTTTTTTTATACCTACATTGATTTAGGTACTCTCCCACTTTTTAGTACTGAGAATAAAGACTTTTATCATGTTTATCTTCCACTGCTTTGTGGAAACATTTTCCCCTCTTTACTCGTATATTATGTGAGGTGTTGGTCGCTAACCTGTGGGGACTGAGAATACTCATCGATCTATGTAATAGTTGGATTTAGTATTAGGGTCCCATGGTATTTGGGGTGGTTCTTAAAAAATTGGTATCATGTGTATAGGTTAAGTATCATTCCATGATGTCGGTATGATGTTTGGGATGTCTTGATGGAACTTAGGAGGTAAGTGTGATTGAGTTTCTTTCCATCTCTTATCATAATGAGCCATAAGTAACTATGGGTGTTTGGGGAAAGGCACCTTGAAGAATAATTTGATCTAATTATAGTCCTTAACCAACATTTTCCTATGGATATATTGAAATCCAAATATTGAAATTTTATTTGATGGTAACTATATTCCTATTTCCTTTGTTTCATTTCTTTTTTGAGTAATCATACTGATGTCTTCAATGTTTTATTCTGATGTTGTGTAGAATCTTGACTCCAAGATGACATTTGAATCAGTTCCTGGAAGAATATTCTGGTGAGAAATAGTAACCAAATCATCTCATGTAATAGAATCTTATTGAGATGGTTCTGTGTGTTTTCCAATATTTTGGATAAGAACCTCCACCCATTCCCATTCAAGCTCGAGTTGTAGAATATCATACGGATAAAAATCAAAATTATTCCCAATGGTTTCTTCACCAGAAGTCACCAGTGTTCCAAGTCTCTAATTATGATCAAGAGGTTGAGGATTGGTTTAGAGAGATATATCTTTTATTATATTTCTTGGAAACATTATATTCAATTAAGGTAAAATTTGCTACCTTTGAGAAAGAATATCATAACTGGAGATGGTGGGATTCAATGGTAAGAGTAAAGAATCACAAAGGCTTAGATAGGAAGGAAATTAGAGTTATTTTCACTTATTAGTTATATCTATAATCTATGGTACTTCCTAAGGATATGTATTTTTACATTCTCTAGAAGGATAATAAGACCTGGATGAAGAATATAACCCATTCTTATGATCTTTTTTAGTTTTCACCTGATATTATATTGAATGAGAAGATCAAGACTCGATGGTTCGAGATGGGTCTCAAACCTAATATTTGTTCATAGGTTTTCTTTGCAAACCTCACATTGTATTCTAACATTTTGGATAGGTAATTGATGGTTCATCTTGACCTATCTTGTAATTTAGGGTTTAGAGGAGTTTCTTTTTCAGATAGGGGAAATTCTACAAGTTCCATTAAGGATAAGTGGAAACATGATGAGTCTAATTATGGTTCTTTATAGAAAGTGTCCTCCAAACATCCTAATGTTCCTGGTGGAGGCCCTTTGACTTTAGTATAGTATGGTAAGGTTGGGAATTTGAGATTTGTTTGTATTGAGGAATAGAATATCTATAGCTCTTTTGTTCTCTTATGAAACCTATAGAAAATTTTCCAATTCATTGATACTTTTCATATTGGAACATTCTTATTAATTCCTAAAATTATTATGGTGTACCCAAATTATTTGGTAAAAAATGGGTTCCAACTATAGGAATCTGGAAAACAGATTCTTCACATAGTGGAAGAGTCTCTAGATTCTACTGATATAGTTCCTTTAACTATGAGATGTACCATCACAATAGATTCATCTCTACTCACTACTTTAGTTGATACTGGTAAATCTCACTTGTTCATATCAACTAGTATTGTAAACATGATAAATATCCCTATATTGATTTTGTCTTATGTGATTGACATTCTAACACCCCTCGAAATGAAGAGAGAGTAGGGAATCTTTTATACTACTTTTTCATTCTCTCTATCTAAGATTTATTTTACCTTGAATTTTTTGGTTCTTTACATGGAACCACTTAATATCATTCCCTAGATAGATTGGATCATTTTTAATAAGAACATAATTTATTAATATCTTTGATTAGTTTCCTTTATTGTGAATGATAGGGTGGGTTGTGTTTTTAGGTAAAATGGAAATATATGTCAAGTAGATTAGGGAAATCTTTTCTAGAATTTTGTTTGTTAATATTAGCGTTTACTTTTGACTTGGAGTGACAATCTTTGAGGGATAATCTCCCTTCATCCATTACTGAGTTTACTAACATGTTTATTTTTAATTCCTCTACTCTTCCATTGATTAAAGAGGTAAATTTTTATATTGATTTATTACCTAATACTCTACTAGTATATATTCATTATTACCATATAAAATCAACAGTGTTTAAATATTTGAGGTCTCAATTGCATGATCTTCTAGAGAAAGGATTTATACGCCTGAGTGTGTAACCTTGGGTAGTGACTATTCTCTTTTATACAAAAACTAATGGAACACTTTGCCTTTGTGTTGACTACTGAGAACTAAAATGAGTTATGGTAAATAAAGTTTTTTTCCATGGATTTATGATCAATTTGACCAATTGAAAGTGGCTAGGTGGTTCTTGAAGATTGGTCTTTGATCTGGTTATCACCATTTGTGAAAAAAAGAATATGATGTTCAAAATACTACCTTATAGAGTATGTATGGACATAATGAGTATCTTGATATTCCCTTTGTTCTAACAAATTCGCCTACAATATTTATGTAATTGATGTGGAGGATTTTCCATGATTATCTTTAGACATTCATGGTATTCTTTGTGGATGACATTTTTGTATACTCTAAATCTGAGGAGGAACATGTATGACATTTGAGAGAAGTTATAAAATTGGTGAGAAATAATTGACTCTATGCCAAGCTATCAAAATATGATTTATGGATTTGGGAAGAGTATTTCATGGTACATGTGGTGTCAGAACATGGTGTTTCAGTTGATCCTGAGAAGTTCAATGTCGTTATTACATGGGATCAATTATGTGATGTTTTCAAGATTAAAATACTCTTAGATCTAGTCGGGTATTTATAATGACCCATACTTTATATACATTGATATTTCTTCAATGTTTAAGAATATTTATTAAAAAAATAACAAATCTATGACAAGACTATATAGGTATAGTGTCTTTAGAAACTGGGAAACATAAACAACTAGTTTACAAGACATCTTCATTGCCTCCAACTTATTTCTTCATAACTAAACCCTTGTTTGACATATATTTCTTCATACCTTTCTTTATGACCTCAAGAAAAGAAACATATGAAAGGGTGATATCAAATTCATGTTAATGGTAAATAAGAGAGATATCAGCCATACCATAATCATAATACATAAGAGCATAACATTTGAAAATCTTATCCTCAATATGCATATGAAAGATCATGATATCATGACATGGGATAAATCATACAAGTTTATAAGAATCAATGAACGTAATCCCAAATTTCATAACATAAGACAAGATTTTCTATGTCAAACATGTAAGCATATAAAATCATTTCATATTAGTCAAGACTCATCTCCAAGACCATCATAGCGGAAAAAGTCCATTTCTGAACCGAGTTCACTCCTCATTCCAACCCTGTATTACTGAACTGAGATCATTTCCCATTCCAGACATGTCTATATCATGAGATATAAATATTTACCTAATTAATTGGAGGGAGATATAGTTCCCACCCATATCATAATTAATTTTTCTCACATGTTCCACAATAACAAAAATCAATCATCATAACCCAATGAATAAAATGTTTTTACCTAAACCTCATTCCACTGTAACATAATCTATGTAAAACAAATGGATTTAATAAATATAATTCCATCATAAATAAATAAAATCATAGTTACAATAAGGATATTATACTTGAAACATAACCTTATTAAATAATTTCATCTTATATGGAAAATAATTTTTATATAACACTTGAAATTAATTCTTGAAGAAAATATCTTTTCATCTTCAAAAATGTTTTCCTACTGCACAATTTTAAAAGAAAAGAATTTATTTGAAAAAAACTAGAAATTGTGTAGAGTAAACTTCATGGAAATAAGGAATTATGAAAACATAAAAATCCGTTCATTCTGTATATGATAAAAAACATTCTCCTCATACTTTTTCCAAAAAAGCCAAAAAGTACCTCATATCGAATAACAACAAAAGATTCCTTTCATAATATTTAATAAAAATACACCAATGGTTAAAATTGAATTTAATTTTTTTATAAAAATAGAAATAATATTAAATATTTAGGAAATATGGACATGGATGATAAATATACCATAGTAAATACTTGCATATAAACAATCTCAGAAAATAATAAGATTGAAAAGTTATCCCTTACCTTAGGTTTGATTTCCATTGTATGTATATGAACCTCCTGTATAATGATTTAAATAATTTTATTGACATATTTCAGAATCATTGTAATTTTTATGATATAATATATAATCATATTATCATCCATTTTTGAATAACATTTCATTATTAGGTATTATTTGGATATTAACTGCTTCATTTACTTATGCATGTTTTGTTGTATAAGTTACAATTATACTTCATAGGTCATATTTATATAATTACAAAATTATATTAAAATTATATATATCATATTTATTCATTATATACATTTATATAATCATTCTTTAATGATTATCTTATAGAATGAATCGCATCGCAACGTGGAGACTGTAGGTTGTACTTACGCACGGGCGACGATATCATTCACAGAATTCTTGAATGGCAATGAAGTGAATGTTGTATCATATTTCAGAATCAATATAATTTTAAGAAATTATATATTGTTATTATTTCCATCATTGTACCCATCCAAGTAAGTTGGCGATGAAAAATAATTGCACCGTGGTGTGGAGATGGAAAGTTGTACGTACGAAAACGTGGTGATTTCGTTTTTCATATGATGGATAGAATGTGGAATATTTTTGTTCCATAATCATTATAACATATCATTATATAAGTTATACTTTATTTATTAATTTATAATAAAACAAATCAAGAAGAGTAAGTAGAAGAAGAAAGAAGTTTGAAAGAATCGGTAGAGGAGATTACCTCTTCTTCGACGTGATTCCTCTAAATCTCTTATTAGAGTACTAGAGTTGTTATTTTAATAAGACATGAACATCTATAATGTAACTAGGGAAGTTTATGAGGTAAAATTTCATTTTATTGAAATTTTTTAAGGCTCAAATTGAAGTCAAGAGGTGAGAGAGTTGGTGCCCATTTATAATTGAGGTGAGGGGCACTTTTGAGATCTCCAAAAATATTAACTTATAATAAAATAAAACCCTATCAAAAAACCTCAAAAATGTCCCAATTTATATTTTTTGATGATATAGGGTTGTAATCTCATCAATTAATATATTTTAGACAAGTTTTTCTATCAATTTAAACCTTATCATTTTAATTAATGCTTAGTTATTCTATTTAATTTTTAAATAGGGTAACTGATATTTCAATATTAAAAGGATGACTATTTACTTATTCAAAGTAAATTACACCATAAATAAATAACTTATACTATTTTAGACGATATAATTATTATTTTATATTTTAAAACAAATTAAAAATTCTAAATAATTTAATATAACATTATTTTTATAAAAAATCAATTGTGTCAATTTTGAGAACATTCAATTCATTGATTTTTAAAAATATTAATTTGACAACTTATATTCAAAAAAAAATTATTTATATTTATAAAAGGAAGATATCATCTATGAAATTCATTATATTTATTAATTATCCCAAAATATATTTATTTTAATATTTTTAATAACATTTATTTATTATCATTATTAATAAAATAATTACTACATCAATTTTGTGTAATTATTTAATATACTTATTTGTTGAATAAAATTTAAAAATAAAAATATTATGATGAATTAAAATATAATATATTTCATAAAAATATTTTTAGTCTTATTTATCTTCAATAAAATTCAACATTTAAAATTTTATACTTATTAAAATATGAATGTGACAACTTTAACATCACTTTAAATAAACTAATATAAGGGTCACAATCTCTTATATAAGGATCCAAATGATCACTAACATGACCCATAGATGGTTATGGCTGAAATATACTAGACCAATAATATTTGGTCAATTATTTGTGTCCTTTGATAGTTATTAGCATTTAAAAAAAATACATATTTCTCATCAATTAATTAATTTTTTCATCATCCAAGTATATGTATTTAAGGTAATTATTTATTTACTAACAATTAAAAATAAATAATAATTATAAAAAATTTATCTTTAAAATGAGCATTTATATACAAATTTATATTCTGTATAATATTATATAAAAAAATTATTTAGTTATTAAAATTTGAGTGAAATATATTTTACTTTTCTTTAAATAAAAATAAATTAAATTTCCTAATCTCATCCAAGTGGATTTAAATGAACACCATTTCTACCCAAGGATGATTTAGGTCAAGAAAAACTCATACAATGATATTAATACAAGTTTTGGCGTAATTTTATAATTATATTATTACCCTTAATTATCCAATTTACCCATTTACCGTTTTAATAAAATTTACATATGTTACTATTTATAATTACCAAAAATAAAATAAATATATATTCAAAAAAATTTACCTATGAATTCAAAATATGGAATTTATTTTTTTAAATTAAAAATACATAAGTTTCAGTAATTAATTTAAAATTAATCCCGTTGTTGGAAAGAGAAAATGGGATTTAAAAGTTAAAACATTACAAATGATTAAAAATATTTTGACCTCTGAATTCAATGTAAAATTATTTATAATAACATAAATTATAATAAATGATAAAAATATATTCTACTTATATTTAAAAACCATTAAAATTTAAAATTTAACCATATAAATTATTTCGGTGAAAAAATTTGTTTTCAATAAAAATTTAGTGTATTTTTACTACTTATCAAAATTTGAATGTTATCTGATTAATATTAAAATTTCATCCAATCTAAATTTTTATATCATTCCTCCAAATAAAATTTTTATTTTTTCAAATAAAAATTATAAATGTGTCAAAATATTAATTTAAAATGGGTTCCCCATTAAAAGAAAAATAATTACCCTTTTGAAAAATATAGGTTTTTATACATAAAATAGGGTTTATTCATACCCTGTGACAAAAATATCTATGTTATGAATATAAAAAATATTTTATTAACTGTATAACATATATATTTCATAAATTTAATTTACTAATAGTAATTAATTCAATTTATTAATAAAAAATACATATATATAATTGATTTATATTTTTTATAAATAATTGGTCATGAATGACTTCAACATACATTTTAACAAGTTAGCTATATTTATTCCCACTGACATAACATCTAGGATAAAATTTTTATTTTATACTAATGGATTCTTGTGGTTCATTTATACTTGTGATTGCGTACAATTCAAGATATTGAATAATTAAAATTATTTAAAGAATATATTTCATAAAATCATCAGGGTGTTATATTCTACCCCCCTTAAACTCAATTTCACCCTCAAAATTAATCACTAGGATACAAATAAATGAGGATATCTCTTAGTCTTTATATCCTAAAGTTCCCACATATCTTCCTTAAATTGGTGGTTCCACTACAAAACTGTAACAAAGAGAGTGGTCTTGTTTCACCGAACGTTTTCACTGCAATCAAGAATCTCTGTCGGTTGTTATTTATAAGAAAGATCTTAATCTGTGATATGAATTTTGGGTATAGTACATGTGAAGTATTGGGTATGTACTTTCTCAAGATATATATGTGGAAGACATCATGAACTTGAGAGATATTTGGTGGAAGTGATAATTGGTAAGATACCACCCTAAAAAGATCTATCATTTCAAAAGGGAAGATATACCTAGGGCCCAACTTCCCCTTCTTTACAAATATCATTACTCTGTTCTAGGGAGATATTTGTTGAAACACCTTGTCTCCCAATTCAAAATCTGTGTCTTTTCTTCAATTATTATGATAATTTTTTTGTCTAATCTGAGAAAATATTATGTTTTGTTGAATAAATCTAACCTTTTAAATAATTTCATCATTAATATCAAGTTCGAATATCTTTCCTATCCCAACTTCACCCAAAAAAGTTGGAGTTATTCACTTATTTCTATATAGGGCTTCACAAGGAGCCATCTGAACACTAGAGTGAAAGCTATTGTTGTAATAAAATTCCACCAAACGTAGGTGTTGATCCCAAATACATTTTGTAGTACCCCGACCCTAGTTACCCAGAGTCAGTGCATTATTACATAACATTGGAATGATCACAAGAGATAAAGACTCAAAAGACTGATTAGTTTAGTATCCTTGGAAGTAATAGATACATAGATAAGTTTTAAATTACATCATGAAATAAAAAAACAACAACATTGTTTCCCCTTTGAACACACTCATATCCTTTAGCCTATCCTTATAGGTCAATCATAATATACTTCTTCATGTCCTGTGAAAAAGAAAACATAATAAAGGGGTGTTCTCATATTCTCAGTAAGGATAACTATATATAAGAAAATATCATAAATAAAAATAAACATTTAAGGAAATTTATAAGACAAAAACACAATCATTTTAAACATAAACTTCAGAATCATATGGTAAAGATAAATAAAATAATTCCATTTACTTATTCACATGGATATTCTACTAGTCTAATAATTGCATGTAATATCAATAGCTAATTTCATAACGGTGGAATTTATAATGTCGGACATCATAACCACATAGACAGGGCCTCATGCCAAGACTAAAAATAATATTTTTTCAAGGACTTCTACCAAGACACTATTTTGTCTCATGAGACCTACTGATGTATCGAGGATCTATAGTAGGATCCACTCGTCACTTACTAAGTCCAACACATTCCTCATATGATAATGTTGAAACATAACATAAACATTTATATTAAAACTAGCATACGAAACATTAACACTTTAACCATGAACCATTAATGGTATACAAATAGCACATCCATAGCCAAACATATCACAAAACCTTCAATATAATATGTAATATTGTATCATAATAAATCAACTTTAAACAAGCATAAAATCAAACAAATGATGTTTACATAGATGAAATAAATCCAAAAATTATTTGAGTGAAATATACCTTTCTACATTGAAATCATTAAAAAGTAAAGAAAATGTTTATTTTGAAAATATTTTTATGATTATGTAAGTGAATCTTAAAAGGTGTTATAATGGTGGAAAATATCTGCACCCTCTGTATAAGTTATACAAACATTCTTTCGTTAATTTTTTGAAAAGGTCATAAGGTACCTTGTTTAGAAAGCGATGGAATGATTCCTTTAAAAATATTTTATAAAAAGTCTAAGAAGTGTATAAATGACTTTATCCCGTAGTCTAGGAAATAGTAAAAAAATTGAAATACATTTTAATAAAGCATGGATTTGGAAGATAAATAAGTCCCAGTAGATACCTACGTATAAACAACCTCTGAAAATAATGATATTTTAAAATTAACTTTTACCTTGTACTTTTTCTTAGTTGAGGGTAGGTTAACCTCCTATATAATGGTGAAATCGTTTTTATTAAATTATAAAATAACCACATACATAAATATGATATCATATATGATCTTATAATATTGATTTGTTAATGATATTTCAGTAGTATCATTATATTGGGTGTTAAATGATTCATTTTCCTTTATATGTTATGTTACGTAAGTAATATTTGTTATGGATAGGATGTATTTTATTCATATCCAAAATGATATTAAGTTCTTAAACATTATTTTTAATCATCAAATGAAAATTATTCTTGAATGGTTACGATGGAGAATTAAATCTCATCACGTTGTGGAGACGGTAAGTCATACGTATGCACGAGCAACAATATCATTCTATTGATGGTGAAATCATATGTGATTGGATAGTAGATTATATATAAATAATAATTAACATATTATATTTATTATTTACATAAATTATACATCATTAGTATACACATCCAAATAAATGAAGTGTTGAATAACAAACTACACCATGACGAGGAGACAGTAAGCCATATGTACGCACCTATGGTGAGCTTTTCATTCATAGGATGGATAGAATAATGAATATAGTTGTTCCATATTTATAATAAAATAAAAGTATGTATAATTTATTGGATTTATTATTTTGGTATGGAAACCATAAATAAATGGGAAGTGGAAGAAGAAAAAAACATTGAAATAGGTGATGAAATAATCACCTCTTCTTCGAGTGCTTTCTTTTGATTTGAAAAAAAGGGATCCATAGGATGGATTTAGAATCAAATTAAGGCCTCTAGGATGAATTTATTGTAGTTTGGAGGAGATTTTAGTAGGGTTCGGCTGATCTAAATGGCTTTGGAGGTGTGAAATTAAGAGAAGGGTATGTACCCTTTTATAAGAGAGGTGAGGTTCAAATTACGAAAAGCATGAAATATTATTTTATTATAAAATCATTTTCGGTTTCTAATAGCTCCAAATGGATTTATTTATAGGATATGGTGGGATGGGTCAAAATACCATTAACCAATAGGTTTTAGACAAGTTTATATCACCAAATTAACCTTATATTTTAGATTTAAATCTTGGTTCAATAGTTCAACATTTACCATGTCTCCTTGTATTTTTATATTACATGGTAAATAAACTTACTATAAAATGTCAAATAAAACCTTATGTGGTTAATTAATGATATATATAACCTTATATAAGTATTTTTTCTAAATATTTAATTTTTAGGAGTATTATATCATTTAATAAAATTTTATTTGTTTTAAAAACCCATTCATACCTATTTTCACACTATTTAGTATTTTGGTTTTTTGAAAGTCATAAAAATATGACTTTTTAAAAAAAATTAATCAACCATAACATGTCATAATTTCCTAGAAAATTCATGGAATTCATAAAAATTCTCAATTTACATTTATTTTAAATTTTATAATATTAATTATTTTAATATTTCTTTAATAAGGTAATTACTACATCATTTTTGTGTCATAAATAAATTTAATTATTTAATGTATAAAAATAATAAATAAAATACCATGATGTGGGAAATATTTTTTTTATATCTAATGAATATTTATCATTGAATTTATCTCATGTATAACCCCACATTAAAAATGGTTTAGTCATTAAAATTTTAATTTAACATGTTTAACTCTTCTTTAAATAAAATATAATAAATTTCCTAATCTAATCCAAGTGGATAAAAAGGATCATATTTTATTCATAAGTTTTCTTTTGGTCTAAATACACTTATCCAATATAATTAGGAAATGTGTTAGGGTAATTATAATATCATTTTTACCTTTAATTACCCTATTTACTTTTAACCGTGGTATATAAAATTCAAAAGATATTATTCCCCAAAAATTATGTTCATCATATTGAACCAAATTTTACTTACTGATGTCAACCATTTCTCTTGTATTTTTTAAATTCAATTCCCAAAAGTGGTAAAATTATGTTTTATGCAAATTTGCAAATTTGCCTAGAAGGTGGGTAAAGGACGGTAAAAAGTTCAATAAAATTTAATATTTCTAATATTATTATAAAATGACTTCAATGAATTACATTGGACTTATATGTGTATTATGTATCTATTTTTACTTTTAAAAAAATTTAAATAAAAATAATAATTATTAAAAAAATTCAGTTTTAAACAATAACGTAGTGTTTTTCACTATTCATCAAAAATTGAAAGTTTTTCAGAAAAGTGCCAAAAATTCACCCTAAGATAACTTTCATATTCCAAATAAAAATTGACATCCATTTTGAAAAAAAATATAATTTCAAAAAGGGGGTATTACTATTCATAACTACTGTTTAAATGGCTAGTTTGATTGGTTGTAGTTTGCTAGAACTCAATTTTGTGTACAACACAAGATATTTTTTTATTCAAATAAAAGCATACCATGGAAGCTTCTGGTGTTACATTCTTCCCTCCTTCAAAAAATTTCATCCTCGAAATTTCTAGATATATTACTACATAAAATGATTCGTGCGGTTCTTCTTTATTAGTTCCTTTGGTTCCCACATTGCATCTTCCATTTTGTGGTTTCTCCAAAGAAATTTAACCAGGCGAGTTATCTCGTTTCTTAGAACTTGTTCTCTAGTATGAAGAATCTTGAAAGGCTCTTCAAAATAAGGTAGATCAGGTTCAGTTTTATTTCTTCATAGGTGAGTGCATGCATTGGGTCGGACAGGTATTTTCTCAGCAGTGATAAATGGAACACATCGTGAACTTTGGAGATATTTGATGGCATTTCGAAATGGTAATCTACAACTCCAATTTGTTCTGGAATTTCGAAAGGTTCGATGTACCAGGGAATTAATTTACCCTTATTACCGAATCGTATAACACCCTTCAATACAGACACCTTTAAGAAAACATGATCTCCTACTTGAAATTCCAAATCCTTCCATTGGTTATCGGCATAGATCTTTTTCCTACATTGAGCTGCTTTGATGTGGGTTTGGATAATCTTCACTTTTTCCATTGTTTCCACAACAATTTCTAGGACTTCGAGTTTTCTTTCACCAACATCATCCCAACTAGTTGTGTGTGACATCTCATTCCATATAATGCTTCATTTGGTTCCATCTGAATACTTAAATGGAAGCTATTATTATAGGGAAATTCTACCAGAGGTAAATAAAGATACCACATACCTTGAAAGTCAAGTGAGAAAGATATCAACATGTCTTCTAAAGATTGAATAGTCTGTTCTGATTGTAAATTATTTTGAGGGTGGTTGGCAGTGCTCAAATGATGTTCAATATCCAGGTCTTTCTGAAGACATTTCCATAATCTTGATGTAAAATGGGGATCACAGTCAGAAACAATCGATAGGGGTACACCGTGAAGTCTTAAAACTTCATTAATATATATTCTTTCTAAACTATCAAATGGTAAATA